>CM062805.1:78484370-79702486 GCA_031772625.1 Pinus tabuliformis
TAAGGACTTGCTAATTATTATTATTATTATCCTAATTTTAAGGTCATAACCAATCCAGACATCAAATTGGTGTATGAACCCTTTGTTTGTGGGACAAGGGACCTTATGCTAGTGGTAATGACTTGCTAATTATTATTATTATTATTATCTAATTTTAAGGTCATGACCAAGCTAGACACCAAATTGGTGTATGAGACTCCCTCATTTGTGAGACAAGGGACCCACCTCCTCTCAGTGATTTGATTGCTAAGTCTGCGAAGACATACATACTCTACCCCCTCTGGTTTTGAACATGTGATATCTCAGGAGGAAACACATGCTCTTAACCATTAGGCTCACTCAAGTTGTATAAGATTCAGATTAAAATTCAACTTGGGTTGGTTGTGGTAAAGACTTGCTAATGAGATTCAAAGTAGAATTCAACCTAGGTTGGTTGTGGTAATAATTTTATCATTATTTTTATTGTCTTGTTGTCTTGCACATATTGAGAGAGATGTACCATTAGAATGGAGCATCTTTGTAGGATCCTATGAAAGCCCTTAGTCCAGATTTTGTAAATAATATTGAACAAGAAAATATAAGGAGGTTGTTTCAGGTTAAAAAAAAACAACAAATTTAGGATTCTTGTTAAAGCCCTTGACCAAGGTTCTATACACTGTCGCCACATCGAAATTCAGATGTGCAACATCTAGTCAAAGCTTAATGAATTAGAACATCAAATATTGCAAAATTTTCTCTAGGTTATGCCTGACTCAGCATTTGAAGACTCCGAGCATATTGGGGCTAAGGCGATTCCTACTCAAAGTGCCCTAGGAGTTTTGAAAAGGACAAAGAATTTTGAAAAGGGTATTTTAAAAGGAGGAAGGTCATTATTACTAAATTTTAAAGAGTAATAATTAAAGTTTTATTTTTAAGTGGAGTTTTTTGTGTTTTGGGGCATGAATTTGATTGAAAATGGAGACAACAGTTACAGATATGGAGAAGTTAAGCGGGGCTAATTTTTCCCTATGGGAATCATAGATGGAGGATATATTGATTTTAAAGGATCATTATTTTCCGATTGAGGGCACAACGAATAAACCCTCATCGATGACAAATGAAGAGTGGAATAAGCTAGATAAAAAGGCGATTGCAACAATCCGCCAAGCAAAGAATGTTTATTTCAATGTGTCTAGAGAAAATACGACAGAAGGATTATGGAAGAAGCTCCATGATCTATATGAGAAGAACATGGCATCAAACAAAGTGTTCTTGATGAAGAAGCTTTATAATCTCAAAATGAAGGAGGGTGCTTCAGTTGCTGAGCACTTGAATGCATTTAATATTATTACTAATCAACTTGCCTCTGTTAAAATCATTTTAGATGATGAAATTAGAGCCACTTTGCTAATGTGTTCTATGCCAGATAGTTGGGAAAATTTAATTGTAGCTATGAGCACTTCATCAACTACACGGGCCTTGAAGTTTGATGATGTCAGCAGTAGTTTAATGAATGTGGAGCTACGACGCAAGTCAATTGCAGAAAACCAGGGAGGAGAGGATCTAGCTCTAGCTGATTGTGGTAGGAGAATGGATCGAGGCCGGAAAGGGCGATTAAGATCGAGAGGCCAATCAAAATCAAGGAGAGGCAGGATCATCTGCTTTCATTGTGGAAAGACCGGGCATGTGAAGAAAGAATGTAGATCTGGAAGAAAGGAAAAAAGGATCAGAGACCATCCAGTACAAATCACAAGTCATCCAGCACAAATGAAGGTGAGGCTACTGCTGTAGTCACAAATGGTGATGTGTTGTTTACTGTTTTAGTAGAGGATGCATGTGTATATACATCTAGCAGTAGCTTTGATTAGATCCTTGACTCTAGAGCATCTCACCATGTAACCCCATGCAAAGATAATTTTGTTTCATATAATCTTGGTGATTATGGTAGAGTGCATTTGGGGAATATTCATTTTTGCAGTATTGTTGGAGTGGGAGATATCCAGATCAAGATGAAAGATGGACAAGATATATTGTTGAAACAGGTCAGGGATGTACCAGAAATGCGCATGAGTTTAATCTCTATGGGACAACTGGATGATAAAGGATATTCCACAAGCTTTGGAAAAGGAGGCTGGAAAATTAGGAAAGGAGCATTGGTCGTGGCCAAAGGACCCAAGACAGGAACATTATACACATTGAAGACATTGATAGGAACATCAAATTTGGCTACTATCACAAAAGAAGGAAATTCAACAGATCTGTGGCATAAGCGCTTGGGTCACATGAGCGGGAAGGGATTAAAAATCCTTGTTGGTAAAAATTTATTGCCAGGTTTGAAATCCTACAATCTTGATCTTTGTGAGCATTGTATATATGGTAGGCAAAGAAGGGTTTCATTCCTTAGAGGTGGCCATGACAGAAAGAAAAATGTGTTAGAATTGGTACACTCAGATGTGCTTGGGCTTGTTAACATCAAAACATTAGGAGGAGCATCATATTTTGTAACATTTATAAATGATGCATCCAGGAAGGTTTGGGAATATGCTATGAAAAGTAAAAGTGAAGTGTTTGGAATATTTCAAAAATTCCATGTTGCTGTTGAAAGAGAGACTAACAAATTGCTAAAGTGTTTAAGAACAGATAATGGTGGAGAATATTTCTCAAATGCAATTAACGAATATTGTAACAGGTTTGGCATAAAGCATGAGAAGACTGTGCCTGGTACTCCTCAACAGAATGGTGTCGTAGAAAGGATGAATCACACCATAATGGAAAAGGTGTGAAGTGTGTTGTCTAATTCTGGTTTGGAGAAGAATTTTTGGGCTGAAGCAGTCAAGACCGCTTGCTAGCTCATAAATAGATCTCCAACCACAACCTTGGATGGCAATATCCTTGAAGAAGTTTGGATTGGTAAGAATTTGAATTATTCTCACTTGAAAATCTTTGGATGTGAAGCATTTCTACATATTCCCAAAGAAAATAGAACTAAGCTAGATGATAAATCTATGAAATGCATTTTTCTTGGATATGCGGAGGAAGATTTTGGTTATCGTCTATGGGATCCAGTCAAACATAAAATTATTAGAAGCAGGCATGTTATATTTAATGAGTTATAAATGTTCAAGAGGACTATAAGTGAGTTGGATGTCAAGAAAGTTATTGACAGGTTTGAAGAGCAGCAGGAAAACATACCACCAATACAAGAAAATGAACAACAAATTCAGGAGCATTAAGAACAACAAGTGGAAAATGATGAACAACAACAAGAAGGAATCTTGCAGGAACCTTTACAGGAGATTCAACCTGATAATGCACCATCACAGTTGGTTTGCAAATCTTCTAGGCCTCATAAGCCTTCACAAAGGTATCCTCCTTCAAACTATATTTTGTTGTCTGATGAAGGTGAGCCTAATTGTTTTCAAGAAGCCTGCAAAGTTGAGCACAGTGAAGAATGGAAGAAAGCAATGGAAGAAGAAATGAACTCTTTGCTGGAAAATAAAACTTGGGAGTTGGTAAACCTACCAAAAGGTAGAAAGGCTCTACAAAACAAATGGGTTTACAGGATTAAGCATGAAGGTGATGAAAAGAAGGAGAGGTATAAAGCAAGGCTGGTGGTGAAAAGTTTTGCCCAAAATGAAGGTATTGACTTCATGAAATTTTCTCACCTGTTATTACAATGTCATCCATTAGAGTCATTCTTGGTCTAGTTTCTACTTTAGACTTAGAATGTGAACAGTTATATGTAAAAATTTCTTTCCTTCATGGTGAATTGGAGGAAGAAATTTATATGGAGCAACCAGAAGGCTTCATAGAAAAAGGCAAAGAAGGCCTTGTTTTTAGGTTGAAGAAGAGTTACTATGGGTTGAAATAGGCACCTCGACAATGGTACAAGAAATTTGATTCATTCATGTTGGAACATGGTTTTCAGAGGTTAGAAGCTGGCCATTGTGTCTATATCAAGAGGTATGATCAAGGAAAGTATATCATATTATTGTTATATGTGGATGACATGTTGATTGTTGGGCATGATAAGAATAAGATCAATAGGTGAAGAAATATTTGGGTAGAAAATTTGCAATGAAGGATTTGGGACAAACACAACAAATATTGGGCATGCAGATTATGCGTGACAGGAAAAACAAAAGGTTGTGGCTGTCACAAGAAAAATATATCAAGAAGGTGCTTTAATATGAAGGATGCCAAGCCAATTGGTACACCCCTTGCAGCCCACTTCAAGCTGAGTATTGAATTATGTCCTAGTGATGACAAGGAGAAAGAAGAAATGAGCAAGATTCCTTATGCTTCAGCAGTTGGTAGCTTGATGTATGCCATGTTATGCACATGACTAGACATTGCATATTCAGTGGGAGTAGTGAGTAGGTTCCTTGCCAATCCAGGCAAACAACATTGGCAAGCAGTAAAATGGATTTTCAAGTATCTCAAGGGTACTAGTCATTATTGTTTATGTTTTGGTCATGATGAGACTATGCCTGAAGGATTTACAGATGTAGATATGGCTAGAGATATGGACACCAGAAAGTACACTACAGGTTATTTGTATACATTTGCAGGTGCAGTAGTATCTTGGGTGTCAAGGCTACAAAGAATAATAACCCTCTCTACAACAAAAGCAGAGTACATAGCTGCAACATAAGCTTGTAAAGAGATGTTGTGGATGCAATGATTCCTAGGAGAGATAGGAATAAAGCAGGACAAGTATGTGTTATATTGTGATAGTCATAGTGCCATTCAATTGGCGAAAAATCCAGCATTTCATTCAAAAACCAAGCACGTTGACTTAAGGTACCATTGGATCCGGCATGTGTTGGAAGAAGAAAAGTTATCCTTGGAAAAAATCCATACAGATAGGAACCCTGCTGATATGCTCACTAAGATTCTACCACAAAATAAACATGAGTTATGTAGAGGCATGGTAGGACTCGGTATGACTTGATGACTCTTATTTGGCTTCAAGTGGGAGAATGTTAAGTGTGAATCCAAATTCATGAATCACATGCAGGATTCTAGATCATTCTACACTGTCATTAGTTTCTAGATCTTCAAGATTCTAGATCCTTCTACACCGCCATTAGTTTCTAGATCTCCATCTGAATCACATACAGGATTCTAGATCCTTCTTCTGCCTCTATAAATTTGTAATTTCTCTGGCCAGGGATTGCAAGCCAAGGCCCAAGCCTGTTATGTAATGCTAAGTGATTTCTGTTCTCCAATGATTGTTTTATCTATTCCGTTGTTTCTGACTGTGTATTCTTGTTGTTTCTCAATTTGTCTGTCTCTGTGAATTATTCTCTGCTATTGTTGTCTAAGTCTCTGATTATAAATATGTTGTGTGTTATGTATGCTCTGATCTGATAGCTTGGGGTATGCTTTGCTTTCCTTAGCTCAACTTCAAGCTTTGATACTAGTGGTAAGGACTTGCTAATTATTATTATTATTACCTAATGTTAAGGTCATAACCAATCCAGACATCAAATTGGTGTATGAGACCCTTTGTTTGTGGGATAAGGGACCTGATGCCAGTGGTAAGGACTTGCTAATTATTATTATTATCATCTAATTTTAAGGTCATGACCAAGGCAAACACCAAATTGGTGTATGAGACTCCCTCTTTTGTGGGACAAGGGACCCACCTCCTCTCAGTGATTTGATTGCTAAATCTGCGAAGACATACATACTCTACCCCCTCTAGTTTTGAACATGTGATCTCTCAGGAGGAAACGCATGCTCTTGACCATTAGGCTCACTCAAGTTGTATAAGATTCAGATTAAAATTCAACTTGGGTTGGTTGTGGTAAAGACCTGCTAATGAGATTCAAAGTAGAATTCAACCTAGGTTGGTTGTGGTAATAATTTTATCACTGTTTTTATTGTCTTGTTGTCTTGCACACACTGAGAGAGATGTACCATTAGAATGGAGCGTCTTTACAGGATCCTATGAAAGCCCTTAGTCCAGATTCTGTAAATAATATTGAACAAGAAAATATAAGAAGGTTGTTTCAGGTTAAAAAAACAACAAATTTAAGATTCTTGTTAAAGCCCTTGGTCAAGGTTCTATACATTGTCGCCACATCGAAAGTCAGACGTGCACATCCAGTCAAAGCTTAATGAATTAGATCATCAAATATTGCAAAATTTTCTCCAGGTTATGCTTGACTCAACATTTGAAGACAAGGAGCATATTGGAGCTGAGGAGATTCCTACTCAAATAAATAGGTTCCAACAGTTGGAACATCAATTGGCAACTATTTGTGGTGGAAAATCTGTTAATTTTTTCTTTTTCAATGGAATCAAAACTTATTTAATAAAAGACTATCATTACCCTCTCACAACACCGATATTCACACGAGCATTCACTCAAGAAGGGACTTGTTACTAGGCAACGCCTTATTTCACTATAATCCAAATATGTCGTTCAACCTATAACATATTCTCTTCAACATGGATGCACTGCATTTCATTTCATACCATTGAAAAATATATAATATATGTAAAAAACAATTCTTTTTCCTTTTTACAATATATCCAGCTTTTATTTTATTTAGTGTTTGGCCTTCTAAGGTATCATAATTTAATTTGATGCGATGTGACAAGATTTTCCAAACTAACAAACCAAATCATTTCATATAATCTTTTTGATGACATATATATATATATCTTCCTCCCAAAAAGTTAATATTAAAATTGTTTTTAGTTTTAAAATAAAACTTAAAACTACTTTTAATTAATTAAAAACATTTAAATTTAATAAACAAAAAAATTATCTTAATAATCTAAATATATTTATACATTTAACGATACAAAATTTACTTTTATGAGCAAAGTCTTTTTGGCATAAATCACAGGATAAAACATTTGTCATGATAGAACATTTGTCGACGCGAACCAACGAGTGTGGTTCATCGTTCTTCAACTTGTCCTGACAATGAGCCACACTTGTTGGTTCTAAACTCGTTGACAAATATTCTATCATGTGATTTAGGCTGAAAAGACTTTTCTCATAAACTTAATATGGATCATAGAAGGCTCAATTCAAAATTTACCTTACCACAAACTATTTCTTTGAAAAATGAAAATGAATCAAACTGCATTATCATTATAAACTAAACTATTTTATTTGAATAATGAAAATGAAGTTGTCTTTAGTGCGACTTTTTGGAAGCTTTTAGGGTGAGTTTTTCCTAGTCTAATTTCTCTAAAATGCGCCAGGAATTTATTGAAATCACAAGATTGATGGGTAATCCTGTGCAATCAAAGTGCCCTAGGAGTTTCTCAGAGTGCTAAATCTATATATACAGTGAAAAAACTAGTTTAAATAACACAAATCAAAATTTCAACTCAATTTTTCCCACCGGATTTGGGAAAGTCCAAAAAATCACACTAAAAACAACTCCTAATAAAAATAATCAAACTGCATTAATACGACTTAACAACCCATACTCACCCAACTAAATTTAATTCATAATTTTTAACCAACATTTATACTGCTATCAATATTTCTAGAATTATATATGAGCAGTTAGATTTAACGAAATACAAAATCCAACCAGAAAAGTATAACTCCAGAAAGGTTAGATTTAACGAAATACATGTTCCACCCTATAAGCGTGGACACATGGCGACTGAAAGACACTGATCCTCAGTTAGTTCCGTTAAGTTAGTTTGTACGGGAATGGTATGGTTGGATGGGACGTCTCCAGCCGTTACGTTATTGCCTTCTCGCACGCCTTAAATCTTCCCAGATCTACACAAACATTCAGGAGTTGAATTGATTTCTTTCCCAATTCAACTGTCCGTCTGCACCCTGTGGGAGAATGTCTAATATAAACAGGGTCACCCGGGTAAGGGAAAGAAGAGATATTATTGAGCGAAGCGAGGCAAAGGCAAAGGCCAAGGCAAATTTTGAGGCAAAGCAAAAGGCAAAGCCAAATAGTGGGTTGGCCGAGTTACCATGGACAAAGCGGGGTAAACTTTTCCCCCGCCGTAAAAAGACTCCACCACTGTATGTACGGCAGCATAAGTTGATTGAGAAAGGTTATGTACGCCCCCCGCGACATACTGGATCGGGTTACCAGGGGCTTCCTACGAAATCAGGGCACGGCGGTAAGTACACGTGGAAAGGACCCCACACACAGGAGGCGGAGGCGGAGGCGGACGATGATTATTTCCCAGCCGCCATAGATGAGCACGATCCCAACTTCAGCGACAAAGAACCTGAGGGTGAGGCAGAGGCAGAGGGTGAGGCTGAGGCTGAAGCAGAACCTGAGAGTGAGGCATGGTCAGAAGCGGAGAGTGAGGTAGAGTCAGAAGCTGAGAGTGAGGCATGGTCAGAACCTGACCCGCTGGATTAACTTGCTTTCTCTACTTCATATCTGTAAGAGCATAAATGGATGTTGTGATGGAATGATATTACACTGCTCATGAATAAGAATAAATAAATGTTTGCCTTCCATGTGGTGCTTCTGTAATGTTCCATTTTCTTTTGTCTGTTATGGATTTTTCAGAGGTTCAAATTTATTTTTTTCAGAAAAATTCGTGCTCAGGGTTAATCATATCTTATTTTCGCTATCGTATAACTTCAGGGGTAAAAGCATTTGACCATGTCATGGAAGAGAGGGGAGCTTTTTTGTTTTTGTGAGAATCATTCATAGGGATTCAAATTTATGAAGATTATCAAGTCTTTACAAATAAAAAATTCTTCTTCCTCGCTTGTGATTTCTTGTGCTCGAGGTTGATATTTATCCCATAATCCGAGTCTTGCTTGGTGGCGACACCATTCTCTAGAGAGAGGGAAGCTTGTTCATTGTGAGAATCATTCGTAGGGATTTCCTTTCGGCAAAATTTTTGAAGTTGGAGAAGAGGGTAACGAGCTTAAAGAAGAAGCCATAACATGGAATTTTGAGAGGTTCGTGTTTCTTGTAGTGTTCAAATGTTGAGTCATGAGTTATGTTTTTTTACAAGTGTCCTATGTGTACTAATTTTAGATTTCCATTTTTCAAAATTTTGACATCTTTGTATTTTTTTCATTTATTTTTCAAAATTTTGACATCTCTGTATTTTTTAGGTTCGTGTTTCTTGTAATGTTCAAATGTTGAGTCATGGGTTATGTTTTTTTACAAGTGTCCTATGTGTACGGATTAGAAATTAACCGTGACCCATGATATTACATCTCAATTGCTAACTTACATCTCAATTGCTAACTCCTTACTTTACATGAGAAGAGATACTGGATGCACACAATTGTATTAGAAATGACCCATGATATTACATCTCAATTGCTAACTCATTAACCTTGACCCATGATATTACATCTCAATTGCTAACTCATTAACCTTGACCCATGATATTACATCTCAAATTCTAACTTACTTTACCTTGACCCATGATATTACATCTCAATTGCTAACTCTTTAGCCTTACTTTACATGAGAAGAGATACTGGATGCACACAATTGTATTAGAAATTGGATGCACACAATTGTATTAGAAAATATAACTGTTCACCCACGATATTACATCTCAATTGCTAGCTCCTTACTTTACATGAGAAGAGATATTGGATGCACACAACAGTGTTAGAAATCCGTGACCCATGATATATTACATCTCAATTGCTAACTACTTACTTTACATACTTTACATGAGAAAATGTCGTGACCCATGATATTACATCTCAATTGCTAACTCCTTACTTTACATGAGAAAATGACTTTAGTACATTGTCAATTTCACGAAAATATTGATATTTCATGTAAATATTGGATAGATTTGCTCAAATGAGTTGAACATGATCTTCCTTAACCACCACTTTTGAGATCACAAAGATTGCAACATTAGGTAATACCATGTCATGATTCTTATCAAAGCAAGAACCTACAAATCTTGTGAAGATAATGTCATTCCTTAAATAGGAAGAATGTTGCACTTGACTATCTATAGATCAGAAGACCTAGCAACAAATCTTGTGAAGATAATGTCATTCCTTAAATAGGAAGAATGTTGCACTTGACTATCTATAGATCAGAAGACCTAGCAACAAATCTTGTGAAGATAATGTCATTCCTTAAATAGGAAGAATGTTGCACTTGACTATTTATAGATCAGAAGACCTAGCAACAAATCTTGTGAAGATAATGTCATTCCTTAAATAGGAAGAATGTTGCACTTGACTATTATAGATCAGAAGACCTAGCAACGTACCATATGAAAATACATGATCTATTGAAGGCCTAATTGGAAGAGAAAATGGGTGAAATTTGTAGGCCTCTATTGAAGGCCTAAACTCATATACAAATAGAAACCAAGCCAATATAGCAATTGGTGTAAAAATTATGAGTCTCATACAAATAGAAACCAAGCCAATATAGCAATTGGTGTAAAAATTATGAGTCTCATTACATATTCATAATCACGAGCAAGGGAATGAAAATACCCCAAAATCCTAGGCCTAATTGGAAGAGAAAATGGGTCTGGAACTCATATACAAATAGAAACCAAGCCAATATAGCAATTGGTGTAAAAATTATGAGTCTCATTACATATTCATAATCACGAGCAAGGGAATGAAAATACTATACAAATAGAAACCAAGCCAATATAGCAATTGGTGTAAAAGGCTTGTGGCCTATAGGCTTGTGCAATCTGCAGCAAGGCCCATCGAATATGCATGAATGCAAGGAAACATGCAAACAAGTCTATTATAGTTACAGGCGCGTGCAATCTGCAGCAGGGCCCAAGTCTATTATAGTTAAGTCGCGAACAACCCCTTCAAAAGTCAGAACATGAGTTTGCACTGAACCTCTGCCTCCCCATTACTACAGTTTGCAATACCTGGCAATGAAAAACCAAGATCATCCATATACCATAACATTTTTGTTGCCATGTGTAATGTTGAAGTGATAAACAATTCCATATTGGAAGATGAAAAATCTAAGTGATAACAAGATTTGCCAAATCCGTCCCCGCAAGCCTGAATATTTGAGATGCTCTTGTTCATCATCCCACTAGGATTCCCAACTCTTTTCATGTGGCAAACAAATACCTCCATGACTATTGATCCACTTGTTCCAATCTGTCCAATCATCCACAATTTTTTGCCACTCAAATCCAGAAAGATTAAATAGGAAAGGTGCAAATAGCCACGTCCGGACCATAAACCACATGGAAAAATTGATTAAGAGATATGTGAGAGTGTTATGATATGATTCGCCATAGACATTGTACACAATAAATAGAAACATCAAATCAATTCCTTTGACAAACTGACTGTGAAAGTGGTAGTTATTTGCAATCTTGACATGAAAGACAACAAAACCATGCATAATAGCTTTGTATTTTTTTCAACCATGAAGTAATGCCTGGCCATAAAAATGTGTCTTTGGTCCAACAGAGAAAGTAAAGAAAATTGAGGCCAGTTACAGTTGCGTGGCCATGAAGTCACTTAAGGTTGTGCATAATGCTCGTTCTAGGCCAATTTCCATCACCATAGGTTAGGCCATTAACATACCAAGATCAAGTCCACTAAAAACCAAATACAATCAACCATATTAAAAAATATACACTGTAAGAACTATCACGGGAAAACTAAATATGTTAAGACTTTGATAAAGAGAACTGAATAGCTATTAAAGACATATCCATAGAATATTTTAATTGGCAAACCTAAACCATGCCATGTATAATTATGCCATGTATAATTATCATTGCCTGTAGTGCCAATATAGAAAAGGTCCACATCGTATCAAAACTTCTAATTAGATTCGAAAATGAATTGAATTTCAACAAAATTTGTCTTTGACAACCATATCTTTCCGTGCCTTTGTCCAACTTTTGTTACGGATTGATTCCTTTCAATTTCTTTTAGTATATGTTAGCACTTTGTAATTCCTCCAGGATGAGGAGAGGAACCCAAAGGTAACCAAAAGCCACTTTGAAACTGGAATCTAGCCCTTCTAGTTCTGAGAGATCTCTCTTTGTCCAAATGTTCAGGCACTTAGATCTCTCTTTGTCCAAAAACCACTTAGATGTTAGCACTTTGTAATTCCTCCAGGATGAGGAGAGGAACCCAAAGGTAACCAAAAACCACTTTGAAACCAGAATCTAGCCCTTCTAGTTCTGAGAGATCTCTCTTTGTCCAAATGTTCAGTCACTTAAGGTTTAGGCTAGGTTTTAAAAATCAGAGGTATAGATTTAGAACTTTGCTGGTAGGGTAGAGGGAAAATCCATTAGGCATATAGTCATATAAAGTTGATTGTTTTTCTAGTGAGAGGATGAAGGAATGAGGGATTTTGATAGGCGCAAGGTAGAAGGGTGAGCAGAGGAATGGTGGAAATGAAATATAGATAATCTCAATCATTACTATAAGATGAGGATGGGATTAGGGAGAGGCACAAATAGTTTTTCAGAACTAACATTCTCATACATATTCTTACTTTTTCCCTTGAGAAAGGATGCCGAAAACTTCAGATCTTTGGCGATTCCAAGCTTGTCAATTCCAAGCTTGTCATTAACTGGTTCAATCAACAATCTAAATGCCACATGCACACACTCAGGAATATGTTGGATGAAATTATTTATTTAAAATCACATTTTGAATATATATCATGTCGTCATATCTACAGGGAGATGAACCAGCTTTCCAACAACCTTTCCATGGAAGAAACACAACAACCTCTTGGTTATTGGTTGATACAGGAGCAGAATGTACATGACTTCTATCAGCATTTCCATAGGCCTTTCATAAATCATCATGCACAGGGGGCAACAGTGCCCTGATTTTTTGTAGATCATAGATGGAGATCCTCATTGTATTTTTGTTTATTTTGTGTTGGTACATAGATCCATGTATTTGTTTATTTATATCATGTCAGTTTATTAGTTACTATCATGTAACAATCAATCATAGACAATATTCAGTATGTGGCAATGCAACAAGTTTTGACATATGCTCCTTTTGCAGTGTCTACAACATGTAATTTTTAATATTTTACATAATGAAATTTACGATTTTTCCTTGGGAAAAAAATATATATATAGAGCATGAAGGATGAATTGTAAATGTCGCTTAAGAAGAAAACGTAAATTGTTAAGCAAACTATATTAGAGCACTTCGATACTGAGTTCTTAGATAAATCCTTGTTTAGCCAAACATGAAGAAATACATTCAAAGCATGGAAATGACAAGAGACAAAACCTACAACATAAGAAATCACATCACCATTAGGGGTTGACATAGGAATCCTTGTAAAGTCACACCTCACTCTTTTTCATTCACTAGAAAATATCAGAAAAATACAATGCACAAATTGTTTCTTCTCCTACTCTCGACCAACCGTTTCTTCATCAAAATTAAATTATAAATAGATCAAAAAAATCAATTTCCACCTCTGTGAACCGAATTCCCTAAAAGGATTTATGTTTCTCCCTACTGTAGTGAATATAGAGCTGCTTTTCTAAAAACTAGGAACTACTTTGAATAAGGCATTTTCAAACAAATTTACATTAAATACCAAGCCTAAATCGAGTTTCAAATTTCATAGACATCTCAAAACATTAACTATGACCATAAAAATTAATTACATAAAGTTTAGACATGAATTCCACGGTCAAAGGGTTGACTGTGTGAAAGCACAGTGTTGGTGTTGCACTACCTCCTAGCCGAGCAAAAACAAAGCACAAAAGCATAACGAATTGATGGTTCATATATATTTGATCACTTTTTGAGCTACTCAATGATTGATGCATGTGTGAAATAGCCTGAAAATGATCAAATTCCCCTTGAGAAAACCCTTTTCATTCTACAAAACATCCATCTCTCAAAACTCCACCTACAGCAAAAGCGCAACTCTTGTATGAAAGCGCAATGAAACTTGTTCTTCACAATTTTGACCAATGATGAGGTCTTTGAACAATATAAATTATCTTTTGATGATGCTGACAATATTGAAAACCCTTTTGATATGCTTTTATTACTTATTTTGTTTCACCAATCTTAGGTGTCCTGTCTAAAACAAACTTCTTCAATTTCCTACAGTCATGTTGTAGTTGAGCAATAAGCAAGTGTGCCTTCTTCAGTTGTTCTTGTAATTCTAAAATCTCCTTTTCTTTATCATTTGGAACAATATCCTATGTTATAGTCTCTAAAGCTGCAATTGGTTGTTGAAGTGTGTGTTCCAAAGGCAGTTTCTTTGCAGTAGCTCTAGCGATTGGCTTCTTGGGAACCGGCACTACCTTAGGAGAAAAGTGCAACTTTACCCTTTTTCTTTTCTTATGGATCAACTGAAGTTGATGGTCTTTTTACTGAACTTTCAACTGGTAGTTTCTCATCTCCTGCCATAGATGATGGTGTGTCCTTTTTAATCCATCAGCTAGTTGGTGAGCTTTCAACTTTGATGAATCTATGAATGCGTTTCATGTTTGATTTTTCTTGTTAAATTATTCTACCACCAACAACTTAGTTATAGAGAAATGGAAAATACTGGGATCCACTTGGCTTTTCTTACCTTGAACTTTATCTATCATCTTACTAAGGCTTCTTAACAAATAGAAAGGAAGATTCAAAGCGCTCTTTCTTGTGAAGTGAATCAATAACCTAAAATGATACTAATAGATCCTCCCAAACCTCCCTTCACAAGTATCTTTGTATTACCTAAAAATGTTTTTTTGTATGATTCAAGTAGGTATTATCTTGGTAGAATAGCTCCATACCACTTGTTTTTTTACTTTGGTTTCAAGAAATCTTTGTAGGTGGCTATGTCAAGAGGCATGCCCTTGAACCACTGCTCTACTTGAAGATCAATCTTTATAGCAACTGAGATGGTGAAATATGACATTGGAAAATTTAGCTTTCCAATCTTAACATCCAACCTAGTGAAATTCAAGGCAAACTCATTGGTGAGTTATACACTATATCCCTGGATCTTTTGACAAAATCTGATGCAACTGACTTGTTCAAATGCAACTCTAATTGTTGGGTCTGAGTTTATCAAGGTGAGGTCTTGGGTTTCAAGCCTTACTATATCTCCTCCCTTGTGCTTCTTTCTATCTGGAGTTGTCATGACTTTCACAGCAGAGATGAACTCTAGGGTTTTTGAGTAGAATTTCAGTGTATGCCAATTTGAGTGTTGAAATAGTGTATGAAAATAGGGCTTTAGATAATATTTTTATAGCAACTTAGAATGAAAAGCCCTACATAGCAGTCTCAAGAAACAAAACCAATCTCTCAAACCCAAAACAACAACTGGAATTTTGTTTGCTTGTAGTGGGAAAATAAAAAACATAGGCGCAACGAGAAGCACAAAACATGAGAGAAAAATATGTGTCGTATATTATTAGTTGAACACTTACAAATCAAAAATTGGAAGGAAAAAAAAAAATTGAAGTTGGAGAAGAGGGTAGCGAGCGGAGACTAGAAGAAGCCATAACATGGAATTTTGAGAGGTATTGAGTCATGGGTTATGGAAGCCATAACATGGAATTTTGAGAGGTGTTGAGTCATGGGTTATGTTTTTTTACAAGTGTCCTATGTGTGTACGAATTTTAGATTTCAATTTTTCAAAATTTTGACATCTTTGTATTTCTGATTTATAGAACATCCTCCTCTCTCATCCCTATAGAGATACTCAATGCACACAGTCGCATTAGAAATTAACCCCAACCCATCTCAATTGCTAACTCCTTACTTTACATGAGAAAATGATTGCTAACTCCTTACTTTACATGAGAAAATGACTTCAGTGTCACCTCCATTCAACAAATCATGCATATGCAACATTGTCAATTTCACGAAAATATTGATATTTCATGCAAATATTGGATAGATTTGCTCAAATGAGTTGAACATGATCTTCCTTAACCACCACTTTTGAGATCACAAAGATTTCAACATTAGGTAATACCATGTCATGATTGTTATCAAAGTAGGAACCTGCAAATCTTGTGAAAATAATGTCATTCCTTAAATAGGAAGAATGTTGCACTTGACTATCTATAGATTTCTGAACTTAGGTGGACAACCTGCATTCATGTAAGACCCAACAATGTACCATATGAACATACATGATAATGAAGCATATTAATCTGGCCTTGTAGAAGACCAATGTTTTTTCCTACCAACAAGAATATGTGAAATTTGTAGGCCTCTACTGAAGGCCTAATTGAAGAGAAAATGGGTCTGGAACTCATATACAAATGGAAACCAAGCCAATATAGCAATTGGTGTAAAAATTAGGAGTCTCATTACATGTTCATAAACGAGCAAGGGAACGAACAGACCCCAAAATTCCAGTGCGTTGAAACGGAGGCCTACAGGCTTATGCAATCTGCAATAAGGCCCATCGAATAGGCATGAATGCAAGGAAACATGCAAACAAGTCTATTATAGTTAAGTCGCAGACAACTATGAGAATAATTATAATAGAAACAAAACTAATGAATATAAGCCCCTTCAAAAGTCAGAACATGAGTTGATAATTTGCACTGAAGCTGTGCCTCCCCATTGCTATAGTCTGCAATACCCCTAAAAAAATTGCAATGAAAAACCAAGATCATCCATATACCATAACACTTTTGTTGCCATGTGTAATGTTGAAGTGATAAACAATTCCATTTTGGAAGATGAAAAATCTAAGTGATAACAATATTTGCCAAATCCCTCCCCTCAAGCTTGAATATTTGAGATGCTCTTGTTCATCATCCCACCAAGATTCCCAAGTCTTTTCATGTGGCAAACAAATACCTCCATGACTATTGATCCACTTGTTCCAATCTGTCCAATCATCCACAATTTTTTGCCACTCAAATCTAGAAAGATAAAATAGGAAAAGTGCAAATAGCCACGTCCCGACCATAAACCACATGGAAAGAGTGATTAAGAGATATGTGAGAGTGTTGATATGATTGACCATAGACATTGTACAAATTAAATAGAAACATCAAATCAATTCCTTGACAAAGTGACTGTGTGAATAAAAGTGGTAGTTATCCGCAAATTTGACATGAAAGACAACAAAACCATGCATAGTAGCTTTGTATTTTTTTCAACCATGAAGTAATTCCTGGCGATAAAAATGTGTCTTTGTGCCAACAGAGAAAGTAAAGAAAATTGAGGCCAGTTGCAGTTGCATGACCATGATGTCACTTAAGGTTGTGCAGAATGCTCGTTCTAGGCCAATTTCCATCACCATAGGTTAGGCCATTAACATACCAAGCTGAACAAATGCTTGTGAAACTAGGGCTGCTTCCAAAGAGACATTATGTTGTACAACAACTTCATGTAACATTTATTTTCCAAGTCCACTCAAAACCAAATACAATCAACCATACAGAAAAATATACACTGTAAGAACTATCACTAGAGAACTAAAATAAAACCCAACAATAGTTATAAAAGATGTTGGGGCTTAGAGAACTAAATATGTTAAGACTTTGATAAAGAGAACTGAATAGCTATTGTTATAAATATTCTTAGAACCACCTGAAAGACATATCCATAGAATATTTCAGTTGGCGACCCTAAACCATGCCATGCTATAATTATCATTGCCTGTAGTGCCAATATAGAAAAGGTCCACATCCTATAAAAACTTCTAATTAGATTCCAAAATGAATTGAATTTCAACAAAATTTGTCTTTGACAACCATATCTTTTCGTGCCTTTGTCCAAATTTTGTCATGGATTGATTCCTTTCAATTTCTTTTGGTAGATGTTAGCACTTCGTAATTCCTCCAGGATGAGGAGAATGTAGAATTTTGTATAATTTTCCCTACAAATCAGCTAGCTTTGATACCATGTAGAACTTTGTTGAAAAGTGTGCAACAAGAAATGTAAATTTAGAAATTGCTAAAAATAGAACTGCTAAAAATAGCACTTCTAAAAATAGCAGTTTGGCCAATGAGCATTTTGGCCACCTTGGGTGAGAGGTGAAACTGCTAAAAATAACATCTTCTAAAAATAACATTTCTGGGTCCCTTCCTATTTATAGCAGTCCCTGGTCTATCTATAGGAAGTAAATTCGAATTTGGTCTTACCAACAGTTTGGAATATTTATTAATTAATTCTCCATTAAGGAAAAGCAAACTTGAAGTATTTGTCCGAACATGCAATTATTTCTCCACTAATTGGGGAATGTTTCCTTGACTTGCTCCACTGATTGAGGAATTAAGGATGAGTTCTATATTGAGAGGATCAGTTGACTTAGTTTAACTTAGTCAAGTTTAGATAGATTAATTTAACAAGTTGTTAAATTAATGAGATATATAGTTTGTTGATGCTTACATGCATGTGACAACTATTATTTTCATATAACTATGTATTCACTCATGGATAACTGATACATGTCAGTTCTGACAGAGACCCAGTTGAGATCAAAGAAGGGATAGTCTGTGCAGAGGCCAATTCACATAGGTGGTAGCATTGGACCCCAAGGAAATTGCACAAGGAAATAAGAGGCTTGGAGGGCAGAGGAGAAGGTTTGTGAGAAGCCTTTGACTGTCTATAAGTAGCAGAGGGATTGCATTGAGAGCTGGATAGCTTCCAAGCTAAGGCTTTGTGTAATCCGGACTATATTTCCACTTGTATGATAATACAGAGATGAGGTTTTATGTAGGTGCTTTCCCTCGGTAAATTCTTCTGTGTTATGTGTGATTGATTCCTTCTTATCAGTTATATGTGTTCTTATTGATGTTTCTCATGGTTGATTAAGCTTCTACTAATTGTTTGTAGAAGTAGATCAAGTGTTTTGCTTTAGTAAATTGCATTACCAGGTTGATCTACAGGTGGGAAATTTCTACATGGTACCACAGCTAGCTGATTTGTAAAAAAAAGTTCTACATGGTATCAAAGCTAGCTTATTTGTAGGAAAAATTCTACAAAATTCTACATGGTATCGAACCACAGGTGATCAAGGAGAGAACAGTATACTGAGAGGAGATTTCAAAGTTTTGAGTTTTGGGCTGAGAGTTTGCAGAGCAGATCTGAAAATTTTTGTACAAAATTTTCAGAAATAAATAACAGATTTGGATTCATTGTAGAAAAATACCCAAAATAATAAAAAAAAAATTGGTTGAATCGGAGTTCGGATCAGGGAGATATCACTGACTTAAAATCAGCTCTTTTTCTAGAAACTTTTGTGATAGCGGGAAAGTGGAAATAGATTGGTGTGCTAGCCAAGAACCTGTATGCACTTGAGGTACAAGCTACATGCAAAGCCTTGAGCAGCAAGGCAAAGGTTAGATACTTGGTGGTTGAGAGGGAGAGTAAATTACCTCTCAACATGCAGAGCCAAAAGAAGTCTCATACAATTGTGGGGGAGCCACGATTGGTGCAGCAGCTTTAGGAGGTTATGGAGCAGCCACAACAGGGGAAGCTAAGAGGAGATCAAGTAGAGACATCTACTCATGCAGAGACCTCCAATAGGGGGAAACTTTGAGCCAGGTGGGCAGAGAGATCACATGCAGGCATACCTCCAGGTAGGAGGTGGGGCGATGTAGAGTGATTGTCCCAAGGAGGAGGGGCAGGATCTTTGAGGTACCCAACCTCTTGGATGAGACCTTGTTATGGGAGCCCCGATTTGGAGTAGCAGGAACTGACTAATTGGGTAGAGACAGATGTGGATGGAGAGGCAGAGAGAGCTACAGTGAAGGGAATCCCAGGATAGCACAGAGCATGCAGGTTGCAGCAATGCAAGAGGCACAAGTGTGTTGCACAGTGCAGGGTAGCACAGCGAAGGGTGCAACGGTGCGAGATGCATGGAGATGTTGCAGTAGCGCAGAGGTCAGAGAGGGAGCACTTGTCAACAGTAGGTAGAGCTTCAGCATTAGAGTATGTTTCTAGCCCAACAGAGTGGTCAGTTGGGAGTTTTTTTTGTTCCAAGTGTTGTTGGAGCAACCGCACTTGGTAGATGTGTTGCATGCAGAACATTCCAAAGGTACATGATCGGGTTCGAGAGAAATCCTTTCTTTTTGAGAGGGCGTGTCGAAAATTGTGCAACAAGAAATGTAAATTTAGAAATTGCTAAAAATAGAACTGCTAAAAATAGAACTGCTAAAAATAGCACTTCTAAAAATAGCAGTTTGAACAATGAGCATTTTGGCCACCTTGGGTGAGAGGTGAAACTGCTAAAAATAACATCTTCTAAAAATAACATTTCTGGGTCCCTTCCTATTTATAGCAGTTCCTGGTCTATCTATAGGAAGTAATTTCGAATTTGGTCTTACTAGCAGTTTGGAATATTAATTAATTAATTCTCCATGAGTTAATTAGTTAAGGAAAAGAAAACTTGAAGTCTTTGTTAGAACATGCAATTATTTCTCCACTAATTGGGGAATGTGTCCTTGATTTGCTCCACTGATTGAGGAATTAAGGATGAGTTCTATATTGAGAGGATCAGTTGACTTAGTTTAACTTAGTCAAGTTCAGTTAGATTAATATAACAAGTTGTTAAATTAATGAGATATAGTTTGTTGATGCTTGCATGCATGTGACAACTATTATTTTCATATAATTGTGTATTCACTCATGGATAACTGATGCATGTCAGTTCTGACAGAGACCCAGTTGAGATCAGAGAAGGGACAGTGTACTATCAGTTGGATGAATATTTTTCCTATAAAGGAAGCTCATCCATGATGAGAATTTATCTCCTTCAAGTTTGTGTAGTTAGATCAAAGGTTAGTGAGTGTGTGAAGAGGTTAATTCACACAGGTGGCAACACTGGACCCCAAGGAAACTACACAAGGAAATAGGAGGCTTGGAGGGCAGAGGAGAAGGTTTGTGAGAAGCCTTTGACTGTTTATGAGCAGCAGAGGGATTGTACTGAGAGTTGGATAGCTTCCGAGCTAAGGCTTTGTGTAATCCGGACTATATTTCCATTTGTTTGATAATATAGAGATGCGGTTTTAGGCATGTGCTTTCCCCGGGTAAATTCTTCTGTGTTATGTGTGATTGATTCCTTATTATCAGTTATATGTGTTCTTATTGATGTTTCTCATGGTTGATTAAGCTTCCTCTAAATTGTTTGTAGAAGTAGATCAAGTGTTTTGCTTTAGTAAATTGCATTATCAGGTGATCTATAGAAGTGGGAATTTCTATAGAGAGGAACCCAAAGGTAACCAAAAACCACTTTGAAACTGGAATCTAGCCTTTCTAGTTTCAAAGAGGGCTCTCTTTGTCCAAATGTTCAGTTACTTAAGGTTTAGGCTAGGTATTAAAAATTAAAGGTATAGATTTAAATCTTTGTTGGTAGGGTAGAGGGAAAATCCATTGGGCATATAGTCATATAAAGTTGATTGTTTTTCCAGTGAAAGGATGAAGGAATGAGGGATATTTTGATAGGGGCAAGGTAGGCAATCTTGTTGGTGCTTTCAATTTAATTCATTGTAGAAGGGTGAACAAAGGAATGGTGGAAATGAAATATAGATAATCTCAATCATTACTATAAGATGAGGATGGGATTAGGGAGAGGCACAAATAGTTTTTCAGAACTTAACATTCTCATACATATTCTTACTTTTTCCCTTGAGAAAGTATGCCGACAATTTCAGATCTTTGGAGATTCTAAGCTTGTCATTAACTGGTTCAATCAACAATCTAAATGCCACGTGCACACACTTAGGAATCTGTTGGATGAAATTATTTCTTTAAAATCACATTTTGACTATATATCATGTCGTCATATCTACAGGGAGAGGAACCAACTTTCCAACAACCTTTCCATGGAAGAAACACAACAACCTCTTGGTTATTGGTTGATACAGGAGAAAAATGTACATGACTTCTATCAGTATTTCATAGGCCTTTCATAGATCATTATGCACAGGGGGCAACAGTGCCTTGATTTTTTGTAGATCACAGATGGAGATCCTCATTGTCTTTTTTTATTTTCATTTTGTGTTGGTACATAGATCCATGTATTTATTTATTTATATCATTTTGTCAGCTTATTAGTTACTATCATGTAGCAGTCAATCATAGACAATATTTAGTATGTGGCAATGCAACCGGTTTTGGCATATGCTCCTTTTGCAGTATCTACAAGAAGTAATTTTTAATATTTTACATAATGAAAGTTACAATTTTTCCTTGGGATATATATATATATATATATATATATATATATATATATATATATATATATATATATATATATATATATATATATATAGCATGAAGGATAAATTCTAAATGTCGCTTAAGAAGAAACCATAAATTGTTGAGCAAAGTATATCAGAGCACTTTGACACTAAGTTCTTAGATAAATCCTTGTTTAGCCAAACATGAAGAAATACATTCAAAGCATGGAAATGACAGGAGACAAAACCTACAACATAAGAAATCACATCACCATTAGCTGTTGACATAGGAATCCCTGTAAATTCACACCTCACTCTTTTTCATTCACTGGAAAATATCAAAAAAATACAATGCACAAATTGTTTCTTCTCCTAACCTTGACCAACCATTTCTTCATCAAAATTAAATTACAAATAGATCAAAAAAATCAGTTCCTACCTCTATGAACCAAATTCCGTAAAAGGATTTATGTTTCTGCCTACTGTAGTGAATATAGAAATGTTTTTCTAAAAACTAGGAACTACTTTGAATAAGGCATTTTCAAACAAATTTACATTAAAAACCAAGCCTAAATTGAGTTTCAAATTTCATAGACATCTCAAAACATTAACTATGACCATAAAAATTAATTACATAAAGTTTAGACATGAATTCCACGATCAAAGGGTTGATTGTGTGAAAGCACAATGTTGGTGTTGCACTACCTCCTAGTCCAGCAGAAACAAAGCAGAAAAGCGTAGCGAATTGATGGTTCATATATATTTGATCACTTTTTGAGCTACTCAATGATTGACGCATGTGTGAAATAGCCTGGAAATGATTAAATTCCCCTTGAGAAAACCCTTTTCATTCTACAAAACTTCCATCTCTCAAAACTCCACCTACAGCAAAAGCGCAACTCTTGTATGAAAGCGCAACAAAACTTGTCCTTCACAATTTTGACCAATGATGAGGTCTTTGAACAATATAAACCATCTTTTGATGATGCTGACAATATTGAAAACCCTTTTGATATGATTTTATTACTTATTTTGTTTCACCAATCTTAGGTGTCGTTTCCTACGGTCATGTTGTAGTTTAGCAATAAGCAAGTGTGCCTTCTTCATTTGTTCTTGTAATTCTAAAATCTCCTTTTCTTTATCATCTAGAACAATATCCTATGTTATAGTCTCTAAAGCTGCATTTGGTTGTTGAAGTGTGTGTTCCAAAGGCAGTTTCTTTGCAGTAGCTCTAGTGATTGGCTTCTTGGGAACCTTCATTGCCTTAGGAGAAAAGTGCAACTTTACACCTTTTCTTTTCTTATGGATCAACTGAAGTTGATGGTCTTTTTACTAAACTCTCAAATGGTAGTTTCTCGTCTCCTGCCAGAGATGATGGTGTGTCCTTTTGAATCCATCGGCTAGTTGGTAACTATGCTTTCAACTTTGATGAATCTGTGAATGCATTCCATGTTTGGATTTTCTTGTTAAATTATTCTATCACTAACAACTTAGTTACATAGAAATGGAAAATACTAGGATCCACTTGGCTTTTCTTACCTTGAACTTTATCTATCATGTTATTAAGGCTTCTTAACAAATAGAAAGGAAGATTCAAAGCGCTCTTTCCTGTGAAGTGCATCAATAACCTAAAATGATACTGATAGATCCTCCCAGACCTCCCTTCACAAGTAAAGTATCTTTGTATTACCTAAAAATGTTTTTTGTATGTTTCAAGTAGGTATTCTCTTGGTAGAATAGCTCCATACCACTTGTTTTTGTACTTTAGTTTCAAGAAATCTTTGTAGTTGGCTATGTCAAGAGGCATGCCCTTGAACCACTGCTCTTCTTGAAGATCAATATCTGTAGCAACTGAGATGGTGAAATATGACACTGGAAAATTTAGCTCTCCAATCTTAACATCCAACCCAGTGAAATTCAAGGAAAACGCATTGGTGAGTTATACACTATATCCCTGGATCTTTTGACAAAATCTGATGCAACTTACTTGTTCAAATGTAACTCTAATTGTTGGGTATGAGTTTATCAAGGTGAGGTCTTGGGTTTCAAAACTTACTATATCTCCTCCCTTATGCTTCTTTCTATCTGGAGTTGTCATGACTTTCACAACAGAGATGAAATCTAGGGGTTTTGAGTGCAATTTCAGTGTATGCCAATTTGAGTGCAGAAATAGTGTATGAAAATAGGGCTTTAGATAATATTTTTATAGCAACTTAGAATGAAAATCCCTACATTGCAGTATCAAGAAACAAACCAATCTCTCAAACCCAAAACAACAACTGAATTTTTGTTTGCTTATAGTGGGGAAATTAAAAATATAGGCGCAACGAGAAGTGCAACGCATGAAAGAAAAATATTCTTGATCCTTGAGGGTAGAATCAACAAGATGTAAGGTTTTAGACTTGCTAAAATAATATCACGCTTCAAAACACCAGTAGCAAATAAAACATTGAGTATTTGATTGAGGTGGCAACATGAAACACAATGACTGAGGTAAAGCGTAGTGTATTCCCCAGGCTCAGATAAGAAACGCAACGAGATTATGAATTTGAGACTTGCAAGGTTATTAATGCATTTTTCTCAATAGATAAGGGTAATTTTGACAACATGCAACACAAATGATTCAAGAAGATGAGGAATTAAAACCTAAAAATAGTGATAACCACTTGGCTTGAAGGAGCATAACGAATGTCTATAAGCGTAGCACCTCCCCTGCAGACTTTGTGCAGTGAACCCCAAGTGATGTCTAGCAAGATATTGATGGAAGAATGAATGGCTCTCTTAATCATGAAAGTGCAGTAGTTGTCAGAAGCCTAACAGCTGTCATAAGTGCATCACATCTCATAACCATTTTACTAGTGATGATGTCATGGAACAATATGATTTTGACACCCTAACTAACCATACTGACCCTATAAATCGGTGTCAATGTTGAAAAGATAAGACACACTATGGCCTCACTCATTATTTTTTATGAGACATGACCCTAGACTCACCTAACTCAACCTTTAGGAAATCATAAACTATAATTACATCAGTCTTTCACACACTCTAACATAATTACATCACTAATGAAATCTTTTATTCTTTACTAATACCAATAGCTTGATATCTAAGAGATCATAGCCCAACCTTTACATATTTTCCAAACTAAATTAAAAATACAAAACTTGTTTTTTTACTACTATGATATAGGATACTAGCATTGATTCCATGGGAATGACAACCTCCCTATGAGGTGCCAAGAACACCGTAAACCATGTTCCTGACCATTAGGCTTTAATGAATATTGAATTGACATAAAAATAACTTGTGACTAACTCATGACTAACTCATGACTTATTACATTCTAAAAAATTGGCAGCAATTCATCAAAATCTTAGGGCCTTCTCCTCGGGCTTCAAATTCTGGTGGAAACTTCCCACACCTACAATACTAAAAATTGGATGGCTATATTTAATGAAGTGATAAAAACCAACTGATTTTAAGTAAAATAATTCTTGAGAAACGTGCCATTTACAAGCCCTCTAGCAATAAATTCTCCTCTCAAATCCTGCAACAAATATACATTACTCCCATGGTAAGCTACAATATTGAATGGTCCTTTCCAAATATTTTCAAATTTTCCATGTTTACCCTTGTCTCCATTCCTAGCATCCCACTCCAGAACCAAGTCACCAACTTTAAAATCACCTGCGTTTGTCCTCCGATCAAAAATCTTCTTAAGCTTATGTTGGATTGCTTGAGTATTCCTATACACTTCCTCTCTTGTTTTCTGCAATTGAATCATTTGATTTATTCTTCTTTGCATGTCATTTGGTTTTACATCTACTTCCTGCAACAACTTCATTACTGGAATTCCCAAGGAAGAAGGGAAAACAACATATGTTCCATACACTAGTTGAAAAGGTGACATACCAATTGACTTCTTAGTGTTCACTCTATCAACCCACAGTGCATAGATCAACTTCTTGTGCCATGTTTTCTTATTTTCTTGTAGCAATTTCTTTATAATATTCACCAAACTCTTATTTGAAGACTTAGCTAAACCATTACCCTATGGGTAATATGTAGTAGAGTGACTGATTACAATATGATATTTATTACATAATTCAACCATTTTCCTTCACTTGAAAGAAGCAACATTGTCAGTGATTATTCTATGAGGACAACCAAATCTTGAGAGGATATTACCTTCCAGAAATTGAATGATGATTGTGTCTGTTGCCTGCCTAGTTGGTATTGCTACTATCCACTTTGTAAAATTATCCATGGCTGTCAAAATCCATTTTTATTGGCTTGAAGATGACAGATGTATTTCCCCAACGAAATCCAGATCCCATTGTTCGGAAGGCACTTCAATTGAAATTTGTTTCAGGGGTAAGGGTAAGAGATTCCTCTTTCCTTCAAAAAATTGGCATTCAGGGTAGCTTGAGACCCTTTTATAGACGTCAAAAAACAACGTTAGCCAGTAAAAACCATCCCTCAAAATCATGTTATACGTGGCTTTCCAAAAAAGGTGACCTCCATAATATAGCTTGTGAAATTCCTCCATAACCTTTTGAGCCTCATCCTCCAATAAACAATTCAACAATACACCTCCTGAGTCTTTCCAATACAAAAATTGATTCAAAATGCATAGTTTTACAACCCTCAATTTCATAAATCTTTCCTTTATTTTTTTCATCCCTAGAGGAGCCTATAAATGTTGTAAAACATAAACTATGTCAGCATAACATAGAGAGGAAAGGAAATTTTCATATACCTATTGAGAAGGTTCTGAACTATTGTCATCAGATAAAGGAACTATGAAATTTATGTCCAATACACTAAGATTTGAATCTACCATCAATTTTTCTAATCCTTGACCCTTTATCAACTTGGTAGGCTTGATCTCCACATCATACTCGAGAATAACTGCTATCCATCTGCCTCTTCTACCTTTAGGATCAGGTTGGGTTAGAATGTCTTTCACAACAACATTTGGGACATAGGAAATCACATGTGAATGAAGCACATAAACTCTAAAATATTTCAAAGCTTTAACCAATGCATATGCCTGATTCTCCATAATATTGTATTTAAGGGAAGAATATCTCAAACCTCTGCTAAAGAAGGCTATTGGTTGTTCATTACCTTGCTGATTTTTCTGCATAAGGACTGCTACAATTGTGTGTTCTGATGCGAAAGAGAAAATGATAAAATCTTTAGTATAATCTGGACTAGCTAAAATAGGAGCACTATCCAAGACCTATTTTACCTCATCAAATGACTTCTTTGTTTCAATAGTCCATCTGATTTCACTTTCCTTTCTCAGCATGTTAGTCAAAAACCTTATAATTTCTACTAAGTTAGGAATGAATCTTCTCAAAAAATTGACTCTGCCCAAAAATGATTGAACCTCCTTCTTATTCCTTGGAATGTCAATTTTTTGAATTGCAACAACCCTGTTTGGATCAATTTTAATGCCATCCTTTGAGATTATATGCCCCAACAATTTTCCCTCCTCCATTGCAAAATGTGACTTCTTTGGATTTAGGGATATGCCAAACCTCCTACACTTCTCAAAAACTTGTCTTAAATGCTACAAATGATCAAAATCATATTTTGAAAATACAGTGATATCACCCAAATAAACCACATTGAACTTATCCTTTTCATCATAAAATTCAATATCCATGGCCCTTTGAAAGGTTGCCCTGCACTCATTAGCCCAAAGGGAATTTTGGCATACATGAAGGTACCCCATGGAGTGATAATAGTTGTATTTTACTAGTAATTAGGGTGCACCAAAATCTGAAATCAAGCATAGATATCCTCTTAGAGCCAACCACCTTTTGCAGTATATCATCCATGTTTGTTAAAGGATAATTATCTTTTATAGATACCTTGTTGAGGTTTCTCAAATCAACACAAAGCCTTATCTTGCTAGTCTTCTTTCTTACATGGACCAAATTAGAAATACATTGTGAAAACCTTAAAGGAATAATTATTTTTGCATCAAATAATTTTCTCACTTCTTTTTCAATAAGGGGAAGCAACAAAGGATTGGTTATTCTAAAAAAAAATTAAAAGGATTTTGATCTTGTTTGATTGGAAATTGGAATTGTATGTTGAATGATTCTCTTATCATATACTTTGAGGTCCTCATATCCCCAAGCAAAAATATCTTAGTATTCCTTCATGAGATCAAGGTATTTCTTTCTTTCTTCATGATTTAAAGGTATTGAAAGCTTGAAAATCTTAGGTTGTTGTTTTGTCCATATACTGTAATCTTCTACATCAGTTTCAGTGGGAACTACCTTGGGATTCTTTGCTACGTCATTCTAGTCAAATAAATTCTCAAGACGAAACAAGACTTTTGGAATTGTATTATTCTTCAATTGTATAACCTCTATATCTGTCATGTGAGTTTAAAATTCATCTAAATCTGAACCCAAAAATTCATTTTCATCCTCATCAAAACAACTTTCCTCATCTATATGCAAATTGGAAAATTCCTCAGTGATTTGCAAAAAAAAATTCAAGTTGCTTGTCATTTTTGAACATTTGCTAATATTTTAGATTGTTTGGGACTGTTGGTCTATTTTTGAATTGTATTTAATACTTCCTATTGGGATAGATATGAATCTTAACACACTATATGAGGTGGACAATGCATCAACTATCATATTCTGCTCTCTAGGAATCAAAGATAAATCATACTCTGAAAAAAATTGCATCATTTCAAGGACAACATTCCTATAGGCCCTCATCGTAGGGTGTTTAGTCTGATACACACATTTAATCTGATTGATAATAAGCTCAAAATCTCCATGGATTGAAATCCTCTTTTCCCCCAAGCCCTTCAAATTCTACAATCCCAATATCAATGCTTCATACTAGATCATATTATTTGTGTAGTCAAAGGCTAGTTTGTAAGAACATAACCTTGGCTTGTCCACCTTTGGGCTCATTATCCATACACTAGCTTAGACCCCTTATTTATTGATTGATCCATCAAAATCCATGTTCCAAAGGCCATCATCATCTTCATTATGTTCTGATTTTGTTCCTTGCAATTCACCTTCTTTGTCCTCTGATATGTTGTCCCTATTTTGACTGTCTTCCTCCAAACACAAATCATTATATAATATGAAAGAATCCACATCAGAATGAAATGAATAAATAGGATGGTTAATAGGCATTTTCTTTCCCCTTACCATGTACTTCATCAATTTTTCTCTATACAATCTCCTTGACTATCCAAAAATGGGAATTGTGGCATATGCCATGTCCATTTGTAAAGTACCCTTCAATTTTGCAAACCATGACCTTGATAAAAGCATACCAAACTTTGGAGGAATATCAACAACAACTATATCCATCACTAGGATTTTTTTTGGAATTTGAGTGAGAGAGACAACCAAATCCTTGACTAAACCCAAACATTTCAACTTACTTGAATCAAAGGAAAAGAGATATTTATATGGCCTTGTGATAACCACACCAAGCTTATCCATAATAACCTTTGGAATTAAGTTATTTGATGCACTAGAGTTTAACGTTGCATTATGCAGAATCAAATGATGCACATTCAAAATGACATAGAAAGGTGGAACATATCCATCTTGAGAATCTCCATTGACTTTTGGACCCAATAGAATTTCATGATGATCATCATTCAAGTTAACAGTGTCTAAAACATCCCATATCTTTAATGCCTTGATAATTTGACTCTTGTATGTATCATTATTGACCAGTGCATTAAATGGAATAGATATTTTTATTTTAGATATTTCACTTTCTAAACTAAAAGAAGATTGACCTTTCTCTACCTCTTTGATGGTTGTTTCTCTCTTTTTAGGATCCTCTTTTGTAGGATCGACTTTCTTCTGGTTGGAATTAGGTGCATCAACTTGGCCTTTCTTTGGAGGATTTACTTGAACTTTTTTGTTTCTCAAGTTATATTGTCTTTGCACCTCCATGATTACATTTTGATACCCCTGCTTGTAATCATCTGATTCCATATGCATGATATCTTACTATGGTTGAAAGAACAAATATTATTCTTATTTTGTAAAAAATACATTGCCCTATTCTTCACCAAAATAATGAATTTGATCTTGATCTTTTGTTGTATCTTGATCTTTTTCAAAATTCTCTTGGAAATGAGATCTGATTTTTTGTTGATCTCCCTGATTTCTCTCTTCTCTTTTCTTGCTGATCTCTACCAACAACTTTTCTTTCTAAGGTCAATCTCTCCACTAATTTTTCCACTACCTTCACCATGACATCCAACTTGGTGTCTGATGAAGATGCAACCTCCTCTTTAACTCCTCTTTTCTTAGCTTTGATTTTTGCCTTTTTTTTCAACATATTCGTTTCCACTACAACAACACTTTTCTGCATATCCTCCAAAGTGGTTGGGTTCCTTTCTCTAAGTTGATAGGCAAGCTCAACATCAAAACCACCTAGGTAATGAATCGAGGCCAACATTGTAGGGGTTTTTATTTCAGACGATATTGAATTATATACTCTATTAAATATTGTTGAAAAATCTTGCATTGATTCTCCGAGATCTCTCTTCAAGTTGTCATACTTAACCAAAATTTGCAGAGGGTTCTTCTTGACTTCCCATCTGGCAAGGAAACTTTGTTCAAGATACTGGAAATTGGCAATACTTGCAGCTGGCATAATTCTAAAACATTTCTTGACCTCTCCCAAAAAACTCTAAGCAAAAAGCCCCAATTTAACATCATCATGGTCTACCTCTTCCAAGTCTATAAAATAATTTAACTTATCAAGGTGGTTTTGTGTTTTAATAACCCCTGTACCATCAAACTGAGGCAATCTCTAACCATATTTTTGTGGAAAATCATGTAGTGGACCTTGTAGATTCAATGGAGCATAACGTGCAACCATGACTGTAGGATATGGACTTGCACTAACCTTTGGGATCTTGAATGAGGATGAGGGAGGTAAAGAGATTTTTGTTTGAACAACTGATGAGGAAGGAGAGGTAAGAACAATGGAAACATCAGGAGAAAAAATAAATAGGATATTTATTGGAGCAGAAAATGTTGGGGCATAAATAGTTGGGACAAAATGCTGTAATTTGGAGGACTTAGAAGCAGTTTCTTGCAACTAATAAACAAGATATGATATCTTATGAAATCATGTCCAAATATAATTGTCTTCTTATAATACACTTTCTCTCTAAAAATGACTAGAGGATTGTAACTTTGCTTGATCAAAAACTGTTTCTATCAGATTGTTTTCTGATTTAAATCTGAATAGGCTTTGTTCAAAATTCAAATCAAACTAAGTGTGACCCACTGATTCAACCCTTTTAGGTAGGGACACAGATATTTTTATGACACTGGTATTTGTTTCTTTTGCAGGCTTCTTCTTTCTAAATAACTTCTCTGGACTAGTCAATATCTCAGGTGGATTAGAATCTGGATGATTCCTAGTGTGTACTCTTCTTCAAGCTATATTTATTACAGGAATTTATTGCAGCTGGTTCTAAAACCACTAATAGTTGGGTAGATATTCAGCCTATTAGTTTCTAGTTCACTATCACCCTTAGGAACCAAATTTGTCTCTAATATAATTTTTTTCCAAGGAAGTATTCAAGCCTTTCACTCCTCGACAACAACGCCACTATGTTAGCACTTTGTAATTCCTCCAAGCCGAGGAGAGGAACCCAAATGTAACCACAAACCACTTTGAAACTGGAACCTAGCCCTTCTAGTTTAAGAGAGGGCTCTCTCTGTCCAAATGTTCAGTGACTTAGGTTTTAGGCTAGGTATTAAAAATCAGAGGTATAGATTTAACAATTTGCTAGTAGGGTAGAGGGAAAATCCATTGGGCATATGGTCATATAAATTTTATTTTTTTCTAGTGAGAGGATGAAGGTTTTAGGGTCCTATGATTCATAGTTTCAATTGATGATTGGTTATTTCCTTTCAGTTGATGAAATTGTAAATAATATTGTATTTTGAAAATGATTTGCAATATATATATATATAATGATAGAAAGAGGTATAAAAAAATGTATATGAGAAAAAGAAAAAATGAAGAAAAAGGAAAAAAGATGAAAAAATGTATGCAGGTGAGCAAGTTGAAATTCCACAAAAAAAAATAAAAATTTAAAAATGCATTAAAGTTAATTTATAAGTTTTTTCAAATAAAAGTGTTCAGCTTGTTTAAATGCCATAGAGAAATAAATTGCATTGTTCAATCATACTGTTTAATCATGATTAAACTAAGTTAAAAAGGTTGCATAGATTAGATAATAAATCAACCATTAAGCTTAATCTGGGTTGAAATAAATAGGTAGATTAGAGAAATATTAATCAAAGTGTCTAAACTTGGTTAATTGCATAAATATGCATTAGACTAGGTGTAGAAGCAACCTTAGGAAAATAATATGGGCTTGCTAATCAAATGTGCCCTTAGGATTAAATTAATTATGTTTACCATAGATTAATCCTGATTTAATAAAGTTAATCATGTAATTTAAACGCAATTAATTAATATGTAATAAAACCCTCCGGCACTAAAGTTATGGTTTGATAATAAAGTAAAATAAACAACAAGACTTCTTTTGTCAGGTTGCAGTAATGGGCATGCACAAATCAACAACGAAGATCTTCCTTGCCTAGATCAACGATGGGGAATCAAGTTTGGACCCCCTTGCCCATCATATATTTTGTCTTCGCCATAGTTTTGCTTAACATGGTATCATAGCAGGCGTATTCCTGCACTGGTTAATTTAAGCCACTAGTTTCGACGTAGCCTAAGCACCCTCACCAGTTAAAAGTACCTGCATTTTTGTCCATTTGTGTTATGCTCACACATTGAATTTTCCATGGCTAGGGCATGTTTTATGTAAGTGGGCCAGGCCTTTTCAGTGATGCCTCTACCCTTATTTGTAGTCTCTATCGACCCTGATAATGTTTCCACTTTGAAAGCCCGTCTGACAAATGAGTAGGCTATTTTGAGGGTTTCTCTACAATCCTATAAAGTTATTTTTAAGTCTGGAGCGATTTATTTTCTTTGTGTTGCATGCATAAAACGCCTATATGCATATGTATGTCCTGACATGATATTAGAGGTGCATCTCCCTGTGTTGCAGTCCCATTTGTTGTAATGGTTGCCTCACGCAAGCTCTTCCAAAACATAAGAGAACTTCGTAGGGAATTTGAAAATTCTTGCGAGTTAGTGGTTACGAGAGTAAAAGGATTCAAAGGGGTTTCGAATTTAGTAAATGAATGTTACAGGGAAAAGTGTCTATATAGAACTGCTCTATCCCACTAAGGTGTGACAACTGCCTTAGAAACAAACAGAGAAAAACTACTTTCGTTTTTCCTTTATGAATTATAGATAGAGAGGAACAGAAAGACCAACCTCTGTCTTGCGCTAATCTCTTGATTTGATTCCTCTCTTCTTTGATAGTCTTTAGCTACCTGCTCCCTTGCACGCCCAGCTTCACAAAGTACCTGTAAGATCACAGAAGCATAGCACTATACAAAGAAATGGATCTATAATTATAAACAATCTAGGATCAGAAGTAAATTGACCATACAAATGTAGCAAGCATCAATGACACAAGAGCATGGAGGAAAACTTGAATAGCTTTTATTGATAAACAAGAAAAGAGCCAAGAGGAGTTACAACCAGTTGTTCTGACCCAACATCAACCTCCCAGCAAAGAAGCCCCTCTTCACCTCAAACAAAGCTTAGATCACCCAACAATCTGATGTTTGTCTCAAGAAACCAACAACAATTCCTTACAATATGCAAAATTCCAGCCTCTGGATCTCTGGGATGAGGGATCCATATATAGATGTCTGTAATGGAGATGAGTCAGCTCATGATTTTATTAGTGTCTTCCCTCTGATAGTTCTTACTTCCACTTGGAGATTGATGATCTCTTACTCATCCTTGGTCGAATTCAGTGAGGCAAGTGTCACAGGAGAAGATTCTGGAAGCTTCCATTGCCTCTCCACCTCGCGAAATGACACTGCCATTTGTCATTTCTCGCCCATCACACCCCATAGAAGGGATTTTTGAAATGCAACGCACCCACACAGTGTATTTAGGTGAGATGCAACGCACTTAGCCAGTGGAGCAGCTGAAATGATCCTGTTTTGACCAATTCTGAGCAGTTTTTCATGGAGAAATTCTGGGAGAAGCTGTAATCTGTTGACCTTGTTCCTTTAGGGTTAGAACAACACTTTTAGGGACTTAGGAGCCCTTGGTTTATGGACATTTCATGCTTGGAGTTGTAGGGCCCAAAAATGTCTATAACAATGAAGGAAAGTGTAGACAATAGAACTGCCTTTGCTCCGATCTGCATTCAAATAAACACTAGAAATGTAAACACGTTGAACGTGCAGTTAAAAATAATTAATATTATTTTGTATTAATGGAGAAAATGGTTACATTGTTGTAACGTTCTCCCTAGTTTAGGATTAGTTCCTAAAGTTTAGGGGTTTGGGTGCAACTTCCTAATTCCTAGTTTTGTATTTAATGATGTAATCTTTCATTGATGAATAATAGAGTGTACGAGAGTGATCTCTCCGTTTGGTGAGTGTAGTCTCCAGGTGAAGGCCACACCTGAGAGCTACATCTCTTTCTTTTCAATTCTGTTCACATTTTATCTTGGTATCAAAGCTCAGATTGGGTGAGCCTGATCTTTTGTCACCTTTGTGGCTGTAGTGCCTTTGTAGCTAGCTTACCTGTGTGGTAGAATTGCCTGTGTGGCTTGAAGTGCCTTTGTGGCTGCGTGTACACAAGAGCTCTGTGCTCAATTGAGCAGGTGGGCTGCAGAACACCTGGCTCGGACTCGATTTTTTTTATTTATTTTTTATTTTTTATTTATTTATTTATTTTTTTCTGAGGAGAAAGGATATTGGTGCGTTTTTTGCGCTGACAGAAGTTCCAGGAGGGGAATTGGCACGGATTTTTTGGGATTAATCGCGCCAGAGCACCAGAACATCCAATTGGCGCGGAATTTTACGGATTAATCGCGCCAGCAAAAATACTCTAACTGATTTTTAATTGGCGCGGATTTTTCGCTCGGGAAAGCGCCAACACAAAGGGGATTTTTCACTTGGGAAAACGCTGATTGAGGACGCGCCAATCTTCCTTCAAGGGGATCTGTGGGAAGCCTCAACTTCGTTTGGCGGTTTGCAAGGGGTGCAGATCGGCGAAGTTGCTGATCTATCCGGGAGAGGCAGATCGGATCAATTTTGATCAAATCAATTCTTCGGCTGTATTGGAAACGCCGAATTTGCTCGTTGGAGCGAGATTGCCAGACACTGTAGATCGGTGGCAGAGGTGACAGATCGATCTGACAGGTATTGTTTTTTTTGTTGGGTAGATTCAGGATGAGTAATACGATGGAATCTTACCTTAACGAGTCTGGTAAACTCAATGGATCTAACTTCACGAATTGGAAGTTTAAGATCCAGACCTTGCTCGAGGATGCAAATTCTTGGTCCATAGTTACAGGCGATGAGCAGAAGCTGAACGGAGGGCCACAGGAGCAAGATTGGGAAAAATGAGAGAATAAGGCCAAAGTCTTGTTGAAGATGTCTGTGAAGGACAATGTTATTGCGCACATCAGAGACTATAAAATGTCCGCGGACATCTAGACGAAAATCAAAAGTTTGTATGAGACCCAGAATACAAGCCGAGTCTTGGCACTTAAAAGCAAGCTATTTTCAATGAGGATGGACAAAAGGGAGACTGCTACTGCATTTGTTGCGCGAATTAAAGATGTGAAAGACGGATTGGGGGCCATCGGAGTGGCAGTGTCTAATGAAGATCTTGTTGCAATCACAATGAACGGGACGCGTGATGATTTTCAAACATTAATCACTGGAGTGTCGGCAAGGGAGAAAGCGCCCACATTTGATGATCTCACTGGGATCTTGCAGCAAGAGGAGGAGCAGCGGCAAAACTTGAACCCCCAGAGTGATGATCTTGTGCTGATGGCGAAACGACGATCATCCAAAGGAAAGCAGTCATAGCAGCAATCAAAGCAGAAAGGAGGAACATCACATAAGAATCTGCATTCTCATAAAGGTATGCTTGCAAATCATTCTGAAAAGAAATGTTATTATTGTGGAAAGAAGGGTCATATACAGAGTGAATGCTATAAGAAGCAGGCTGATGATGCAAAGAGGAGGTAGGCAAATGCAAAGCACAGAGGATACTTTGTTGAAGAATAAGACTTCAATCATGAATTTCGACTGTTCACAGTCGACTGTGCCCTTTCAGCATCTAATGAAGATGACATTTGGTATGTCGATTTCGGAGCATCCTCTCACATGACAGGTAAAAAGGAATTTTTTGATAGTCTTGAAGAAAGTATAAATGGATCAAAAATATATCTAGGAGATGATAGTGGATACGAGATTAAAGGTCATGGGGTGATTTCAGTTAAGTTACCAAATGGAAAAATTAGTCACCTTACAAATGTTTTATATGTACCTGGAATTAAGAAAAATCTGATATCTGTATCCATGATGGCTGATCAAGACATGCAAGTCGAGTTCTTCAAGACTCATTGTGTGATAAAGGATTGCAAGAATGAAATAGTTGCAACAGGCATGCGAGTTGGAAGCCTATACAGACTGGATGCAAAAAGTATACCAAAGCAAGCCATGGTTGCAGGAGGATCGACATCTGAACAACTCTGGCATCAGAGGTTCAGTCATTTAAATTTGCAGGACCTCATGTTATTGCAGAAGAAAGGTATGGTCGAGGGACTCCCTATCTTTCGTAATATTCAGTTAAATTGTGATGGTTGTGCCTTAGGAAAAATGCATAGAGAACAATTTCTTGTACATGATAGGAGGAAGGAAACAGACATTTTAGAACTAGTGCACACTGATGTATGCGGACCTATGCAGACAAGGTCGCTAGGAGGAGCATACTATTTTTTGTTATTTACTGATGACTGCACTAGATATTCATGGGTTTATTTTTTGAACAAGAAAAGTCAGACTTTCCAGTGCTTTATAGAATTTAAAACCTTGGTGGAAAAACAGTTTGGTAAGAGTATAAAAATTCTCTGATCTGATCAAGGGGGAGAATACAAGCTAAAGGAATTCATGAAATTCTGCAAATCTCACGGGATTGTTCAGCAGTATACAGTGCCACACACACCACAACAGAATGGAGTTGCAGAACGCAAAAACAGAACCTTGGTGGAGTGTGCAAGGAGTATGCTACAAGGTAAGGGTCTGTCTAATAGTTTTTGGGCAGAGGCTATCAACACTGCTGTATATTTGAAGAACAGAAGTCCTACCAGGTATCTTGGCTTCAAAACCCCTTTTGAAGCTCTATATGGATTTAAACCAGCAATAAACCATCTAAGAGTATTTGGGTCAAAAGCATTTGCCCATATACCCAAAGCTGATAGGAAGAAATTAGACCCTAAAGCAGTTAAATGCATCTTTGTTGGTTATGGCATAGAATTTAAAGCATATAAATTATTCAATCTTGAGTCTCGTAAGACATTTGCAAGCAGGGATGTAGTGTTTCATGAACAGGTACAGGAAGGGAAAGATGACATTGGTGATGATTGGCACATTCCATTGTTGTTGGAGGAAAGCAACGAGGATGAAGGAGAGCAGGAGCAGAAAGAAGAGCAAAAAGAAGAACAACAAGAAGGTGATAATGCAAGCCCAGTTATAGCAGAAGAAAACAAATTTGAGTTAAGTCCCCTACCAAGGAGATCAGGTAGGAAGAATCAATTACCATTAAAATTGAGAAACTATGCTTTGATGTCAAAGGTTTTGAACATTGTAGAACCCTCTAATTACAAAGAAGCTAGTCAATTTAAGGAATGGAGAGCTGCAATGAATGAAGAGATGGACTCAATTCTTAGAAATGATACTTGGGATTTAGTTGAGCTACCTAAGAATAAAACACCCATAGGATGTAAATGGCTGTTTAAACCAAAAATGAATGCAGATGGAAGTATAGAGAAGTTAAAAGCTAGGCTAGTTGCAAAAGGATATTCACAGCAGGAAGGTATAGATTTTTATGTTACTTTTGCACCTGTAGCAAAGTTAAATACAATCAGAATGCTTATTGCTTTAGCTACTAAATGTAATTGGGAATTACACCACCTTGATGTTAAATCTGCATTTTTAAATGGTGATTTAAAAGAGGAAATTTACTTAGTACAACCAAAAGGATTTGTAAAGCAGGGGCAGGAACATCTTGTTTGCAGATTGAAAAAGGCTTTATATGGTTTAAAGCAAGCACCCAGGTCTTGGTATGAAAAGGTTGATTCTTTCTTTGTAGAGCATGGTTTCCATAGAAGTTTAAATGACCTAAATTTGTATACCAAGTACAATAATCAGGGGCAGATTATTTTGATTTCTTTGTATGTGGATGACATGATTATAACAGGAAATGCAGATGATTTAATCAGAGGAATCAAAAGGCTTATGGCACAAGTTTTTGAGATGAAAGAACTCGGAAGCCTTCACTACTGTCCGGGATTAGAAGTATGCAGAGATACTGGGCAAACTTTTCTTACCCAAGGGAAGTATGCCAGAAATCTGTTGGAAAAGCTTGGTATGGATCAGTGTAGATCAGCAGTGACACCTTTGCAGCAGAATCTGAAATTAAGCAGTGATGATGGCACTAAGGAGGTTGATTCCACAATGTACAGAAAACTGGTTGGCAGCTTGATATATCTTACGACAACCAGACCTGACTTGGCATACTTTGTTAGTGTGTTGAGCCAATTCATGTCGAAACCGCTTGAAAGTCACTGGGCAACAACAAAGAGCGTGTTGAGGTATCTTTGTGGTACTGTTAATTATGGTATTTTATACACTGATGTATCTGATGTTACTCTAGCAGGTTTTTTAGACTCAGACTGGGCAGGTAACCTGGATGATCGGAGGTCCATCACAGGTTACGCATTCAACATACGTTCTGGGGTCATAGCTTGGAGCAGCAAGAAGCAGAGTACTGTAGCCTTGTCTTCATGTGAAGCTGAGTATCAAGAATTGTGTGCAGCAACGTGTGAAGCGATCTGGTTGAGAAGGCTTCTCAAAGATGCAGGAAAAGAACAGAAGAATCCCACTTCCATCAAAAGCGAAAACCAGAGCACCATTAAATTAGCATACAATCTAGTGTTTCACAAAAAGACCAAACATATAGACACTCAGTTTCATTTTGTTAGAGAGAAAATACAGTCAAAAGAAATTGTTAAGTTATGGTATGTTCTATGCTTATAACAATTTACTTCTTTTTCTTATTATATTCCATCAATTAGAAATAACATGTACATAAAGTAAAGTGCAGATAGAACATTAAACGATCGACAGAAAACAAGCCAAGACAAGAGACACAAGATGTGGCGGCTAGCCAGGGACAAACCCCACAATGTGTGGGGAAACCCTTTGATCAAATCTTCTTTTATCTTCAATAATTCAACATAGAGAAATAGTACAATAAATCTGATTCATATCAGCAGTAGCAAACCCTAGATCAGTAGCATCAACATTAGCGGCTTCATTATCAAACTAGGGCAGACGATATCTCACAAATCGACAGTCGGATTGACTTCATTCCACCACCAAAAGTTTCGGCTTCTAGAGGAGGTTCATATGAACCTACAACGCAGTTTAGATGAGGATATCTTCTAGGCCACGCAAGTCAATCTTTACTTTTGCAGTTGCAGCTTTAGTTTTAGCAGTTTCCGGCTTCAAACTAGGGCAGTCAATATCTTGCAAACCGTTCGTCGGATTGACTTCATTCCACCACCAAAAGTTGCAGCTTTCAAAGGAGGTTCAGATGAACCTACAATGCAGTTCAGATGAGGAGATCTTCTACGCCACGCAAGTCAATCTTTACTTCTGTAGTTGCAGCTTCAGTTTCAGCAGTTTCCGGCTTCAAACTAGGGTAGTCGATATCTTGCAAACCGTTCGTCAGATTGATTTCATTCCACCACCAAAAGTTGCGGCTTTCAAAGGAGGTTCAGATGAACCTACAACGCAGTTCAGATGAGGAGATCTTCTAGGCCACACAAGTCAATCTTTACTTTTTCAGTTGCAGCTTCAAATTCAACAACTTCCGGCTTCACATGTGTGTGAGAGAGAGACCCATTTCAGCGCAGTAGAGAAGAGACTCATATCTGCGCAGTAGAGAGAGAGAGATGTGATGAGATGAGTGAGTCCAAATGAGGAAAAGTCCTCTTATATTTATACACAACGTTGGTGGGTGAATAGATGCGACTGTTGGGCTTCTGAGCCTACATGAGTTGTAGGTCGGCTTGATAATAATTCCATAATCAAAATAAATTCATATCTCCATGAATACTTATCGGAATTGGATGATCTTTATATCAATCCTACACCTCTCGATGAGAGGAATCTAATAAAAATATTATTAGCCATGAATAAGATGACCCACATGAAGTTTTTCCCTAGTTGCCAATTTTAACACTCCCTCTCAACCATGGAGAACTTCATCTGCAATCTGTCTATCGGTCATTACTATTCATCCATCAAATGCACTGCCTTGTACAGCCTGACCCTTGCCTTTCTCTACTCTATTTTTCCTGTTTCTACTTTGTCTTGTTCTGCCCTGCACTGATCTGTACTGTTTTTTCTGTTCTGCTCTGCTCTTGCATTGTTTTGTTCTACTCTGCTTTTGTCTGAATTATGAAGAAGAAGAAATGATCGAGGATGTATCATACTAACTCAAAGTCAGTCTCAGAGTATGTACCACTGGTCCTAGACCAGTCTCAACCAACCCAAAGTCAGCGTCATAGTGAGTACAACTCCAATGGTCCCAGACCAATATCATCCTCCACTGACTCAAATTCAGTCTCAGAGTATGTACCACTGATCCCAGACCAGTCTCAACCGACCCGAAGTCAACGTCATATTATGGTACAACTCCTACCACTGGTCCCAGACCAGTATCATTGATCCCAGATCAATGGAGGTCATCCTAGCGTAGGGAGTATGGTAGTTACAACGATGCGTCCATCGGTACTACTATGGTCCCTAACTTCATTTCCCTGCTCATTGATCAGATGAGAGGTACTTCCCATGAGTCCCAGACTGCATGGGTAGGATGCCTCGACAGGAGAACTAATCAATCCTGTCCTCACAGGAGAACACATCAATCCTGCTACAATTGCCATGGAGAACACATCAATCCAGGCCTCATAGGAGAACACATCAATCCTGCTACAATTGTCATGGAGAACACATCAATCCAGGCTGCCATGGAGAACACATCAATCCAGGCCTCACAGGAGAACACATCAATCCTTCTACAATGTCGCCACGGGGTGTACATGTATACCACCAGGGGATAGTGAATAATCCTATGGTCATATGCTGCTCCAAGAAGCACCCCGCACCCCCCTGGAGCTCTCAGAGCTCAATGTATCATACATGACCCTCATTGGAGGGTCTTTGAACAACTCCAAGTTGTTCACGGAAAGTCAGAAATTTTACTTTCCCAAGGGGTTTTGTCAGAATGTCGGTGACCTATTCATCTGTACCGATATGATGGAGCCTTATAGCTCCCTGTTGCACCATATCTCGAATATATGGTATCTGATATCAATATGCTTGGAGTGATCATGGAATATGGGATTCTCTGACAAACGAATCCCACTTTTGCTGTCACAAAGGATCACAGTGGTATCCAATGTGAATCCAAACAACTAACTGAAGAGCTTTCGCAACCAAACTGCCTCACAAGAAGCCATGCTAGCAGCAATATACTCTGCTTCGGCGGTGCTCAAAGCCACCAACTTTTGTTTCCTACTCATCCAGGATATCGAAGCAGATCCCAAGGAGAAACAACACTCGGAAGTGCTCTTACGGTCCTCCACATTGCCTGCCCAGTCAACATCTGTGTATCCAAATAGTCTCACATCTCTGGCAGTGTATCTTAACCCATAAGTGATAGTGCCACGAAGATATCTCAACAGATTCTTGGCACCAATCCAGTGTATGTGGTGGGTTTCAACCATATGTTGGCTCAACGTGTTGACTGCAAAGCATATATCTGGATGGGAGTTCACCAAGAACATTAATGCTCCGACGAGTTGCCGATACTAGGTAGCATTTCGTAAAACAGGTCCAGCAGCACTACCACTTAAATTCTTGAAGTCAAGCTCCATCGGAGTAGTTACAGGCTTGCAGTCCACCATTCTGAATCTTTCGAATATCTTCACCACATATTTTCCTTGAGAGAAAAATTTCTCCTGGCTTTTGCCACACTTCAAGTCCTAGGAAGTAGTGCATCAGTCCTAGGTCTTTCATTTCAAATTCAGAGGCCAGCTCCCTCTTACATTTGTGAATGAGAGGGTCTGCACCTGTTAGAAAGAGGTCATCCACATACAACACCAGTATGAGAGGCTTGTCATCTTCAACCTTAAAGTAAAGGTTAGGATCGGCTTCACTCCTAGTGAATCCCAGCTTCATCAAGTAGCTATCGATCCTCTCATACCATGCTCGGGGTGCTTGCTTCAGCCCATAGAGAGCTTTCTTCAACCTGCATACATGAGATTTTCGATCATAAATCTCAAATCCTTCGGGTTGCTCCACGTAGACCTCTTCTTTGATCGAGCCATGCAAGAACGCAGTCTTGACATCCATCTGATGTAGGTTCCATCCTTGTGAAGCGACAAGGGCTATGATCGAGCGGATGGTCGCATATCTGGCAACAGGTGCAAATGTCTCATCATAGTCTATACCTTCCTTTTGGGAGAAACTTCGAGCAACAAAACGAGCCTTATACTTTTCCGTGCTTCCATCTGTTGCATGCTTTATCTTGTAAAGCCATTTGGAAGTAACAACAGTCTTGTCCTGGGGTTTGGGAACTACTTCCCAAACATCATTCTTTATGATAGACTCATATTCTTCAGTCATAGCATCCTTCCATACTTGATGCTTGACGACATCTGAGAATGACGAAGGCTCATTTTGTATGATCGTGCTCATGATGGCCAGGTATCCTTGATACCTATTAGGTTTCTTACTTTCACGAAAGGTTCCTCGGGGTGCAGCATGTCCTTCAGCATCATCAAGTAACCCCTTAAGCCATGAAGGCCTCTTTCTAGAAGAGGAAGGCTCATATGGAGGAGGATCAATCGGATCCATGGGTTCTTCTACATCATGCATTTTCATCATCCTTTTCTTTCGGTTCCCTGGTGTCGGCTTCTTGAGAGCTCCTCAAAGTCGGAAGATTGATCACCTTGCTGAGAGCCATATCTTCGTCAAAGGTGACATCATGACTAATTATGACTTCCCTTTGACCGGCTACATAGATTCTATAGCCTTTAGTATTTTCACCATAGCCCACGAAAATTCCCTTCTTTCCAGATGCTCCCAATTTATTTCTTTTCTCTTTCGGCACATGAAAGTATACAGGGCTTCCAAAATTTTTAAAATGAGAAACATCAGGTTTCTTACCGGTGAATTTTTCTTCAGGAGTCTTGGAACCCAATGCTTGATGAGGGCATCGATTTTGTACATATACGGCAGTGTTTGCAGCTTCAGCCCATAGAAACTTAGGAAGAATTTGATCATGTAGCATGGCCCGGACAACTTCCATAATTGTGCGGTTCTTCCTTTCTGCCACACCATTTTGCTCAGGAGTATATGGTGTAGTAGTCTCCCTCTTGATGCCAGCCTCTTTACAAAAATCATGGAACTCATTAGATTCATATTCAGTCCCATTGTCAATTCTTAAGATCTTGATCTTCTTTTCGGTTTGATTCTTGATTAGGGCTTTGAAGTGTCGGAACCAAGGGAACACTTCATCCTTCTTTTTTCAAGAGGTATATCCAGGTCTTTCGAGAATGGTCATCTGTAAAAGTGAGATAATATGAGTATCCTCCCAAGGAGTTCACAGGAATCATACCTGATATGTCTGAGTGAACTAGTTGTAATATATCGGAGGTCTTGCTTTGACTTGAAGGGAATGGTCCCCTTTTGAGCTTTCCTTCGGCACATCCCGGACATACACCTTCTTTCTCTACTTGGAATTCAAGCATCCCTGTTACCATCTATCTTACATCGGGTAGAGCTTTGTAATGAAGGTGGGCAAACCTCCGATGCCAAAGTTCAGACTGAAGCGTTGTGTCACAAGACATGACACCTAGCGGACTTCCACTGACTTGATATAAAGAATCAACTCGAAACCCAAGAGTGAAAGCATCTTTAACATTATTTTTCCATATGCGTACCTTACCATCGTTGAAGGTTACCTTATAGCCTTTGTCTTCCATTGCCGAGATGGATACCAGGTTCTTTTTGAGATCAGGTACATATAATACATCTTGTAAGTGAATCGTATTACCTTGATTCAGTTTAAGAGAAACATTGCCTACACCTTTCACTGGGTATTTCATGTCATCTCCAAGGACAATTTCCAGGTTAGTTTCTTTCTCTACCAGATTATAGAGTACTTCTTTGTAACCAGTGAAGTGTCTTGAGGCACCACTATCAATGAGCCAAATTCCCATTGAGTCCGAAGGAGCGGAGGTAGATAGAGCAGCTGGTAGATAATATTCAGCCTGCTTATCATCAACAGTGTTAGATTCATACTTGGAATTTCTAGCCATCTTGATGGTTGCTCTCTTCCTTTATTTCCCGCATTCCTTTTTCCTTTGTTGTTGAATTTTCCATTCCTTCGATTACCTTGAGAGGGATTTTGATCATCGTCATGGTGAGAGTCCTTTCTATCAGGGCATTCCCTTGCATAGTGACCTGCTTTATTGCAAATGAAACATCGTCCTTTTCTTCCACCCTTAAATCCAGCCTTTCTTTTCGATTTAGACCCAGAATTATTTCTTTTCTTAGCATGAGAAGAAAAGGAAGCAGGAGGACCTTTAGGCAAGGGCATTTCCTGCTCTTCTACCCTTGTTTGTTCTTGAATGCATCTAGCCATTAATTCCTCGAAACTAGGAATTACATTATTGTTCAGAAGAGTAGTCCTGAACATATACCATTCAGATGGTAATCCTTCGAGAGTTGTGAGTGCCATTTCTCTGTCAGTAATGGTTTCCCCAATAGATAGGAGATCGTTCTTGATCTCGGTGATTCTTAAGAAGTATGCTTGCATACTTTCATCTTTACCCTTCTTGATTTCCCTCAACTTATTTCTAAGAAACAAAACTTGATTTTCATCATTAACTTTAAATAAACTCACCAGTCTGTCGTAGATTTCCTTGGAGGTGTCTAGATCAGAGATGTAGGCCACCAAGCGCTTGTCGATAGAGTCCCGGATGATCTTCTTTGTTTTGACTTCTCCATTTTTCCATTTGTTCCAGGCAGCAGCAGATGCATTTGATGAAGGCTCAACAATATTGCCTCTTACGTGGTCCAACACTCCTTGATCTTCAAGGGTTAGATCGATAGACATCTTCCATCCGTGATAGTCAGCTTTCTCACGGAGCTTGTCTTCGGCAGGAAAGAGTGTTGAGGACCCCATAGTTCTTTTAGGATAACCTTGCCAATCTTCTCTTCAATGATTTCTCTTTCTCTTGCTCGGGCTTTGTCTTCACCTCAGCTCTGATACCATGTTAAGTTATGGTATGTTCTATGCTTATAACAGTTTACTTCTTTTTCTTATTATATTCCATCGATTAGCAATCACATGTACATAAAGTAAAGTGCAGATAGAACATTAAATGATCGACAGAAAACAAGCCAAGACAAGAGACACAAGATGTGGCGGCTAGCCAGGGACAAACCCCACAATGTGTGGGGAAACCCTTTGATCAAATCTATTCATCAGAGAGAAATAGTACAATAAATCTGATTCATATCAGCAGTAGCAAACCCTAGATCAGTAGCATCAACATTAGCGGCTTCATTATCAAACTAGGGCAGACCATATCTCACAAACCGAGAGTCAGATTGACTTCATTCCACCACCAAAAGTTTTGGCTTCCAGAGGAGGTTCAGATGAACCTACAGCGCAGTTCAGATGAGGAGATCTTCTAGGCCACGCAAGTCAATCTTTACTTCTGCAGTTGCAGCTTCAGTTTCAGCAGTTTCCGACTTCAAACTAGGGCAGTCGATATCTTGCAAACCGTTCGTCGGATTGACTTCATTCCACCACCAAAAGTTGCAGCTTTCAAAGGAGGTTCAGATAAACCTACAATGCAGTTCAGATGAGGAGATCTTCTAGGCCACGCAAGTCAATATTTACTTCTGCAGTTGCAGCTTCAGTTTCAGCAGTTTCCGGCTTCAAACTAAGGCAGTCGATATGTTGCAAACCGTTCGTCGGATTGACTTCATTCCACCACCAAACGTTGTGGATTTCAAAGGAGGTTCAGATGAACCTACAGCGCAGTTCAGATGAGGAGATCTTCTAGGCCACGCAAAAGTCAATATTTACTTCTGTAGTTGCAGCTTCAAATTCAATAGCTTCCGGCTTCACATGTGTGAGAGAGAGAGACCCATTTCAGCGCAGTAGAGAAGAGACTCATATCTGCACAGTAGAGAGAGAGAGATGTGATGAGATGAGTGAGTCCAAATGAGGAAAAGTCCTCTTATATTTATACACAACGTTGGTGGGTGAATAGATGCGACTGTTGGGCTTCTGAGCCTACATGAGTTGTAGGTCGGCTTGATAATCAAAATAAATTCATATCTCCATGAATACTTATCAGAATTGGATGATCTTTATATCAATCCTACACCTCTCGACGAGAGGAATCTAATAAAAATATTATTAGCCATGAATAGGATGACCCACATGAAGTTTTGCCCTGGTTGCCAATTTTAACAAAATTGCTGTTGAATATTGTAAAACTTGTGACAATGTGGCTGATATTTTCACAAAGCCTCTTGCACGAGTGAAATTTGAATTGTTTAGAAAGATGCTAGGAGTCTAGGAGAACCCTTTCTCCATTAAGGGGGGGAGTTAAAAATAATTAATATTATTTTGTATTAATGGAGAAAATGGTTACATTGTTGTAACGTTCTCCCTAGTTTAGGATTAGTTCCTAAAGTTTAGGGGTTTGGGTGCAACTTCCTAATTCCTAGTTTTGTATTTAATGATGTAATCTTTCATTGATGAATAATAGAGTGTACGAGAGTGATCTCTCTGTTTGGTGAGTGTAGTCTCCAGGTGCAGGCCACACCTGAGAGCTACATCTCTTTCTTTTCAATTTTGTTCACATTTTATCTCGTGCTGCCAGAGTGTTGGTATGTTATATAGTTTTAGTTTGAAAGTTGTGGAGGATTGAATGCTAACAATGTGGATTGAAAGTTGTGGAGGATTGAAATTTGTTGAGGATTGAGCATTGGTTGCGGTTATATCATAACACTCTGCAAATACCACTCAGTGACCACGTTGAACGGGTTCACGAAGTCCGCCCACACCTGGAATGTGGTTTTGGAGTCGTATGTCATCGACATTCCGAAAGGCAACACCAAGGAGGACACTTGCATGTTTTTCGACACTGTCGTAAGGTGAAACCTCCAGTCCCTCTCTCAGGTATTAGAGAACCTGCATATATATCATGGAAAGGCATGAGCCACACTGTAAAACAAGATCAAGAAACCTCATATTGTAGTTCTTTCTCCTCGACATCCATATTGACATCATCATCATAAAAAGCCCTGTATTTTTCACTCCATGATTGTCGCACCTACGCATACCACCACTCCACTTTTGTACATCCTAAAACCAATTGACTCATGGTCGCATGGTTGCTCGTGGCGTTGTGGCCTCATCCTCAACCCCTCCACCTTTAGCACCCCAGTTTCCTCCAAACCGCCTATCCAGTTAATACACTCCGCTTTGGTTATGTAACATATAATGCCTGATCACCTCCATGGTAAAACTCTGCTGGTAACACCTCCCGTGGTAAATTGAATGGCGTATAATGTGTTTTGAAGAACGTGTATAATATGAATGGTGTATTTGAATTGTGCGTGTTGTGTTGAACTATGACACATGAGACCTAGAAGTTTCATTGAATAGTGTGTTGAAGGCTCCTACATTTTGATGCATGACTATTTCATTCCCATGGTATGTGTAATACGTTCTATATTGTATTCATGTGGTGCTCTGGTCATATGGTATATGGTATGAAGGGCATATGAGGGTGATATATCATATGTGACAGTACATGCGAGGTTTGTGGTATAGTATATGAATTGGGAATTTAATATGGAAGGATTGTCATAAGGTAGTGAAGTATTACCATTTGTACACATTGCATTGGATTAGGAATTTTAAGGCATCAAGAAATTTTTTCAGATTATTGCTAAAAAATAAGAAGCGAGAGAGTAAACATTTGACTAACCTGAAAATTGAAAGCTCTTTGGAACTAGTGTCACCAGATAGTTCTTTTTTAACGGCTCAAATTGATAATTTATTAGAGGTATTAAGAACGATAATCATGTCCACTGCTAAAAGGACAACTAAAACCAACAAGGATACTTTGTCTGATATTAGAATTTGGTTTCAAAATTCACAAGAAAACATTGAATTTTTGCAGTTGCAGTATCGACTTCAGCAAGATGAGTTACAACAAAAAAGGCATATGAACTTGTTTTTGTTTAGAACAATCCCTTATTTGACTTTGGAACAAGATCCTATCAACAACCAACAAGTCATCAAGTTAGTAAAGTTGAGGTTTATTTAGATCAAGTGCCCATTTCAGAAGCATATTTTCATGTAGATGCAAAAATTCAGTGTTCACTTCCCAAGCCCATCATCAAACCTTGGGAAGATATTATCCACAAGAAGCACATAATCATTCTTGGATATAACAAGGATATGTCCTTTCATATTCTATATTACTCAGAGTGTTGGATTTATTTATGGCAATTCATTTTCAGTTGTTTCAAACCCTGCTTCTCTTCCACAACAACCACAATAGAAGGTTAAATGCCAACATTGTGATCAAGTTGGCCATATGAAAGATCATTATTTTGATCTTCATACATGTGAACATTGTCATAAAACCACTCATTTTTCAAACATATGCTTCAAAAACAAACCTCCTGCAAGAATAAAGATTCACCCTGGATGGATCGCTTCTTCGGTATGGACTTCAACAACCAAGAAGATAGTTCAGTCATATGTCAGAACTTTTTCTAGAGTATTGAACAGTGTTACAGTTGAGTTTTCTCCATCATCTCGCCTTGTATCTAATAGGGGGGGGGGGGAAATGATGGTCATCTACAAGTTTTGAAGCCTCATCAAGCGATCCTAAGCCACAACCTTCCATACCAGATTTAGAGTTGTAGCCAGAGAAAGAGATGCCCCTGAGCATGCCCTTGGTTGGTGGTCAGCCTTAAACCATCTATGTAGGGTTGAGACCTCCCTTTTCAGGTTGAGATTCTCCCTCTTCAAAGAATTGGGGACACTTCCTGTAGTAGAAGGCTTCAACTTCTTTCCAATTTTGGAAGAGTTCTAGGAATTGCATCAAGCATTCCATAGTTGGTGGCCATCCTTAAACCACCATAGGTTGTAGAATTCCCTTTTCTAGGTTGAAGGTCTCCCTCTCCAAATCATTAGGGACATTTACTCTAGCAGAAGATTTCAGCTCCTTGTCATATTTGGAAGAGTTCCGAGAACTGCACTAAGCGTTCCAGTGGTGGTGGTCATCCTTAAACCACCCCCTTATACCAAAATTTTGGAGAGCACATTCAACCTAGTGTTATCATGCATATTGTTTCAAATTTTGTATTACAACTCTCTTCTTGGACTCATACATACCCATTTGGATTAAGGGAGGGAATGTTGGACACCTAATCCTCCAAGGGTTGGTGTGGAAGCTGAACAGTAAAAGGGAGTCCAAGAGACCACGTGGAAAATTGAACCAAGGGTGTCTAGACTTGTATAAATATGTATCATTGTGAATAATAATGCATTCAAGGCTGATCCTTGATATCTTTGTCTTCGCCATAGTTGTGTTTAACAACCATAACCATATGACCATATTATTTTTTATAGAATTTATTTAAACCATATGGAGTAATTTAATATGAATTAGGTGTAAAACTAAGGCAAAGATAACCATGCATAGTATATTTTTTATATCACACTAGAGTTATGTTAAATAATTGAGATTGAAATTTCATCATAAATAAGTTTTATAAAACTATTATAGTATTGAAATTGGGTTGTCAGTGATATGATGTAAACCAACCTTGGTTGTTGGGGCAGTTATTTATGTAAGATACCCAAAGATGTATATTTATTTATGTATATATAATTAAACAACTTCATTCGCTACCATATTTAATGTTTTCCCACATGAACAATGCAATTGAACCAATTGTGGGGAGTGTCTTGAACAACAAGCATACATAACCAAAGATTGTTGCAATACCAAGAAAGGAATGAACAAATGGGCGATACATTAAACCATGATAGTCGCCCAGCCTTGATACCTTGTTGGAGTTGAGTCTCATGCATTTGGAACAACTTGAGGGAAGCTTCTGCATTGTGACTTGAGACAAATCTATATTTAAACTTATTTTTCTATCAAGGCCTTGCATTGCAGTCCTGCTAATATATGGTTCTTTTGAAATTGTTATTGATACCTAAGCCCTTCCCCATTTGAAAAATGTATACCTTGGCTTAAGTGTGAATGTTTTTTTCTTTTCAGAGAGTTTGATCAACTATGTAATGTAACAATTTTTCTCGAGGACAATCCACTGTGTTCTTGTTTAAAGAGTTGTCGCAACACAGTTGTAGGTGTTCATTGTTGAAACTAAGTTGCGGCTACTTCCTGTTGTAGTGGCGACATAGTCTCTTCTACTTTTCTTGTTGTTGAAACCACTTTGTGGCTACTCCTTGTTGTAGTGGCTTCAAATCTCTTCTACTTTGTGGCAACTCTGTTGTTCAAACTACATTGCAGCTACTCAGTAGCAGAAACCCTCTTGTACATTGTGGCAACCCCTCTATAGTTTGTTTTAGCCTTGTCGCTAAAACAGAGTATTTATAGACATAACCTAGCAATCTAAAATAATCAATTAGTGATTTATAAAGGGGTAAAGTTCTACTCTTATGAGATATCTCTAGGTCTTGGCTTGTTAACATGTTTCCTTATGTCCAACCAAAACCATCTTCTAGCTAATAAAAATTAATATAAGTTCATACTCGAGGAACAAAGAGCATTTCTTTGCTAGATAGTACTTACAAGAATGCCAATGTCCCATAATGTCATGATTGAGTTCATGCACTTACAAGTAGCCTCTAACTCAATGTCATACATGAAACCAGATACTACCCTGATTACACTTTAATCTCTTGCTCATGAAGTATATGGCATTGAAACCTGTCATTAACATAAAGACCCAACACCCAACAAACTCCCCCAACAAATCTCTCTAATAAACTATTTAATAATATTTTATTACAAATCACTCTAAGAAACATTATTATTAGCTTATATAAGCTCAAAGTTATATGTTGGTTTGACCCACAAGGGTTTTGAACCTTGTTTTCATGGTTTATATAATACATCATAATATGGTGATCATCAATTGAGTTGTCTCCCGTCTGAAATAATTAAAAACTTTCATTAATTTAAGTTCTTGTTGTTTCTCCATATCTTTAGGCATTGCAAATATGAGTCTTATTAAACTCGATAACTTTATTAAGACAATATATTCTGCATATATATCTTTCATATGAACTTTGGAAAAGTATACAATAAAAACATAATAGATCCTATTAATGTCCCAAATTAAAAAATAATTTTCTTAAGAAAACTAATGCACCAAAATTCATTACAAAAATTCAAACAGTCAAAATGTTACAAAAGTACAACACAAAAATTCAAAATATTAAATGTAATTATCCAAGAAAAGGGTCATTGAGAAAATTATTAATAAAATTAGTAACTAATTCCCATAACCTTCCACATGAGAATATTTTTTCCATGATAAAATTGGCATCTAGAAATTGCCAAGCATATACACCTGTATCACTTTAAATGTTTGGTGATGTTTTTGTAAACAAATCAACTATCTGAGGATTTTATATAATTTTTGTATTTTGGTGATTTTAAGGTAAATAATTCTATTGTATAGAATTCAAGATAATCTTTCGTAGAAAAATGAAAACTCACAAATCATTTTTTGGGGGAAAAAAATGGAAAATTAACCCATGTGCAAAATTTAGCACCTATAATTTTTTATGATCTCTAGGAACTACAAGTGATTTTTCCTAGCCCCCAAAAATGATAACTTTCACAATCAATCTTATACCCTTATCAACATGTTCAAATTTCTTAACACATTCATTTAAATCAACCATGCAACAATGGTCTAGTTAAATATATCCACATGTAATGAGAAAAATCAACCATGCAAAGACACTTCAAATCAATCTAAAGTAATGATATGAATTTGTAAATGCATCTGCTACATTCCATCTTTGAGCCTCTAATTCTAGTTTCAATATCTCCATATCTCATTTCAAAATCCTAACATTTTGAACTAAAACCTAAGTAATGGCACTCTAAACACCCCTTAAGTTGTGGAAAGCTTCTCTTGAAAAGATAAACTAAAATGAACCACTTCACTCATGTTAAAAGTCACATTCATCCATGTGTGATAATATTGCATATTAACTTCTAGATGGAATATATGTCCAATTGTAAATTAGGGATACTTTCCAATGGATTCACTACAAGTGTTTTGATATTATGTCATATGGTAAAGAAATATCATATCAATAAACCAATGAAGGTAACCATGTACTCTAAAGAATTGAGGATTCACTACCAATATTTTGATACTATATCACATGTCAAAGAAAATATCATATTAATAAATCAAATGAGATAAAATTATACTCTAAAAAACCTACCAAGTGAAATAAAAATGTACTCTAAAAAAACAGGCAAGTAAGATAAAGATATGCTGTAAAGAACCTTAATCACTGTAACTTCAATCAAGTAAAATATTAATGAATATAATGAAAGGACAAAAGAAACACAAATAAATCTCTCTTCAATATAAATTTAACCTCATGTCATCCCACATAAGGTATAAGGGTTTTTAATTAAATTAACATATTGATTTATATAATTCTTATTAAAATTAAACATATAAAAATAAATAAATAATTATAAAGAAAAGCGTTTGATATTGGTTTTTCTTTCCCGATAATTCCATTGTCCTTATCCCATTTATTTATTTATTTTTCTTACAACCCACACGATGAAAGAAACACATGCACACACCCAGTGTAAATTGTAACCTCATGTCATCCCACACAAGGTATAAACTTTTTTAAATTGAATTAACGTTCTTGTTAAACTTAAATTTGTGAAAATAGAGAAATGGTTTTATGCTAGGATGTTTGATATCCCGTAAGTAAATAAAGTTTTTATTTTCCCTAATAAATGACTCTCCTTATCCTATCTTGAATCTTCTCTTTTTCCCTGCAAAGTTGGGTACTTATAATAAAAAGTATTATTCACATTCCATGCTATTACAAAACTTAGACTCCATTGGATCCTAAATTATGAGGTATCACAATAAAAGGCATTGTTGTACGACCTTGAGAGATTCATGGTCGAAATTAATGAGTCATCTAGATGTAAGGGACTAATGTATGACCTTAACATATACATGGCTTTAATGAATGATTTATTTAAATATGGAATAATTTTTTTTTGTTAATAAGTAAATTAATGATTTATTTAAATATGGAATAATTATTTTTCGTTTATAAAATATTAAATGTAATTCATTAAGAATGGGTGGTAAATAATAAGTATAAATTAAATGTAAGGTAAATTTTTATTTTTATATATATATATATATATTTTGGGAAAGAAATCTTTGTAACATATTTAATTTACATTTTCCTTATATAAATTAAAATATATTTCCATTATGCTACTAATATAGAAGGAAATTTTCATCATCATATGGATCATTAATAAAATATATCACTATTTTATTAAAATAAATATAATTATATATGAGAAATGAAAATATTCAATAATTGGCTTTAGGACTTTTACTCAAGTTATGATTGAGTATATTTGATGTACAAGTTGATGTATTTAGTTTCAATGTTTGCTTGTATAGTGGCATATAAGTCGCATTGCATGAATAATAACAATTGCTTTATTTTTACTTTAATCACCAAAGATAAGCTTCCATTGTAATGGACTAGAAATTTTATTTCCTATTTGAAGTCGCCTTCTTATGACCTAAATTGACCATCATTGAATACATTTCACAATATAGATGCATAACACACTTTCCAATACCGATGATAATAATAAGTTTTGCAATACCTCCAAATATATTAGGATAATAACTCTTAATAAAATAACAATATTGAATAGTCACTAATCATTATGTGAGAGAAATACTATAATTTTCTTATATATTCCTCTCACTTGTTACTAATATAATCCTAACTGTAGGATAACTTGTTATTTATTTATATAAGTGAGTTGATCCTTGATATTTTCTGGAGTGTTTTAACAATTCCCTCCCTCTCCCTCTCAGAAGTGGAAGATGAAGTTTTCTTCTTTATGTTCATTCTTACTCATTACTCGTGTGTGATAGGATTTGAGATAACTAACTATTTACTTATACTAGTCATAGCTAATATTCCATTTACTAGAGTGTCATAAGAACTCTCTTCCTCTTGGAAATGCTTCGAGGACAAAGGATGGATGAATTTTATTTGTATATATTAATCCTAAATCATTACTTATATGTGCCTAATTTTATGCCAACTTACTATTAGTTACTTATTAATGTGATTACTAATATTAGTTATAGTGTTATAATAATTTCCTCCATCATAATGGATGATGAACTTCACCTATATATACCAATTGTCACTCATGAATACCCATATATGCCTAATTCTACACTAACTTACTAATTACTTATACAAGTGACTACTAATATTGGCTAGTGTGTCATAAGGATTCCCTCCCTAATAAGAATGAGTTTCTATCTATGTATATCAATTTTCATTAATTACTCATATATGTCTAGTTATTAAATTGGTTCTTTGAGAGATTTGTTGGGGGAGTTGGTTGCATATTTATTTTAATGATATATTTCAACACCATATACTTCATGAGAAAGATATTAAAGTGTAATTGGGGTAGTATCTAAACTAGTAGAAAATGACTAATTAGTTACTAAAAAACAACTAAAATTTGCATATAAACGACCATTTTTTAGTCGGTGACGAATAGTAGCTAATTTGTAGTATCTTATACGTGACCAACTTTTAGTCGTTTTTAGCTTAGTCATTAATTAGTTGTCTCAATTTTATTGTCTAGTAGTATATTTAGTCATAAATTTGGTCATAAATTTAGTCATTAATTGCCACAATTAATGACCAAATATACAATAAAATATATTACTATATTATCACCCAAAAAAACCAATTAATGACCAAATAAATATGACCAAAATGTTGGTCATGTTATAAGACACTGTAAATTAGCTACTAATAGTTACATATATGCAAATTTTAGTCACCATTTGAAACCAATTAATGATGAAAGAAATATGACTAAATTTTGCTCATGTTATAAGATACTGTAAATTAACTACTAATAATTGTATTAATGAAAAATTTAGTCGTCATTTGTAATCACAAATTCATCCTTTGCAGTAGCCATATATATATATATATAGTAGTTTCATATTCATTATATAAACGACTAATTTAGTAGTTTATATTCATTTCATTTCCTTTCATTAATAATTATTATAAACGATTAATTTAGTCGTGTATTAATTTTATTTTTGTTCATCATTAATCAATATGAACTATTAATTTAGTAGTTTTAGATTGATTTTATGTGTTCATTATTAATCAACACAAATTAATTAGTACGATTTTTCTACTAATTAAAAAAATGTCATACAATGTGCATATTCATCTCGTATGAAAACAAAAAGTTACATATGTTAATTACAATACTAAATAATATCACATGCAAATATAAATAATTTCAACCATAAATTATATTATATAAAATATCAAGTATTACAATATGAGTATCCAACTTAATATTAGTGGACTACAATTTAGACATGAAATATTGTTTTATCACTTCAAAACATTATCACTCTGTTTCCAAGACATTGCAAGTGAATTCACCAACTTTGAAGACTTGAACATCAATCTCTATCTATGTGTCTTATGCGAGATATTGGCTCTAAGGGTATCACTAAACTAGTTCTCTTCTTTCTCTTTTTGCATTTGTCATTCCAGTGTTATTGTTCTCCTCTTTCTTCAATTCTTGCTTCTTACCATCAATATTGAGTTCCTCTCCTGAAAACGAAAGAAGATATAATGTAGAGTATAAGACATGAAATATGATGAATATCGGAATATAAACGAAAGTAGACTTAAAATATTTATACGACATATACTTCAACATCAACAATGTCAATGCCTTTTTTCTCCATAAAAGCAAGAAACACAAACATTTTTTCTTTAGTTGGGTCGGATAGTGGACACTATGTGGTTAAATATCCTGTATAAAAAAAGAAATTAAAACGTCACCATAGAAAAGAACAACTCAGTAACCTAGTATTCAACCTTTAGAGAAATCTTACACACAATCAAGCTAACTAAGTTACATGCTAAAAAGCTCAAAATGTAGATAACTTGTGAAAACAAATAATTTGAGGTGTGATGTCTAATCCTTGTCGTTTTATTCACAACACATTTCATTCTCTAACACATGAACTTGGTCAAGTATATAGACAACCTGTGCGTAAATAACAACATGAGAGTAAACTTTTCTAATAGTCATGAAATTTTCTTAACACAAAATAGCGAAAATGATTTCAATTAATATCATGTAATACTAATCTCATATTCAATATTTGGATGCTTAAATGGACACGATACCAAGTATTTTCAATTTCATGGTTGAAAAACAAACCAAACTGAAAGGAAACATTCAAAATAAAACCAAACAATAAAGACTGGATATCATGGAATGGACATTGCAATTACAAAATATTTGTTTACTTTCCCACCTGTGTCTTGTCTAGCATTCCTAAAACTTTTTTTTTAACAAAATAACCATAAGGTGAAAGAATCACAACATTAAAAATCATAGGAATCCCTACTAGAAACATTTACAAATTTGATGGCGCAGGTGCCTGCAAAATCTCCAACAACAAATGAATCATATCCAAGACATGCTCTACATTGTGTCCCCATCCTTTTTTCAATCTCATTTCCTATAACTTACCCACATAAGAGCCAAGTAAAAATCAAACGAAGGCATTTCCATACTCTTTTATCTTTGACATCTATAAACTTTGAATCTGATTTCTTTGAGGAACATATTAATTCATATTTAAAGTATTTCTATCATGACAAGGTATCAATCAAGTAGGACAATAGAAAAATCAACCTTAATGAGGCAAGAAAAAGAAAATATATGCAAAAGAAAAAACCATATATTACTTGTGTTCAAACTTTGTATATGGTGTATTTGTAGGTTTTAATCCCATACAGAAATTACGTGCATACGAATTCTAAAACAAAGAAAATAAACAATGCGATAGCATAACACATAAAACACATATACACAGAGATTTTCCCCTAGATCTCAAAACTGGGAATACCAGCTTGATTTTTAATTATGTTCCTTTCAATGTTATAATACATATTTATACATGCCGAAGCATCCAATACCATGGACCGAAAACCATTGCATCCAAAAACATGTGTGAAAATCATGCACAAAACCATAGGTGGGTTCGCCCAACCTAACATAGGGTCCAAAACCAAAAATTTTTGAGGTGTTGCCTTGGTCCCCATAAAGTGGGGTTACGGGTACCCCTCAAACCCCCTTTGACCCCCCCTGCTACACAATCGGTGTAACGAAACCCCCCGATTAACTACATGGGCTAGTCGTGGAAAGAATATAACACAACCCAACATTCTCCCACTTGTTGTTTTCTTTCCACAGGGTGCCACAAGAGAGCTTAGTCATTTTTCCAGCCCTGAAACCCCATTTTTTCTCTACACCAAGAGAACTTCTCAGAGCTCACAGATTTTGTCAATGCATCTACAATATTCTTCAAAGTGTCCACCTTTACCAGCAACACCTTTTTGTCTTCCCTTATATCCCTCACAAAGTGATACTAAACATCAATGTGCTTTGTCTTTGAATGATATGCAAGGTTCTTTTCCAAGAATTTTACACTTTGGATGTCGCAGTCTATCTTTATAGCTCCCTGTACTAACTCCATATTTAAACACAATCTCTGCAACCAAACTGCTTCCTTGCTTGCATGAGTGGCTACCATGTATTCTGCCTCTGTAGTTAATAGTGCCATTGCAGATTGTTTCTTACTCATCCAACTGACCACACCTCCAAATAGGTTAAACACATACCCACTTGTAGATCTTCTCTGATCCAGATCTCTAACCCAGTCTGCATCAACAAAGCCACGAATATCCAACACTCTGTCCAATCCTGGTCTTCCTTGGTAGCACAAAACATAATCACTATTGCCACACAAATACTTGAAAACCCGTTTCACCGCTGTTCAGTGCTCCTTCCCTGGTTTTGACATAAACCTGCTCAATACTCCTACTGCATGTGCAATGTATGGTCTAGTACAGACCATTGCATACATCAGGCTACCGACTGCACTTGCATATGGAACACATGAAATGTCCTCTTCCTCTTCTTGTGTCTTGGGACACTGTTCAATAGACAACCTCACACCTATAGGAATATGAACCTGTTGTGCCCTACAACAACCCCCCATTTCATAACATTTTTATCACAAACAATTAACATATGAAATGGGTCCCTTTTAAAAATTTTAATTGGCATTAATGAATTTGTTCGAAAAAGGTATGATAATCAAATGAATTTGTTAACAAAAGCCTTTTTGAACAAATAATAAGCAATTTTTGGTTAAGTCCGAAAAGACAATCGCAAGACCGTTTGCTACCTTGGTTCTTTCTGATGCGATATCGCTATCGGCCATCGGCGATAGCCAATGCACACACAGAAAAAGCACACATCTTTTCCCCAATGCGATATCGCTATCGGTAGTCGGCAGAATCCCATACATCTTCATAAGACGTTCAGATCTTTTTCCCGATGCGATGTGATATCGCTATCGGTAGTCGGTAAATCAATTGATATGCATTTAGGGATTATGTTCGCGCGCTAATATGATACAATGTCGCAATCGGCATTCGCCAAGATCTCTCCCAAATGATAATGTCACTCACACTCCCGATGCGATGCGATGACGCTTAATGATGACCAGAACTCCTAATAAAAGGATGATTATTTCAAAACATTAAAGTTATATTTAAATCCGATTTGACAAAAGCACAAATTTCAAAATGCCGTTAAGTAAAGGGATAAGGTAATGCATGCGTATTTAAAGCTTTGCCCCTTCGAATTAACGAGCAATTACGATTAGACCTTTGAAGAAATCTATTGCACGCTTTAAGGGGTCATTCGGTTTAATAACTTAAGTTATGGTCATTTATGAAGCTGCAGGCCGTAAAATCACCATCATTGCATCTGCGGTGCCCTCTCAAATCATTAGATCCGCAGCCACTTTTAGAATTAATCTCACCACGCTTCAAGTTATATATCTATCCCGTTATGGATCGTCATTGTTATTTCTTTGTTACGATTTCTCTTGCATTTGTGTAGAATTCAACCGAGAGGAGTCTGAATATGATGGGAAAGAAGTTCAAAAAGGTGGCAGGTTCTACTCCAACACCTGTCTCAGGCTAAGCTGCTATGGTTTCAAAGAAAGGCTTAATCTCAGATACTACATGCACTGGTCTTCCTGGTACTACATGGCGAGGTACATACAATTTGCTAGAAGCAGAACAACTAGAACAGACAGTAATGGAGGCTAGTGTGGATGAACTAAGAAAGTCTGAGGCAACTCTTAAAGATTTGGCTGACTCCTTTCTGCACAGAATAGCAGCCAGAGAACAAGTCTTGCCCTATACTGATGTGGTACGTTGGGCAATTGAAGAAATTACTCTCACTGATAGAACCTTCCATACTAAGGATGGAAGGATTTTCGGTTCCTTCAAGCCTGATGACTTGAGACAGATGTATCATTTGCCTCAACCCGACCTAGTCTATAATAGAGCCTTTTTGGAGAAATTCGCGAAGGAGAATGAATCGCCATCCGAACCTCTCCGAGAGTGGAGGCAGAATCCAACTAAACACAAGCATGATATGTCGGGTAAGTACTCCAATGCTTCTTTGGCTTCACCTTATTGCTACGCCGGAATTATGATGTGTAGATTGTGGGGATTTCATGACTCTGCAAATATTCATATTGATATGGTTCCTTTAATGGAAGCAGCCGTCAATAGTATAATCATGGATTGGGCCACTATTTTGTCTGATAAATTGGTCATGGCTATTCGTGAGTTTAGGGCCAAAACCAGAGTCACTGAGAGAAAAATCCCACCATTCTATTACTCTGCTTACATTATGGATACCCTTTGTTTTAATTCTGAGTTTCCTGTCCTTGGTTGGAGATGGACAACCCATGACCCAACACCCATTCACTTGTACCATCGGAAATTGTGGAAACCCTCTCACAAAGACCATTTATATCAAATCTGCAATGGTTTTATGGTTCCCGTTCACTATTCTATTTTTGACGGACCTATCCCTAGAATTTCCTATGAAGCTTCTTTTGATCTCCTAGCCGTAGCCCATTGGTTCGGCGAAGAACATTTTACCTATATTAGAGTTTTTGGAAGCAAAGCTAAGCCACATGTCCTCCCCCTGTACGTCCCAGATAAATTGTTAGCCCGGGAAATCTCCTACCAGATTATGTCTGAGGGTGTCACACAAACTCTCAAAGAGGAGAAAAAGAGAGGATGGCCCTCTTTTCCTTTAAGAATTGGAGTTTATACGCTGCTGAATTACAAGCATGCAGAGAAGGAAGCAGCCAAACTCCAAATGATATCCCTGGCTTCTATTCCAAATAGACTCTATGATCCAAAAAAGACTGCTTTCATTGCCCTGGAACAGGCCAAACTGTCAAAGGTTGTTCATCAAGAAGACCAGTTTGATGACCTGTTCGTGAGTGCCGATTCAATAAGCCAAGTCAGACAACTTGCTAAATTGAGTTATGAAGATGAGGAGTTAACTGAATTTAATAAACTTAGAAAGCAAAGGTTGCAAACTTTGCCTCTAGATTTATTATCCACAACCCAAACATCCTCCTCAAGCGAGCCTGGTCAGCAGCAAATACACCTATCTCCTGTTACAACTAAAGAATATGATAGACAACAGGAGGAAAAGCAAAACAAGCTGCAAGCAGAGAAGCATAGAAAGGATCAAATAGAAAGGCAGCAAAAGGCACAAAAGGATCAAGAGCTAAGAAGACAAAAGGAGTTAGAAGAACAGAGGAAAAGAGAAGAAGAAGAGAAAGCAAAGAAAGAACTGGAAGATAGGCAGAAAAGGGAATTGGAGGAACAGCAGCAAAGAGCACAGGAGGAGCAATGGCGGAAGGCATTGGAGGAACAACAGAGGATTGAACGGGAGACAGAACAAAGTGAGCAAGTCTCTACTGATCCTGAATTAATTAAAGAATGGAACCAATTCGATTCCATCATAAGTGGTAAGGAAGCCTCCAAAGACTCAGACGCCTCTAAGACTCCCAATACTACTTCTTCTCCGGTTCTAGAGGGAACCAGCGGCTCACCCATGGTACAGAATGTAGAGGTAATCACTCAAGACCCATCCGATCAAATTGATCTTCAGGTGGAGGAAATTCCTCCTCTAGACATTTTCTACAGCCCAAAGCATAGAGCCGTTGTAAGGCGCTCAAGGAAAAGGCGAAGGCTTGATCAACCTTCTATTTTGCCTGAGCAAACAATCACGGGCAATGTGGTCTGGAAGGGAGAATTGGATCCCTCTGAAGATCTGACAAAGCTATCGCAATTTGCGGGAGCTTATTCAGCAGCTACTATTGACAAAGCATCCGAAGTAAGTCTTCTTTTGAAGACTAAAGAGCATGAGATATACGCATTACAAGCAGAAGTGATAGAGACAAGGAATAAGGCAGCATAGGCAGAAGAACAATTGCTGGCCCAACAACAAGAGAATCATTTGTTAACCCAGCAAATTGAACAACTGAGGATAGACCAAAGTGACATTCAGAAAGCAAAAGAATTGTCAGAGGCATTATCCCAGTTGAAGGCATCGAATGAGCTGATGATACAAGCTAAAGACGAGCAAATAATTCAGCTATCAGCTCAGCTTGAAGGTATTAAGAGCGCCAAGAGTATCAATGATTTCAGAGCAGAGGCAACTCGAATAAACAACGCACTGATATCTCAAATCAGGATCTTATGCCAACAACTTGTTGAAGATGAGTCACTGTGTGAAACATCTACAGCAGTGTGTCAACAAATCGAGAAAGCCAGAAGTAAGTTGGATCAGGTTGAAGACGATATAACAGAATATATTGAATGGCAAGACTCTCCAGAAGGGCAAGCCGCAAATTTCTCCCGAATCTGTGTAACATACAAGGACATACTCTTCATGGAATGGAACACACAGATGATGAAAGCAGAAAGAGCAGCCTCCAGATGCAAAATGATTGCCAGTAACATGATCAATCTAGTCAATGATACATTGTATCTGGCCAACATGATTTCACAATGCACACCTGGAAACATAACAACGGCAAATATGATGGAGCTCAGGAATTACCCTGATCTGGAGAAACAAGGGCAGTTAATTACTGGAGTAAATACCTTGACCGCCGATTCATACTGGCTTTTCCTGATTAAACCACATTCTCAAAGGTCGGCTCTTAATTGTCTAACAGATGCTCTCCGATACCTGATTGCCGATATTCGAGATGCCACATATGATGCACAGTTGACTTCACGCCTCAATACTCCACCAGAAGTGAGCCAATGCTGGCGATATGTCAGCAAAGGAGTAAAGGCAAAGAGACCTCTGACTGAAACATCGCCGCCGACTGCCGAATCACCAAGATACAAAATGATATTTGTTAATGCCGATTTAGTTGTTTTTCAGTTTTATATATTTAGATATTTTAGATTAGCATAGTATTTATAGACCCTTTCATTGTTTTGGAAAGGGTCGTAAAATTTTGTAAAAGACTTAAAGGCTGAAGTTTGCACTATTGTGCTTCAGTCTATATTCTTTTTTGAAACTCGACCACTGGTTCTTAATTTTACTTGGAAGGCTGTTTTAAGTAAATTGTGCACTATTGTCGTTTGCTTGGAATGCTTTCTGGTCTGAAGGAGGAACCGCGACATAGCGATTAATATATTGGATTGATCAAACAACTTGCATGGTACTATTATCTGTATCTGTTCTCTTTTCTATTATATGAATTGCTGTGTTATTACTTTTGCTATTGTTGATTACATGTATGCAATATAACAGCAAGTCTGCATTTCATATCACTATTGAATGTTTTGTGATTTGTTATCTCTTTTAATCATGCGTGTAACAATGATATAAATGACTGAGTACAGTAATTCGCTATTATCGCTCTGCATAACTACTTATGCAGAGCAATCTTAAATGATTTAAACATTTATGCTTGTTGTTAGTGTCATCTATATGCCTGCCAGTAAGCCTAAATTATCAAACGCTGTATTCAAATGAATCAATAAGTCCCGGGATTAGCTTATAGTTATTATATTTCTTTTGTAGTTTAGTTATTTATTTATTATCACCTTACATCATAAATCATTCATTCATCCCGTTTACTTATAATCTTTGGGAAACTGGTCCCATTATCCCCAGTCGGAGCCACTATTCCAAACGGAAAAGGAGCTGCACTAAGTTCCGGACCGGGTGGTTTCCCCGATGTTGTTGCAACGAATTTCGGGGCATCAACATTTTTGGCGCTAGAAGGAGGGCATCGACTGTGAATGGCAAGTAGGTCCAAATCTGCAAACCATTCTAAGAGTAATTCTCCCTCCAAATCCTCTTCACCTTCTCAATCACATGCTGGTTCTCCGGCACACAATCGAGAAAAAGAGGAATCAACCACTACTGCTCATACCCATCATATTTCAGAACATTTAAGTCTTGAATCCCCTGAAGTTCAGTCTCTTATCCATAAACTTCAGAGCTTCTCGATTTCACCGCAGAAATCTGAAGTATCACAAAGCAGTGTGACCTCGCAGTTAAACTTATCCCATCCACTTACCAGACTTCAGAGCGAAAAACTCGGTATCGAACCTACTGAGTTCCCTTTACCGAAAAGGAAAAAGGCTAAGAAGATTACTGAAGTATCTGATAGTGAAGATCTTTCTTCCATATCTTCCATCTCAATTCCTCCTCTGCGAAGTCAATCGTCCACTCCTCCGTTACACATTGTTGTTCATCAGGGAATAAGTACTACAGCATCTCAAGCTACTCTTGCTCCAACAACTTCTTCTCCTCAGTCATCTGGAATACCAATAGTAGTAACAACTATTATCTCCAGCATAATGGCAGATCCATGGACTACGCCAGGTGCAGTCAATATGCCCGGACCATTACATGATCTACCTGATGCTCCCGAAAAATGGTTGCCTAAATTTAATCCAGATAACGGAACACAAGCTGAAGAACATATTAACAATTTCATGTTAGCAGTTAACTTAAAAGGAGTGACAGAACAAGATGTTGTTGTCAGACTTTTCCCTTATACCCTGCAAGGATCGGCAGGATCCTGGTACTTCTCATTACCTTCTGGTTCTATTACCAGCTGGACCACATGCCAAGAGCAGTTCCTTACCAAATATGGAGATGACAGGTCTCTAGCGACCTTAATAAACGACCTCTCCAATTTGAGAATAGAGCATAGGGAACCAATAAAGGAGTTTAATGCTCGATTCAACAAACTCCTAAATAAATTCCCCACCGCTTCGAAACCAAGTGAACAAATTAGGAGCGAATGGTACATTACTACCCTCCCTTCCAATATAGCTATTTTTGTTGACAGGGCTGGCAAACCTACCTTAGCTGAAAACATGAAGGAAGCACTTGCAGTTGAAAAGCGTATTAATGCTCTAGAGAAGAAAGCTGCCTTGGAGGATAGAAAATCCAAAAAAGTTTCATTTAAAGAAGATTCTAAGAAAAAGACCCCAAAGGACCCATACGACATGGAAGGTTTACAAAAGGTCCTTAAAACATTGTCTAATGAAATGGTTGAAATTAAAAAACAGGTGGCCGAAACTTCGAACAAAAGACCATTTAGAACTTTCAAGAAAACTGAAACAAAGCCACCCAATGTTATATCTAATGCAGACTCTGAGCAGGAAGAAGAAGAAGAGGAATCAACCTCTCAAACGGATGATGAAGAAGAAGTAGTTGAGTGTCACGGCATGTGGGATTTCATACTCCCAAATTCTGACACCGAAAATCAAGAAGAAGCTTTTCCTGTTACTACAAGAAGTAAAATCGCTTCTGAACCTACTCAAACAACTACAAAAAAGAGGAGTGCGGGTGCTGCCACACCAAAAGAAAAAGTTCTTCCAAAGAAGTCTCCGGTAGCACCCCCTCAAAACCAGCCTCCGATTTCTAACTCTCCTTCAACATCCAAGACACTAGTGGTATCTGACTCCATGGAGTATAATATTGTGGATGATATGAAAAAGACTAAGGCAAACATAACCATGTTTGAACTAAGTAAGTTAAAACATCAGCAGAAATTGCTCCTAAGAGAATTTAACGCTGTCCCCTCTTCTCCTCTTCCCAGTTCAAAAGCTGCTAATGATTCAGGACAACCCCCTCCAGATATGGTCGAAGCTACCGATTCGGTTCTGATCGGAGATAGATCCAATTCTCATACCCCACCTTTCTTGCTCACCTATGAAATCTATAATCGAAATCTGCATAACTGTTTAATTGATTCAGGGGCTTCATCTAATATTATGCCAGCTTCAGTTTGTACTAAACTGAACATAGAACCCCAGAAGTCCGCAATTCATATTGTACAGTTAGACAGAACCAAAGTACAGGTTATTGGAGAAATTAATTCCGTGACTATCAGGTTGTCTGCTGATCCCAGAATAGTACAGAGAATAGATATTTTGATTACTGACATACCTGAATTCTATGGTTTAATTTTGAGCAGAGATTGGTCTGAGAAACTGCATGGATACATTTCCACAGATTGGTCACATATGTGGCTCCCCTATAAGGGTAAGCCAAATCAAATAAGGATCGACCGTGAGAAACATATGACTCACACAGTAACCGACTTCGAACAAGAAAACCAGCCTGTGGCCTTCAACAACAACATTTTGGGAAATTATTCCTCAGAATCATTCTTTGGCAACTTTGTTGCCCAATCTTCCCCTTTTTTAGTTAACCATTGTACATCTCAAGTAGAAAATTTTTCACAAACCAATTTATCCAAATGCTTCAACGAAAATCAAAAAGATGTAAATACTTTTGTTGATTCTCCTTTATTTTGGTCTTTATATTTTGATGGCTCTAAGTCCAGTGAGGGATCAGGAGCAGGTTGCATCTTGGTTAGTCCGCAAGGCGAAAAAACAATGCTATCCTGTCGATTAGAATTTGAATGCACCAATAACACGACCGAATACGAAGCTCTAGTGCAGGGACTATATAAGGCAATTGACCTTAAAGTCCAATATATAAAAGTATTCGGTGATAGTGAGATCATTGTTAAACAGGTAAGAAATACAATTCATTGCCTTTCAAGCCACCTTAAACATTATCAATCGCTAGTGCAAGATCTTACTTTGCATTTCTCAGCATTCAACATTTCTTCAATTCCAAGATCACAAAACTCGGCAGCTGATTTACTAGCCAACGTAGCTTCCAAACTCCTCCCTTCCGAAGACTATAGCCTTGATAGATTTTCTATAGAATTAATTTTCAGACCTTCAGTTCCCGATAACATCACTAACTGGAGGGTTTTCAACCATGACGAGGACATCTTGTAATTCTTAACCTCTGAAAAGTCTTATGACAATCAAATCATTGAAGAGCATGACCATGATTCTCAAATGAAAGAAACATCTCAAGATAACGCGATTCCTAAGCCTGTAGTAAAGCTCGAAGACCTTTATGACATTAAAGATAGGTTCAAACCTGTAATTAATGCAAAACTCCAAAGCTCTACTCTTAGGTTTGAATCAATCAATTTGGGAACAGATCAAGCTCCTCAAAATATCAACTTAGGACTAGGACTTTCTATAGAAGAAAAGGAAGCATTCATCAAAATCTTAAGGAAAAACAAGCAAGTTTTTGCTTGGAAGTATGACGACCTCAAGACATATGATACATCTATGATACAACATACTATTCCTATGCTTCCCGATCAAAAACCTATCCAGCAGAAGTTAAGAAAAATACACCCGAATTTGGAGAGCCAAATAAAGTCGGAACTTAATAAGCTCCTAAAAGCTAAGATTATCTTCCCTGTCCGACACTCAAACTGGGTCTCCAATATGGTCCCAGTTAGGAAGAAAAACGGCGACATTCGAATCTGTATTGATTTCAGAAACTTGAATAGGGCAAGCTTGAAAGATAATTTCCCACTGCCTACCATGGAACAAATCCTCCAATCGGTAGCAGGATCTGAATTGATGTCCTTTCTCGACGGTTTCTCAGGATATAATCAAGTGTTGGTCCATCCTGATGACCAACTAAAGACTACATTCAGGACAAAATGGGGAACTTATGCATATCAAAAGATGCCTTTTGGACTCATAAATGCAGGAGCGACATTCCAAAGAGCCATGGATACAGCCTTTAGAGGGTTAATTAATCGCACAGTAGTCGTCTACCTCGATGATATTACTGTGTATTCTAAAAAGAGATATAACCACTTGCATGATTTAAAACAGATTTTTCAACGATGCAAAACATATGGTATCTCTCTCAACCCGAAAAAGTCTTTCTTTGCTCTCAACCAGGGTAAGCTTCTAGGGTTTATTGTATCTAAAGATGGCATTTATGTAGATCCTGATCGAATTAAGGAAATTTCTGAAATTCCTTTTCCGCACAACAAAAAATCGATGCAGTCGTTTCTAGGGCAGATTAATTTCGTTAAACGATTCGTTCCAGATTTTTCACAGATTGTACTACCACTACAAACGATGATTAAAAAGAATTCAACCTTCAGATGGGGAATAGAGGAAAAGCAAACTTTTAATGATATTAAGCAATCAATAATCAATGTCCCAGCTCTGAATACTCCAAATCTTTCTAATCATTTTATATTATATACCATTGCATCCGACTTATCTTACGCAGCAGTGCTCACCCAGTTGAATGATGACAATTTGGAAGCGCCTATCTCGTTCTTCAGTTCAAACTTTCAAGGCGCCGAATTAAACTATTCCGATATTGAGAAACAAGCTTTTGCTGTCTTTAAAGCAGTCAAACATTATCGACCCTTTCTTTTAAAAACCCATACTAAAGTGATAGTTCCTTTCTCAGCAGTTAGGCAACTATTAATCCAAAAGGAATTGGGAGAAAAGAGGGCAAATTGGGTCGCAGCTCTCCAAGAATATGATCTAGAAATAAAGCCAGCAAAGTTTGTTAAAGGTCAAGGTTTTTGCAGGATATTAGCAGGAGCATCAAACATTCCGGAATCAAGTGATACAGAGCAAACCCAAGAAGTTAATCAGCTAAGTATTCCTGATTCCGAATCTCAATATGCAGATCTGATCTTTTATTTAAAGAATGGTTATGCACCTACCAATTTGTCCTACAAAAACAAAAGAGCCATTAGATTGAAAGCTAAGAATTTTTCCATTATTGGCGATGTGCTCTTCAGAAGAAACTATGATTCTGTCCTATTAAGATGCCTTGAGAAACCTGAAGCTCAAAAGGTTTTGCAGGAGCTACACGACGGACCAGCAGGAGGACATTTCGGAGCAGATACAACAGCTCATAAAATCATTCATGCTGGATACTATTGGCCCACTTTGTTTAAGGACGCTCACGAATATGTAAGGAAATGCATCAAATGCCAAACTGCCAGTGGAAGACAACAAAAACCAGCTTTCCCTTTGCAACCAATCAACATTGAACAGCCTTTTGAACAATGGGGATTGGACATCATTGGAGAAATTCATCCTTCTTCTTCCAAGCAGCACAAATATATTCTTACAGCAACTGATTACTTTACAAAGTGGGTAGAATCAGTTCCGTTAAAAACAACAAACTCTGAGGTGATCATTGAATTTATAGATCAGTTCATCATTACCAGGTTTGGTGTTCCAAACGCTCTCGTCTTTGATAATGCTTCTTACTTCTCAGGTAATGCAATGATTGATTTCGCTATCAAAAGGGGATTTAAATTAAAGTATTCTGCTAATTACTATCCTCAGGGTAATGGCCTAGCAGAATCAACAAATAAAAACCTAATCAAGATCATTAAGCGAACAATCGAAGAGAATCATAAGAATTGGCATAAATCCTTGGTATTTGCATTATGGGCTGATAGGATAACACAGAAAGCTTCCATAGGGACCTCTCCGTTTAATCTTGTCTATGGAAAAGAAGCAATCGTACCAACCAATCTTCTTTTTCCATCTCTAGCCCTAGTGCAATTTATTGACGAAATCCCTTCTTCCTCTATCCAGTTTAGATATGATCAAATTCTTAAACTTGAAGAAGAAAGGGAAAAAGCCAAGGTTACACACGCTAAACATCAGCAAGTCATTAAAGCAGCTTTTGACCTGGCCTCATCTAGTCCTAAACAATTCCAAGTCGGAGATCTAGTCCTGAAATGGGACAAAGCCCATGAAGACAAAGGTAAACATTCCAAATTTCAAAAAATGTGGCTCGGACCATTTCAGATCTGTGAAAAACTAGGCCATTCCACTTTTATACTGCAAAATCTATCAGGGGTGAGGGATTCTCTCCCTGTCAATGGTCTGATCTTGAAGAAATTCTTTAATTGAGGAGGTAACCCCTTCTCTATGTAGTTTGATAGTTTTTATATAGTTTGTAGGATTTGTAGAAATAAGCACGTGGGACATCTTCCATTGACCTTTTGCTGTAATTAAAAGTTGTCTCGCCACTACACTATTAATATTTACTTTTAGATAATAGCATCTTAAACCAAGAAAGATCATTTCTAGGAAATTAGACATCTTTTTATTCTGAACATCACAGTCTAACTTTTGTAAACTTCACTCTGAACGAAGTTCTATGAGTCATCTTGAGTTTTCAAAATAAGTCTCCAAAGGTTATCTATATTAAAAGAGGGGCTAATCCATCTTCAGCATCTTTAACTCTTAAACCTGTCATCCGTTTACTCTTAAGAAGATAGTTGTTCATCCCATTCACTAAAAGTTTATGATTTCTCAGAGTGTAATTCTAAAATATAAAAGATCAAAGATAAGAGGTCTTATTACAAGCCTGCTTACCATGTTCATAGGAAAATAATTTAACTGACATTACCAAAACTGCATACCAAACAGGGTAATGGCTTGAAATTTCAAGACAAGGGGTCTCATCACGAGCCAGCTTGTTCAGTTTGATTACTACCCGTGAATGGAATTGTCGTTATCTGGCCACCAAACCAGGACAATGGCTTTTATCTTAAGCAAAGAAGAAAGTGAAATTCAAAAAATACAAAAATATCTTTTGAATTCATTCTGTTTAGTCACACTCTTAAGTGAATGGAACAATGGACAATGACATGGTTAAAAGGTAACCCTGCCGAGACTATGAACGTTTGCTGGCAGCAGAGGCTCTACCTGTGACAGAGGAGTTTATTTTAAAAAGCTGATATGGAGAAGTTTTCTATTTTACTTTTATGAACCAATAAGGACTTGTTTCAAAACTCAAAGTGTGTTTATAAAAAGAGGAATTCAAATGAAGAAATCTGTTTTATTCAGAATCAATAGACATCTAGTTATATTAGAAGTTTCCTTTCTTGATAAAGATTCTATTTGAAAAGGTGTAAGTATATTTATTAGTCCAGAGATAACTGGTTCTACCAGCGAATCGCCAATTGTTGTGCCCTACAACAACCCCCCATTTCATAACATTTTTATCACAAACAATTAACATATGAAATGGGTCCCTTTTAAAAATTTTAATTGGCATTAATGAATTTGTTCGAAAAAGGTATGATAATCAAATGAATTTGTTAACAAAAGCCTTTTTGAACAAATAATAAGCAATTTTTGGTTAAGTCCGAAAAGACAATCGCAAGACCGTTTGCTACCTTGGTTCTTTCCGATGCGATATCGCTATCGGCCATCGGCGATAGCCAATGCACACACAGAAAAAGCACACATCTTTTCCCCGATGCGATGTCGCTATCGGTAGTCGGCAGAATCCCATACATCTTCATAAGACGTTCAGATCTTTTTCTCGATGCTATGTGATATCGCTATCGGTAGTCGGTAAATCAATTGATATGCATTTAGGGATTATGTTCGCGCGCTAATATGATACAATGTCGCAATCGGCATTCGCCAAGATCTCTCCCAAATGATAATGTCACTCACACTCCCGATGCGATGCGATGACGCTTAATGATGACCAGAACTCCTAATAAAAGGATGATTATTTCAAAACATTAAAGTTATATTTAAATCCGATTTGACAAAAGCACAAATTTCAAAATGCCGTTAAGTAAAGGGATAAGGTAATGCATGCGTATTTAAAGCTTTGCCCCTTCGAATTAAGGAGCAATTACGATTAGACCTTTGAAGAAATCTATTACACGCTTTAAGGGGTCATTCGGTTTAATAACTTAAGTTATGGTCATTTATGAAGCTGCAGGCCGTAAAATCACCATCATTGCATCTGCGGTGCCCTCTCAAATCATTAGATCCGCAGCCACTTTTAGAATTAATCTCACCACGCTTCAAGTTATATATCTATCCCGTTATGGATCGTCATTGTTATTTCTTTGTTACGATTTCTCTTGCATTTGTGTAGAATTCAACCGAGAGGAGTCTGAATATGATGGGAAAGAAGTTCAAAAAGGTGGCAGGTTCTACTCCAACACCTGTCTCAGGCCAAGCTGCTATGGTTTCAAAGAAAGGCTTAATCTCAGATACTACATGCACTGGTCTTCCTGGTACTACATGGCGAGGTACATACAATTTGCTAGAAGCAGAACAACCAGAACAGACAGTAACGGAGGCTAGTGTGGATGAACTAAGAAAGTCTGAGGCAACTCTTAAAGATTTGGCTGACTCCTTTCTGCACAGAATAGCAGCCAGAGAACAAGTCTTGCCCTATACTGATGTGGTACGTTGGGCAATTGAAGAAATTACTCTCACTGATAGAACCTTCCATACTAAGGATGGAAGGATTTTCGGTTCCTTCAAGCCTGATGACTTGAGACGGATGTATCATTTGCCTCAACCCGACCTAGTCTATAATAGAGCCTTTTTGGAGAAATTCGCAAAGGAGAATGAATCGCCATCCGAACCTCTCCGAGAGTGGAGGCAGAATCCAACTAAACACAAGCATGATATGTCGGGTAAGTACTCCAATGCTTCTTTGGCTTCACCTTATTGCTACGCCGGAATTATGATGTGTAGATTGTGGGGATTTCATGACTCTGCAAATATTCATATTGATATGGTTCCTTTAATGGAAGCAGCCGTCAATAGTATAATCATGGATTGGGCCACTATTTTGTCTGATAAATTGGTCATGGCTATTCGTGAGTTTAGGGCCAAAACCAGAGTCACTGAGAGAAAAATCCCACCATTCTATTACTCTGCTTACATTATGGATACCCTTTGTTTTAATTCTGAGTTTCCTGTCCTTGGTTGGAGATGGACAACCCATGACCCAACACCCATTCACTTGTACCATCGGAAATTGTGGAAACCCTCTCACAAAGACCATTTATATCAAATCTGCAATGGTTTTATGGTTCCCGTTCACTATTCTATTTTTGACAGACCTATCCCTAGAATTTCCTATGAAGCTTCTTTTGATCTCCCAGCCGTAGCCCATTGGTTCGGCGAAGAACATTTTACCTATATTAGAGTTTTTGGAAGCAAAGCTAAGCCACATGTCCTCCCCCTGTACGTCCCAGATAAATTGTTAGCCCGGGAAATCTCCTACCAGATTATGTCTGAGGGTGTCACACAAACTCTCAAAGAGGAGAAAAAGAGAGGATGGCCCTCTTTTCCTTTAAGAATTGGAGTTTATACGCTGCTGAATTACAAGCATGCAGAGAAGGAAGCAACCAAACTCCAAATGATATCCCTGGCTTCTATTCCAAATAGACTCTATGATCCAAAAAAGACTGCTTTCATTGCCCTGGAACAGGCCAAACTGTCAAAGGTTGTTCATCAAGAAGACCAGTTTGATGACCTGTTCGTGAGTGCCGATTCAATAAGCCAAGTCAGACAACTTGCTAAATTGAGTTATGAAGATGAGGAGTTAACTGAATTTAATAAACTTAGAAAGCAAAGGTTGCAAACTTTGCCTCTCGATTTATTATCCACAGCCCAAACATCCTCCTCAAGCGAGCCTGGTCAGCAGCAAATACACCTATCTCCTGTTACAACTAAAGAATATGATAGACAACAGGAGGAAAGGCAAAACAAGCTGCAAGCAGAGAAGCATAGAAAGGATCAAATAGAAAGGCAGCAAAAGGCACAAAAGGATCAAGAGCTAAGAAGACAAAAGGAGTTAGAAGAACAGAGGAAAAGAGAAGAAGAAGAGAAAGCAAAGAAAGAACTGGAAGATAGGCAGAAAAGGGAATTGGAGGAACAGCAGCAAAGAGCACAGGAGGAGCAACGGCGGAAGGCATTGGAGGAACAGCAGAGGATTGAACGGGAGACAGAACAAAGTGAGCAAGTCTCTACTGATCCTGAATTAATTAAAGAATGGAACCAATTCGATTCCATCATAAGTGGTAAGGAAGCCTCCAAAGACTCAGACGCCTCTAAGACTCCCAATACTACTTCTTCTCCGGTTCTAGAGGGAACCAGCGGCTCACCCATGGTACAGAATGTAGAGGTAATCACTCAAGACCCATCCGATCAAATTGATCTTCAGGTGGAGGAAATTCCTCCTCTAGACATTTTCTACAGCCCAAAGCATAGAGCCGTTGTAAGGCGCTCAAGGAAAAGGCGAAGGCTTGATCAACCTTCTATTTTGCCTGAGCAAACAATCACGGGCAATGTGGTCTGGAAGGGAGAATTGGATCCCTCTGAAGATCTGACAAAGCTATCGCAATTTGCGGGAGCTTATTCAGCAGCTACTATTGACAAAGCATCCGAAGTAAGTCTTCTTTTGAAGACTAAAGAGCATGAGATATACGCATTACAAGCAGAAGTGATAGAGACAAGGAATAAGGCAGCACAGGCAGAAGAACAATTGCTGGCCCAACAACAAGAGAATCATTTGTTAACCCAGCAAATTGAACAACTGAGGATAGACCAAAGTGACATTCAGAAAGCAAAAGAATTGTCAGAGGCATTATCCCAGTTGAAGGCATCGAATGAGCTGATGATACAAGCTAAAGACGAGCAAATAATTCAGCTATCAGCTCAGCTTGAAGGTATTAAGAGCGCCAAGAGTATCAATGATTTCAGAGCAGAGGCAACTCGAATAAACAGCGCACTGATATCTCAAATCAAGATCTTATGCCAACAACTTGTTGAAGCTGAGTCACTGTGTGAAACATCTACAGCAGTGTGTCAACAAATCGAGAAAGCCAGAAGTAAGTTGGATCAGGTTGAAGACGATATAACAGAATATATTGAATGGCAAGACTCTCCAGAAGGGCAAGCCGCAAATTTCTCCCGAATCTGTGTAACATACAAGGACATACTCTTCATGGAATGGAACACACAGATGATGAAAGCAGAAAGAGCAGCCTCCAGATGCAAAATGATTGCCAGTAACATGATCAATCTAGTCAATGATACATTGTATCTGGCCAACATGATTTCAGAATGCACACCTGGAAACATAACAACGGCAAATATGATGGAGCTCAGGAATTACCCTGATCTGGAGAAACAAGGGCAGTTAATTACTGGAGTAAATACCTTGACCGCCGATTCATACTGGCTTTTCCTGATTAAACCACATTCTCAAAGGTCGGCTCTTAATTGTCTAACAGATGCTCTCCGATACCTGATTGCCGATATTCGAGATGCCACATATGATGCACAGCTGACTTCACGCCTCAATACTCCACCAGAAGTAGAGCCAATGCTGGCGATATGTCAGCAAAGGAGTAAAGGCAAAGAGACCTCTGACTGAAACATCGCCGCTGACTGCCGAATCACCAAGATACAAAATGATATTTGTTAATGCCGATTTAGTTGTTTTTCAGTTTTATATATTTAGATATTTTAGATTAGCATAGTATTTATAGACCCTTTCATTGTTTTGGAAAGGGTCGTAAAATTTTGTAAAAGACTTAAAGGCTGAAGTTTGCACTATTGTGCTTCAGTCTATATTCTTTTTTGAAACTCGACCACTGGTTCTTAATTTTACTTGGAAGGCTGTTTTAAGTAAATTGTGCACTATTGTCGTTTGCTTGGAATGCTTTCTGGTCTGAAGGAGGAACCGCGACATAGCGATTAATATATTGGATTGATCAAACAGCTTGCATGGTACTATTATCTGTATCTGTTCTCTTTTCTATTATATGAATTGCTGTGTTATTACTTTTGCTATTGTTAATTACATGAATGCAATATAACAGCAAGTCTGCATTTCATATCACTATTGAATGTTTTGTGATTTGTTATCTCTTTTAATCATGCGTGTAACAATGATATAAATGACTGAGTACAGTAATTCGCTATTATCGCTCTGCATAACTACTTATGCAGAGCAATCTTAAATGATTTAAACATTTATGCTTGTTGTTAGTGTCATCTATATGCCTGCCAGTAAGCCTAAATTATCAAACGCTGTATTCAAATGAATCAATAAGTCCCGGGATTAGCTTATAGTTATTATATTTCTTTTGTAGTTTAGTTATTTATTTATTATCACCTTACATCATAAATCATTCATTCATCCCGTTTACTTATAATCTTTGGGAAACTGGTCCCATTATCCCCAGTCGGAGCCACTATTCCAAACGGAAAAGGAGCTGCACTAAGTTCCGGACCGGGTGGTTTCCCCGATGTTGTTGCAATGAATTTCGGGGCATCAACAGAACCTTCACTAGCTTACTATTCTGCATATTAAACCTCTATAGTATTGTCTTGACATACTTCCTCAGGTTTAACTAGAGCTTCCTCTTTGCCCAATCTCTTTTAATTTCCATGCCCAAAATGTAGTTTGCAGCACCAAGATCTTTCATGGCAAATTTGGAGGAAAATTGGGTCTTGAAATCCTGGATAATTTCTTTGTCATTTCCAACCAGCAACATATCATCCACATACAAGACCAGATAAATAACACAATCACTAATTAATTTAAAATACACACAGCGATCTGCTTTGCTTCTGGTGAAGCCAAGTCCCCGTATAAATGTATCAAATTTCTGATAACACATCCTTGGTGACTGTTTTAACCCATACAGAGACTTCTTTAACTTGCATACCAGTTCTTTCTTACCCTTCACCGCAAAGCCTTCAGGTTGCTTCATGTAGATCTTCTCTTCCAGATCCCCGTGAATAAATGTTGTCTTCACATCCATCTGTTCTACCTCAAAATCAAAAGCAACAACAACAGATAAAAGTAATCTAATACAATTTACCTTGGTGACAGGAGAAAAAATATCATCAAAATCAATTCCCGGCACCTGAGAATAACCTTTTGCTACCAACCGAGTTTTGCATTTCTCCACCTTTCGTTCTGCATTTGTCTTCTTTTTGAACACCCATTTACTGCCAATGGGTTTCCTTCTAGCCAACAACTCCACCAGATCCCAAGTCTCATTTTTGTGTAAAGATGCCATTTCATCAACCATGGCCTCTTTCCAGAATTTTCCATCCTCTGAATCCACTGCTTCCTTCACAGTTCTGGGATCATCATCAGTGACATACAAAGCAAAATTTGAACAGAAAGCAGATGGACTATACCTTCCTGGCTGCCTTCTTTCTCGAACTGATCATCTCACACTCGGAGTTTGCGGCTCTTCATCTTCTGATTTCTCCTCTGTTGTAGAGTTTGATTTTTCCTCCTTTAGCTCAAAATCTATCTTCTCAGGTTCCTTTGGTTGGACTTCATGTTTAATAACATCTTTCACCTCTTTGAACACCACATCTCGGCTGTACACAACCTTCCTTGTTATTGTGTTCCACAGCCTATAACCCTTTAAACCATCCTTATACCCAATAAAGATGCACTTTTCAGATTTACTATCCAACTTGGTTCTTTTCTCCTTTGGAACATGTACATATGCATCACATCCAAATACCCTTAAATGTGAAAGAGAGGGTTTCTTACCAGTCCATACCTCTTGTGGAGTCTTATCCTCCAATACTGATGAAGGTGATCTGTTGACCAGGTAACATGTTGTCTCCACCGCCTCTGCCCAGAATTCCTATCCTAACCCAGCACCACTGAGCATGCTTCTTGCACTTTCCATCAACGCCTTGTTCATTCTTTCTACAACTCCATTTTGCTGAGGTGTATATGGAGTAGTCTTTTTTCGTGCTATACCACACTTCTTACAGAATTCTTCAAATTCCTTACTGCAAAACTATCCACTGTTATCTGTCCTCAACACCTTTATCTTCTTCTCTGTTTGGTTTTCCACCGGAGCCTTAAATTCTTTAAACCTGTCAAAGACTTCAAATTTCTTCTTAAAGAAATATATCCATGTATTCCTTAAGAAGTCAACTATAAATGATACATAGTACACAGGCTTACCCAGTGATGGAACCTTCACAGGTCCAAACACATCACTATGCACAAGATCTAATATATGTTTTTCCCTCTTAACACCAGAGGGGAAACTCACCCGAATCTGCTTCCCGTATACACAATTTTCACATAAATCAAAATCTAGAGAGCTATTACTCATACCTTCTACTATACCTTTACCATGAAGTATTCGAAGGCCCTTCTCTCCAATATGTCCAAACCTTTGATGCCACAACATGGTCTTTTAACTAGAGACCACTATATTTTCTGCTCCACTTTTAGGAACTACAGAACCATTGCACCCATCAACAATAGTGCTACCTTGCAGTTTGTTCCAATCCGAACACCCCGCATCAATACTAGTGCTCCCCGAACCATCTTGTAGGTTTCCTTCTCGAACACTGTTTTTACACCTGCATCATCTAGCTTTCTTACAAAAATCATATTTCTAGCTAATGCAGCAATATGCAGAACACCCAGAAGTTTTCTAGCCCTTCCACCTTGCAAATTCAACTTTACTTTTCTGCGACCAATGATTCTAGCTTTCCTGTCATCCCCCAAGAAGACATCACCACATCATATTTCTCATACTTGCAGAACCACTCTCTATGGGGAGTGAAGTGAAAGGATGCACTTGATTCAATCAACCATGCCTCATGATCTACATGTGTACTTGAAGAAGCCAAGTACACATCCCCACCTTCATCTGAGGTGGTTTTCGCCTCTGCAGAAGGAGCATCATCAAATCCCTTTCCTTTATCAAGAGCTTTAGATTTACAGTCCCTTTTGTAGTGCCCTTCCTTTCCACTTTTCTAGCACACTACCTTTACAGGTTTTCCTGGAGATTTAGATCTCCCACTCGATGACTTATTTTTGTTTCTATTTTGGGACCTTCCTCATACAGACAAGTCATCACCATTCTGGCTCTCCATATTTTTCCATCTCATCTCTTCCGTCAGCAAGGATGAGACTATTTCATCAAACTGCAAGGCAGTTGCATTGCTACCTATTGCAATAACCAGACTATCGCACGAATCTGGTAGAGAACACAACAAACTGATGCACTTATCTTCATCTGAAATTTTAAAATCAACAGATGCTAACTAACTTACCACAGTATTAAAAGCGTTCAGATGCTCTGTCATTGAGTCTCCATCTTTCATGCTTAGGTTATACAACTTTTTTCACAGGAATAGTTTATTCACCAGAGACTTAGATTGGTACAAAGTCCCTAACTTGTCCCACAAAGCCTTCGTCGTAGCTTCCCCTGATACATTCAACAATACTGAATCTGAGATACACAATCGTATTGTGCTATTTGCCTTCCGATCCAACTTCTTCCATTATTCATCGGACACTCTTGTTGGTTTAGTACCCAGATCTACCGCGATCCACTGATCTTTATCCACCAATAGATCCTCCATCTTGAGTTTCCACAACTCAAAACTCTGACCATTAAATTTCTCGATCTCTATCTTTCCACTGCTCGCCATCTTTTTTCACCACCAGAATCGATCTCACAGGTCTTCCATTGAACAGGGTTTACCATAGGCCCGAGCGAAACCCCTCAGCAACAAAAGCGTCCCCTTGAAGCCAAAATGGCTCTGATACCAAATGTAGGTTTTAATCCCGTACATAAATTCCCTGCATATGAATTCTAAAACACAGAAAATAAACAATGCGAGAGTATAATACATAAAACACATATACACAGATATTTTCCCCTAGATCCCAAAACCCGGACTACCAGCTTGATTTTTCATTATGTTCCTTTCAATGTTACAATACATATTTATACATGCCAAAGCATCCAATACCATGGACTGAAAACCATCGCGTCCAAAAACATGTGCGAAAATCATGCACAAAACCATAGGTGGGTTCGCCCAACTTAACATAGGGTCCAAAACCAAAATTTTCTGGGGTGCTGCCCCGGACCCCATAAAGTGGGGTTATGGGTACCCCTCAAACTCCCTGTGACCCCCCCGCTACACAATCGATGCAATGAAGGGGGGGTTCCGCCCCCCCTCTAACCCCTTAGTTAACTACGTGGGCTAGTCGTGGAAAGAATATAACACAACCCAACAATATTATTAGGAAGATTTTTAAGATGTTCCTTTGCCTTTACCAAAACATATTGTAGCTTGGTTAAACTCTGTATCCTTTCATTCAACATCAAATTATGCAAAATAAATGTCACACATTATTCTTTCTGATTTATCAACATGCTACAAACGATAAATTGAAAGTCACATAAAACCAAGAGAAAACCCTTTTCTAACTAAAACAAACAAGCAATGCCTCTAATAAAACTTTACACCTCTGAAATTACTCTTCCATGTACTTAGGCTAAAGGTGATATTCTTTGAATCATCTTTAGGTCATACTTAATGGGATATTCATACTTTTACCATGATGTAAATTTCTTGTTAAAAGTAATATATAAATCCAGGTTATTATCATTTCCATTATTGGTCCATTCTTAACTAGTTGTACCCCATAGTATCCTTTTCACATGTTATCTCCACATACCCAACAAAAATATCAAATATGGAAAACAAATGGCATTTTGTTATTATTTCTAAAATAATGTCATTTACACACCTTTCCAATTTATCGGACCAAATGTACCCACTTGAATTTCTTCTTTCATATGTATTTACATCCTAAAACATATCCATTTCAAAAACCAAGACAACCCCAATATCTTCATGTTGGCCTAGAGGGTCCTGACCTAGGTTCAGAGTTAGTTGTGCCAACAAAAAAACACCTACACTACTAACCCTTTTGGCAACAACCCGCGTAGCATAGGTTGCAATCTCACCCGAAGCAGTATGGGGGGATGCAAAAACCAAGTTTCTACATCCAGAGACTAGTGTGATGTCTTCCAGTGCCTTGGATATGCCTCCACGCAGATCGATAAACTTCTAGGGCACGCCACTGAACTTAGTTAAAGCGGCCTTCAGGCCTTCGCGAAAGTCCACGATTAGTCCTGGCAGACCCTTAACAGTGGATTTACCTACTTACACACATCAAAAAGTAACTCTATATTGGAGTTCACGTAGATCTACTTTATTCGTCAGAAAACATAAGAGAAATGATCTGAAACTTCATGGAAGTGGCTAAGCATTCATTTCATACACTATTAAGATAGATTCAATAAATTCACGTAGCATTCAATCATTATTTCATAAAACATGTCATTTGTTGGAAATAATACTGAGAGGGGGGGTGAATTAGTCTTTACAAATCAATAACTTTTTCATTTCCATAATCAGATTTATATATGCTACTTCAGTGAAGGGAATTCGCGTGTGCACGCAATTGTTCTCAAGGCAACCAACATATATCCAGTAAACTTATGATTCAATTAATTCATCATATGTTGATCTTTAATCGATGCATTATTACTTTATTAGACATTAAACAGTAACCATGTGTAGTAATAACATAATAAACCATCACACATAAGAAACACACATGAACACCAAGATTTAAGGTGGAAACCCAATGTGGGTGAAAAACACCTACTATTGTCATCTCTGTCTTCTTTTTATAATAAGAAAATCTATTTACCATCTTGTACTGGTGCAGACCCATACTATTACGCAGGGACCCACTTGTAGAAGGCTACAACCTTCTCTCATTTTCTAGCTTCTACTGGAAGGGAGTTGCAACCCCCTAGCTCTTGTACTAGTCAATATGTTTACTAGTACATAGGCGCTGACCTACAGAAGGCTACGACCTTTTTTCTTCCTCCAAGGACCACATTTCATAAATTTTCAGACTGGATGCTCCTGGTACACAACAATACACATGAAGGCCTCATTTCATCCAAATTTCATATTGGACCCATCAATAACATTGAAGCTTAGAATCAATCACCATTGCAATACAAACATCAAATACATATGCATCAACCAATCACTGAAACTCAATCATCAATATCTGAATCAACCACGACTGAATCGATCATTGAAAACCCATCATCACTGAAGAAAATCACAATCAATCAATCTGAATATCCAAACCAATGTCACTAGAACACAGTCACCAAAACACAAAGCAGAACCCAGAACTCTACATCAACAACCAAAACCAACTGCAACTTCAAACATCATATTTCATAATGTATATGCTAATTCAATGTGCCGAACCAATGTGTATACACGATTTTATCAAATCCAACTAGCGTACATATCTTCAAATATTAACTCATAACTTTGTAGCTATTCTAGACTTCATCAATCTCTGATATAACTGAAAAAATAAATCAATGAAACTTCTGAACCTTTGACACAACTGAATCAAACAATCACTGAACCTCTGAGACAACTGAATCAACTATTCATTCAAACTCAATCAAATTCATCCAATCAACTGGAACAAAGAGATCATTGTAACCAGTACATAAATATGAACCCAGAACACTGCATCAATGACCAGAACAAATTGTAACCTCAAAATGCATTAGTCAGAATATATATGCTCCTTTAATGAAGCAAACCTGCATGTATACGCTACTTCCTTTTGCTCAACCTGCGTATACCTCTAAAGACATTGAATCATCAAACCTTTGTACCACAAACTGTACCAATCAGTGACGTTCTGAAGATCTACTGTCATACTACAGAGTTCTAAAGAAATAGCAACAAGGATCACCCTTCCTTCTCAATTAGTCAATTAATCAGACTCAATTTCCTTATACATTCAGTTCTACTTTCAGATCTAAGAAGACATCATTGACAAACAACAGTAATATAGTAGCAAAATAGCAGTATTGATCTGAAAGATCAATAATCGCTGAACATAAAGCTTTTCTTTTTCATACGCTACTTGGAAGAGCCGAACCAACATGTATACACACCTTTGCCAAAGCGAACTAGTTGTAGTGGCATCTGTCACTTGGGAGCCCATTACCCTATTCCTTCTTGCCGGCATCTTTAGCTATGACTTTAATATTAGAGAACATATACTGCAATATGAGGATATTAAATTTAGTTAATAAGGGACATTGACCCAAACAGATTTAAAAACTTATATAGCCACTATACACATGTAGATATATAAAAAAAGGTAAGATGTAGCTATGCTCTGTACAAAGTAATTTAAAAAAATTGTCTATACCTTATCATAACACTGAAATGCTCCAATCCTAGGGAATCCACACGCACCATTACTCTCAAGATAAGATGGATACCTCAGCTCTCTTGCAAGACCCATTCCCACTTGAATTTCTTGTATTATCATGGACAAATCACACCCATGTTAGACAAATTTTTAGCATAGATTGAAATCATGAGCTTACTTTGACATACAACCAATAGAATTCTCATAGGTAAAAACAATTACCAGATATATATATATATATATATATATATATATATATATATATATATATATATATATATATATATATATATATATATATAGAAGGGTTTAGGGCCAATGATATTTGAAGAAAAAAAAAAGCATTGTGATTAAAAACTGGATTAATATAGATTAGGGAAATTGGACATATGAAGACTGAATGTATATCTAAGACTTGTAGCATGCATGACAATCTAGAAATATGTTTTACATTCAAATTTTGTCTGCTTCAAAAAAGGTAAGATTTAGGCTTAATTATACAAGAGTGCAACAGCCTGTTGGACCAATGGGACTGTAGCATAGACAAATGAGTCTGTATGAGTGCTTCTCAGCATAAACTTCAATCCCAAAATACAATGGTAATATAAAATGGCTCCAAACACATTGGAAAAAAAAGTACTATAGTTGTAGATGCAACAATAGTTTTGTTGAATGTTATGAAAAGTTAAAACTATCATCCTAGAAAATATGCATATTGTTGTTGGCATTATGATGCATGTGTTGTACTTGATGGCAACTCACTTGTAGTAGAACAAATATATGGAAACTAGATGAATCTACACGACAGCTCATAGGTGACAGAATGATGAAATAGAGATGAATATACATGTCAGAGGTGACAGAATGATAGAAGAGAATAATGGTCAAAGGTTTGATATAGGGATATTGTTAGTGTGTGTTGTCCTTGATATTTGATGAATGACCTAATTGATAAAAGTATAAATAGGATGTGATAGAATGCATGGCAGTTGCATTTATAGATGTGACAAAATGTAGGGAAGTTCAGAGAAATTAGTTTAGAAGTGATGTATGATGGCAAATCACATTATATTAGGTCAATTCAGAGGTAACAGGGCAACGATACAGAGGAAAACTATGTTGGAACAAAGGACTGCAGATTAGAATCAAGAAGTTGAAGAAAAACGATGTTTTCGGGTATGTTAAGTTGTATACGCCAGTTCATTGTACAAAAAGAGTGTGTACATGCGGGTTCACTGTACAAAAAGAGAGTATACGTATGCACGCACTTTCACAAGAGGAAAAGTGCGTATGGGATGAAGAATTAAGGAAATTAAGGTGAAAGAATACCAAGGGTCAATACCATGGTATTAGCCCACAATATTGAGCGAAGTAACAGTTATTTGATCTCGTTTAAGAATACCATAGGTTCTAAGTGTTCTTTTGGTCTGAGGTATTGAGAAAGGCTAAAACTATATAAGGAGGAGAAGATCAAAGGGCTAAGTGCACAAGTAATGAATATCTTATGAAGTATTAGATCAAAAGAAATTATGCATGTTATGGGTTTTTGATGCTTTGCTTGATCTGGACGAAGTATGGACCTTAGTGTTTGATTATGGATGAAATCTAATGATGGATCAGGATCATAATGACTTATCATTATGAGATTTGATAATGGATAGGCTAGATCTGGATACTAACAAATGTTTTGTGCTTTAAACGCTATGATACAGGTATATATGAAAACTGGAATAGTTGCGAAGTTATAAGTTTTTATCTGTAGATCTGTACGTTCGTTCGCCTTGGTGAAGGCGCGTATACACGTTGGTTTAACACTTCCAAGTAGCGTATGCAAAAGAAAACCCTATTGTTCAGAGATGACTGATCTATCTAATCATTGTTGTTGTTTAACTGCTTTCTGTCAATGATGTCTTCTTACATCTGAAAGTAGAACTGAATGCATAAGGAGATTGAGTTTGAATGATTGATTGATTAAGTGAGAAGGGTGATCTTTGCTGTTGTCTGTTTCGATATCTATAATTTGACTGTAGATCTTCAGATTGCTATTGTTTGGTACAGTTTTGATTCAAAGGTTTTTGTGATTTAGTAATTTTGGAGGTATACACAGGTTTCATTAAAGGAAGTAGCGTATAAACGCAAGTTGGCTTCATTGAAGTAGTGTATAAATTCTGACACATGATTTTTGAGGTTACATTTGGTTCTGGTTGTTGATGTAGTGCTCTAGGTTAAAATCTATGTACTAGTTACAGTGATCTGTATGTTCTAGTTGATTGGTTGAATTTTGATTAAGGTTTGAATGAATGGTTGATTCATTTGTGTCATAGGTTCAGTGATTATTTGATTCAGTGTGTCAGAGGTTTCAATGATTGGTTGATTCAGTTATGGTTGATTCAGAGATTGATGGTTTGGCTTCAGTTATATCATAGATTGATGATTTGGTTTCAATGATTGGTTGATGCAGATGTATTTGTTGGATGTATTGTAGTGGTGATTGATTTTGATCTTCAACGTTACTAATGGGTCTAGTGTGAAAATTTGATGAAACGTGGCCTTCATATTGTGTTGTTGTGTACCAAGAGTATCTAGTGTAAAAATTTATGAAACGTTGTCCCTGGAGGATACTAAGGGTTGAAGCCTTCAGTGAGGAATTTGAAGCTTCCCACCAGTAGTGGCTGGTGATTAGATCAAGGGGTTGGAGCTCCCTTCCAATAGCAATTGGAAAATGAGTGAATATGGTAATCCAGTGCCTACGTACTGGTAAACATATCAGCCAGTACAAGAGCTAGGGGGTTGTAGCTTCCTTCCAGTAGAAGCTGGAGAACGAGAGAAGGTTGTAGCCTTCTACAGGTGGGTGCCTGCATACTGGGATGAGTCTATACTAGTACAATATTGTAAATAGCTTATTCTTTAAATTAAAAAGAAGACAAAGACAACAACAGCAAGTGGTTTTTCTCCCGCATTGGGTTTCCACCTTAAATCTTGTTGTTCATGTGTGTTGCTAATGTGTGATTCTTTATTCTATTATTATTGCACATGGTTATTGTTTAATGTTTAATAAAGTACTATGCATTGATTAAAGATCAACATATGATGAATTAATTGAATCACAAGTTCACTGGATATACGCTGGTTTCCTTAAGAACAATTGCGTGCACACGCTAGTTCCCTTCATTGAAATAATGTATATAAATCTGATTATGAAATGAAAAAAGTTATTTATTTGTAAATACTGATTCACCCCCCCCCCCTTCTCAGTATTATTCCCAACAATTGGTATCAGAGGAGGTCCTTTGGCAGAAGCTTGATCACTTGAAGGAGATCCGTAGAAACAATGGGAAAGAAGCTAAAGAAGAAAGCACCTCAGAAGAATAAGACATCTCAAAGGAATAGTAACAACAGGAGAGACAATTGGCTATTAGGTGGAATTAAGTATTCAGATTCAGAATCACCTCAGATTGAAGATGATCATGCAAAAGAATTATCAGGTACAAATTTTTGGTCTTCTGGTAATACACTTCTCTGTTCATGAAATATTGATGATAATGAAAGTGACAGTGAATCAATTGAATTTTCTCTTATGGGTGAAAGTGAAAGAAATATAGAGGCAGAAGTTAAAAGGCTCACAGAAAAAATTAGAGATCAATAAGATCTATTGGACAAAAGGGAGTGTACCTACAAAGAAGAGATTACAAGGTTAAAAGCTCAATTAGAGGAAGGAAAAACAAGTAAGGAAGGAATACAAGGAAAATGAAGATCAATGTGAAAGGCTGCAGGATGAAGTGACATCATTGAGAAATGAAGTAAATGAAAAGGATACAATAATAAAGAAACTTAAAGATAGATCCAGTTACTAGGAAAGTTGTGAAGTTGAGGTTGTCTCTCTAAAAGAAGATCTTGAAAATTCAAATAAGAAGAATGAAGAACTACCTCAGGCAGATGAAGAGCAAGAAAATGAGATTCTCAAATTAAGACAACAAGTGGAAGAAGGAAGAAAGATTGAAGAAATCATGAAGAAGAAATATCTGGAAAAGGTAGAGAAATATCAGGTTGAGGTAAATATCCTAAAAGGTAAATTAGAAGAAAAGGATAAACTGTTAAAATTTCAAGATAGTACTAAGATTTTGGGTAATATTCTTAGTAGTCAAAGGTCTCCTATCATCAAATCCGGTCTTGGTTTTCATGAAACTATTGAAGGTGAATCTAGCTCACAAGATGAGGCAAGGAACTCTAAATATGAAATTCTCAACAAAGAGATAAGAGGTCAACCCCATCAACAACCAAGGAAAGAAAGACTTCAAAGAAAATCATTTACTCCTAACTATGGAAGTGATAATCGGTTATTTCCTATGATGAATAATGTTGAATATTTTATATGTCATAATTTTGGACATGTTGCAATGAGATGCAGAAGTAGAATGGTTCAAGCTAAGAACAATCACACAGAAAGATCATCAGCTTCCAGGTACTTTAAGGGATATTGTTTTTCTTACAATATGTTTGGTCATAAATCCATTGATTGCTTTAGAAGGAATATGAAACATATAATATGATATGTTTGTAACAAGTTTGGACATATAACAAAAGAATGCAGGAGAAAATTTTGGCCAACATACCAAAAGGAGCAAACATCATCACACTCCAAGGTATGGAAGAAGAAGGAATTATAGTTAGAAAAATATGACATAACTCAGTATATAGATAGAAAAGACTTAGCAGGAACTGAAAGTATGAAATTTTAGTGTTCTAATTCTCATATGCAGTTATTATGAATATAAGTCGTGTATATACATGAGTTAGAAGTTGCGTAGTTGCGTATATGTTGGTTTGATGAAGATGCACTGGGACAGACTCAGAAAAAGGGTCTGATATGGTTCAGACAATTATCAATTATCTTTTCTGTCTAGATGGTTGATTACTACACTTTGTGGATGCTACTTAGAAATAATTTTGACCCTCATAAGTTGTTGATAACTTGATATATAACTAGTTGATGATGATGCCTTGGTGACTCTTACTGATATATGCAATGATCAGATCTGACAGTGAACAATTGGCACATGTACAGGGGGAAAATATGTGATGCTTCTAATAATGCATTGTTGGCATTATGTTTAGAAGTCTTTGATACATAATGATTCTTATTAATGGTGAAAATGCCTATGTTGTTGAAGTGTGTAAATGATACATCATGCTATGCTACAATCATGAGTTTCCTATGATGAAATCTCAGATGATACTTATATTTCTTGAGCCACATAGTTGTCATTCAGATCAGATTTATGGATGATTGTGGATGACACTTTTTATGATGCATATAGTACATATGGTATGTTGCTTACATGGTAATCTTCATAAGGACAAGGAGAAGAACAAAGCTTGAGTACACAAATTCATTATTTGATAAGTGTCATTTCTTTTATGTTGTTGTCATCATGCCTTCAAAGATGCATAAACTTCATATGGTGCAGTTATGAATGAGGATTCCTATAGTTCTTGTCTCTCACATGGTTGAGGATTGTTGTTGTTGATGGTATCAAGAAAGCTTGACAAATGAACATGAGCTCATGGTTTTCTAGATAGTATTGCTATCTCTTTGATGGACACACATTATTCTCGATACATGGATGATTACTTAAGTTGCATATTGATAAATATGGTTGGTTGTCCAAGAGAATGGTGTTATTACAGGTCTCATGAAGACATAGCTATTTGAAGACATGGATATTCAGAGACATGGCCTACTTAGTCACATAATGATGATGACTTCTTACTTTATGATGATTGGTTTGATAGTCACATATGTTGATTATCATGGTTGATGCTGATCAGATGTGGGATATTCTCTAGTGATGATACATGGTTGATATATTGAAGGTTCTTGTGGAAAGATCATGCAGTTCTTGATGATGATGTTATGATCATAGATGATGACTATGGTGTTTTCACATACATATGATATGATGTGAATGATTTTGTATTACTTCTTGGAGATATGACATATGCTTAGTTGATTCATGGAAGGTTGTGACAAGGCACTTTCTACTAAGGAAACAGTGAAAAATGAGATCAAGAGGATGATTTGATATCTATATGCGACATACTTTGTTAGAGGTTGTTGATATTTACATTGTCATATCTTGGGAACTAATGATGGACATATACAGGTTGCTAGTCTGGATGTTGCTGACAGATGCTTATGGTACAGATCATATATTGTGTATGATAGTTGCTGATGACTATCATGGTCTTGTTTAGATATTTGTTCTTTGTTATAAATTTCATGTGTATCATTTGATGTGAAGGTCATGTAAAGACCTATGATGTAATAATTGTCATATTCAGTCATGTATGGACTTTTCAGATCATGTCAAATATGTAATCCCACTTAGTTGAGTGGTTGATTCATTTGGTATATCCCCACTTGGTTGGAAGATTGATGTATGTATGAGTCATTGGTGATAAGAAGGTCATACTCACATAGTTGAGTTATAAAGTCATCTTATTCTTTTGGAAAATATTTTTGTAGACTCTACATGTGCTCAGGGGGAGCATGGACAAGATAGTGCATCTTAGCATGTACAAAAGGGGAGTTTAATCAGAGAATTCAGCATGTGCCTAGGGGGAGCATGATCAATGTTCATATTCAGCTGTTCAAATATGGAAGTCTTCATTTAACATTGGCCAGTCAGCCCTTTTCCCTTGTTGTCAAAGGGGGAGAGTAGCTTAGTGTTTGGAGAATTGTGAGTAGCTTGATGTTTAGAACAACTTGGTGTTATTTACAGGTTGTTGTGACAAAACACCAAAGTAGTTTCCATCAAGTCTAAAGGGGGAGATTTTTGGCATTATGATGCATGTGTTGTACTTGATGGAAACCCACTTGTACCAGAACAAGTATATGGAAACTAGATGAATCTACAAGAAAGATTAGAGGTGACAGAATGATGGAACAAAGATGAATCTAGACGTCAGAGGTGACAGAATGATAGAAGAGAATAATGGTCAAAGGTTCGATATAGGGAGATTGTTAGTGTGTGTTGTCCTTGATATTTGATGAATGAACTAATTGATAAAACTATAAATAGGATGTGACAAAATACATGGCAGTTGTGTTTACAGATGTGACAAATTGCAAGGCAGTTTAGAGAAATCAGTTCAGAAGTGATGTATGATGGAAAATCATATTATAACAGGTCAGTTAAGAGGTAACAGGGCAATGGTACAGAAGAACACTATGTTGGAACAAAGGACTATAGATCAAAATCAGGAAGTTGAAGAAAAAGGATGTTCTTAGGTATGTTTAGTTGTATACACCAATTCACTATACAAAAAGAGCGTATACACGCGGGTTCACTGTACAAAAAGAGTGTATACGTATGCATGCACTTTCATAAGAGGAAAAGCGCGTATGGGATGAAAAATTAAGGAAATTAAGGTGAAAGAATACCAAGGGTCAATACCATGGTATTAACCCACAATATTGAGCAGAGTAATGGCTATTTGATCTCGTCTAAGAATACCCCAGGTTCTAAGCGTTGTTTTGGTCTGAGGTATTGAGAAAGGCTAAAACTATATAAGGAGAATAAGATCAAATGGCTAAATGCACAAGTAATGAATATTTTATAAAGTATTAGATCAAAAGAAATTATGCATGTTATGGGTTTCCGATGCTTTGCTTGATCTGGATTAAGTATGCACCTGAGTGTTTGATGATGGATCAAGATCATAATGACTTATCATTATGAGATATGATAATGGATAGGCTAGATTTGAGTGCTAACAAATGTTTTATGCTTTAAATGCTACCATATGGCTATATCTGAAGACTGGAATAGCTGCGAAGTTATAAGTTTTTATCTGCAGATCTATATGTTGGTTCACCTTGGTGAAGGTGCGTATACACGCTGGTTTGACACTTCCAAGTAGCATATGCAAAAGAAAATCTTAAGTGATGTTGTTTTATTGTTGTCTGTCAATGATGCCTTCTTATATATGAAAGTAGAACTGAATGCATAAGGAGATTGAGTCTAATTGATTGATTGATTAAGTGAGAAGGGTGATCTTTGCTGTTGTCTATTTAGATATCTGTAATTTGATAGTAGATCTTCAGATTGTTACTGGTTGGTACAGTTTTGATTCATAGGCTTTATGATTAAGTAATTTTGGAGGTATCCGTAGGTTTTGTTAAAGGAAGTAGTGTATACATGCAGGTTGGTTTCATTGAAGTAGATTGTACATTTTGAAACATGCTTTTTGAGGTTACAGTTGGTTTTGGTTGTCGATGCAGTGTTCTAGGTTCATATCTGAGTACTGGTTATAGTGATCTGTCTGTTCCTGTTGATTGGTTGAATTTTTATTAAGATTTGAATGAACGACTGATTCATTTGTGTTAGAGGTTCAATGATTGTTTGATTTAGTGTGTCATATGTTTCAGTGATTGATTGATTTAGTTATGGTTGATTCAGAGATTAATGGTTGGGCTTTAGTTATATCATAGATTGATGATTGGGTTTCAATGATTGGTTGATGCAGATGTCTTTTTTGGATGTATTACATTGATGATTGATTTTTATCTTCAATGTTACTAATGGGTCTAGTGTGAAAATTTGATGAAATGTGGCCCTCATATTGTGTTGTTGTGTACGAGGAGTATCTAGTCTAAAAATTTGTGAAACGTGGTTCCTGGAGGATACTGAGGGTTGAAGCCTTCAGTGAGGAAGTTGAAGCTTCCCTCCAACAGTTGCTAGTGATTAGATCAGGGGGTTGGATCTCCCTTCCAGTATCAACTAGAAAACGAGTGGAGATGGTAGGTCGATTCCTACGTACTGGTAAACATATTAGACAGTACAAGAGTTAGGGGGTTGTAGCTCCTTTCCAGTAGAAGCTGGAGAACGAGAGAAGGTTGTAGCTTTCTGTAGGTGGGTGCTTGCGTACTGGTATGAGTTTGCACCAGTACAAGATTGTAAACAACTTATTCTCTATATTAAAAAGAATATAGAGACAATAGCAACAGGTGGTTTTTCTCCCGCATTGGGTTTCCACCTTAAATATTGGTGTTCATGTGTGTTTCTTATGTGTGATGATTTATTTTTTTATAACTGCACATGGTTACTATTTAATGTTTAATAAAGTATCGATGCACTAATTAAAAATCAACATATGATGAATTAACTGAATCACAAGTTCACTAGATATACACTGGTTTCCTTAAGAACAATGGTGTGCACATGCGAGTTCCCTTCATTAAACTAGTGTATATAAATATGATTATGAAATGAAAAAGTTAATGATTTGTAAATACTGATTCACTCCCCCCTCTCAGTATTATTCCCAACAATTGCCACAAATATACAATCATGTTTGCATTGAATAACAAAATCCATGGTGAAGGATTCTTAAGCCTAAATATCAATAATTTTCGATGTAATTTTCCCCATGAAAAGCCAACAGAAGTACCTCTGCAAATGAAACAAAGTATTTTCACACCAAAAATCCCTCCATAAGATGAAGGTGCATAATATTGATAAGAAGGTAAGAATCAAGATGATCCAGCTAGAACAATTATCTAATTAAGCTTGTAAAGAATGTCATTGTGAACTGCGTAGTCTAGGAAGAGTGCTAGTTAACCATAGTAGATTGTTGGGTGGATTTTATCATTGGACTAAAGCCCATTAAATATTGGAATTTTCAAACCCCATAGGCGGAAAATTTAAAGTGACACCGTTACCTTCATGTTCGAAAGCCCTAGTAAGTTGAAATGACCTCAATATACCTAGTGTGTCATTTCTTTTCAATCATTTAATCTTTCATTTTCCTTTTAGGTTTTATAATTGATGGGTTTTGTCTTTCAGTGGGTTAAGACAAGGACAAGATTTCAGACTTCGAAATGAAGTTAATGGACATTGACAGCGAGCATCTATGCAATCTAGAGTGAGAGTAGCATGTCATTGTGAGGATGTCATCTCAAGAATTTTCTCACATTTGTAAGGATCTCAGCTCCATTAGGGTCGCTGGTGGGTAGGACAAAAGGCCATTAAATAATGGGATTTTCAATCCCCATAGGTAGAAAATCTAAGGTGACACAGTTAAGTTCATGTTTGAAAGCCCTAGTAATTTGAAAGGACATCAATATACCTAGTGTGTCATTTCTTTTTCAATCATTCAATCTTTCATTTTCCTTTTAGGTTTTATAATTGATGGGTTTTGTATTTTTGTGGGTTCAGACCAGGACAATATTTCGGACTTCAAAATGAAGTTAATGGACATTGGCAGTGAGCATCTGGGAATTTGAGAGTCAGAGTATCATGCCATTGTGAGGATGCCATCTCAAGAAATTTCTCACATCTGCAAGGATCTCAACTCCATTGGGGACACTGGTGGGTAACAATCATGCTACTGAGGTTTTGAATAAAAATATCTCGTTTTGTTGATGCTACTCATTTTTATATTGGTGCTTATTCAAATGCATCCAAACTCAGTCACACACCTAAAATGGTGGAACAACTCAATTCCAATTATGAAGTATACTATATTTAGCATGTGTCCACTGATGGATGCACGAACCATGCTATGTATCGTGGCCAAGTTTTGCAAGAAAAAAGGAAAGCTTTGTCTAGCTCAATCTGATGGTGATGTGTGGTTTAAACTAGGAGAACAACTTGAATGTCATAAAGAGGAAGACAAAAAAAAGCCAAAACATAGGTCAAAAGGAGAGTGGCTTGTAATCTGGATTCACAATAAAAAATGATGGTCAATGGTAATCTAAAATGGCTCCAAGCGCATTGGAAGAAAAGTATTGTAGTTGTATATGCAACAATAGTTTTGTTGAATGCTATGAAAAGTTAAAACTATCATCTTGGAAAATCTGCATATTGCCACAAATATGCAATCATGTTTCCATTGAATAACAAAATCCATGGTGAAGGATTCTTAAGCCCAAATTTCAACATTTTTGGATGTAATTGGCCGATACCCATCTTTGAATCGGGTATTATAATATCTAGCAGTGAGCTCAGGAGCATGGGATTTGGTTCCATAATGGCAATGTATTCCAGTCACTTTTCCAGAAATCTTGACACCAGTTCCATGAAAAATGGCTTTAGCTACTATTAGGATTCTCTCTCCACGATCAAGAAGCATACCAGAATACCACTCAAGGAAAAAATCACCATAAGGAGTATTCTAGCCACCATCTCTTCTGAAAAATGGTGTGTCCTCAAGCGAGTTGTTGTAGTGGCTTGCATTAATTGGGCCCCCATTACCCCATTTCTTCTTTCCAGCAGCTTCAACTATGACTTTAAGATTAGAGACCATATACTACAACACAAAGATGTTCAAATTAGTTAATAAGGGACATTGACCCAAAAAATTTAAAAACTTATATAGCAGTTATACACATGTAGATATATAAAAAAGGTAAGATGTTGTTATGCTCTGTAGAAATTCATTTAAAGAATTGTCTATATCTTATCATAACACTGAAATGCTCCAATCCCTGGGAATCTGCACATACCATTACTCTCAAGATAAGATAGATACCTCAGCTCTCATGTAGGACTGATTCCAATTGAATTTCCTGTATTATCATAGAAAAATCACACCCATGTAGCGATATTTGTTAGAGGTATGGCTAACAAATTGGCATATAGGGTGATGGGATTTGGGTTCAGTGATATGCGGAAATATATAGAGAAAATTGCAGTGAAAAAATTGAGTACTGGATCTCAAAGACTCAGTGGTTCTTAGCGTAAACCTCAGTCCCAAAATACCCTAAACCAACAACACATTAAGAGGATGAAGCTGCAAAAAGCAAAGGAACTAGCCAAACATAGTATGAAAAACAATAAGAGGGAAGACATCGTGAAGCACAGTTCAAAATATTTTTAAAATTTGGAGGGCTTTCCAAGCAAGCCAAATGCAGAAAATGGCACGAATGGAAAGAAGTTGTGAGAATATTAGAGAGCTGATCTGATAAGCCTAATTCACAGGGATGGAAAGAAAAACATAGGACAAGAAAACACTCACAAGGAAGCCAAAGAGAATCATAGGTAAAAATGGGCTCAAAATCTGGAGGGTTTTCCGAGATGTCCAATTGCAGAAAACATGTAGAATTGAATGAAGTGATGAAAATGTGGGAATATTGGAGAAAACATCTAGAATGGAAGGACAAGATGAGAATGTTGGAGAACCATTCGAAGGGACACATTACATTATCAAATGAGAAGATTACAGTTTTGAATGTCGTTTCAAGATGGGAATCTATATTTCTTATAAGCTATGTAGGCACATGCAAGATTTATCTTCTTAATTTTGTAGTAAAAATCTTGAAGAAATTGCATGCTCCATGCTCTGTCTTTGTAGCAACCTCAATAGGGATTGCAACTACATTCCTTTGTTGGAGCTCCACCATTTGTTGTGATTGAGCAAGGACTGTTGACACTGAAAATAAAACAGAAATGTTAACAGATGGAAAAATGCCAAGGCATTGGTTATAGATGAGATAAGCATGATTGATGGAGAGTTTTTTGATCAGTTGAATTATGTTGCCAATAATCTGAGGCAGCCATCGAACGGGAAAGGGGTGTGGGGTGGGTTGCAGCTGGGTATTGGCACAAAATTACTTCTTAGCCATTGGACCAAAACCTGTATTAATACATATAAAAAGAATTCGTGATCATTAAGGTTGGGCCAAAACAGATTATAGTCAAATAGAGCTCCTCCTTGGCATCTTCTTCGTCATTGCGCTTCCTGGAGATTCAAACCCTCATCCTCCTAGGCACACTCCTGATGCCCCTTCTCCATACAACCTTATTAAGTTTCACATCAAGCCTCACATCGGTGGTTCCCAAAGCCTTCTCGACAAATTTCCTGATCACTTTAACAAATTTTGGAGCCATTTTCTTAAAATTCTAGCCATGGAGGCACCTGTGAATATTGATGGTGTACTCCCTGGTCATGACCTCGGCCCTGCGACTCTTTCCCTTCTCCACCATCATGCCACCTGCTCGTCATTGGACCAAAACCTTGCCCTTCTCCACCATCACCCTGTAGCTCTTTCCCTTCTCCACCATCATGCAACCTGCTCACCATTGGACCAAAACCTTGCCCTTCTCCACCATCGTGCCACCTACTCACCATTGCACCAAAACATGTACTAATACATAGAAAAATCCCTGATCATTAAGGTTGAGGCCAAAACAGATTATAGTCGAATAAAGCTTCTCCTTGGCATCTTCTTCGTCGTTGCACTTCCTAGAGATTTGAACCCTCATTGTCCTAGGCACACTCCTGATGCTCTTGCTCCATACAACATTATTAAGTTTCGCATTAAGCCTCACATTGGTTCTGATAGCTTTCTCGGCAAATTTCCTGATTTCTTTAACGACTTTTGGAGCCATTTTCTTAGAAATGTAGCAATGGAGGTGCTTGTGAAGATTGATGTTGTACTCCCTAGTCATGACCTCGACCCTGTGTCTTTTTCTCTTCTCCACCATCGTGCCACCTACTAGGCTCCGCTTTAGTTAGAGTCTTGCATAGGTAGCTCCTCTACTAAACGCTAAGATCTACAGAGAAGCAAGCATACTAGATGATCTGAGTTTCAGTTATAAACGAGAGGTAGTTTCAGTGATAGTGAGAGGTTTATCCAATAGTGACAAACATTTTAATCGTCTAACATCAGATGAGACAGTTCATAGTACAACACCTAAGATAATAAAAAAAATGATTTCAAAGAAAAACGCCTTACAGCTTAATTAAAACCTACTTACATTTAATAACATACATCAATATATATATATATATATATATATATATTCTAAATTAAATTATCATTTTTTATTAATTTACAAATTCACATTTACCATTTTAATAAATTATAATCAAATTTTAAATAAACTTATCAAAATTATTTATAAAAACAAATAAACACTCATTTAAATATATATATCCAATAAAAAAATATAATATATAAAATATTTAACCTACAATATATATTTTAATCATTTCCAAACAGAAATAAAGCATTAATTATTGGAAAAATAAATATTCAATATACATATTTTACAAAGAAAAATGTACAATTAATTATTTATTAAAAACTTAAATATTCAATGCATAACTAAACTATTTTATGTTTTAACTTTTTCAAATATATTATACAATTTTGACAACCCAAAATTGTAATTTCCACACATCCTTATTAAAGTTTATACAAATTATACAACAATATACAATACCTCATCAGCATACTATGCCAAAATATATGGTCATCTAATCCACGATGTCTACAGGGCATTTATGACCGAAACGCTCAATGCTAAAATCTATGAGAATAATCCGTTCAACACTTCAAATGACTTTTTATATTCTCTGAAACAAAATTTGGAGTAATGAAACTTTGTATCCTCTGAAATGTTAAACGGGTTTCAGGATTTTGGAAAGGCGTATGATTAATTAATAATGGAATTATATCAATATAGATTTATTTTTAATGGTAGATTTAATAAGTCGAATTTTTTTATGGGTAAATTTTTTTAATTTTTATTTTAGTTAATATAAGCAAAATTTTAATTTTAATGATATATAGATATTTTTACATATCATTTCTATATAGATATTTTAAATAAAAATATAATAATTAAAAAACTAAAATAAATATATGTGTTTGGCTTTTTTAATTAAAAGTATTATATAAAATAAAATATTTTGATGTTATTATTTTAAGCTTAAGTAAATTTTAAAGAAGTTGAATCCATTTTATACATTCAAAAATGCTACTTAAACAATGAAAAATTACATGTATATTTTAGTTACATATTTATCAAGTTTCCAAAGCATAAAATTCATCAAAAGTGCAAATTTTTTATTTGCATCTCAAAAAATTTGATCCCTCTTGATCCCTTGCTAAATTTAAAATTAAAATAAATTTATACTAATTTTATTGTCTCTTCACATAACCTAATAACTAGCCCAATGAAATATTATTGTCTCTTCACATAACCTAATAACTAGCCCAATGAAATAGATTCACATTTCACAGTGAAATAGATTCACATTTCATAGTGGAACATCTTTAACCCTGAGTGAAGATACAAAATACAAAATAAATTCACATTATAGTTGCTTTTGAAAATTTTAAATTTGAACCTCTCAAAAATAAATAACTGGAGCTACATAACAGACCAAAGAAAATGGAACATTACAGAACCACACAGAGACTTTATTCAGGAGCGTGAGGAAGGAGCTGTGGCGGCGGGGGCTTTGGGGACTTCCACCAGGCGGTGAACCACCTGTCTATCCATCTCTCCTTGGGCGTCGTCGATGTAATTGGGATCCTCCTTATCTATTGCGGCTGGGAAATCATCATCCTCCTCGGCTCCGCGGGGTCCCTCCCACGTGTACTTACCGCCGTGCCCTGATTTCCTGGGAAGTCCCGGGTAGGGTGCTGCACACCGTCGCTCGAGGCGTTCATGTCCTTTTTGAACCCTCTTCTGCTCTAAATACACTGCCTGCCGTGGACCAGGGTTCAGCGCCACCAAATCATCACTCTCCTTCGTCTTTGTAGCCTGCGACCCACTCATTCTCACAATTCTTTCACTTGCCTTTCCTCAATATTCTTTCTCCACAGATTGCAAACCGACAGTCGTTGGGAAGAATTGCGAGAGAAATCAACTGTGCTTCTTCTGCAGATGGTTGGGAAGATATAACGTGTGTGCAGGAAGGCAAAAAGATATAACGTCTGCGACAAGGCAATCACGTAGCTTCTAGAGACGTATGAGTCAACCCAGCATTCGCGGATAGCAGCCAGAGATGGCTGTCCTCACTGTTGGTTTGACACCTGAGTTGATAGGTTTTACCACCTTCGGAAAAAAAAAAAAAAAAAAAAAAAAAAAAAATAAGCTAACTTTATAAGATTTCTATTTATGTTATTGGATTCATGCCATGTATGTTTAGGGAAAAAATATGTAACGTATCACTCAATAGGTAAACATAGGTTTATTTTATATAATTTAATTTTTTTATAAACTTAAAATAGTAAAATATTTGAATTATTTTAACCACAAGACTTGTATTCAAATTAGAAGTCCTTTAGAGATGTTTATTTTAACTAGAAGATTCCATCTATATTGTTTCTCAATTCATATTTTTTTGAACATATATCTATATTGTTTCTCAATTCATATTTTTTTGAACATATATGGGTTTTACTGAAAATTTTATATATATATCAGCACAATTCATTAATAAATTGTGGTTGATATATATTGTAAGTATAAATTTATTTGAATGTATAATGGTATAATTTGTTTTAAATGAATGTATAATGATATAGTTTGTTTTAAATTTAAATTTTATTTAAAAATCTTCCTTTATTAGATATTAACACAAGAGACTCAATATGTTTAATATGTGAATTTTATTTTACTTGTTTTTTATAAACTTAAAATAATAAAATATAATATTTTACCTTTGAACAACAATCAAATATGAAGATGTCATTATGAGTAAGACTTTTCTAACTAGTAGGAAATAATGTATGAGCTTAGTTGAAAAGAATTTAACATAAAATATCAAAATGTCATTGAAAATTAAAACCCTTTTAATAATTTAAAATTAAAACCCTTTTAATAATTTATCTTAGATAACTTTAGATTTGACATTAAATTGTATACATAGAAAAATTTGAACTATAATATTTTTATAATATTCTTAAGTTACAAGGCTATGCAACTTTGTTGCTATTTCGTTTATTATTAGTGTAATTTGCTATTTCATTTAATATTAATATAAGTTAATATTAAAAATTTATGTTACTACATATCCACTTTATTTCAGACATTAAACCAATATATTTACAATATGAACCAACTAAATTATAAGACTGTGAAAGCTAATGTTTGAAATTTTCTCAATGTAAGCAAACATGAATACAAGAAAAACCTAAAACTTAATTATGTGAAACCATTTTCACAAGTGGCCATGAAACCTAATGTTTCAAATTTTGAACAATTATAAAATTGATTAAAAGAAAAAAAACTAAAACCCTAACTCTGTGAAATTGATTTCACCATGGTGGCTATGAAATAAAGGTCAAGGGGAATGTTTAGGCTCTCTTCTAAAACCTCATAATTCAAGTTTATGCAAAGAGTAACATACCACTCACAATTCCATATAACTTCTTGTTCAAGAATAGAGACATACCAGTGACAAATCCATGGAACTTCTTGTTCATATTCTTCAAGAGTAGAACCTGTCTTATCTCAATCTAATTAAAAATCCAAAATCCAAGGTGATGGATGGGCTTGCTGAAATAAGAACAAATAATATGAAGGAATCAATTATTTATCCATTCATGAAGCGACCAATTATCATAGCTCTGAAATTTGATCAAGTTCTAGTCTATGATCAGAATTAATGGGATTAACAAGCTACCTTGATTAAGCTCTAGATATATTGACCTATCCAAAACTGAAGTTATGAAATTGTTTCTATGATATGTAATATTCACAATCACCTTGAATCTCTCTCTGCTGGTTGCAAGTACCTTAGTGTTAATTAATTTTTAGGGATTATTTTGTACCATATTAGTTAGTTGATAGTTTTGCTTTTCCATTAATAAGTTATCAAGACAAAACTGTCTCGTACCTATTTTACATATGTATAAATGTAATTTTGCAGTTTCAATGAATAATTTTTCCATCGTGGAGTTTATTCATGGGCCTATTTACAATGGTATTAGAGCACCGGTGAAATTATGAGCTCCGCGTTTTGACAATATATCTGTTGTCAGTGGAAAATATGATGGTGTTTCTGGAACGGTGTAATTCAAGGAAGAAGATGTGAAAAAATTGTCACAGATTCTGAAGTTGCATACAAGGAAGTCACTACATAAAGAAAATTTGAATGGAGCAAATTAGGATTAAAATTGGATTCTGCCAAATGTGTTAAGTATACCTTCATTGATGTTATGGAGGGCATCCACATTGTGTTTTTTAAATCTACAGTTTGGAGACTGTCAGTTTCTTTTTACATTGTCAAAATGTGTGAGGGCTTGCCTAGATGATATGCATTAGACATGTGTGTGTTGTCATTCATTCATTATTAAATTTTCAAACTTGATTGAGATTTATTACAGTCAAAAGTAGTTGAGTAACTCCTGAAAACAATAGGTTTTTATTGCTAGGTTGTGAAGCTGATACCCTGGGTGGACCAAATCTCAACTTTTGACCCCACTGCTTAAGACCACAGGCCCGTGGCAGTCCTAGCCAACTGGTCTCCCCTGTTTTTTTTTTTCACTTCAAAATTTCTGTTGCAGCCATGTTCATTCAATTCAAATGCTAAAATCGAATTCTTCTATTTAAAATTGAATGATTGTGAAGTTTTTCTTTTGACCTTTGATACACGTCCACACTTCCATCTTGTTGGGATCCTCTCCTCCACCTTTCCATCACTATGGCCTCCATTCTCATTTTTATTCACCAAGGGAGTTTGGCAGCTCTAAATGACACAGTTGAGGTGACTAGACAACAATATGTTGGAACTGTGGTTGTTGTGAATGCTATGTGTTGTCACCAAAATAGGACCCTGATAGGCTACTGATCAGACTATCTCAGTGTAACTATTTCAAACCAATCTTTTAGCTAAGGCTTAGCCTCCTTAGCCTGAGAGGGATTTCTCAAAGGGTTAATGATATTGATTAAAGATATGGATAGATGGCTAACTCTATGGTTTGTGATTTTATATGTTTATAGATTGAAAGATGAAGGTTGGCTACCATTGGGCTATGGAGTCAAAGTATGTTTTAGTACCACAACAAGATCAGCTTAACATGAAAGTCAAGGCATAGAGAGTCTTTATACATCAACAAACCAAAGATACAATGTAAGGAAACACAGTTTATAAATACATGAAGGAAGTTAGAGCATCATTGATGAGTTCTAAGTAACATGTATTCATACCACTGCAAGTAAGTGAAAGAGGAAATCCATTAGACAATAGGACATTAAAAACTCTCTTTGAATCCTGAGTAGTGAATCCAAAACATTCTACCTAGCATGGAAGTCAAGGCATTATAGAGTTCAAGTGCAGAATTGCAAATATAAAATAGTGAAACACAGTTAGTTTATCTATGAAGGAAGTCAAAACATCATTTATGAGTTCTGAGTATCATAAGTAAACACCACTGCAATGTAAGTATTGGAAGATGCCATCAAAACAAGAACATACAAGAACTCTTCATGAATCTTGAGTTTTCTAAGTAAAAACTTTGCATTAGGTTAAAAATATACATAGTTTGCACATAGAGCAGCAGCTGAGCTAAAAATTCTCCAACCCTTTGCTAATTCAACCTCTTGCTTTATATATAGCATTTACAACATGGATTCCCTCATCCCTCATCAAGAGAATTCGAATTTCTATTATTGACACCTATTCTAACCATAAAACAGACTATTAAATACAAGTGACAGCTAACTGACTGTCTTAGAGTCCTAATACAATTAGGAGTACAACTCCTTGTTATGACTAAACCACCTTAACTAAACATTGAATGCATTCTTTGACAGCTGCAACCTCATGAGGTTGAATTTGATGAAGCCTCCCACATTGTCACCTTGCTGTTGATGATAAACCCTAGAAATTAGGGAACATGTTTCCCTGTTTTTAGGTTTAGGATCCTTGAAAATTAGCACGTGGGACAGAGCCTTTATTTTCTTATCCATGACATATTTTATGAAACTGAAGGAGGTTTCTGTAGTCCATGCTGTCTAGAACAAAAACCTCTCTTATTTTTTAAAAAAACTTCTTCATCTATCCAGAATCTATCCTTTAAAAACACGTGTAAAACAAGAAAAATTTGTTCTTTGAAATTAGGGTTTCAAAGAAAGCTTAGTATCTCCCAACTAATAACACTTATGAAGAAAGTGAGATAGATTATTGTAGCTGGAGAGTTGATGAAGAGAAACCTCCTTCAGAATTCCAAAATACCTTTTCCTGTGACAAGAAACTGATCTTGAAAAAGATTGCTAAAACTAGAAGATAAAGCTTGGCTTTCAACAGTTTCATAGTGCAATGTTAACCATAAATTTCTCCCACCTCATAACGAATTTGAAGAAACTGAAAGAGGTTTTTGTAGTTAAGTATGTTAGGAAGAAAATACTCTTTCAGTTTTCAAAATTGAGTTCTCAGTTGCTCATAAACACTTCTGGAAGTTGACTAGTAAAAGCCGAAAACAAAGTCTTTTATGCTAAAACAGGCTTTTTCATTGGTTTCGTAGCGCGCTACAAAAACTCCTAGTTCAATGATTTTGTAGCGCAAAATAGGATTTTTACACTTTCTGTGCTACAAAACGTGGATTCATAGCTACTTTCAAAATTTCTTCAAAATGATGTGAGATATGACTTCTAAACACATGGTGAGGCTTCTAGGACATGGAATGAGGCTGTCAAACTTTATTTGGAAAAGAGAATGACACTATTGAGATGAGATGACTCAAAACCTATTATAATACTATGACTAGAAACAATGCAAACTTTCCAAATTTTAGAAACAAAAATTTTAGGGTGATAACACTATGGATCCCAATTATCTAGTGACAAATTGAGAGCCAAAACTACAGTCAGAGTTTAAAGAACAATTGGTTTGTGGAGAGTCACTGGACTCACTTCTACCGGGGAGTGTATATTTTAGAATATTTGTTTTTGTATAAAGAATCCTAAGTCGATAGGGTGTAGATAGCTTATATTTTTACAAGCGCACATCGAGCTGAGCTCTCGACCCTAATAGATAGAAAATTTATTTTTGCATTGCATGTTCTGATTGAGTAGGCATGTTTGGGATACAACTTTCTGTGGAGTGCTAAAGAAGGTATGTTTTTATCATTTATTTTGTCATCTTTTCTTTAAAAATAATAACCTCTTTGCATCATGAACTAAGTAGATAACAAGAAATTATGACAAAATCTATGGGATTTATATGCAACGCAAAACAACTAATAATTGCCATTTTCTTATGCAGGAAAAGGAGAAAACGAAAGATTTTCGTCCCAAAGGAAAATACAAGACAAAGTTAACTGATGTCCCTTTGGCAGGGAATCACATGCAAACAAGGCGATCCAAATTGGAGCGTATCAGCCAAGAAAGGGAAAAGGAGATATCAAATCGATGGAAGAGAACAAGCGGATAACTGATAATTAACAGTCTAGCGAATCCCTAAGGATCCTTTGATCCCGAGGGATCACTATCTTAATTACTTTTGCATCATTGATATCTCTGCTCGGCTGTTATAAGAAGGGGAAGCATTGCTAGCCAGGGACAAATTGTTATTATTTGTATGTAATTCTCCTTTCTATTTGAAACTTTGATCATCGACTCTTGTTGAAGAGTGATCCACTGTAACTCTGTTTTGATGTTTTAATATAAATCTGGTTGTTGTTCCATCTTTGATTCTGGAGTAATCTCAAGCGGTGTGTCCCTGGAGGCTAAGGGCCTGGCCCTGGTGGAACACTTGCTCCTGTACCATTATCTCTAATTCATGTGTGGTTTTCATTATTAGCTCTGTTCGGTAATCTAATGTGTGTTGCTATTTTACATCACAGTTCTATTATATTTTGTTTATGCTCAACTGAGTAATGTTGTTCTCTGTGACAGGAATGCTGTGTTGCTCATTCTAACTTTGTAATGCATTGTTGTTCCTTTAACCATTGATATAACATTGTTGTTCCTTACAGAATATTATTGTTGTTCAATTACAGAGTAACCGTGCTGTAACATTCATAAGTTGGTATTATTGTATTCATCTACGGTTTACACTTAATCGCGATTGTTGTTCAACTGGCATTGCTGTTCCATTACGAATTACAATCGTTATTCTTTACAACTGAGATTGATACTTGTTGTATCGAAGTCAGATTACTGTTTCTTCTAATATTAAGCGTGTCGTGTGTGATATTTATCTTGGTTCATTGTACATTTATATTTGACTCTAGTTGCTGTTCTATATTTCATTTCTGATTAGCTGCCATTCTATTTCTGTTTGCTGTCCGATTTATCTTTAGAGTAAAGATTGTTATCTGATTCCTGTAGGATACAATTGCTGCATTTATTTCCGTAGACTAAGGTTTTGCTGTTCAATCTTGTTTATAAGACTAGTTGTTGTTCCATTTCCTGTTATTTGTATTATCATTGCTTTGGTGTGCAGAGCGATCTGATACTGTAGTGAGCATTGACATTTGTTGTCTAGTTCCTAGATTGATGATCTTTTCTTTGATTATCTTTAATTACATTAGTTTATAGAGGGATGAGTTACTATTACTGTACCCTTGACTGATAAATTGCTATAGTTTCCTGAGTGCATGATTTGAGTTTTAAAGTAGATCTTGTTTCAAGCATCCGTTTACTCTTGTATTTAGAGCACTATACTACTAGCATTACTCTGACAAATAACCCCCTCAAACTGAGTACACTCTTTGAGATAAAAAATCGTTCCTGGATTGATAAGTTAATGTAGGGTAAATAGAGGTGAAAAAGAGCCTTTTTACTGCTCAACATTTTGGCGCCGTTGCCGGGGAAGAGTGTAGCCATTTGTTTCTTTTCTAGAGTAGTGTAAGAACCTGCTAGGAGACAATTGGGTTTTAAAAACGGAAGGTAAGAACCTGCGTACAGAGCATGTAATAGCCCTACTCCCTGCCTTCTTTCCTACATATTTTTTGCTATTTTCTTTGGGTAGAAATTAGCAGTTGATTTGTGTGCATGACTAAGCAGAAAAAGCTTGAAAAGAATCCTAAACCTCTACCCAAGCCTCAGAAAATTAAGGGGCCAGTGACCCTTGCCCGATCAACCTTTATAGATGAAATCCTTAAGAAAGCAGAATCTCAGCCTTCAGTAGGACCTAGAAAAGTTACTTCTAGACAGCCTACCAGTTCCCTTCAGGCCACAGGATCACCATCTGTAGCCTTTGTTGAAGTGCACAGTCAAACTGAAGAGCAAGATTTTCAAGAAATTGAGAATTATAGCCCAAAATCATTGCAAGAAGGGAACCTTAGCAACCTTTGTGAAGGGAGAGGGGAAACCGGGGAAACTAAAGAACCAAGATCTCCTCTTGGGATAATTCAACCATTAAGTAGCCCAGATAAGGGAAATACTACAAAAATCATTCATAACAAAGTTGAAGAACCTCAAGAGTCAAAGTCCCCCCAGACATTAGGCACTCTCATCATCCCAGATAAAGGAAGTGTTATTAAGGTCATTCCTGTTAGAGTCATTCCCCCTCGACAGCCTACGAATACCCTCTTAGATATCCCAGAAGGTTATCGGCATATATTTGACCAAATGGCCCAGAACGAGCCAAACACCCAAACCTCTACACTGCAATACCCCATTGTGGATACTGCAACTAATGCACCTATGAAAGCAATTCCTCTCCAGCATATCCCTACATTCCATGGCCTCACATTAGAAGATCCAGATGCATTCTTATTTGAATTTGATGTGCTGTGTAGAGGATATGACTATACCACAGATCCCTAGAAAGTGAAATTGTTCCCCTCTACATTAAAAGGGGCTGCTTTAAGATGGTTTATGGGATTAGGTGGTGGTGTTATAAACAATTGGGATCAAATGAAAGAGTCTTTTCTAAAATAATTCCAGGATTATTGCAGGTCTAGAGAATTAAAAGATGAAATATTTCAAATGGTAGCTAGACCAAATGAAACATTAGAAGAACATTTTGAGCGTTTTCAGTATAATCTTCAAAGATCTCCTTATGCATCATTACTGTTACCTGATAATGTATTAAAAATAGCATTAATTAGGGGAATGAAGGAACAATGGATTGAAACACTAAATATTATGGGAAAAGGAGATATTTATCAGGAAAATTTTGCTGACATTATCAATTTATGTATCAGGAGTTCAAGAGGCAACAAAAGACTAAAACTAGAAAAACATGATCGGTTTGCAAGAGAAAATAGAATTTCTGCAGAAGGAGTAACTCGTGCAGAAATTGGAAATTTATTAGAAAATTTTAAAATTGACATATTGGGGACACTGACAACACAACTTGATATTATGCAGGCCAAACAAAAGCAAGCAGAGGCAAAACAGAATTTGGCAATCTTCTGTCCCAGATGCAGAAAGAAACATAGCCACAAGGAGTGTCCATTAGATGCAGTCCAAGTTTGTGCCATTTGTACAAAATACCACTCTACAGAGAGCTGTCCTTCACTCCCTGGATTAAAACCAGTATACAAGGAAGTAGAAGAAGAACCAAAACTAGTGTACCTACTCAATCAGCGTCGACAATGGTAGCTGTGACAATCAAGTATGTTCCTAGATCCAACTTCTTCTTTTCAGCCTCCACAATATCATGCCCAACAATATAATACAATGTGGCAAGATCAACCTTCATTCCCAAATTGGTCACAACAACCATTTCCTTCATCATCACCATGGCTGAATCAAGCAACCCAACTCAATTGGCCAAATTTTCCCTATACTCCACCATATTGGCAAAATAATGTATATCCAGCACAATGGTCCCCTCCTACTTCATAGATCCAAGCCTGGCAGACAAACTGGCAAAGATCGATGAATCAGCCAGTAGGAACCATTCCGCTCCCTCAACCTACACTGCTAGCATTACAACAAAACCCCCAGTCTAACTTAAGACCATAACTCCCAGCCCAACCCAACCCTAATCCGAATAACAGACCGGTCCAATCTATTCAAATAATTGAAACACCAGAGATGAAAATTGATCTAAGGGAGTGTAATGACCTTCAATTAAGATCTGGGCGCATCATTGAAATAGAGGGAGATAAAACCGCTCAAGTTGAAAATTAGTTACCTATAGAACAACCATTGCAAGAAGAGGATGTGATCAGACAACAAACTCATAATCAAGTAATCACATCTTCCCCTCCATTCCCATAACGATTAACTATACCTCGACCTTTACAACATCCTGATTTTGACATTCTGGGAGAACTTAAAAGTCTGTACATAAAATTCCCACTCCTCCAAGCCATTCAAGATATCCCAATATATGAAAAGACCATCAAAGAGCTATGTATAAAGAAACCAAGGAGAAAAATAACAAATAACCCAAAAGTCCAAGTAGTTGGTACCTTATCCAATTTCTTATCAGGAAAAGAAACACCCGTTAAATATGAAGACCCAGGGAATCCAATAGTAACCGTAAAGATCAATGGACAAACCTTCTCAAATGCCTTAGTTGATATAGGAGCTGCAATCAATATCTTAACAACAACCACTTGTCAAAAACTAGGTATTACATCAGTAGAACCGACTTCCACTTTATTAGAACCAGCTGACCGATCCGCGGTTAGGCCAAAGGGCACACTGCATGATGTCATGATATCCGTTGATTCCTGGGAGTATCCTGCCGATTTTCTGATAATAAACCCCAAAAACCGACTTGATGGACATCCGTTGATTTTAGGCAGACCTTGGCTTGCAACTGCTGATGCTTATATTGGCTGTCGACAAGGCAGTATGACCATAACTAGGGGGGCTAATATCAAGAATCTAGCTTTATATCCTCCAACCTAGCCAAGTGTCACAATAATAAAAACTAACAAACATCCTATATCATACCTCACCGAAAATATTAGATCTCCATTAACCATAGAAGAGGCCCTCGATTTCAAAGACCAAATAGAATATGATGTTATTAGCAATTTTATTAGCCAAGTTGAATCTAGATCCCACATACAATGTCACATGATAAAAGCAGCATTTGATAATGAATTAGAAGAATATCCTCTTAAAGATACCCACGATCAAAAAATACCTACTACCTCTGTCTCAAATAGCAAAACTGTAGAAATTGAGCCAGGAAAGACTTTAAACATTAATGCCAACCTGACTTTCGAACAAGAAGAGAAGCTGATCCAACTACTGAGGAAATACAAAGAAGCATTTGCATTGGACTATCCTGACATGAAAGGAATTGATCCCCAGTTATGTACACACTACATTTACATAGAGAAGGATGCAAGACCTGTTCGCCAACCACAAAGGCGATTTAACCCTCATCTAAAAGACATTGTAAAAGTTGAACTTCAAAAACTTTTAAATGTGAACTTCATCTACCCTATCTCCCATAGTAAATGGGTCTCTCCACTTGTTGTGGTGCCAAAGAAAAATGGAAAGTGGAGGATTTGTGTAGATTATAGAGAGCTAAATAAAGCAACACAAAATGACCACTTTCCCCTTCCATTCATTGATCAAGTTTTAGACACTTTGGCAGGAAAGAAATTCTTTTCTTTGTTAGATGGCTTCAGTGGATACAATCAGATTCAGATTGCCCCTGAAGACCAAGACAAAACCACTTTTACTTGTCCTTGGGGAACATTTGCCTACAAAGTTCTACCTTTTGGCCTATGCAATGCCCCCACGACATTTCAAAGGGCTATCCTTAGCATCTTTTCAGATTTAATAAATGAAGGGCTTGAAGTATACATGGATGATTTTACACCATACGGAGATGATTTTGACCTAGCATTAGACACATTGGAAAAAGTGTTGCAGCACTGCATTGCCACCAGGCTTTGTTTGAGCCACGAAAAATGTTATATGATGATGACTGGAGGACTTATTTTAGGCCATTATATCTTAGTAGCTAGAACACAAGTAGACCTGGCCAAACTCCAAATAATCTTGCTAATTCCCACTCCTACCACTCAGACAGAGGTATGCAGTTTTCTTGGATTTTCTGGTTATTATAGAAGATTTATAGAACATTTTTCTCATATTGTTGCACCTTTATATGCACTGACAGGGAATGTTGACTTTGTTTGGACAGAAAATGTGATCATGCTTTTGAAAATCTGAAAAAACTTGTGTTAACAGCCCTAGTACTTCGAGGACCAAATTGGGACCTGCCATTTCAAATTTCATCAGATGCTTCAGATACAGCTATTGGAGCAGTCCTTGGGTAGGAAGAAGATAAAAAACCATATGAAATTTATTATATTAGCAAGAATTTATCTCCTGCTGAATTGAAATATACTGTTACTGAAAATGAATTTTTAGTTGTAATACATGTTGTCAATAAATTCAAGAATTACATTACTAGATATCCTGTTATCTTGTATACAGATCAGTCTGCGATAAAATACCTAGCAAATAAACCAATCACAAATGGTAGAGTAACCAGATGGCTGATTTTATTGTAGGAATTCAATATCACAATAAAGGATCGACTTGGAAAAAAAAATCCTGTAGCTGACTTTCTCTCGCGAATGCCAAAACCAGTGGACGTAGCAGTAGTTGAATATCAATTTCCAGATGAGCATTTGTTTGCTGTCACTATTAAAATACCTTGGTATGCTGATGTCGCAAATTACTTAGCAGTAGGGAAATTACCGAAACATTTGACCCCCAATGAATGAAAACAGATTTTCCAGTGAAGTACTCGATTTTCTTGGATTGGGGGCTACCTGTTCCATACAGGGGCAGATATGCACATCAAGAGATGCATTTGTGAAGATGAAATTTTTGATATTCTCAAAACTTGTCACGGTGGCCCATGTGGCAGACATTTCGCTGATCAAAGAACTGGTCACAACATGCTGCAAATAAGGTATTATTGGCCCACAATCTTCAAAGATGCAAAGAAGTTCGTTCAAGATTGTGACAGCTGCCAAAGAGTAGGACGCCCTGGACAGTCTGACGAAATGCCCCTGAATCTACAGCTAGTTATTAAACCATTCGAGCGATGGGCCCTTGATTTTTTTGGTCCAATTAACCCATCATCGAACCAAAAAACATATATTTTGGTAGCAACAGAATATGTCACCAAATGGGTTGAAGCAGAGGCATTGCCAGGAGCTACAAAGGATTCTGTCATACAGTTCCTATTCCATATATTTGTGCAATATGGGCTTCCAAGAGATATAATTACAGATGGTGGACCACAGTTTGCTGGTAACAAGATTGCTGCAACACTAAAAAACTATCATATCTAGCATAAAATTACTACTCCATACCACCCACAAGCAAATGGTCAAGTAGAAAGTAGCAATAAAATAATAGAAGCAATCTTAACAAAAACCATTGCGTCACATAGACGCGATTGGGCTACAAGATTACTAGAAGCCTTATGGGCTTATAGAACAACATGGAGAAGCACTACTGGCTATTCACCATACCAACTGGTATTTGGAAAGGAACCCATCTTCCCGATAGAATTCGAGATACAAACATTGCGAACAGCACAAGAAGTCTATCTAGATCTAAACGAGGCACAAATTAATAGATTACAGTAGATCAATGAGCTAGATGAAATCAGGCTCTCTTCCCTTCCACACACTACATTGATCCAACAACAACGAGCTAAATGGCATGATGCTCTCATTAAAAATAAATTCTTCCGCAAAGGAGATTGGGCGCTCCTATACGATTCCAGGTTTCAGGATTTTCCCGGGAAGCTTCAGACTCGTTGGCTGGGGCCATATGAAATCCAGAAGGTACATGATAATGGCACCCTTACTCTAATCACCATCGATGGATCTGGACATACCTTCAAGGAAAACGGCCACCGAGTTCGACTATATCACAAACCACTTACTCGGGAATCCTTCTACCAGCAACTCCGCGAAGACTCCGACATGCAAATTTTGGAGGAGGAAGAGAAATCTTCCTCACCTCTGGTTCATTAAGTGATTCAACTATTCTTACATTCTGTACATAATTCCTTTGTTTTGTTAGCATAAATTATTCTCTATACATATTTTTTTGTATTTGCACTTTGCTTTTCCTTTTAGGAAGAAACAACATTTGTTGGAAATTTCTGATAATTCCAAACAAAACTGAACAAAACATAACAATACTCTGTTTTAACATAGCGGAAATAAAAATCGTTTGTGGAATACGATGTTTCAGAAACGCAGTTTCGTCAATTGTTGAATGCAGTGTTTCAGCAACGGTGTTTGAGCAACGCTGAAACTGGTGTTTCAGCAACACTCTGTTTTGACGCCTCGTAACAAAAAAAATATTTTCTGATAACAAAGTTTCAACAATGCACAACAAAAGGGACTTTGTATTCATTAACGATACTTCCTCTAACAGAGGGATTACTACAAGGCTGCTTTAAAGACAGTTCAAAAACTTCAAAAAACTTCACGCTGTAAAGAAAAATTACATTACTGTGTCTGCACTGTTGTACATTACAGAAAGCAAAATACTCTGTCTCCTCTGAAAATCAACACACTGTTTTTGCATTGCTGTGTCTGCACTTCTGTGCATCTACAAAACACTCTGTTTCTACTCAAAATTAATGATGTTGTAACACTCTGTTTCTTTCTTGAAAAATTTTACACTGTTGTGTGTAAATTTTTCATTCTTTCATACGTGCTGCTGCGTATTACAAAAACTTCTGCACTGCTGTGCATTACAAAGAAAACTCTCTATATTTTCTACACTGCTGTGTCTGCGTTTTATAGTGCATTACATTTTCTGCCTTTTACAGTGCGGGAAGGGGTCATAACTTATCCATCAACCGCTTTAACTCGCTGATGAAGTCTCTACTACAATCTGCTGCTCATGATGAACAAATCTGATCTTTTGCTGTATTTCTTGAGTCGGTGGTGTTGAAACCCATGGCTGATAAATTTTGCGATGGATCGAGGCTGGTTCTTTTCACTTTTGGCCATTTTGCTCTTTAATGTGGTTGTTTAGAAGTAATGGGACATCACTAGATCTGATCTTCCTCCTTCGAGAACACAAAAACAATTAAAGGGTGAAAAGACAGTAATGGCGGTGGCTTTTTTTAAGTAAAGTAGCTGCTGCTGTTTAACTGTTCACTACAGTTGAAATTATAATTTCAACACTCCCATTTCAATTGCTGGGTTATCAGTCATACCAAGACGTTTCCTTAAAAACTCAAAACTTTTCTGGTCCAATGGCTTGGTCAGAATATCCGCAACTTGTTCCTGAGTCCTGCAATGTTGTAAAATGATTTCTCCATTGTTCACCAGTTCTCTGATGTAGTGAAACTTTGTGTCTATGTGTTTCGTTCTCTTGTGGAACACATAATTTTTGAACAACACAATAGCTGAGCTATTGTCACAAAAAATAACCGTTGTTGTTGCCTGCTCTTGGCATAGACTTCTTAACATTCTCCTCATCCAAACCGCTTGACACGTTGCTGCTGTAGCTGCCACATACTCTGCTTCTGCTGTAGACAACGCCACAATTGGCTATTTTTTGGAAGCCCATGAAATGGCTCCTGAACCTATGTGAAAAACGTAACCGGATGTGCTTTTCCGGTCATCTGCACTTCCAGCCCAATCACTATCTGTGTATCCAACTAAATCTGAAAATTCTGAAATAGTATAAAAAATGCCATACCTTTTTGTACCTTTAACATACCTCAGAATTCTCTTTGCTGCATGCCAATGTGTTTCTTTTGGCCTCTGTATTGGCTTCTGCCTCTTCCTCTCTTGTTTCCTCTGCCTTGACCTCTTCCTCTTCCAAATGACATCTGGGTCTTGAAGGCTTGCTCTAGAGATGAGTTTTCATTTCTACTCAACCTCTGCTCATGTGTTATTAGTGATGCATGAAGTTCATCAACTGAAAAATTTGAGAGATCCTTTGTCTCTTCTATGGTGGTGACAATCACATCAAACTTTGAGGGTAGGCACCTCAATAGTTTCTCCACAATCCTCCTTTCTTCAAGAGTTTCTCCATGAGACCTTATCTGTGTGACCAGACCAATTGCTTGTGTGAAGAATAAGTCAATATTGTCTGACTCCTTCATGCGCAGGTTCTCAAAATCTTTCCTCAACAACTGTAGTTTTGCTGTCTTCACTCTCTCCATGCCTTCATAGGCTGTCTTGAGAGTTTTCCAGCCAATCTAAGTTTCTTTTGAGAAAACTCTGCCAAAAGGAGACAATGCATATAGTTAGGGGGAGCCTGTAATTTTTTATCATTATTGCTGAATTATATTAACAATTATTCTTGGATGAAGATGTTCTTATAGGGGAAAGATATGAAATTAAATCTGCCATAAAAGCAGGGAAGAAAAGGTTGCAGGATAGCTTGGAGATGCAAGGATTGGAAATCTTGCCTGAGGCAGAGAGAAAGAGGATATTACATGATTGGAGTGCCTGAGCACAATAGTGAAAGCAATAAAAGGAAGCTGATACGAATAGGCAGAAAAGTTTTGAGTTTTTAAGGAAATGTCTGGGTATGACTGATAACCCAGCAATTGAAATTAAAGGGGAGTGTTGAAATTATAATTTCAACTGCAGTAAACAGTTAAACAACAGCATCTACTTTACTTAAAAAAAAGCCATCGCCATTACTGTCTTTTCACCCTTTAATTGTTTTTGTGTTCCCGAAGGAGGAAGATCAGATCCACTGCTATGGCATTACTTCTAAACAACCGCATTAAAGAGTAGAATGGCCAAAAGTGAAAAGAACCAGCCTCGAGCCGGCTGCAGCATTTATCAGCTATGGGTTTCCACACAACCGACTCAAGAAGCACAGCAGAATGTCAGAAAGATCGGATTTCGTTCATTATGAGCAGCAGATTGCAGCAGAGACTCTGTTAGAGAGTTGAAGCGGTTGATGGACTGTTATGATCCCTATTGCACTATATATGTGTAGACACAGTAGTGTAGATGATATAAAGAGCAGAGGAGAGCATGCAGCAACGTGAAGAAAAATGCTTCCAGAATAGTGAACCGCACAACAGTGCATATTTGAATGTAATTTGTTTTGTGATTGTTTGCTGTGAGAGAGGGTAGAAACGCAACAACACAGTTTTTGTTGTTTGCATCTGAAATGCAAGTGAGGCACAACAACAGTGCGATTTTAATCAATGAAGGGGAGCACACAGCAACGTGAAGATTTGGTTATTGTCCATTGTGAAAACAACAGGAAGGGAATGCGCAATAGCGCAAGTGAAATGTAATGCAAAGAAAACACAACAGCGTGAAATCTTTGATGTTGTTCTGTTGAGAAAACAAAAGGCAATACGCTGCAGCGCGTATGTGCTAAATGAATGTAAGACACAGATTGAAGTGCCTCTGAAGAAGGCATGTTGGAGAATCCCTCTGTTAGAAGGAGGATGCTATTTGTGTGGAACTGAAGCGTTCCTTGGTGAATCCCTCTGTCAAGAGGAAGATGTTTTTCAGCATAGTCTTTGGTGAATCCCTCTGTTAAGAGGAAGATGCTCTTCCGCATAAATTTGTGAATCCCTCTATTAAGAGGAAGATGTTTTGTAATAGCAATTGTGAAAATCCCTCTATGTGAGGAAGACGAATTTTTATTAGTTGGTTTACTGTTTATAAATAGAAGTTTTTTTTGTGTGTTGCTGAAACATTGTAATCAGAAAATATTTTTTTTGTTACGAGGCGTCAAAACAAAGTGTTGCTGAAACACCAGTTTCAGCGTTGCTGAAACACCGCTTTTAGTGTTGCTGAAACACTGTTGCTGAAACACCGCATTTCACAAACGATTTTTTTTTCCACTGTGTTAAAACAGAGTATTGTTCTGTTTTGGTCAGTTTTGTTTGGAATTATCAGAAATTCCCAACAACATTCTCACCGCCTTGCTGTTCCTTTTTCAAGGAACATCACCTTTGCACTTTGCTGTTCCTTTTAGGAAGAAACAACGTTATCACCGCCTTGTTGTTCCTCTTTCAAGGAACAACACCTCTGCATTTTGCTGTTCCTTTTCGAAGGATCAGCAGTTCCATTGTTTTTGCTATTCCATTAAGAAGGAACAACATCTTCACCGTTTTGTTGTTCCTTTTTCCAAAGGAACAACACTTGCATTTTTCTGATGTTCCTTTTTCTGAAGGAACAGCATTGTCGTTTTTTCTCTTCCTTTTTTGAAGGAACAACACTTGTGTGCACTTTTGTTTTTCTACTATTCCTTGTTCGAAGGAACATCACTTTCGTTTTGTTGTTCCTTTTCTGAAGGAACAACACTTTCGTTTTTCTACTGTTCCTTGTTCCAAAGGTACAACACCTTCGTTTCTACTATTCCTTTTTCTGAAGGAACAACACTTTTGTTTTGGCTATTTCTTTTCCACTTTCGTTTTGTTGTTCCTTTTCCAAAGGAACAACACTTTTGTTTTTCTGTTGTTCCTTTTCCAATGAAACAACACTTGCGTTTTTCTGTTGTTCCTTTTTCCAAAGGAACAGTGCTTGCGTTTTTCTGCTGTTCCTCTTTGAAACGACAACATTTTCGTATTCCTTTTACTTATGCTTGTTCTCCTTGATGTTCCAATTTAAAGACAGCTGTTGTTCCTCTCAATATACAACAATTTCAAGTCTTTTGGAGCACAACTATACGCTTATGCAATGGATACAAAACTAGAGCATACAGAAATCAACAAATTACATAAAATCGTTATTTTTTTTACAAGAAATTTCTTTGAATTGATAGGAGGAAAGAGGAGAGGACACAATTATTCAGCACTTTGCTGTCATTATTCTACTAACACTGATATGATTGGTTATCTTTATCATGGTGGTTCTTTTTAAATTCCCATAATCTTCTTTGATCATTATTAAGGAATAAGAACAAAGGGTATATTTTTCTATTGAGATGTTAAGACTTGTTTCACCATTCCTACTCTTAAGGAGTGTTGAACCACCCTTTGTGTATAAATAGGAAAGTACTTTATAAAAGAGAAAAAAGAGAAAAATGTTTATATTATTTGTTAATATGGGTTGTCAAATGAAGGATAGGGGGTCTCATCAAGAGCCAGCCTACCATGATCATAAGGAGGAAAGTGAAGTGGCATTCCCACTATGGCCACCACACTAGGGATATGATCCAAGAGGCACATCAGAAAAAATAAAGAGTCCTTGGAGCAGGAGGTCTCATCACGAGTCGGCCTGCCCACTTTTCACTCCCTCCTGGTGATGGCATTATGGTTTAACTGGTTACCAAGCGAGCATAATGACCTCCATTTTGACATTGCACAGCACTTCCTAAGCATACACAAAGGATCATGGTTCCATGGGTGAAACAAACAACTCTATCAAGGTTATGGACACCGTGGGCAACAGAGCTCTGTTGATGGTATTGAAGTCACATTCCTTATACACCAATAGCAATCATCAAGACCCTTCTTTGTCTTATACCTTTGTAATAGGTCAAATGAGATTATGTATATAATTTCCCCGAACCTTTAAACACATGAAAATCTATTACAACCAATCATGATGGAAAAAGTTGATAATGACCACATCAAACTTTTTGTGCACGTCAGTTGTCCTATCCTCCCAGCCTCGCATCATATCACGACATTCTCTTATTTTTTAAGCGATTCTATTATACACCTCGATTTCGGCAACTTGCTCCTTTTGTAAACATGGCATCTTGGTATACGTTGTTCCTTTATGACTCTATACCATGGCAATTCAGCACGCCGCTCCCTCATTCGACGACCGAGGACGACCTATCACATTGTAGGGGGGAAGCAGGTGACCTCATAATTTGCTGGTATACGTGTCAGACTATTATTCGGAAAATTTTCACTTGGGAATAGCAAGGCTTAACGGTATATTGTTTTCCAATTTGCATGGCTTGCTATTCCTAAGCTATTTCCGTATTATGCTTTGCAGCAATTAGTAAGTGACTCAGAATTTGAACGATCTTGCTATTTCGTTATTTTCTCTATATATTTAACAGTTTGAACAGCCCGCTGTTCCATTGCCGTCTCTGCGTTTTTACAGTGTGCTAAAACATGGGAGGAAGATCAATTCAGAGAGAACCATAGGTATTGACAGTTTCTGATGCTGCACGGGAAATCCTAACAAGGGCAGGATGGATAGTTTATCTCAATCGGTTACAAGAATCCAACGAGACTGTAGCAATAGAATTCTTGTAGAACTTGCAAGAATATCACTCCACGGTAAGAGGGAGACACATAGCAGTCACCGATGACATAATTGCAGAGGTCTCGGGACTGCTAGCCACTAGACCTGTGTGGACTCTAAAGAAGGAGAGACTGCGAAAAATCATAAAAATATTCCAAGATGAAGGCTAGAACCTGACTGTAAGGGGAAAGGGAGTTCTACCAGCAGCATTAGGAGAGCCGTGGGTAGAAATGGTGAAAATCATCCACAGCTACATTACCTGTGAAGGCAAGAAAGACGTGGTAAGACCACGACACCTTAAACTTTTAGCCGTATTAAAATAGAAATGCTTTATGAATTGGCCTGCATTTTTAAATTCTTTACTACATGATGTTACCCGAAGCATGAAAAAATCACGACACGTAGAATCGGTAGTAAGTCAGCATGGGCTGATACGACTAATAGTTAGCTATAGTCTTGCTCAACAGTAGAGCAGTTGGGAAGAACTAATTGTCACGATAGACAGGGGACTTGCTCTGCCAGCCCCAAAACGAAAACATGCTACTAATACACCGAATAGGCCATTGAAATGGAGGAAATCAGTTAGATTGGCATGGATCCAAGGGAGGCTGGAAAATTCCCAAGGGAATACCAGCCAACCGGTAGAGATAGATGATTCAGGGGATGAGGAACCCCTGCAATTGGAAGGAGAGGAGAATGAGAAAGAGGTGGAGGTAAATGAGGAAGGAGAAACAGAGGAAGAGACCAAGCAGTTTGGGCAGGCGGAGGAAGAGAAAGAACAATGCAAAGAAAGCCCATTGCAAAATCCATTGCAAGAGGACGAGTTGGCCCAAATTCTGGCCAATATGGGCGAATATGCTCAACCTCTCAGCCCGCTAGACCTCCACATCGAAGAAGAACCAAAGGAGCATTCTGCTCATGACGAAAATGGATCCGAAGAATTATGCGACGAGGAAGAAGAAGAAGAGAATAATTCCGTTCATGACGAAAGTATATCTAGAGAGAAAAGTGATGAAGATACAGAAGAGGAACAATCTGTTCCCAGCTAGACTACACCGAAGAATTTCTTGGAGGAGAAGGGGTGGAAAAAGAAGTCACCCAAAAAATAATAGAACTAGCCAGGTTTTTTACTCCTGAACAACTCGATCAGAACAACAAAGGAGCACCCCAAGAAGAGAACCAGGGAATTGGCCAAGATAACAGTCTAGGCCCGAGTAAACAGACAATTGTTCTTTAAGAAAACAGAAGAAATTAAGAGATCATGAAAAGAACAACAAATACTATTGAATGTGATAGCACGACTTCGACAACAAATCAGGGTTTTAAAAATGGGAAAGAGGGCAAAAAGGACCTTGGGGGTAAGACATGCAACCACTCTGATGAAACCCCTCAAGAAAAAGGTTAGGAGGACTCAAGTCCATCCTACCGTTCAAAACCAAAAGGAATAGCATTCAGTTGTTGCCCATGTTGAAGTGCAAACAAATGATATATCAGTCTCTGAGAAAGAAGTTCAGACAGAGGCACAACCCTCTGAAGGAATGCGAACCATAAACACAAGACGATGCAATAAGAAGATTCAAGTAAACCTTCTACTTACAACTACCATGTGGGACAGTGATCCGATGATAGTAACCCTACAAGAGGGTTTGATGTAAGCTCAACAAACGGTAGAAAAACTTATAGAACAAACGGTTCCTCGAGAAAAGTATGAAGAATTACAACAGCAACTAAAGGATGTCAATTTATCTGAAAGTTATCCTTTGAAGGATGGCGAAAGGAAGAAGAAAGAGTCACAAAGGTAACTCATAGGTTAGATGTAGTTATCAAACAAATGGACACCTTATGCTCTTTGTACAGTGATGTCCTAGCATGTAGAGTGCCTGCTAAGAATTATGCCTTGTTTTTAATGGAATTATATTTGTAATTGAAAATTAAGGCTGTCAAAGCAAGAGCCCCTATACAAATTAACACTATTGATGATTTCATAAATTGTTGTAAGCACTATGGGGTAAAGGTTCAGAAATTATTATGCGAGTTCTATTTTCACAATTTTGTGTTAGATTAGGAAACAGAGCAGAATCCCGGCCCTTTTGTTGGGGAATCCAAACTACAGGCATTTATTTATTTTGGATTTAATCAAATAAAATGGATTAAAGCCTATAATGCCTTCCAAAGACAAGAAAACAGATTAGACTTATGGGTAAGAGCTGAGCCTAGAGACCCATTACAGTTGTGGAATAAACATAGGAACCTCATGAGGACTTCGGGCGTGATTGAAGCATTAGGACCCATTCATACATCAATCAATCGACAAGGGATAGGATACTTTTTAACCATCAAAGACATTGCCATTGCAGCTGCTAAATTTCGATATCAAACTTCTAATCCGAATATCCAACTCAAGAAACCATTTAATTATGATAACATTAAGTTAGCCGTTGATCGCTTGCGCCTCTATGGTGACCTTATTTTGAGGGAAGGGCCTCCTTGGTTAGCCTGTAGGTTCCGCAGTCCGGTTATTTGGCACCCTACACCTGGATACCAAGCCTTGTATGAAATGCCTGAGGGTCAGACATGACATCTTTTTGAACACCTAGCTAGGCATCATGGCTGTAGACCACCTCATGAGATCCCGTCTCCAGCCTACTTTCTTACTGCCTTGCATGTCAACTACAATGTTTTCATGAGGGCATGAAAAAGGGTAAGCAGGGGGGTGTGTGGAGTACTGAAGAAGGTATGTTTTTATCGTTTATTTTGTCATCTTTTCTGTAAAACTAATAAACTCTTTGCATCATGAACTAAGTAGATAATAAGAAATTATGATTAAATATATGGGATTTATATGCAACGCAAAACAACTAATAATTGCCATTTTCTTATGCAGGAAAAGGAGAAAATGAAAGATTTTCGTCCTAAAGGAAAAGACAGGACAAAGTTAACTGCTGTCCCTTTGGCAGGGAACCACATGCAAACAAGGCAATCCAAATTGGAGCATATCAACCAAGAAAGGGAAAAGGAGATATCAAATCGGTGCAAGAGAATAAGAGGATAACTGAGAATTAACAGTCTGGTGAATCCCTTAGGATCCTTTGATCCTGAGGGATCGCTATCTTAACGATTTTTGCATCATTGATATCTCCGCTCCGATGTTATAAGAAGGGGCAGCACTACTAGCCGGGGACGACTGGTTATTATTTTTAAGTAATTCTCCTTTGTATTTGAAACTTTGATCATCGACTCTCATTGAAGAGTGATCCACTGTAACTCTGTTTTGATGTTTTAATATAAATCTGGTTGTCGTTCCATCTTTGATTCTGGAGTAATCTCAAGCAGTGTGTCCCTAGAGGCTAAGGGCCCGACCCTGGTGGAACACTTGCTCCTGTACCATTATCTCTAATTTGTGTGTGGTTTTCATTATTAGCTCTGTTCGGTAATCTGATGTGTGTTGCTATTTTACATCACAGTTCTGTTATATTTTGTTTATGTTCAGCAGAGTAATGTTGTTCTCTATGACAGGAATGTTGTGTTGCTTATTCTAAATTTTTAACGCATTGTTGTTCCTTTAACCATTGATATAACATTGTTGTTCCTTACAGAATATTATTGCTTTCAATTACAGAGCAACTGTGCTATAACATTCATAAGTTGGTATTACTGTATTCATCTACGGTTTACACTTAATCGTGATTGTTGTTCAACTGGCATTGCTATTCCATTACAAATTACAATCATTATTCTTAACAACTGAGATTGACACTTGTTGTATCGAAGTCAGTTTACTGTTTCTTCTAATATTAAGTGTGTTGTGTGTGATATTTATCTTGGTTCATTGTACATTTATATTTGACTCTAGTTGCTGTTCTATATTTCATTTCTGATGAGCTGCCATTCTATTTCCGTTTGTTGTCCAATTGATATTTAGAGTAAAGATTATTGTCTGATTGCTGTAGGATACAATTGCTGCATTTATTTCCGTAGACTAAGGTTTTGTTGTTCAATCCTGTTTATAAGACTAGTTGCTGTTCCATTTCCTGTTATTTGTATTATCATTGCTTTGGTGTGCAGAACGATATGAGACTGTAGTGAGCATTGACATTTGTTATCTAGTTCCCAGATTGATGATCTTTTCCTTGTTTATATTTAATTACATCAGTTTATAGAGGGATGAGTTACCGTTGACTGATAAATTACTATAGTTTCCTAAGTGCATGATTTGAGTTTTAAAGTAGATCTTGTTTCAAGCATCCATTTACTCTTGTATTTAGAGCACTATACTGCTAGCATTACTCTGACAAATGACCGCCTCAAACTGAGTACACTCTTTGAGATAACAAATCGTTCCTGGATTGATAAGTTAATGTAGGGTAAATAGAGGTGAAAAAGACCCTTTTTACTGCTCGACACTTTCTACAAAGGAAACTGTAATAGAAACTGTTAATGTTGAGGTGGGTGAGTAGATTTTCCCCTGTGGTGCTTTCTCATTTGCAGTCCCCAGATATGATAACTATCATGTTGTGTTCTGCATTGATATTAGTTCGATTTGAATAAATTGCACAACATTATTATGCTTCTCCAACACAACTACTTCTAAGAATGTGTTGTTAAAGGTTTAGAGGCTACTCAATTGGATAGAGACGGTATTCATGGAAAACAGGGCCATAATATTTTTATTATCACTATTATATGAGATTGGTTGATTGAAGTTATAGATATCAGTTCTTCATCCATTGAACTAAAATCCTTCATATAGATAGCAATTTTTGCTTCAATATTTTTGCAATAAAGATGAATTCAAGACAATATATAGGCAGGGGGTAATAATCAACAAGATAACGAGCAACAAAAGTATTTTCAAAATGATAAACAAACTATTAAGTGTTATAGGTGTGGTAAACTTGTTCATATTACCCCTAATTGTCATACTCCTTGGGAAACGATTAGTGAGAAGAAAGAGAAATTTAGTGAAAAGAAAGGGTAACCACCTCCAGGCAAAGGAAAACCACCAGAATCTACCCATTATATTGTTGCACATTGTAATTTCAGTATAAATGATGTCTTTAGCACTACCTTATCTGATTGACGAGATACTTGGATATTGGATTGATCTGATTTAGAATATTGGATTGTTGTGCTAAGATCCTCCTCAGATTAGAAACAAAATACTCTCATTGTGCTTAAGGATTCTGTAGGTTTTAACCCTGTACAGAAATTACCTGCATACAAATTCTAGAACACAGAAAATAAATAATGCAAGAGCATAACACATAAAACACATATACACAAAGATTTTCCCCTGGATCGCAAAACCGGGACTACCAGTTTGATTTTTCATTATGTTCCTTTCAATGTTACAATACATATTTATACATGTTGAAGCATCTAATACCATGGACCGAAAACCATCGCGTCCAAAACCGGACCGAAAGCCATCACGTCCAAAAAAAAAACATGTGAGAAAATCATGCACAAAATCATAGGTGGGTCCGCCCAACCTAACATAGGGTCCAAAACCAAAATTTTCCGAGGCGCTGCCTTGGACCCCATATAGTGGGGTTACGGGTACCCCTCAAACCCCCCGTGACCTCCCCCCCTCAAACCCCCGGTTAACTAGGTGGGCTAGTCATGGAATGAATATAACACAACCCAACATTCTCCCACTTGTTGTTTTCTTTCCACAGGGGGCCACAAGAGAGCTTAGTCATTTATCCAGCCCTACAATGCCCATTGTTTCTCTACACCAAGAGAACTTCTTAGAGCTCATAGATTTTTTCAATGCATCTGCAGTATTCTTTAAAGTGTCCACCTTTACCAACAACACCGTTTTGTCTTCTATCATATCCCTCACAAAGTGATACTAAACATCAATGTGCTTTGTCTTTGAATGATATGCAGGGTTCTTTGCCAAGAAAATTGCACTTTGGCTTTCACAGTCTATCCTTATAGCTCCCTGTACTAACCCCATACTTGAACACAATCTCTGCAACCAAACTACTTCCTTGCTTGCATGAGTGGCTGCAATGTATTCTGCCTCTGTAGTTGATAGTGCCAATACAGGTTGTTTCTTACTCATCCAACTTACTGCACCTCCAAATAGGTTAAACACATACCCACTTGTAGATCTTCTCTGATCTAGATCTCCAGCCCAGTCTACATCAACAAAGCCACGAATATCCAACGTTTTTTCCAATCCTGATCTTCCTTGGTATCACAAACCATAATCACTAGTGCCATGCAAATACCTGAAAACCCACTTCACTGTTGTCCAGTGCTCCTTCCCTAGTTTTGACATAAACCTGCTCAATACTCCCACTGCATGTGCAATGTCTGGTCTAGTACAGACCATTGGATACATCAAGCTACCAATTTCATTTTCATATGGAACACGGGACATGTCCTCTTCCTCTTCTTGTGTCTTGGGACACTGTTTAACAAATAACCTCACACCTACAGGAATAGGAACCTTCACTAGTTTACTATCCTGCATATTAAACCTCTGTAGTATTGTCTCGATATACTTCCTCTGGTTTAACCAGAGCTTCCTCTTTTCCCGATCTCTATTAATTTCCATGCCCAAAATATAGTGCAGCACCAAGATGTTTCATGTCGAATTTGGAGGACAATTGGGTCTTCAAATCCTGGATAATTTCTTTGTCACTTCCAACCAGCAACATATCATCCACATATAAGACCAGATAAATAACATGGTCACCAATTAATTTAAAGTACACACAGTGATATGCTTTGCTTCTGGTGAATCCAAGTCCCTGTATAAATGTATCAAATTTCTAATACCACATCCTTGGTGACTATGTTAACCCATACAAAGACTTCTTTAACTTGCATACCATTTCTTTCTTACCCTTCACCGCAAAGCCTTCAGGTTTCTTCATGTAGATTTCCTCTAACAAATCCTCGTGAAGAAATGTTGTCTTCACATCCATCTATTCTACCTCAAAATCAAAAGCAGCAGCAATAGATAAAAGTAATATAATAGAAGTTACCTTGGCAAAAGGAGAAAAAATATCACCAAAATCAATTCCCGACACCTGGGAATAACCTTTTGCTACCAACTGAGCTTTGTATTTCTCCCCTTTTCCTTCTGCATTTGTCTTCTTTTTGAACACCCATTTCTTGCCAATGGGTTTCCTTCCAGCCGGCAACTCCACCAGATCCCAAGCCTCATTTTTGTGCAAAGATGCCATTTCATCAACCATGGTCTCTTTCTGAAGTTTTCCATCCTCTGAATTCACTGCTTCCTTCACAGTTCTGGGATCATCATCATTAACAGACAAAGAAAATTTTGAACAGAAAGCAGATGGACTATACCTTTTTGGCTGCCTTCTTTCTTGAACTGAACTTCTCATAGCCATAGTTTGTGGCTCTTCATCTTCTGATTCCTCCTCTGCTGTAGAGTCTAATTCTTCCTCTTTTAGCTCAAACTCTATCTTCTCATGTTCCTTTGGTTGGACTTCTTGTTTAATAACATATTTCACCTCTCTGAACACCTCATCTCGGCTATACAAAACCTTCCTTATTACTGGGTTCCAAAGCTTATAACCCTTTAAACCATCCTTATACCCATAAAGATGCACTTTTCAAATTTACTATCCAACTTGGTTAGTTTCTCTTTTGGAACATGTACATATGCATCACATCAAAATACCCTCAAATATGAAAGAGAGGGTTTCTTACCAGTCCATACTTCTTGTGGAGTCTTATCCTCCAACGTTGATGAAGGTGACTTGTTGACCAGGTAACATGCAGTATCCACCGCCTCTGCCCAGAATTCCCGTCCTAACCCGGCACCACTAAGCATGCTTCTTGCCCTTTCCATCAACGTCTTGTTCATTCTTTCTGCAACTCCATTTTATTGAGGTATATATGGAGTAGTCTTCTGTCGTGCTATATCACACTTCTTATAGAATTCTTCAAATTCCTTGCTACAAAACTCTCCACCATTATCTGTCCTCAACACCTTTATCTTCTTCTCTGTCTGGTTTTCCACGAGAGCCTTAAATTATTTAAACTTGTCAAAGGCTTCAAATTTCTTCTTAAGGAAATATATCCATGTATTCCTTGAGAAGTCATCTATAGATGATACATAGTACACAGACTTACCCAGTGATGGAACCTTGATAGGTCCAAACACATCACTGTGCACAAGTTCTAATATCTATTTTGCCCTCTTACTACCAGAGGGGAAACTCACTCGATTCTGCTTCTCATATACACAATTTTCACAGAAATCAAAATCCAAAGAGCTATTACTCATACCTTCTACCATACCTTTACCATGAAGTATTCGAAGGCCCTTCTCTCCAATATAACCAAGCCTTTGATGCCACAACATGGTATTCTCTCCAGAGACCACTAGATTTTCTGCTTCACTTTCAGGAACCACAAAACTGTTGCACCCATCGATAACAATGCTACCTTGCATCTTGTACGGAGTTCCAATTCGAACTCCGCACATCAATACTAGTGCTCCCCGAACCATTTTGCAGGCATCCTTCTCGAGCACTATTTTTACACCTGCATCATCCAACTTGCTTACAGAAATCAGATTTCTAGCCAATACAGGAATATGCAGAACACCCGGAAGTGTTCTAACCCTTCCACCTTGCAACTTCAATTTTAGTTTTACGTGACCAACAATTCTAGCCTTCCTGTCATCCCCCAAGAAGACATCACCACCATCGTATTTCTCATACTCACAGAACCACTCTCTATGGGGAGTGAAGTGAAAGGATGCACTTGAGTCAATCAAACATGCCTCATGATCTACATGTGTACTTGAAGAATCCAAGTACACATCCCCACCTTCATCTGAGGTGGTTTTCACCTCTGGAGAAGGAGCCTCATCATATCCCTTTCCTTTGTTAGGAGCTTTAGATTTACAGTCCCTTTTGTAGTGGCCTTCCTTTCCGCATTTCTAGCACACCACCTTTACAGGTTTTCCTGGAGATTTAGATCTCCCTCTAGATTTATATCTCCCACTCGATGAATTATTTTTGTTTCTGTTCTGGGACCGTCCTTGTACAGATAAGGCGTCACCATTCTGGATCTCCATATTTTCCCATCTCATCTCCTCTGTTAGCAAGGCTGAGACTATTTCATCAAACTGCAAGGCAGTTGCATTGCTTCCCATTGCAATAACCAGATTATCCCACGAATCTAGTAGAGAACACAACAAACTAATGCACTTATCTTCATCTAAAATTTTAATATCAACAGATGCTAACTGACTTACCACAGTATTAAATGTGTTCAGATGCTTTGTTACTGAGTCTCATCTTTCATCCTTAGGCTATATAGCTTTTTCCGCAGGAACAGTTTATTCACCAGAGACTTAGATTGGTACAAAGTCCCTAAATAATCCGAATTGGATCCATGAAGAATAATTAAAGTACCATGACTGTATTAGATCGGGATAAAACTTTGAATTCTAAGAGCATAGAGTGATCAGAAACACCTCTGAATAGTGGCAGTTGGCAGCCAGTGTGGAACGACGAGGACCTTGGTCAAAGCGCGCTGACCGAGGCCCATGGAGACTATGCAAGAGGCGAAAATAGCCCCTAGGAAGACCAGAATGGGAAAAGGAGGTAGCTTTCGCACTAATTGCGCATCACTGGACAAAACCCCTCAAGAAGGAGAGGCCCCGAGTGCTCGGTCACATGGGAGCCCGAAAAACCGTGGGGAAAGGCTAAAGGCTAAGGGTGGGACCTGCGCTCCAAAAATTGGCAGTATTTATGGGGGCACCCTTGGGCGGTAAGTAGATTTGGCGAAAAATGAGTGATTCCACTCAACGCCCAATGCATGGTAATCGGAGGAGAGAGAAAACTACCGCTCATCACGCACTAACGGTCGAGCAAGTCAACCGCGCGAAATGAGCAAATGGCGTCAGATCTGGGGGCAATTTGAGGTTCGATTTTATGTGAAGGTGGAAGATGAGTCATTTCCCAACGTAATCAAAGAACCGAACCAACGAGGAAAAAGCTGGCGCAGCTCGTAGGAGGACAAGTGGCCACTCCCTGTGAGCCGATGATCACGACACAGAGACAGGGGATCCGAAGCGAATAGCAGCAGGCGATCCGATGGAGGTAGAAGGGGAATCAAACAGCCATGAGATTGATTAGCTTTAAAGCCATGAACAAACAAAGGAGAAGATACCGAACATAGAAGATGGAGAAGAGAAGAAAAGGAAGAAGATAGAGAAAACGAAGAAGAGATAGTGAAGCAAAGAGCAGAAGAGACAGAGAGCCGAGCTGACCTGCAGCATAAGGCAACATCAAGCAAACCCTGAGAGGTTCTGTCGGGGATTGAGCACCACATTGGGCTCCTCCCATTAAAGACCAGAGAGGTCAAGAGCTGGTACAGAAAAGAGTCTGTGCACTCTAGTGGCTTGGGGAATCCAAGAACCACCCTGCCAAGCAAATCCTGTTTCAAGAGACTCACATTGAGCTCCTTCATTGTAATTCTCTTCTTTAAGGCACAATAAAAGAAGGCCACCACTGAGAGCTGGACTGGAGATGTAGCCCTGGAGGATAGGGTGAACTCCTTATTAATTTCTTGTGTTCTTGTATTTGCTTATTGTGTTTCTCTGACGTCTTCCATTTCAAGTGTCTATGTATTTGCAATATGATTGATCCATTGCCTAAATAACATAGACACACACACCCACACATGAGTCTGTAATACCTTCATTCAATAATTTTTAACTGAGATCACTCATAGGGTGATTATCAGATCAAGTGGTATCAGAGCTCTAGGCTATTAAGGTTAGACAAGTTGTGTTGGTTTAGCTGTTGAATGCTCACTAGATCAAAGCTCAAATTAGGAGAAGGAGATTTGGTCGAAACTAATCCTGAAATTGGGAGAGTCTATCCTCAGAAGACAATGATAGAGGAAGGTTCTATGGGGTTAGACCCTCAATTCATAGAAAGTTTCCTAGCCATAAAGTCCATGGTAGAAGAAATGTATAGGGACTTTAGAAAACATAAGGATGAAGATTCATCAGGCTCTAAACAAGACAAAGAAGAAGATGAGTCTCACTTCCATGACCACTCCAAAGGAAAAGGGAAAGAGGAAATCTTTCCCACACCTCCTAATAGCCCTGTGCATAACAAGAAAGCATCTTTGATCAAATTGGATGTTAAATTTGATTTGCCTATATATGATGGAGAGCTAAATGCAGAAAAGTTGGACAATTGGATTAGACAAATTGATGTGTATTGCAGAGTGCAGAATATCGACTCGGACAAGAGTAAGATTCAGCTGGCAAGCCTACGCCTAGGAGGCACTGACTTGGTTTGGTGGGAAGGCAGAACCCAAGCTGACATGAAAAGACATGGTAAGACTATCTTTGTCTGGAGTGAATTTGTGTCTGCAGTAAAAAAGCAGTTCTATCCATTGGCCTACATGCAACAAGCCATGATGAGTTAACAAACTCTTCAGCAATTGAGAGGGCAAAGTGTACTAGGGTACACTCAAGAATTTAGGAAGAGAGGATTGATTCTAGGAATCTCATTAGACTCACTTGAGACTCTGTTGAAGTACATTAGTGGTCTACACAGCTACATGAGGCATACTATCCTCATGTTCAATCCCAGTAGTATAGATGAGGTATCTATACAAGCTACTCATCTAGAAGCTAGAGGAAAGAATGGAAATCTAGAAGTTGGGGGACCATCCCAACCCACTGCAAGAAAAATAAAGGAGAAAAGAAAGCAGAAGTGGAATGCAAGGAAGGCTAACACTACACAGAAAAGCAAAGCTTCATGCACTCACTGTAAAAAGGATGGGCATGATGATGAGCATTATTGGATTCTGCATCCAGAGTTGAGACCTAAGAAATCCAAGGGCAAGAAGAAGAAGACTGCTGCAACTATTCAGAAAGATTTGGGTTTAGACTCAGGAGATGAAACAACCATTGCAGCCACAGGTATAAAAGGTAAAAATTCTGAAGCATCTACTAGTAATTCTGCTCAATCTATGAAGAAAATGAGAGAAAAAGACGCGAGCATTTCCATATTTGAGTTATTTCCAAACATCAAAAGATTGATACTTTGCTTGATAATGGTTAAAGCAATTATAAAGAAATTGGGATTGTCAACTACACCCCACAAGAAACCATACCCATTAGGATGGTTGAATGATAAAGCACAACTACAAGTCACTAGACAGTGCAAACTCAAGTTTTCTTTTGGGTCAACATTTATAGATGGGGTTGAGTTAGACATAATTCCTTTGGATATATGTGGAATTGTTTTAGGAAGTCCTTACTTGTATGATAGAAAAGCTATTTTCTATAGAGCTGAGAACAAGTATCTACTTGTTAAAGATGGAATCAAATACTTTGTAAGAGCTCATAAGCTCAAGAATAATTATACTCTCATAAACTTAGGGCAGATGAAAAGAATGATAAATTCATGCAAACAATTCTTACTGATGGTTGTAAAGGAAAAGAAACCTAATAAAACCAATGTATTTGAGGGTTGTAATACTAAACAACAAGCTGATATAGAAAAGGTTGTTTCAGAGTATGATTTCTTGTTTCAAGAACCTAAAGGTCTGTTGATTAGGAGCTCAGGACCAAGTGTCGTAAAATGGTCAAAAATTAAAGTGCTTAGAACTGATTAGAACCTGAACGACTGGATAGAGGTTGTCTTCCTAATTCCGGCACCGCAAACGGTTCGAAAAACGGTCGCCGTATGAGAAAGTTATGCCAAAAACAAAATCGCCCAATAACCCTTAATTTTTTGAATTTTTCAAAAAAATTTCAAAAAAAAACCTTGGAATATTCCAGGGAATATACTTTTTGGGTAGCGAATCAACGGCTGACACGTGGTAGGCCCGGAGGCTGCCATGTGTCCATGGTAACATCAGCATATGTATGGGTGTTGGTTTCGGGCAGGTTAATAAGAGAATGCCACGTGGTAGGCCCACAGGCTGCCACATGGCCCAAGTGACAGCATCATGACGTCAGCGCAATTTTATGGTGTGCGTTAAAATTTTGGCAGCAAAGGGGTTTGAACACACAACCTGTGCAATAACACTCCAACGCTTTACCATTACACCATATGGTTGACTGTTGATATATGGGTGGAATGAACTAATTAAGAAGTTTAAATTTGTTTTGGCGGGGCCTTAAGGGGGCCAGCCCCTAAGGGCTAGCCCCTTTTCATGTGACCCTCGGCCCATAACCGTGGGCTCAACTGTTATGCTCTTAACCTGTAAAATGATACCCAAATACAGAATATGCGAAGAAAAGATACCCAGAACACAAAATAGCGATGATTTTATTATTCAGAGAGTAATGTCCACTTGCCTCTTCGAGGGGGAAACCTCCAATAGAGTAGAGCTCGATTACAAAATAAGACACAATGCTCCTCGCAGGGAGTCTCTATCCTTTATATATGACTCATACATGCAATACCACGGACTAATACCGTGGGTTTTATTAATACCATCTATCTAATACTACGACCCATTTGAAACGAACTGTGGTTCTGTCATTAATTGCGGATTAACCACTTACAATTATTAATATGGGCTTTATTGACTCTTGACTATGACGTGATGCCATTACATAAATAAGGGGGTTAGGGTGGGACCCTAACATGCCCTCCCCCTTAAGACTAGCCTTGTCCTCAAGGCTGAAGCTGAAAAAACTGCTGAAGAATAGTGGCTGGTTCCCAAGTTGCATCTTCCGGAGAGGTGTCTTTCCATTTGACGAGGACTTCCTTAATCATGCGGCCGCGCAGTTGCTTGTCTCGTGTGTCTAGGACCTGTTCAGGTTGAATCCAGATGGACCCTTCTTCGTCCAATTCAAGTAGACTGGTCTGAATTCAGCAATTGTTCCCAATCACTTTCTTGAGGCATGAGACATGGAAAACTGGATGGATTTTTGCAGTAGGTGGCAAGGCCAACTTGTAAGACACTTCTCCAATGCGCTGAAGTACTTGATATGGTCTGTAGAATTTGGGAGATAGTTTCTGACACCCATTGTCTTTGAGTGATGTTTTCTTATATGGTTGTAGCCGTAAAAAGACCTGATCCCCTTCTTGAAATTGGCACTCGGAGCGATGCTAGTCTACTTGTTGTTTCATGCGGTTCTGAGCTTGATGAAGATTCTCTCGAAGATGGGCGAGCATGGTTGCGCGGTGTTGTAGGAGTTGATCCACTACTTGTACTTTTGGGCACCCCTTGAGATACGAAGTAGGTGAAGGCGGGAGTTGACCATATACTGCTTCATAGGGAGTCATTTTGGTGGTGGCATGATAGTTGGTGTTATACCACCATTCAGCCAGAGGTAACCATTGTACCCAAAGGTGTTGCTTTTCTGAAGTGAAACACCTAAGGTAGGTTTCTAGACATTTGTTGACGGCTTCGGTCTGACCATCTGTTTGCGGATGATAGGAAGTACTAAGTTTTAGTTGAGTGCCTTGTATCCTGAAGAGTTCCTGCCAAAAATTACTGGTGAAGATCGGGTCGCGGTCGGACACAATAGAAGTGGGCATGCCATGCAATTTGAAGCTCTGATCGATGAAAGATTGAGCGACCAAAGTTGGTGTAAATCGGGGGTAGGGCGCAGAAATGAGCATACTTCGACAGTCGGTCCACAACCACCATGATGACTGACTTGTTCCCTTACTTTGGAAGACCTGTAATGAAATCCATAGAAACCTCCGTCCAAATTGATGTCGGAATGGGCAATGGTTGTAATGTTTCTGGTGTGTTTACGGTTTCCCCTTTGTGGCATTGACAAACATCACATTCTGCTATGAAAGTAAGGATGTCTTTTTTCATGCCTATCCAAAAAAATGATCTTCTAGTGCGAGCATACATCTTCTGAAAGCCCGAATGTTCTGCAATGGGAGATGAGTGCAATTTTGCCAAAATGCGACTTTTGAGGGTGGATATTGGTGATATTACAACTCGGTCCTTGTAGCGAAGAATATCATCCTGCCGTAAGTAGCCCTTGGTGGAATTTGGATCTACCTGCAATTGAGAAATGAGTTGGGAGAGCCCGGGGTGTGAAAACCATTCCTTGCGAGCCTCTTCAATCCATTCTGGAATGGGGAGGGAAATTGCTAGCAGAGTACTTTCCTCCTCAAATTGGCGAGATAATGCATCTGCTACACTATTGTCTTTCCCTTTCTTGTAAATGATCTCATAATCATATCCCAGCATTTTGGCGAGCCATTTATTTTGTTGTGGGGAGGATAGGCGTTGCTCCAAAAAATATTTAAGACTGTGATGATCTGTGCGGATTTGGAAACGTCGCCCCAATAAGTAAGGACGCAAGGTCTCGACTGCATGTAAGATGGCCATCATTTCCTTCTCGTAGGTAGATTGGCCCAGATTCCTCCCACTTAGTTGTTGGCTTGTGAAGGCCAACGGTCGCCCTTCCTGCATTAAGACCGCCCCAATACCTGTACCTGAAGCATCACATTCAATGACAAAAGATTTGTTGAAGTTAGGTAGTGCTAAGACTGGAGTGGAACACATGGCATTTTTTAGAGCTGTAAAGGCCTGTTGTGCTTCCTCATTCTAGAAGAATGAATTTTTCTTTAGGAGTTGGGTGAGGGGCTTCGCTATGCGACCATAGTTGCGGACAAATTTACGATAATAGCCTGTGAGACCCAAAAATCCTCTCAAGCTCTTCAAGGTCTTAGGTTGAGGCCATTCCTGCATTGCCTGGATCTTTTTGGGGTCCACCTTGACACCATCACGCCCCACAATGTGGCCCAAATACTCTACTTCTGCCATGCCAAACAAACACTTGGACATCTTGACAAATAATTTATGCTTGCGGAGCAGTTGCAAGAGTAGATCTACATGTTGAATATGTGCGCCTAAGTGCAACTATAGATGAGGATGTCATCGAAGAAGACAAGGACAAATTTCCTGAGATATGGTTTGAGAATGTGGTTCATAAGGCTCTGAAAAGTAGAGGGGGCATTACAAAGACCAAATGGCATGACCAGGAATTCATAATGGCCTTCATGAGTTCTGAAAGCAGTCTTGGGAATGTCGACCCTTTTTTTTTTTTTTTTTTTTTTTTTTTTTTTTTTTTTTTTTTTTCTGAAAACTCCTAATGGAGTTTTGCTCCTTCCTTATCAATACTGTAGTCACCAAATCCTCAAAATGTCAATGCAGCCAAAACTCCTGCGAAAATTATACCCCGGTATAGGAACCCTTCACAACGACTCCGATCTGGTGGATCTGAGAGATCTGAATGGTGGATCTGATAGCTCTAGGCGGCGGAACAGACTGCTTCTGCGGATCTAATGGATCTAATAGATCGGAATGGCTGATCTGCGAACTCGAGACTGCGGAACTGATGTTTGCTGCTGCTGCACCCCTTTGCACAAGCGGATCTGGAAGAGATGATGTGTGATCCCCCGATAGAAAAGGGAACTATGGTCTTGAGGAGTGTCAGGTGCTACAGATGGCAATATACATAAGGGTCTGGCAGTAGTACTCGACCCAATGTTTCAGGGCTCTAACTAAGGAGGATTGACCGTACCCTTAGCCGTACAACCCGACTACCCTATCGTACGGGCGAGTAATCTCTCCGAGTGCTGTTCTCGGTGTACTGTAGCCGCAAGATGGCCGAGGGCTTATCTATGGCGAGGTTTCAAGGGAGCCTAGGGGCCTTCCGATATACCCAGAGGGTACGTGGAAGACAGTCCATGCATGGTTCTGTCTAATGCGCTACTACTCAAAGGGGTACCCACAGGGGTTACAAGGGAGTCCAACAGACGTGACCACCTCTTGTATTTCCTTCATGCATGCCTCCCCAAATCCGCAGGTTTATGCGCTCAACGACAGATCCCATGGTTTAAAGATGCCGGAACACGTCTCTAGCCAAAAAACAATTTTGCTAAGAAATGGAGATCCCACCGGCCCTGGAAAGTGCTCTGGTACCACTTGTTATGCTCTTAACCTGCAAAATGATACCCAAATACAGAATATGCGAAGAAAGGATACCCAGAACATAGAATAGCGATGATTTTATTATTCAGAGAGTAATGTTCACTCGCTTCTTCGAGGGGGCAACCTCCAATAGAGCAGAGCTCGGTTACAAAATAAGACACGATGCTCCTCGCAGGGAGTCTCTATCCTTTATATATGACTCATACATGCAATACCACGGACCAATACCGTGAGTTTTATTAATACCATCTATCTAATACTACGTCCCATTTGCAACTAACTGTGGTTCCATCATTAATTGTGGATTAACCACTTACAATTATTAATATGGGCTTTATTGACTCTTGACTATGACGTGATCCCATTACATAAATAAGGGGGTTAGGGTGGGACCCTAACATCACCCCCTAAACCGCTGACGCGCAATCCGATGCAAACTACCAGCCGGAAGTTTTGGTCACATGCGCATTAATAATTGCAGTCAAGTTGGCGGAAATTTTGGCGGAGCACCAAATTTGGGCGGACCCGCCATATTTGGCAGGCCTATCTGGACTCCAACTACAGTTAGCTGGAGTTTTTCTAGGGGTAGACTGGAGAAACTTTAAATGGCCATAACTTTGGCTAGGAAAGTCCGTTTTTGGGTCTCTTCGACCTTCTAAAGCCATTGGCATAGGTTTCACAACCATCTGAGGTCGTTTGCAGGTGTTTTAGTTTCGTGGAAGTTCCAGGAGCCACTAGAGCCAAATCCGTTTGGGAGCTGCATTGGGAATTGTGCAGCCATTGAATGTGGAACGAAGGTCATTCCTAAAGGTTTTCAGCATTCTGAATCCATTTCTACAGCTCATTTTTCCTGTTGAGGCATTATTCTCACTGTTTAGCTCAGGGAAGCTTTCAAGGTCATCAGGGCCATTTCAGTGCTTGAGCTGTTTGGAGGCTATGTTCATCCATTTTTGGTGATTCAAAAGGCTATGTCTTCTATTTTCGACCTTATGAGTCTAATGGCAAGGGTTTCAGAACCAATTGATGTTGTCTTCACCTCGAAATTCTCCATGCAAGTTTAAAGGGCCACAAGGGCCAATTGGGGAAAGTACTGTATAAGGTACAAAATTCATTGTTTAGTGTTTGGGAAAGAGCATGTTTAGCTAATTCCTATCTTCTAATTCTGTATTTACAGTCAGATATGTCTTTTGAGACACTCATATTCTTGTATTAGCCTTTGTAGCATTTTTAATACAAGAGGACAAGCCTAGTTGGAGAGGCTTGGTCCAGCAGATGTAGCCCAGAAGGGGTGAACTGCTTTATCATTTTGATGTCTTTATTTGCTGAAGATGATATGCTAAACAAAACTGATATAAAGTATTAAACAACAAATATACATAACTTGCATACACACATAATCACCTATTCAGCTGCAGAAAGTTATTTGTCTTATTCCGCAAGACATCAAATTTCAAGTATGTGTATGCCAAAGACTTCTAAGTGTTTACTTTGTTATTTCTTTAGGAAAAGCCTGTAGAGGGCCAGGTAGCCTCTGGAATTCATCCTCTCTTTAGAGGTGACATGTCCGGTGAATGCCCCTACAGTCTATTTCTGTATAAGAAATAATAAGTTTTCACATTTTTAGAGGTCACTTGGAGTGTATAGCTCACATTTGCAATTATGGGAAATGGATACCTTGCACCCTTAAACAAGTACATTCCATTTTCAGATCAGATGGTATCAGAGCTCTAGGTTTTCTTGATTGACATCACTAGCTTGATTGTGTATCTTGAAAGGTGTCTTAAGCAGTGTTGAAGATTGACTGCTTTATTATTCTGCAAACTAATTGTTGTTTGAGTTGGCTGAAGCTCTTTTGTTCATTTTTATAATGACAACTTCCATAAGTGAGTTATCAAAATCGTCCTCCTTCACAAGATTCTTTGATGAAGGCTTGAAGCAAGAATTTTTTATCATGATGAATATGGTGAGAGAAATGTATGAGGATGAAAGGAAGAGCTCTAAACTTCAAGAGCAATTGAATTCCATGAGGGAAGAGAAGCAGTTGCTTTCTGATCAATTGCAGGAAAGGGAAAGCCAACTTCATATTGCAAACATGAATCTGGAAAGGATGCATGAGTTGGAGACACAACTCCTTGTTGCCAAAGAAGCCTTAGCCAAGTATGAGCTTGAAGAAGAGGTAAACAATTCTAGTTTGTCTGCAAATTCTTATAAGAATGTTTATGTTGGTTCTTTTGAGAAACATACCAGTGGCATAGGGTCCAAGTTGATGTCCAAAATGGGATATGAAGGAAAAGGACCGGGAAAACATGCACAGGGTATAGTTGAGCCAATAATGGTTGAGGTAAGGCCTAAGAATTTGGGTCTTGGCTATGGACAATCTTATGGAGAAAGTTCCAAAGCAGCCATGAAGGCAATTGAAACAGTTCCTAGAAGGGGTTTCATTTCAGGTTCTCTATCTCAAGGTTGTAAAGGTTGTATCCTTGAGGAATGCAATAGTTTGAAACATGCTTTGCAAGAAGAAGGTGTGCATAAGCATGCACTTGAACAAGAGAATTGTGAAAGCTCTAAAACCTTTGAAGGGATTGATGGTGTTCCAAAAGGAGCTTCTTCTTCGTTTGATTCACCTCCTCATTGTCGGGTCGTTAATATGCCATGATTATTGTCACTTGTGAACGTTTATTCCACCCATTTCCACCATTCTTCATCATGTCATTTATTATAATTTATCATTTAAATCCATTTTATAAATGATTTATGCTCTCATGGATAAATATTATTTATTCTCCTTTATTTCTAATAAATTGATTATTATGCATTATTTTACCAATGATAGTTCTAATAAGTTGGTTATAACATTATTCACCATTTTTAGCCTCCAAAGTAACTTCCAGATTGAAGATTTGATTTTTAAATCTGCCAACTCAGAAATTCGCTGGTTTAAGGAGTGACAGTTTTGCGGTTGAGATTCTGAGCAAATGAAGACGAATTTGGAAAATCCGGAACATGGGTTTTGTCCAGAACGGGCCCAGTTATCTTCATAAAGAACAGTTTGCCCAAATTGGGCTTGTACAGGGAGAAACGCAGGGTTCTTTGAGCACGATTTTCTCAGATTTGCAGTTGCGGCCGTCCTCCAAATTTTAGCTGCAAAGCTAAATCCGCCTTGTTCTTGTTGATCAATTGGTTAGAATCCATCCAATTTTGTAAAAAAAATCATTTTGTAATTATCCATGCTCTAATCTTTTTCTATTTAAATGAAACCCAAGATCAGAGAGTGGGGGGGAAGAGGACGATTGTTGTTGTAATTATAAGTTTCAGAACAACTTTGATCATGGAGTCTTGTTGAGACCTGATTTTGTATACTTTTGTTAATGCAATCAATGTAAAGGACTTGGTGTTCAATTCGTCCCTGCATCTGAAGTAAGTTACGGTGGTGCCATTGGAAGCTACGGGCCCAGCTCCAACGGACACTTGCCGTTGTATTGTTATACGGTAAATTGTGTGTGGTTTGTTTATTTCCATTATTTAAGTAATCTGATGTATTTGTTATATGCTGTTCCACGCTCTGTTACGACTAATCCATTAATGGTTTCATTCAGCAAGTTTATGTAAGTGACTCTATGTTGCGTAATGAATCTTTTCGGAGTTGATTACATGTTCACTATTTAAACCGATTGTTTCTGTTACAGAGCTTTCATATTAAATATTGCTATTGGATTCATTTTGAACTCTTATTCGTGGGAACCCGAAAGTAGTATTATTTCATTTGGAAACAGAAGTCATGTTCTTTGGAAACATCAGATTGCTATAATAAGTATGTTGTGTATATATGATTGACGATTTGCTGTTCCATTTGATTAAACTGTCTACTTGTACAAAAGATTGCTCTTTCTTTGTATGTAAGTTGATGCCGAGAATTGAGAGTGTTGAACTCGCGAGATTTAGTTTCTTTCCTGCCGTTCCTTTTTACTGCTGTTCCATTTCTGAATTGCCATTCCATTCTGCTTTCTTGTTGTTCCTTTTTACTTGCATTCATTGGTTTCGAGTGTGGGAGGAGGATCAAGGCTGTCGTGAGACACAGCAGACGCTATTATGCTCCCAGATCCATGATCCATACTCTAATTCCTTTTCCTTCATCAATTTCTAGAGGACTGAGTTATCGCTACTATATCCTCGATTGATGGTTGTTTGAATGAATGATTTAGTTTCTTGCTGTTCCAATTAGATTTTGTTTCAAGCATTCATTTACTTGTGGGTTTTAAGCATTATATTGCAAAACATTACTCTTGAGTAAATAGCCGCCTCAGACAGAGTACACTCTTGAAATAAAAAGTCGTCCCTGGGTTGACAATTAATGTGAGGTAATTAGGAGTTCACAAGACACCTTTTTATCGCTCCACATTTTGGCGCCGTTGCCGGGGAGAGTGTAGCTATTTATAAAGAGTAGTGTGAATCTGATGAGTGCCTGTTAGGGAAGAGTTGGATTTTAAAAACGGAAGGTAAGAACCTGCGTACGGAGCATGTAAAAGCCCTGCTCCACTGTCCGCTTTCTTAACAGATTTGCTCTTGCTTTATTGTGTAGAAGTAGATGTTTGAATTTTTGTGAATGACTAGGAAAAAAATAGAATTTTTTTTTTAAAAAAATGAATCACATGATTTCACTTAAGTGGTGATGTAAGCACCACCCATTTCACTAACCGATTGACAGGAACATTTGAAGAAGGAGCCTCGAATAAACACATGAAGAACATCTTCTATTATGGTAAGAAATGGCTCACGTTTCTACTTTTGAATTTCCTATCAAAGATCTAGGAGTGACACAAATGCACATAATTCCCCCATCTTTACCAAATTTTCATGGTTTAGCAAATGAAGATCCACATACATTTTTGTTTGAATTTGAAATACTTTGTAGAGGATATGATTATTGTATTAATGATCAAAGATTGAAAGTGTTTCCTCTTACTCTAAAAGGAGCAGCTCTCCGATGGTTCATGAGCCTAGGTGGGAATTGCATCCAATCATGGGAGGACATGAAGAACATATTCTTGAAGAAGTACCAAGACTATTGCAAATCCAATGAAGATATTTTCTATATGATACAAGGGGAAGATGAAAGTTTGGAGGACTATGTAGATCGATTTCATTATAACCTTCAAAAATCAAAGCATAAGCATTTGGAAAAAGAGATCTTAAAAACACTCCTTCTTAAAGGAATCAAAGATGATTTTTTAGAACTTTTAAATCAGATAGGAAAAGGTGATGTTTTTCAGTTATCATATGATGATGTTTGTGAGTTGTGCATAAGGTATTCAAGAGGAATCTTCAAGGCTGGTAAGAATCCTAGAGATGTTTTTTCTTTGTTTTCCAAATCTGCTACAAGAACAGGAGACATAAGAGCTGAAATCAATGTGTTATTTGAACATTTTAAAGTTGATTTTATTAGCTCTCTAAATGAAAAATTGGATGTTTTGCAGGTTCATAAAAATGAAGAATTTGATGAAGTGTTTTGTTCTCATGACCGAAAGGAGCATCTCATAGATACTCACTCTTCCTTATCTACGATGGAAGTAGCATATCAAAGAGATGAGGAAGCTGCAACAAGGTCAAAACCACGGAAATCATGGCCTACAGGTATGGTTCAAAACACTCCCTCTCCACTTTCTTACTTGCATAATCCATTATGGAATACTAATGTGTTAGGGCAGCCATGTCAATTTCAATTTAACCACCTATCTTGTTTACAAGTTGGGCATGGTTCATCTTATGATGGCATGACTACTCTCCCTCATCTTGTAGCACAAGTACATTCTCCATATTCTCCACCAGCTCTTTCACAACACCTTGCTTGCCCATCAAAACCATTCACACAACCCAATCAGCCACATCATCAAAATGCTCCATTCCATACACATTTTCCTGCTCAACTAATTCCACACCCTCACCATAATAAACCAGTACAACATGCTTACAATGTTGAGCTGGCAAATTTACCCACCCTTCCCACCCATTCTATCTCACATGCACCATTAAAGAAAACCTACAATGAGATTCAGAATGTTTCAAATGCAAAAATTGTAGAAGCTATGGAAGAAAATGAAGTTTCTTTTACTATGCATCAACAAGCTATTTTAAAAGCTCAAGAACTTCATGATATGATGACTATGCGAAATCAAGAAAATAAAGGATACATGGAAGATTGGTTTCACTCCATCATTTGTTTGCAACATCACTCTATGCTTCAACAATTTTTGATATCATTTTTTTCAAGGGAAGCCACCTTCTCATACCCTAATTTTCATTAACATCCATTTTTCAAATTTGGGTATGTGTATACATGAAGCCTTATGTCGAAAATGGCTTCACTGGAAGTACTCATACACGTAGTCATATTCATCCTTCAATCAAAGTAGGTTAGTGAATAAAATAAAACAAAATAAGGACATAAATAAGTGCATTTTGTTCTTTTGTAAAACTAGGGTTTTTGTTGCAACATGCTATGCAAATCAACATCGGTGATAATTTTTTTATAATTTGTGTATTTAGATGAATCATAATGGAAATAATAAGTTCTACAAACACTCATTTTCATTTTTATCACCAATTTGAAAAAATGCTTGAATTTCATTTTTTTGGCTTGCGGGCTTGATGAACTTTCTGGAAAAACAGTCGGGACAGTCATGTTTTGAGTGACCAAAAGTGAATATTTTTAAAACCTGTTTCTACCCTAGGTAGCCTTTGATGTCTACTTTCTAACCCAATTTGAATCACTCAATTTGGATTTGAAACGAAAAAGTTAGAACCAAAACATTGACAGGGTGTCTAGCGGGCAGCTCAGGAACAGAGTTGGGACAGTCAGTTTTTGGAGGCCTAAATGACCATATTTCTAAAACCTGTTTCTATTCTAAGTAGCCCTTAATGTCTACTTTCCAATCCAATTTGAATCACTCAATTTGGATTTGAAACGAAAAAGTTAGAGCCAAAACATTGACCAGATGTCTAGCGGGCAGCTCAGGAACAGAGTTGGGACAGTCAGTTTTTGGAGGCCTAAATGAATGAATTTTTAAAACCGGTTTCTATGGTAGATTCCCCTATGAATCTAGTTTACAATGCAATTGGAATCACTCATTTTCGATATCGTATGGGGAAGTTATGATCAAAATACTGACTGTCTATCGTAAATCAGCACTCTTAAAACTATGTCTTTCCAGCTGTTCCTTAAAGTATTTGACCTATCAATTCTTCTTGTATTCAAAACCTGTTTCTATTGGAGATCAATAAATGAATCTATTTTCATTTCCAATTTGAATCATTCGAATCCGACATCAAACGAAAAAGTTATTCTTGAAATATCAACTGTTGGTCTAAGCCGGGTAATCGAAAATGACTCTATTATGCAGGTTGTTCTAACTAAAATTGACATATCATATCATTGAATATTTAAAACCTGTTTCTAATGGAGATAAACCTTTGAATTAGCTCTCATTTGGCTTTGGAATCACTCAATTTCGACGAAAAATAAAGAAGTTGTGATTAAAACACTGCAGGTTAGTATGATTGGCCACTGCTCTCCCGCAGGTAACAAATAAATTTTACTTTGTTATTTTCTCTATGGATTTGTTATACAGAATAACTACTTGTTGTTTTTTGCATAATTCTTGGATTAAAGGAGCCCGTACACTTCTCTTTCTTCATGATTTAATGCTTTATTGCAGGTAGATACTCGTTTTTTGCAGGTCTTGGGAAAATAAAGAAGGTCAACTTATGGACGAGTGATTTTTCAAAGAAATTTTTATAAAACAAAGGAATTTTATCCAAATCATTACCCAACGGATTCATAATAGAACAAATGAAGAATTGATTTCAATTTCAAGATTCATGTCTTGTCACTGCTGCCAAAACATTTTTCAAAAAGATCATTTTTTACATAATATCATAGCTGTTGTAACTTAATTTACATATTGTTTTTAAATAAAATGTTGTTTTTTTCTAATTTCTTTTATATTTTGTGTTTCAGGTGTTGCTTCATTCAAAGTGCAACTCATCCTCAGCATCAATGCAGTGAACAACTAATTCATTCTTTGCGTGTTTTTGCTATTTTTGCTGTTCCTTTTCGAAATGGAACAACATTTGTGTGATTTTGCTGTTCCTTTTCGAAATGGAACAACACTTGCGTGTTTTTGCTGTTCCTTTTCGAAATGGAACAGCATTTGTGAGTTTTTGCTGTTCCTTTTCGAAATGGAACAGCATTTGTGTGATTTTGCTGTTCCTTTTCAAAAGGAACAACACTTGCGTGTTTTTGTTGTTCCTTTGCGAAAAAGGAACAACACTTGTGTGTTTTTGTTGTTCCTTTTCGAAATGGAACAACATTCATGTGTTTTTGCTGTTCCTTTTCGAAATGGAACAACATTTGTGTGATTTTGCTGTTCCTTTTCGAAATGGAACAACACTTGCGTCTTTTTGCTGTTCCTTTTCAAAAGGAACAACACTTGCGTTTTTTTGATGTTCCTTTGCGAAAAAGGAACAGCACTTGTGTGTTTTTGCTGTTCCTTTTCGAAATGGAACAACATTCGTGTGTTTTTGCTGTTCCTTTTCGAAATGGAACAGCATTTGTGTGTTTTTGCTGTTCCTTTTCGAAATGGAACAGCATTTGCGTGTTTTTGCTGTTCCTTTTCGAAATGGAACAGCATTTGCGTGATTTTGCTGTTCCTTTTCGAAATGGAACAGCACTTGTGTGACTTTGCTGTTCCTTTTCAAAAAGGAACAACACTTGTGTTTTTTTGCCATTCCTTTTCGAAATGAAACAGCATTTGTGTGATTTTGCTGTTCCTTTTCGAAACGGAACAACACTTGCGTGTTTTTGCTGTTCCTTTTCGAAATGGAACAGCATTTGTGGGTTTTTGCTGTTCCTTTTCGAAATGGAACAACATTTTTGTGATTTTGCTGTTCCGAAAAGGAACAGCACTTGCGTGTTTTTGCTGTTCCTTTGCGAAAAAGGAACAACACTTGTGTGTTTTTGCTGTTCCTTTTCGAAATGGAACATCATTTGTGTGTTTTTGCTGTTCCTTTTCGAAATGGAACAACATTTGTGTGATTTTGCTGTTCCTTTTCGAAATGGAACAGCACTTGTGTGACTTTGCTGTTCGTTTTCCAAAAGGAACAGCACTTGCGTGTTTTTGCTGTTCCTTTTCGAAATGGAACAGCATTCGTGTGTTTTTGCTGTTCCTTTTCGAAATGGAACAGCATTTGTGTGATTTTGTTGTTCCTTTTCGAAAAGGAACAGCACTTGCGTGTTTTTGTTGTTCCTTTGCGAAAAAGGAACAGCACTTGTGTGTTTTTGCTGTTCCTTTTCGAAATGGAACAGCATTCGTGTGTTTTTGCTGTTCCTTTTCGAAATGAAACAGCATTTGTGTGATTTTGCTGTTCCTTTGCGAAAAGGAACAGCACTTGTGTGTTTTTGCTCATCCTTTTCGAAAAGGAACAACATTTGAGTGTCTCTGCTGTTCCTTTCTCAGAAGAAACAGCATTTGTGATTTTTCGAACGACATTTGCATTTTCACGTTTTTGTATGTATTTTTGTTTTTTTGGTGTGCATTTTCTTTGATGTTCCTTACACAAAACACCGCTTTGTGAGTGTTTTTGCTGTTCATTCAAAAGAGCAACACTTTGGGAATATTTTTGAGGGCAACCCTTTCCTTTCTCTTGTGGGATTATTCATCATCAGCTCAACTACATTCTCCTGATTCTCTTTCATGGCATGAAGTACACTATTTTTATGAGGACAAGAATTATGGATTCTTTTGAAGCAAGTATTATCATTTACGTTATGATCTTTAAAAGGACAACTCCTTGATGATAGATTCTTTTTAAAAGTGACACAATTATTTATATATTCCTTTACTGCATTGTTTTCTGCTGCACATGATACTGATTGATCATCTTAATACCATGCTGGTTCCACCCTTCCTGGTTATAATCTTCTCTGTCTGTAATAAATGAGATTATGGGTATATTTTTTATATTGACATGTTCAACTTCTTCCGCCATCCCTGCTCTTAAGGAGTACTGAGCCTCCCTCTTTTTATCATAAAAATGTGAAATAACAACAAAATTTTGTTCGCAGATGGAGGATAGGGGGTCTCATTACGAGCCAACCTACCATGTTCATAAGGCTGTAACAAAGTGACATTCCCATTATGGCCACCACACCAGGGTTATGATCCATTGGATAGCCAAATTATCCTTGGAACAGGAGGTCTCATCACGAGCCGGCCTGATCACTTTTGCTACCTCCTAGTGAATGGCAGTGTGGTTGTCTGGTTACCACGCCGGCACACTGATCTCTTCTGTAGAACAGCACTAAAACTATCCATTTATAAATTGAGGATCCTGGCTCATATGGGTTAAAAAGCAACCCTGCCGAGGCTATGGACGCCTGCTGGCAGCAGCGGCTCTGCTTATGGTATTGAAGTTATATCTTTTCATCAATTATTATTATAATACCCTTTTCTTATTTTCTTTTTATCAGAGAAGTTATTTCCTTAACTTTTTCCCTGTTTGAACCTTTATGCATGGGAAATTGTTTTATGATCAATCACATCATTTTCAGCTAGAATACCGTCAGCAAAGCATCTTTTTAGCATATTGTTGTCCTTTTTCATTTTGTATAAACTATCATCAATCCAAAGCGTCCTATCTCTTATTCATAACTATATTTACACACTTTGCTCTCAATATAACCATAATTTTCACCATCCTATCATTGATAAGTGTACTCTGCTTTCCTTACTGATATATTGTTCATTCCATTGCTTTGCCGTCAGCACCACCCCTTTCATATGCTTTATGGTTATGGAACCCATTTTCCAATTGGAGGGGGGAATGTATGCATTATGGGATTGCATGCGATATGATTACTGCACTTTGCCATACCTTGTTGATTTGAGTTTTTCTAATTGCAATTTTGCATGCATCTTATCTGTTGATATTCAAAGCTAACACTATGGATTCAAGCACATTGTATGCAAAATAGTGCTTTGTTTACAGGAGAACAACAAGTATGGGCAAAATTCTATTCACAGGATGACCACACTATTGCAACTAACAGACGCGGCTCGAGCAACTTGCGAACATGAACAACTCTTCAGACATTATGTGCTTACCTGGATTCCACCTTTTGCATCACTTTCATCACCAACTCTGCCTACATCAGCTTCAACAACTGCCAGTATTTATATGTCATTCCACATTTTTTGGAGGTAAAACTTGAGGTAAAATTGCATAGTTTTCTAATTTATTATAAATGTAGGAGAATCTACTGAAAATCCATTTTGAGCATTATTTGTCATCCTTCATTTCTACCACTTCCCATTTTTCAGCAGCATATCATTTCCGAGTATGGGGGAGTGTTCCTTAATTTTTTCTTATGACCATGTCATTCATATTCTTTATCATCCATTGCTCTTCTTATTCATTCTCAACACCTCCCTTATTTCATGTTGTTTTACACCAAGCGTACAATTCAACAGTTGGTAGCAACCACCTCTCTTTGTTTTCTAGCATCGCATGAGGACATGCTAATTTTTCAGAGAGGGGGAGGAATTGCTATGCATGATGGATGTTTTCTATTTTCTTTTAAGGCATACAATTTCAGTATAGAAATTGATTTCCCTGATATTTTCAAAACCTATGAACTCAATTCTTGTGATCTCTAGGAAACACAGACATACTATTAAAATCCACATACCTAGATAAATTCAAGATAAATTGGTTCATAAAATTTCGGAAATCATGCACTCTCACCTACAGCCATTTTGTTTATATCTCATGATCCGTGCATCAAAACGATTTGATTTTTTGGATCATAGAGACATTCATGTATTGTAAATTTATTTGCAACATTTCAACAAAATCTGGTTTGTAGTTTTGAGAAAATGCTTAATGAAGTTTGTTGTTATCTATATCATATTTTGCTGCAACTTCATACATATAGTTGAATGTCAATGTAAAAATTGTTATGCCTTCATCGAGATTGCTAAAATTGAATATTTATTAATTAAGGAAGCATTCAGTTATTCTCAAATTTTTATTGCTTGGTTAACACATGGGTTTTCATCTTTGGGTTGCATGAGGACATGCAATATATTCAGTTTTCGTTGCATGAGGACATACAACATATTGAGTGTGGGGGTGTGTCGGGTCGTTAATATGCCATGATTATTGTCACTTGTGAACGTTTATTCCACCCATTTCCACCATTCTTCATCATTTCATTTATTATAATTTATCATTTAAATCCATTTTATAAATGATTTATGCTCTCATGGATAAATATTATTTATTCTCCTTTATTTCTAATAAATTGATTATTATGCATTATTTTACCAATGATAGTTCTAATAAGTTGGTTATAACATTATTCACCATTTTTAGCCTCCAAAGTAACTTCCAGATTGAAGATTTGATTTTTAAATCTGCCAACTCAGAAATTCGCTGGTTTAAGGAGTGACAGTTTTGCGGTTGAGATTCTGAGCAAATGAAGACGAATTTGGAAAATCCGGAACATGGGTTTTGTCCAGAACGGGCCCAATTATCTTCGTAAAGAACAGTTTGCCCAAATTCGGCTTGTACAGGGAGAAACGCAGGGTTCTTTGAGCACGATTTTCTCAGATTTGCAGTTGCGGCCGTCCTCCAAATCTTAGCTGCAAAGCCAAATCCGCCTTGTTCTTGTTGATCAATTGGTTAGAATCCATCCAATTTTGTAAAACAAATCATTTTGTAATTATCCATGCTTTAATCTTTTTCTATTTAAATGAAACCCAAGATCAGAGAGCGGGGGGGAAGAGGACGATTGTTGTTGTAATTATAAGTTTCATTACAACTTTGATCATGGAGTCTTGTTGAGACCTGATTTTGTATACTGTTGTTAATGCAATCAATGTAAAGGACTTGGTGTTCAATTCGTCCCTGCATCTGAAGTAAGTTACGGTGGTGCCATTGGAAGCTACGGGCCCAGCTCCAACGGACACTTGCCGTTGTATTGTTATACGGTAAATTGTGTGTGGTTTGTTTATTTCCATTATTTAAGTAATCTGATGTATTTGTTATATGCTGTTCCACGCTCTGTTACGACTAATCCATTAATGGTTTCATTCAGCAAGTTTATGTAAGTGACTCTATGTTGCGTAATGAATCTTTTCGGAGTTGATTACATGTTCACTATTTAAACCGATTGTTTCTGTTACAGAGCTTTCATATTAAATATTGCTATTGGATTCATTTTGAACTCTTATTCGTGGGAACCCGAAAGTAATATTATTTCATTTGGAAACAGAAGTCATGTTCTTTGGAAACATCAGATTGTTATAATAAGTATGTTGTGTATATATGATTGACGATTTGCTGTTCCATTTGATTAAACTGTCTACTTGTACAAAAGATTGCTCTTTCTTTGTATGTAAGTTGATGCCGAGAATTGAGAGTGTTGAACTCGCGAGATTTAGTTTCTTTCCTGCCGTTCCTTTTTACTGCTGTTCCATTTCTGAATTGCCATTCCATTCTGCTTTCTTGTTGTTCCTTTTTACTTGCATTCATTGGTTTCAAGTGTGGGAGGAGGATCAAGGCTGTCGTGAGACACAGCAGACGCTATTATGCTTCCAGATCCATGATCCATACTCTAATTCCTTTTCCTTCATCAATTTCTAGAGGACTGAGTTATCGCTACTATATCCTCGATTGATGGTTGTTTGAATGAATGATTTAGTTTCTTGCTGTTCCAATTAGATTTTGTTTCAAGCATTCATTCACTTGTGGGTTTTAAGCATTATATTGCAAAACATTACTCTTGAGTAAATAGCCGCCTCAGACAGAGTACACTCTTGAAATAAAAAGTCGTCCCTGGGTTGACAATTAATGTGAGGTAATTAGGAGTTCACAAGACACCTTTTTATCGCTCCACACTCATGAAGCTAATGAAGGTGAAAGAGAAAGGTATAAATCCAATTTCAATCATATTTCCTTTGATCATGTAAAGCATGGAAAATTTCCACACAAGCATTGGAAAGAATTGCATGTTCTTTTTGTGGTTTGTTTAACCATAGTGTTTCTAGATGTTGGAAAAGAATGGCAACATACAGGAAAATTTTGAAGGAAAGGAGGCAAGAAGCCAAAGTTCCATTGAACAATGCAAATCATGCTGTCAGGAAGATGAACATGTGTTGCACTTATTGCCATAAGCAAGGACATACTGCTGAAAGGTGTTGGACTCTGAATCCAACAATGCGTCCACGAAAGTTGAAGAAACTGGAGAAAGAGTATGGCAAGAATGGGAAGGAAGTTTCCATCATTGATATGTGTTAGGATGATACGCATGTTGATATTGATGTGCAGTTAAAGGAAGCGCATTTGAAATGGATTGGTAAGAAATGGTTAGAATTCTTATCCAATTAAAGTTGCATGTCTTTTGATTGAATGCATTTCTTTGCTAAGGGAAGGCAAGTTGCAGGATGGAAAAATTGAGTATGAGACTCACTCTATCACAGCAAAAGTTATATTCATTTCAGCTTTGAAAGTACATGTACATGTGATCGAGGATATTGTACTTATGATTGTACTTAATAGAAAGTTGAAGGATAAAATGCATGCATGAGAATGATATGCATGAGCACAGGGATCATGATGATTTCCTTGTATTTTAAACATGTATGTGTGATTAACTTGAAGGGTTGATTACTTTGTTTTTAACCATGCATGTAATGTACTATTGACTTGGAAAAAAGTTAATTTGATCTCCAAGATTGTAAAGAGGAGAAATGATGAAGTGTTTCATCTTTGTAAAAGCCTTCTCATTTGGGAGGCAACTCTTCTTTTGGAGAGGAGGTGCCATGGATGGGCATCGTGACAGTTTTTGGCTGAACGGAAGAGGATATTGTTGTTCCTCAAGTGCTGTATAGTTCAGTTCAGAGATTCAGTAAGCTTTTGGGGACCAAAAGCCTTCTCATTTGGGAGGTGTGATTAGGAGCTCAGGACCAAGTGTCATAAAATGGTCAAAAATGAAAGTGCTCAGAACTGATTGGAACTTGAATGACCGGATATAGCTTTTCTTCTTGATTTCGGCACCGCAAACGGTTTGAAAAACGGTCACCATATGAGAAAGTTATGCCAAAAGAAAAATCGCCCAATAACCCTTAATTTTTTGAATTTTTCAAAAAAATTTAAAAAAATATTCCTTGGAATATTCCAGGGAACATACTTTTTGGGCAGCGAATCAACGACTGACACGTGGCAGGCTCGGAGGCTACCACGTGTCCATGGTAACGTTAGCATATGTATGGGCATTGGTTTCGGGCAGGCCAATTAGAGGATGCCACGTGGCAGGCCCGCAGGCTGCCACGTGGCCCAAGTGACAGCATCATGACATTAGCGCAGTTTTATGGTGTGTGTTAAAATTTTGGCAGCAAAGGGGTTTGAACACGCAAGCTGTGCAATAACACTCCAACACTTTACCTTTACACCATATGGTTGACTGTTGATATATGGGTGGAATGAACTAATTAAGAAGTTTAAATTTGTTTTGGCGGGGCCTTAAGGGGGCCAGCCCCTAAGGGCCCACCCCATTTCATGTGACCCTCGGCCCATAACCGTGGGCTCAACCCCCTAAACTGTTGGTGCGCAATCTGATGCAAACTGCCAACCGGAATTTTTGGTCACATGGGCATTAATAACTGCAGTCAAGTTGGCGGAAATTTTGGCGGAGCGCCAAATTTGGGCGGACCCGCCATATTTGGCGGGCCTATTTGGACTCCAACTACAGTTAGCTGGATTTTTTCTAGGGGCAGACTGGAGAAACTTTAAATGGCCATAACTTTGGCTACGAAAGTTCATTTTTAGGTCTCTTCAACCTTCTGAAGCCATTGGCATAGGTTTCACAGCCATCTGAGGTCGTTTGCAGGTGTTTTAGCTTCGTGGAAGTTCCAGGAGCCACCAGGGCCAAATCAGTTTGGGAGCTGCATTGGGAATCGTGTAGCCATTGAATGTGGAATGAAGGTCATTCCTGAAGGTTTTCAGCATTCTGAATCCATTTCTACAGCTCGTTTTTCCTGTTGAGGCATTCTTCTCACTGTTTAGCTCAGGGAAGCTTTCAAGGCCACCAGGACCATTTCAGTGCTTGAGCTGTTTGGAGGCTATGTTCATCCGTTTTTGGTGATTCAAAAGGTTATGTCTGTTATTTTCGACCTTCTGAGTCTAATGGCAGGGGTTTCAGAACCAATTGAGGTCTTCTTCACCTCGAAATTCTCCATGCAAGTTTAAAGGGCCACCAGGGCCAATTGGGGAAAGTACTGTATAAGGTACAAAATTCACTGTTTAGTGTTTGGGAAAGAGCATGTTTAGCTAATTTCTATCTTCTGATTCTGTATTTATAGTCAGATCTGTCTTTTAAGACACTCATATTCTTGTATTAGCCTTTGTAGCATTTTTAATACAAGAGGACAAGCCTAGTTGGAGAGGCTTGGTCCAGCAAATGTAGCCCAGAAGGGGTGAACTGCTTTATCATTTTGATGTCTTTATTTGCTGAAGATGATATGCTAAACAAAATTGATATAAAGTATTAAACAACAAATATACATAACTTGCACACACACATAATCACCTATTCAGCTGCAGAAAGTTATTTGTCTTATTCCGCAAGACATCAAATTTCAAGTATGTGTATGTCAAAGACTTCTAAGTGTTTACTTTGTTATTTCTTTAGGCAGAGCCTGTAGAGGGCCAGGTAGCCTCTGGAACTCATCCTCTCTTTAGAGGTGACATGTCCGGTGAATGCCCCTACAGTCTATTTCTGTATAAGAAATAATAAGTTTTCACATTTTTAGAGGTCACTTGGAGTGTATAGCTCACATTTGCAATTATGGGAAATGGATACCTTGCACCCTTAAACAAGTACATTCCATTTTCAGATCATCTGCCGCCCAAAAAGGAAATAGTACATGATATTATTCTACAGCAAGATGCTCCATTGCCTAACATTGGAATGTACAGATTGTTTGCTTTAGACAATGCTGAAATCAAGAAGCAGGTGCACGAGTTGCCGAGAAAGGGTTCATGAAGCCTAGCACATCACCATGTGGGTCACCAATCATTTTGGTGAGAAAGAAAGATGGCTCGTGGAGAATGTGCATTGATTACCAAGCACTGAATAAGATAACAATAAAAAATCGTTATCCCCTTCCTCTCATAGATGATCTTTTAGATCAATTGAAAGAAGCTGTTTATTTCACCAAGCTAGACTTGCACAGTGGATACCATCAGGTCAAAGTTGCAGAACAAGATGCATGGAAGACTGCTTTCAAAACAAAGAAGGGATTGTAAGTTATGCCTTTTGGCTTAGCTAATGCTCCTGCTACTTTCATGAGATTAATGAATGATGTACTCAGGCCTTTTCTTGATGATTTTGTTATTGTGTATCTGGATGACATTCTGATTTTTAGTAAAACATGGGAAGAACACTTAAAGCATGTTAAGCATACATTAGGTGTTTTGAAAAGAGAAAAACTTCATGTTAAACTCTCAAAATGTGAATTTGGCAAAACATCTCTAAATTGTTTGGGTCATACAGTAGGGGGTGGTGAATTGAAAATAGATCCCTCTAAAGTGGCAGTCACTGTAAACTGGCCTAAACCCAAGTCTGCTACAGAAGTAAGAAGCTTCTTAGGAGCAGCACAGTATTGGAGGAAGTTCATTTCTAACTTTTCCTCAATTGCATCTCCCTTACATGCTTTAACAGGATTGAACAAGGTGTTTCAGTGGGGAGACAAACATCAGAAAGCCTTCGACACCTTGAAAGAGAAGATTAGTACAGCACCTGTACTAGCACTGCCTGATCTACAAAGACCATTTGAGATCCAAACAGATGCCAGTGACTATGCCATGGGAGCAGTGCTGACACAGCATGGTAAACCCATATGTTTTCATTCTGAGACTTTTAATCCTGCAGTAGTTAACTATCCTACATATGATAAAGAATTGTATGCATTAGTTCAGAGCGTGAAAAAGTGGAAACATTACTTAATGGGAAAAGATACAGTAATACATACTGATCATCAACCACTTCAACATCTACACTCCCAAACTAAGTTGCGGCAATCAAGACACTATACATGGATGGGTTTTCTACAACAGTTTCATTTAGTCATCAAATATAAAAAAAGAATACATAATAAAGTTGCAGACATGCTATCCAGGCCTGTTATAAATGCATCTAATATACTTAAGCATAATTCTATGCTACATGAAAGCTACATTGAACAATATGCTTAAGATATAGATTTTAAAGATGTATATGCAACTTTGAGTCAAGGCAAATGGGTAGAAGAATTGGATTATCATGTGAAGGACCGAATCTTATACCATTATGGGAAACTCTGCATTCCACAAACTGAGAGAGTAAAGATAATTAGAGAAGCACACACTTCTCTGATATCAAGTCACTTTGGGGTAAGTAAAACAATTGCACAGCTGCAAAGGTTTTGTTATTGGCCAAAAATGAGTGAGATAGTTTCTAGATATGTAAGAGGGTGTACTATGTGTGCTAAAAGCAAGCCCAGCAACAAAAAACTAGGCTTGTACACTCCATTACCACTACCTTCTCACCCTTGGGAAAGTGTTTCCATGGATTTTGTTGGAGGACTATCTAAATCTAGGAAAGGTCATGATTATCTATATGTTGTTGTGGATAGGTTCATCAAAATGTGTATTTTGATACCTTGTAATAAACAGATTACAACTGAACAAACTGCAAAACTATTTTTTGAACATGTATGGGTTCATTTTGGATTACCCGCTTCCATTGTATCTGATCGAGACACCCAATTTGTGGGGAAGTTTTGGTCAAGTCTGTGGGAACTGATGGACACTAAATTGAAGAAAAGCACAACTTTTCATCCACAAACTGATGGCCAGACAAAAGTAGTTACATGACAGTGATCCAGTTACCCAGAGGATATTTTAGCAAACATCCTAGACTTTGGGATGAACATTTGTGTTATGTGCAGCATGCTTACAATAGAGCAAAACATTCTTCTACACAGAGATCTCCTTTTGAGACCTGTTTTGGTTTCACACCAAGGTCTCCTTTGGATTTTGTCTTTGGTAAAGATACCACAGTTGAGGGACACAGTGATGTGGATAGGGAAAATAGGTTCATTGAACAAATCATGGAGATCCACTAGGCAGTACAGTAACAATTGGAAAAGAGCCAAACCAAATACAAGGCTAGGCATGACAAGCATCGGATGGAGAATAGTTTCCAAGTTGGTGACCAAGTCTGGTTGTATATTAGCAAGGACAGGATGTAAGGTGAAGGTAAAAAGCTAAAGCCCATCAGGTATGGACCTTTCAAAATACTTGAGAAGATTGGTGAAAATGCTTTTCGCCTTGATCTACCAGCTTACATACACATCTACTCAGTCGTAAATGCAGATTGCTTGAGATTCTTTGAACCCTCTCTAATTGAGGATCCCGAAGAGCAGAGTCAATTGCCTTCTATTGATGACCTGCTACCTGAATATCTTAATGAATTGTAGGAAGACACGGTGCTGGACAGGAAGGTGAGGACAACACACAGAGGAGATGTTGAGTACCTTAGAATAGGGCTCAAAGGTTCAAAGTCAAGCAGTGCAAAGTGGATTTAGATTGGGCAAGTGAGACAACAGTACCCTCACTTAGTCGATGCTTGAAAACCAACTTTTGGTGTTCTAAAAGCTTTTTCAGTGGGAAGGCCGTGATCTGAATTGGATCCATGAAGAATAATTAAAGTATCATGACTGTATCAGATCGGGATAAAACTTTGAATTCTAACAACATAGAGCGATCAAAAACACCTCTAAATAGTGGCAGTTGGCAGCTAGCGTGGAACAACGAGGACCTTGGTCAAAGCACGCTGACCGAGGCCCATGGAGACTGCGTAGGAGGCGAAACTAGCCCCTAGGAAGCCTGGATCGGGAAAAGGAGGTAGTTTTTTATGCCCCTCGAGAAGGAGAGGCCTCGATTGCTCGGTCACATGGGAGACATGAAAATCATGGGGAAAAGGCTAAAGGCTAAAGTCGGGACCTGCGCTCCAAAAACCGGTGGTATTTATCGGGGGCACCCTTGGGCAGTAAGCAAATTTGGTGAAAAAGGAATGATTCCACTCAGCTCCCAATGCGTGGCAAGTGGAGGAGAGAGAAAACTACCGCTCATCGCGTGCTAATGGTCGAGCAAGTAAACCGCGTGAAATGAGTGAATGGCGTCGGATTTGGGGGACCCAGATCTAATGGCTGAGATTGTGCTCGATGGAGAAATTGGAATTAACGTGGGATTAAGCCGTGATATGTAAGAATTTGAGGTCTGATTTGATGCGAAGGTTGTGGATGAGTCATTTCCTGACATAATCGAAGAACCAAACCAATGAGGAAAAAGCTGGCGCAGCTCGTAGGAGGACAAGTGGCCACTCCCTGTGAGCCGATGATCATGATGAAGAGATGGGGGATCCCAAACGAACATCAGTAGGCGATTTGACAGAGGTAGAAGGGGAATCGAACAGCCATGAGATTGATTGGCTTTAAAGCCATGAACAGACAAAGCAGAAGACACTGAACATAGAAGAAGGAGAAGAGAAGAAAAGGAAGAAGACAGAGAAAATGAAGAAGAGACAGTGAAGTAAAAAGCAGAAGAGACAGAGAGTCAAGCTGACCTGCAGCATAAGGCAGCATCGAGAAAACCCTGAGAGGTTCTATCGGGACTGAGCACCACATTGGGCTCCTCCCATTAAAGACCAGAGAGGTCAAGAGCTGGTACGGAAAAGATTTTGTGCACTCTAGTGGCTTGGGGAATCCAAGAACCACCCTGCCAATCAAATTTTGTTTCAGGAGACTCACATTGAGCTCCTTCATTGTAATTCTCTACTTTAAGACATAATAAAAGAAGGCCACCACTGATAGTTGGACCGGAGATGTAGCCCTGGAGGATAGGGTGAACTCCTTGTTAATTTCTTGTGTTCTTGTATTTGCTTATTGTGTTTCTCTGACGTCTTCCATTTCAGGTGTCTGTGTATTTGCAATTTGATTGATCCATTGCCTAATAACATAGACACACACACTAGCACATGAGTCTGTAATACCTTCATTCAATAATTCTTAACTGAGATCACTCAAAGAGTGATTATCAGATCACTAACGTTTCCCACAAAGCCTTTGTCGTAGCTTCCCCTGATACATTCAGCAATACTAAATCTGAGACACACAATCGTATTGTGCTCTTTTCCCTCCGATCTAACTTCTTCCATTCTTCATTGGAAACTCCTGTTGGTTTAGTACCCGGATCTACCGCGATCCACTGATCCTTATCCACCAAGAGATCCTCGATCTTGAGTTTCCACAACTCAAAACTCTGACCATTAAATTTCTCGATCTCTATCCTTCCACTCATCGCCATCTTCTTTCACCACCAGAATCGATCTCGCAGATCTCCCACTGAACAAGGTCTACCACAGGCCTGAGCGAAACCCCTCAGCAACAAAGGCGTCCCCTTGAAGCCAAAACTGCTTTGATACCAAATTTAGGTTTTAACCCCATACAGAAATTACTTGCATACGAATTCTAGAACACAGAAAATAAATAATGTAAGAGCATAACACATAAAACACATTTACACAGAGATTTTCCCCTAGATCCCAAAACCAGGACTACCGGTTTGATTTTTCATTATGTTCCTTTCAATGTTACAATACATATTTATACATGTCGAAGCATCCAATACCATGGACCGAAAACCATCGCGTCCAAAAAAAAAACATGTGCGAAAATCAAGCACAAAACCATAGGTGGGTCCACCCAACCTAACATAGGATCCAAAACCAAAATTTTCCGGGGTGCTACCCCAGACCCCATAAAGTGGGGTTATGGGTACCCCTCAAACCCCCTGTGACCTCCCTTCTTCTAACCCCCAGTTAACGACATGGGCTAGTCGTGGAAAGAATATAACACAACCCAACATATTCATGATTTTGAAGTGTAAAATGAGTTTTTATGTTAATTTTATGAGGAATTTTAACATAAAAAAGAGCTTGAACAACAACATAAAAATATATAGAACATCATCAGAAAAAAATCACAACAGGAACATACTGAAGGAGTTCACCCCTCCAGGGCTACGTCTCCTTGGTCCAGCTTCCAATGGCTTGGGCCTCTCTATTATGCTCAAAAGTGTAAACAGATATGTTTACAAGGCTCAAATGCTTCTGAAACTTGCTCCAATGAGTCCAGAATGTCCAAAAATGGCTACCTATCCTCTTTTTTGCATCCAATTTTGTCCAAAACTAGAGAAGTTATCACCTCTCTTAGTTTCTCCACTATTCCATCTACAATTTGCACAATATTTGGCATCATCCTACATATTTCCCCATTTTCCGCTAACAGAGCCACAAATTCCCTGGATTTTGGGCGGATTTGTAGGACTGTTAATTTTGTCGCCAAGACCTTGAAACCATAATATTGGTCATATGGGGGCCATGCACCCAAGGACTAGCCCCCGATGCTGGCCCCCTCCCTTCAATAGTCACCGTAACCATTAGCGATTTGCGCAGGAGTGATCACACGTGGACAATTTGTCTAGCGATCAGGTGGTGGCAGTGACCTTGGTGGTCACAACAAACAGTTAACTCTGGTGGTTTTGGATGTTCACATGGGGGGCGGTTAAGTCTGCCTGACCCCACAACCTTGGCGGCATTAAACTTTAAATAAAACCTGTCGCCCTTATAGGTTAAGAAACACATGCGGGCAAGTTGGTAAGTGTTGGTTTTGTGCTATGGGAGGTTGCAGGGTCGAGCCCGGCCTCCACCCTATCCGCCATACAAATTTTACTATGCCCTTAGGAGGACACGTGACAGCCTTAGGCTTAGCCACATGTCACCTCCTCATTAGCCCATACAAAAACACATGGAACAATAAGATGAATACAACTCAACAAAATATTCTGATAATGTTCTAGTAATATTCCAAGAATATTCTCCTTGCCACCTAGGCAGCACAGATGCCCATTCAGCATCCATGGCAGCCACCTACAAATTTTTTACATGTTTGACAAAGTGAACAGATCATGTTTTTGGGAGCATACGATGTATGTTTCACGCGAAATTAGTTGTGCCGATTCAGGATGACGAGCACTACGTGGTTGTTCAAGTTACACACCATTCTGACGATTTTTATTTTTGAGCATAAGTTTGAGGACTTGATCACTCCTCCCCACTAGAAGCTTTCTGGACCCCAAATGATCACTTTCAGTTGTCCAGCAGGTGAGGGTACAGTTCCCTCACCTTTATAATCTCTATCCATCTGGATTTTGAAGGATTTGTACCCCTGAGCCCCACTCGAAGATAATCGACACTTCCCCTTATTGATGTCCTTGTTCTTCTGTCAAGTATAGTGTCTTGCTGAAGCTCATCAAGGAAACCTAGAGAAAAGTCTTCAATAGATGGAATTTGAAAATTCTCTCCTTGATCTTCAATCAAAGGAGGCTCATACAACCTTAGATTCTCGACATTAACAACAACATAAATTTGCATATAAGAAGGCAAATCCAACTTGAAGGCATTGTTACCAATCTTTTCCAAAATTCTGAATGGGTCATATCTAATGTGAAGCAAAACTTCATCACCAACTTGGAACTTATGATCTACTCGATGCTTGTCATGCCTTTATTTGTACTTGCCTTAGCTCTTTTCAATCTTTTCATGAACTTTTTGGTGTACCAATTGGATTTGTTCAATGAACTTTCTTTCTTTGTCTATGTCGGTATGACCACCAATAGCAACATCTTTACCAACAATGAAATACAAAGGAAATTTAGGCAAGTATCCCAAACATGCCTCAAATGGCGATGTTTGAATTGAAGATTGCTTGGCCCATTTGTAAGCATGTTGAGTATAGTGCAAATGTTCATCCCAAAACTTAGGATGCTTTCTACAATATCCATGAAGAAATGTATCACTATTCTATTCACCACGTGTTACACTAAAAAATGTCACCTTGACTACTTACAGTTAGTATGGCTCAAATCAACAGTCATGCTACCCTCTTAGGCAAGTCTCATGCCTCTGTTATCCATCTCAAACTCAAAGAAGAGAGAAAGTCTTGTAAAAACTATGTTTATCTCTGGGGTCGCAGGTTCTCTCTAGCCTTACCTGCGGGGACGCTGACCATGTTCACAAAATCTGCGTCCATGGACGCTCTGTATGTTAAGGGACAGGTGCGTCCCTCTGTAAAAGGCAAAATGCGCGAGTTTTATCTTGAAAAAGTTACTTGTGGTTACTTCTAGAACATTCTAGAGGTCGGTTTGATGAAATGGATGCGCCTCCAGTTGGTTCATGTATCTCTATTAAGGGGGAACTTATCCCATCAATAAGGGAGCTATCCCACCCAAAGAGGGGGATGATCCCATTGATAGTGGACCTGAATAACCTCTTTACAGCACTATAAATAAAGGCATTGAGCCAGAAGGAGAGGAGGTTGGAGCTATACATTTTCTTTGGGTAAATGCTGCAGGATTTAGGTCTTCCATTAGAACCTTTGTGAGGAGAGATTGTCTTCACTTGATTCTACTTGGGAGAGGGTGAGCTTTGTCAAAGTAGAGGAAAACCCTTGATGGACCCTGGGAGGAACTTGCACAACACCAAGGCCAGGTTGTAAGAGTTTCTTTGTTTCGTTATTAATACAAACTGGTTTATTTTTCTCAATAGCTTGTGTTAATGAGTTATTTCATGTGTTCCTTGGTCTGCATGTTGAATATATGTTTTATTATATGAAATGCAAGTGCTTGGTAATTGTTTGATTGTTTGTGGTTGCAGGAATTGACTTGAAGGAGGAGCTCATCCGGATCGTCAAGAACGGACTTCAACAACAGCGTTTTGGAATAAGGTAAGCCTAAACACTTGTAGTTTTCATGTTGTAAAAGGTGTATTTAGAGAAAGATCACTCCATTTTGTCTTGTTTGTCATTAGAACGTCTTAGACTTCTAGGAAGGTCAGTCGTGTCCGCACCCTTGACAAATTCCGTGTGACAAATTGGCGACTCCGCTGGGGAATCCATTAATGAGAGAGTCTTTTCCTTTATATGAACTTTGCTTTGAGAAAATCATTTTTATTTTCTGGTTTTTGACTGTGAGAATTAGTATTTGGGTGGCTTAGCTTTAGATTTAGTTAGATTTGGTTTTTCTTCATTTTTCCAGAAGGACGCACCCTCTGAGTACTGCACAGTGCGTCTTTGGACGCGCTGTTGCCGTCTGCACAGAGCGGGGCCGCACCTGTGACAACGGGTTGCCTGCGTCTTCCTGTAAAACTTAAGAAAATTCCATTTTTGCTTCAAATTGCTTTTAGATTTTGTTTTTTCTTAGTGTTTTCTGCCCAGATCCTTTAGTACCCTGTCAAGAATTTTCACCTGAACTAGTTTTGTGAGCTTTGAGTGTTTTAGTGGTTTTCACCGAAGTTTAGACCTAGGGTTTGATTTTTGGAAAGGCTTTGTAGTGACTTTGATAGTAGAAAGTTGTCCAGCCTTAGATCTCTCTGGTTAGTCAACCTTCTTAGAAGTCGGGCCTGTCATAAAGTCTCCTTGTGTGAGCAACTTGCCATTTGAGTTGTTTTGGGTCAAATTTCGAATTGCTTGTTTATAAAGTATTGATTTCCATTTTACAAAAAGAACAAAAAGATTAGAGTTTTGTTTTGGCTAGTTTTTGATTCTGCAATAAGCTAGTCCTTGATTTGATTGTGATCAAGTAAAACACCTTAGAAATAATCATTGTTAGTTTTGGCCTCGTTAAGATTGCTTAGAGTAAATTTGCCTTTAGTTTGCTTATGAGTGCATTTTCATAGATTTTAAGAGTTGTTAAGATTGATTTTTGGTTATATTAGATTTATTTGCTTTATTAAAAGAAAAATACAAAAACATCTTCTTAAAAAGTCTTGTTTCAAGTAGCTTTTTGTTTTCGAAAGAAGAAAAGAGTTTTTTCGTGCATGTAAAGAGAGGTTATGTTTTTATGCTTGGAAAAGAAAAACGAATTGTTTCTTTGATTGTCTTCAATTAAGAAGTTGCTTTTATAAAGATTGCATTCTCTCAACTTTTTAGTTAAGCAATTCATCGAAAAAGTAAAGTAGTGGATAAATCATTCTAGGTGCATTTTGTAGTGGTTTCGAGTCGAGTCAACACACCACTGGTTTCACTTCCATCACCTTTTGACTTAAGAAACAACCTTAAAAGTAACGCTTAAATTAAAATCAATCTAGTAATCTTTATTTTTCTAGGGCTCTGAAGCACCAACATAGCTTAGGCTAGGGTCTTGGAGTAGGTGAGTACTTAACTCTCCAAGACTACAAAACCAAACAGATAGTCTATCTTGAGTAGAACAAATCCAATTGTTTCAGTTACATTCTGGGAAAGCTCCTCTTAAAGGAGAAGCACGAGCTCGTGTCCGAACCAGTGAGGGGATCATTCCTCCCTCGTTGGGAACGACGCCAGGCAGTACGTATTACAAACGGTAAACCTCGGATTAACCATTGTCGAGGAGCCAGGGGTCACTTATCGGTAAACCTTGGATTGTTGTCAAGGAGCCGGTAAGGGGATTGGAGCTTGCTACTCTGCCCTTGCGTGCTGTCGGAGTTTAGACTGTTCCCCCAGGTGTAATTGTTGTGATTGGTAACCTTAGTGGCCATAATATCTAGGATTCTACCCAAGGTGACGGTGGAGGGAAGGTCCCACTGTACCTGGAGCAGACGTCGGTTATACTCACTTGGATTTTCTGGGGGGTTCGCTTCACTTCGAGACGGTTAAAGTGGAGGAACTTGGTCCAGTCTATTCATTAAGCAGGTTGCCGGGGTAACTGTTCCACCCGCCATTTCTGTACTGAATCCTGCGAGGTTGGGCCTAATCACCAACTAGCGCTTTTGGTCCGGAAGACTACTGTTTGTGTGTGGTTTGACGCTCTAGATTATTTAGGCGTGTGCTTCAAATTTGTTTGCTTCTTTAGAAGACTTTAGGTGGTTTGATTTGAAATTTTTACTTTGTTTTCGTGTGTTGTAGTTAAAATCTTTAATTGTGGCGGAATTACCGAGACAGTCCCGTAGACTTCGGGGCAAGTCTCCTGAGATTGTTACCGGAATAGATTTGTTAAGAAAACTCCGTAAATCGCGGGGTGAATCTCTTGAAGACATTCCGGGTCATTTAGAAGGGTTAAAGGTCCTTGTAACTCCTCCTAGTGGCAGTAGAGTAGGATCACCTGAAGAAGGAGAGTTTTCCTTGGTAGTCCATCCAGATTACCAAAGTTTAGAAACAGGTTACAATCCCGAAGCAGTTACAGTTTCCGAGCTTGCTGGTAGTTTTTCATCTGCCAGTGAAACAGGCGAAGAACCTGAAATTTCCGAACCTGTTACTCCAACTCCTAGTGTTCCTGATTCACCAAGAATAGAAAGAATTATCACCGAAAATCTTCCTGTTGGATTAATTGCTATAGAAGAACTTGTTCCAGAGGAAGAAATAGGCGTTTCTGATTCTGAAGATCTAATTACCCTTGATCTAAGGGAGCGTGAATCCATCTTTTACAGTCCTCCTAGAAGTGAATCTTGGTACCTTGCATTAACCAATTTTTTAGACAACTCAGTAGGTTTTTCTACACCTCGTACTCCGGTTCCACCTAGAGGAATTCATTCTCCTGTAAATATGTCTGGTCAGTCATCTGTGTTTTCACAAAGTCCTGAATCATTTTTACATGGCGGTCCTTCTGTTCCTACTGGGTATCAATCACTTTCTGGTACCTTTGCGGGAGCATCTCCTCAACCCGTTGATCATGGGTTATTAGTTGGAAACAGTGGTAATGTACCATTGAGTATAGGTGACGTTTATATGATGTCAGGTTCAACTCCCATTAACCAACCTCAAGGTGGCCAATTACCGCCTGGGGGGCAACCTTCGTTAATGCCTGGGGGGCAACCTCAAGGTACTTCATTCGTGACTGGGGGGCAACCTCAAGGGTATCAACCCCAAGGGTATCAACCCCAGCCTCAATATGTACCCCAAAGTCAACCTCAGTATCAATATCAACCTCAAGGATGGCAACCTCAAGGATGGCAACCCCAAGGGTATCAACCCCAAGGGTATCAACCTCAAGGATACCAACCTCAAGGTCAAGGTCAACCCCAGTATTCGTATTTACCTCAAGGTTATCAACCTACGGGTCAATACCCTGGTCAAGGTTATCAACCACCTCAAGGGCAATCATATGGGACTGCACCTTACAGTTATCAACCCTATCCTCAATACGGCTATGGATCTCAGTATCCTCAACCTGTTACGAGTCAATACCCTGGAATGTTAACATGGGATCCGTCACAGGGTCAACAGATGTCGCAACCAAGTATACAGTCGGTACCTCAAGCAGGACAACCTGCAGTTCCTGGTCCACCCCAGCAACCGCAACCTGTCCAGTCAAGTGTTCAGACCCCTGTAACTTCCGTAGTTACTCAGCCGCCAATTGCACCTGGTACTCCACCTCACACGGCTGCAGCAACTACCGCTTCATCTACCATGCTTACTTCTGGAGTATCGGCAGCTCCGGTTTCTACTGTCCCTGTAACCACTCCTCAGACATCTGTACCGTTGTCTGGACCCACGGTTCAAACCACAGTCCAGATGCCTGTAGGCCAACCTGGTACAAGTACGGTTGTTACTACTCAACCTCAATTTGTTCAACCTCCGTACCAGGGACAGTATCAACCTGGGCAAGCTGCCCAACAACCGGTTTACCAGTATCAACCGTATCCTGGGTACACTTATCAACAACCTCAGCAACCCCAGTACGGTCCGGTTAATCCTGGTTTTCCAGGAGGATATAATATCCCAAATGCGACTCCTGTTCCTAGTTATCCTGGATATCCTCCTCCTGGGGCTGGTATTGTGACTCAGAGTTTTAGAGATCCTAACCGGCAGTTACCGTTTATTGCGACTTTAGATTTACCCGACTTGACGCGCCTAACGAACGATCCAATTCAATATCTTCAGTTCTGGCCGCCAATGCCAAATAAGTTGCCCAGCGATATACCCAAGTTCGAAGGTAAGTCTGGAGAGGATCCGTCTAATCACGTGATGACTTACCACCTCTGGTGTGCATCAAATTCCATCTCAGATGATTCCATCCGCTTACGTCTTTTCCAGCGTACACTCATTGGTCTCGCAGCCAAGTGGTACATTGAGTTACCACGGGCCTCTTTTTACAACTTTAGCCAGTTAGCTACCTCGTTCTTAACTCATTTTCAGTTACCAGTCAGATACGATAATGGTACAGAATTATTAACTTCGCTAAAACAATCGACATCCACGTACATTTCTGATCACATTCATGAGTGGAGACGTCGAAGGAGATTAGTGAAAGTTTTTATCCCGGACCAAATCTTAGCTGAATGGTTTGTCAAATCATTATTACCAAGAATTACTGAAGATGTAGCTAAGGCCGGAGTAGTTACTGAGGAGCAAGTCATTGCTCAGGCACAATACCTTGACTTAGTTTACACTCAGTCGGGTACGTTACACGAGAAAATTCCGGATCTTCCAAAGTCAAACCAAATCGCTGCTGCTCCTTCGGGATCTCATGCCGCTGATGGTATGATTGGTATCGTGACTACGAAGAGTAAGAAGAAGTCTTCCAAGACCTCCAATACTCCAATTATCACTTTGCCTGATTCTCCGACAGGAGAGTCTTCTCCTCCTGAACTTACCGCCGACATTCACGCTGTAGAGTCATCTACGGCCAAATCAAAAAACGGTGGAAAGAAGAAAGGAAAGAAGAAGGCTAAAGCAGACAAGGCTCCAAAGGAGAAAACGGAAAAGTCGGAAACCAATGACGAAAAACGCAAACCTCGATATCCTTGTCTCATTTGTGAAGAAGATCATTTTACGAGAGACTGCCCTCATCGGGCCGAGGTAGTGAAAATAGTCAAAGGTTCTCCCACTCCTGCTGTGTTAAAAAATCCATTTCCAGAGCAGGAGAATAAGATGATAGGTTCTTCTTCGAATGCCAGTGAAGAACCCATTTTGATGATGTCTCATGTCAGGATTGCGACTCGATCGCAAGATTATGGTAGTAAGGCTCCTGTTGATGGTAAGGAAGCAGAATCTTCTCACTCTAACCCATCAACCTCAGCTCCTGGTTCCGATCCACTACAGATCGAAAAACCTAACCCAGACTTAGTGATTAAGCCGCCCGCCAAGGGTGTACTTCGAAGGTCTGCTTTCAATCCACATGCGAGAGCAGCCCAGAATTACAACATTGTTGAAGACTTAGCTGTTTCACCTTCAGCAATGTCGGCACTCGAAGTGCTGCAATCATGTCCAGCGCAACGAAAATTGCTTTTGTCGGCTATTGGAGCTGTCGATGTTCAGGACCCGAACCTAATGATCTTTGATCTAGAAAGTAGTACACCGCGTCTCCCCCATCAAATGGCTTTCCAAATTCCAGTGATAGTCAAAAACAGGCCTATTCATCGGACTGTGATTGATGAGGGAGCTTCTACGTGTATTATGTCGATTCAATGTTGGAGATCGCTTGGTTCTCCTTCGTTGAACCAATCCCCCACCATCCTTAAGGCCTTTGATGGCCGTGGGTTCCGTCCGTTTGGTATTCTACAAGAATTGCCTATAGGGGTCGAAGGTAAAACCGTTAGTCTGGATGTGGAAGTGGTTGATGCCCCTCTAGACTACAACCTTCTTTTGGGTCGAAGTTGGTCATATGCTATGACAGCGGTCGTTTCATCGGTCTTCAGAGTCATTAAGTTTCCACATAACGGTAAGATCGTGACTATTGATCAGCTGACATACTTTTCATCCGACCCAACCTCTTCAGAAACTATCCAGCATGTTGGTAAAACGACAATCCCTTATAGGGACATTGGTGTAGGTTTAGTTAAGGATTCCGGTTTACTGGGAACTTTTCCTCTCCCTCCACTCAATGCAGACCCTTCGTTTGCAACGATTCATATGATCACGTCAGAAAACATTATTTATGATGATCCTTGGTATGTTCCCTCTGACTCTGAGCTAGACTCACTCGGTGATGTTATGCCGTTGAGTCCGTATGAGATTGCTTATGAAGCTCTTATGTCTTTTACCGACTTTCATTCAACCGAAACCGACCAAATGAATGTGGTCAGTGAAGAGTCACTTTTCACCTCACCCTTAGAACGGATAACGTTTCCCGAAGAAGTGTCATCTGACGAACAACTTCGCGAAATCCTAAGTGTAGATGATCTACCATGGGAAGATCTCCATCACAGATCTTCGTTTTTACCTAAGGGCGATGCATTTGAAAATGATTTTTCATCTATCTTTACCGCTGAATATGTCAAAGACGCTCAGGATCCAACGAAACATTCTGATTCAGAGCTGAATTTAGGGAATATTTCTCGTACTATTCCCATTGATATTTCAGTGAAACCCGGAATCGAGGAGAACATTCATATAGGTGCCGCATGTACTGAAGAAGAAATCCAAACTTACAAGGCCCTATTCCAAGAATTCCGCGACGTGTTTGCCTGGTCTTACGAGGAAATGCCGGGAATTGATCCTGCCATTGTTGTTCATGAAATCAAAACCTACCCGGATGCTAAACCCATTCGGCAACGGTTGCGTCAGATTCACCCTCGAAAAGCGGCTGCGATTAAAGCAGAAGTCGAAAAGCTGTTGAAAGCAGGTTTCATTTATCCGATCCCGTTAACGGATTGGGTATCGAATATTGTTCCCGTCAATAAAAAACAAGGAACAATAAGAATCTGTATCGACTATAGGGATATCAATCGAGCTTGTCCAAAAGACAACTATCCTACGCCTTATATCGATCAAATTATTGATGATTGTGCCGGAAGTGAGATGTTTTCCTTCATGGATGGTTTCTCAGGCTATAATCAAATCAATATTCTACCTGCCGATCAACCAAAAACGGCATTCATTTGTCCATGGGGGACATTTGCTTATTGCAAATTACCTTTTGGACTTAAGAATGCCGGGGCCACTTTTCAACGGGCGATGTCTTATGCATTTCATGACATCAAGCACATTGTGCAACCCTATCTCGATGATTTGCCTGCTCATTCTTTACAACGAGCTGATCACCTTGTCCACCTACGAGCAATCTTTATGAGGTGTAGGCATTATCGAATTCGGTTGAATCCCCACAAGTGTGTTTTCTGTATAGAAACAGGTCGATTGCTGGGATTTGTTGTTTCAAAAGCCGGCATTCGCGTCGATCCCTCGAAAGTCGAGGCTATCATCAAATTGCCTCCTCCTTCGAGTTTGCGCCAACTCCAAAGTTTGCAAGGGAAAGCGAACTTTTTACGCCGATTCATCCCAAACTACGCCGAGGTCACTAAAGGTTTTACACGGTTGTTGAAACAGAACGCACAATTCTTTTGGGACGAGATTGCCCAACAATCTTTTGATGCATTAAAACACGCGTTGACCCATGCACCGTTATTGCATCCTCCCAACTACAACCAGGACTACTTCTTATACCTCGCAGCTTCGCATTCCACCATTGGAATGGTGTTAGTTCAAGAAGATGAATTCAAAGCAGAGCATGTGATATATTATCTTAGTAGAACCTTAAATCCCACTGAGTTAAAATATTCGCATGTGGAGAAATTGGCCCTGGCAGCCGTTCAAGCTGTCCAGCGTTTTCGTCACTACATTCTTCTCCGCAAGACTACAGTTATTTCGGATTGCAACCCTATGATTTATATTTTGACAAAACAACTGCTAGGGGGCAAGTACTCTAAATGGATTGTTATCCTGCAAGAGTTCGACTTGGAGTTCGAGAAGTCCAAGTCTAAGAAATCTTTAGTTTTTGCGGAATTGATGTGTGATTTCCCGAGTGCTGACACAGAGACTGTGGCAGAGGAGTCCATTGCGGACGAATCTTTGTTTCTTATTAGCACTTTAGATCCGTGGTATGGGGATATAATCATCTATCTCCAAACCCAAACCTTTCGGCCTGAAGCTTCCAAGGAAGACCGTCGAAAAATTCGGTTTCGATCCCAGCAATACAGAATTATTGGAGATACACTTTATCGCCGGGGGGCAGACTTAGTTTTTCGACGTTGTTTAACTCACGAAGAGGCTGAGAGAGTTTTGAATGATTGTCACTCTGGAGCATGTGGCGGTCATATGTCTGGGTATGCCACAGCTCAGAAGGTGTTGCGCGCTGGCTATTTCTGGCCGTCTATGTTTAAAGATTGTATCCTTGCTGTCAGAACATGCCACAACTGTCAAGTGTTTGATCGAAAGATGCGCGCTCCACCTGCTCCTCTCCACCCTATAATTGCCGCTGGTCCATTCGCCAAATGGGGCATTGACTTTATTACTTGTAACCCTCACTCGGCCGGGGGGCATGCGTATATCATCCTCGCGGTTGATTATTTTACAAAATGGGCCGAGGCGATGCCTACATTCGACGCAAGCGGCAAGACAGCTGCAGTTTTCGTATTCAATCATATCATAACTAGGTTTGGTGTCCCACAAGCAATCATTACTGACCATGGGAGCCATTTTCGAAATGTCATGATGACTGAGCTTACAAGCCAGCTTGGTTTGCGCCACGATAGCTCTACTCCTTATTATCCGCAAGCCAACGGTTTGGTTGAGTCAATCAACAAAGTTCTAGTCATCATGATTCGACGGATCATTGGTATCCATCGAACGAATTGGCATAACATGTTATTTTCGGCGCTATGGGCATATCGAACTTCAGTGAAAAATTCAACAGGTTTCACCCCTTTCCAGCTAGTTTATGGCTTAGAAGCTGTGTTACCTATTGAATGCGAAATCCCATCACTTCAAATGGCTGTCGAATTACTTCCAGCTACTTCCGAAGAGGAGAAACGGTTATTATACTTGGCTAAATTAGATGAGACTCGACGTGACGCTACTTTAGCTATCGAGACTCACGCGAAACGAATGAAAGCTCAGTACGATAAAAATGTAACCCCTCGAAGTTTTTCGGAAGGAGACCTAGTACTATTATATGATCAAGCTAACGATAAGCTAGGTGCCGGAAAATTCGTTCCCATGTGGCATGGGCCCTACATTGTAAAGCGAAAGCTAGCAAAAGGGGCTTATGAGTTAGTTGATTTTGATGGGGACTCTTTGGGTAAACCCAGAAATGGACTTTACCTAAAGAGGTATTATGCTTAAAATGATGGGTATGGAGAAATTTTTAGATAGGTTAGATTTCCTTTCTAGCTAGCAAGTGTGTTAGTTTAGTCAGTGTGCTTAGCTTAGCGAGTGTGGTTTTTCGTCATTATTCTGGCTTATCTTGGTTTTACTCTTGATATTGTAGATGTCGACGCCTCTCCAAACATACATTGGATTTGCTGATGGTGCTTGTCGTAATACACGGAATATCTCTTCCGCAGCTTGGGTTATCTATTCGCCCTCTGACGAGTTAGTTTCTATGCATGGGGTAAGCCTCGGTCAAACAACGAATAACATTGCAGAATACAGTGCAGTGGTTGAATTATTATCCGAATCTATTTCATTTGGAATTCGACGTTTGATAGTGAGGTTAGATTCTGAACTTGTTGTATTACAGCTTAATAGAGTTTATGCCATTAGAAATCCTGTGTTATTAAGGTTGTTTTTGAGAGTGCGTCTCTTGGAACGTGAATTTGATTACATTGAATATCAACATATTCCAAGGTCTTTGAATACATTAGCAGATGCAATTGCTTCTCGAATGTTGGACAGACATTTACGATAATCATGCAAGTAAATTTAAAAACATTTCATCACATATGTTAAACAAGATAAGCCGGTAATAGTGATATATATAGATAGAAGTGTGTCAAAAAATATATACATCGTCTTCGATCATAGGTTTAAAACACCTTATGATCGGCAAAATGATAGTACAAAAAGTCAAAAATGTCACATGTGACTACAAAAGTGACTAGTCAATCACTGGTGGTGCTCTCTGTACGACACCACTGCGCGGGCTACCTTACGCAAAAATCTCCTAAACGGTCCAGGGACCGCGACTACGAAGCGCTGAAGCCTGATAGGAATGTCGTCCATAGTAGTCTCAGGTATATCTGCCGTGAGACGCTCTAGATCATGCTCCAACTCAGCTAGTACTTCTGCTGTCGCATCCTGTGGGGCCGGTACCGGTGCAGCTGGATGTAGTCTATCATAAGGCCGGAGGTTGGCTGGACGCTGTGGACCAACATCTGCATTTTGAAAGATTTACTATTAATTTTGAGACGATATATATAAAAAATACAAAAAATACATAACTAGAAAACTTGTGAAAATAAAAAGTACCTCTGTCGTCCCATTGTTCTCCCTGTGGAAGAACCATGTCCGGATCACCTCTGAAATCCATTCCGGCATACGGAAAGTCCTGTATCACAAAAAGCTGGCCCTCTAACCAGTCAAAATAACTATCTGAGAATCGAACTACTGTCGCGCCCTCGTCAGGATGCCGGGCCATCACCGCAACCCATCGTATCAGCTTTGGCTGCCGAGGACCCAAGATATCAACAGTGAGTTGCTGAGGGATCAGCATTGGAATTCTCTCCAAGGCAAAGCTCACGACTATAGGCCCATATCCAAAAGTCTTTAGTCGTCCGTTCTTTGCCTTGGTCAGTTGGCTCTTCATATGAGCCGACACAGCTTCACACCAGTTGAAAATGGTGCCTTGGTAACAGTCAATTGCCATCCGCATTTGGGATCCGGAAGCAATGTGTAAAGCGGCCGCGCCGCAAATTCTGGTAACCGTGAACGCTATGACTTTGAGTTCCGGTAGAGTGATGTGTTTTATCTCTATGCCTTTTGAATGGTGAGCCCCACGTGTGCACCAATCCTCGCGGAGACTATCAAGGGATTGGCCACCCGGCCTAGTCCCCGCAAGACTGAGTTGCTCACCTCTGTTTGGCAAGCCAGTGAGAAAGTATACATCCGAGGGCTCTATCTCGAGCTGGTGCCCTCCTATGTAAAAGCATTGTTCTTGTACGTTCCATCGCTCAACCAGCCATTCCAAGAATCTTACCTGGCCCCTCATGCCCGGTATGGTCCAATATTTGTATAATCCGCATGCTCTTAGGGCATCCAGGGAAGGTTGATGATTTATTGCAGCTTCATCTTCCTCTACATGCTCTCTTTCTCTCCAGTCTAACATGATTAATGCCCTGCATATCAAAAATAGCAATTAGAAATTGATTTGGGAATTTTTGGTGGTTTTTTGAGAGAGTTGGGGTTTTGAAATGCGCGTTTCTCGGAGGACGCACCCCGGCTTTGTAGCACAGGGCGCCCGGACGCAGCTGGCCTGAAGGCGGGCTGCGTCTTCCGACCGTTTTCCCGTATGAGAAAAAGTCGGGGGACGCAGGTCACCCGAAGGGCACCTGCGTCCGCCGAGAGGCGCATTCCAAAACCAAAACCCCCCAAAAAATGAAACTAAGACCTAAAAATTAATTCTAAACGGATAGAAATGCAGAGTAGGATGTGTAAAATACCTGGATGAGACGGCGTTCGATTCCGACGGTCAGATTTTCCGCAGCGACCACGGGAAGTTTCTTGTCAAAAGCTCCTTTTTCAACCTCAACAGTGAAACGGTAAAAATGACATGGTAAAAGGTCTTTTTATAGGTTTTTTGGATGAATTAGTTCATTTTTTACCATGAAAAGATGTTTTTGAATGTATTTTTGCCTATTTTAAACAGGTATGAGTAATGTGTTGCTTTTGTGCAGGACAAAGGGATTTCGAGGGAAATTGTAATTTTTCACAAACAAAAATATCAGAGTCATCTTTTAAGCCCTTTTCTGACTCCTAAAACATGAAAAGATCGCCGAGTGTTTCTTTTTCACTCGTTAAAACGGAATTAAAAGACGGTCCCCTTTTAGCTCTTTTCTGACCGCAAAATCAGGAAAAGATTGCCGGGTTTTTGTCGTTTCGAACTCGATAAGGAAATAAAACGACGTGTCCTTGATCGCTTTTTACTTTTCAGGTCAACGACACTATTATGAAAGTACTCCTTGGTCGCAAGATCAAGCGGTTCCCCCAGGTATTATTTTATACTTTTTCGGGCTTGAGGGACACAAATATACGAAAAAGTTCAACGTGGAGTCTCCTTTAGTTTTTTCAGACTCTCTAAAAATGAAAAACGCCGAGTTTCTCCTATACTGGGCTCGTTAAACTTTTACAGTAGAGGACCTGTTCAATTACAAACAGGAACGAACCACTCCTTCCTAGGGTTCGAATTTAAACTAGGTTGGACTCGTCCGAAGGATGAGCTTATAATCAAGCATATGTTATCCTCCTCAAGCTTGTTAAAAATAAAGAGGTACTTGCCAGAAATGGTGGGGGAAAAGAGAGAAGAATGAACCTGTTTGTCACCTTTTGTCTCAGAAGAAACTTTATTACCACTCTTGAACACGACACTTTTCATTCACCTGGGTTGGGAAATCTTTTACCTCACAGTTGACCAAATCACTTTGAAAGTCTTTAACCGGGTTTCGGGGATTAACTTTGAGTTATTCGTCACCAAGCCATCTGTTGTGTCGTTATGTGTTCAAGAGGTCTGCAAGCAAAACTTTCATCTGCAAAATACTTGTCATCCATTTGACCATCCCTGAGTCAGTCCTTACAGCAACATTTCTTCAACTTGAACAATGATTTCGTGTTGCGGGCTTGCCTGCAACGGGTCGCTTTCTATCGACATCGACACATTATCTAGAAAGATGACTTAGGAATCGACAGTACCTTGAAGTCTGCATGCATCAATGGCAGGTTTCTCGCCTTTGACGTCAGTTTACATCATTGACTTTCGATCAAAGGATTCCGTGAAGTGTTCGACATCAAAACATCTATTCACATTTCACGGGTTGTGCTTGGTACTTTGAGAACCATTGACATTACTGGTGGTCTCTCTCACGCTTGTTAACAGTTTACATCATCGACTGGTAATCAAGTGGTTTCTAACATGTTCGACATCGAATCATTTAATCACATGGCTAGAATCGTACCAATTCGGGAAGTAGAAGTGAAGACCCTGGATCTAGTTTCTACCATCCAGGCTGCGAGGAGTTTTGTATTCATTATCTATGTAGACTAATCATAAACAGATGGCTGCGTCCATACTGTGTCTACAAAAGTCTATTAAAATGATGTACTGCAAGATCATTCCTGTATCAGAATAGTTAGTCCATTAGTTAAAGTTTTGAATCTGAGTATGGGAATGCCTACCTCAGTGATGATATAATCTTATCCATGTATTTTGTGTTGAAAATTGCAGGTTCCAACCAGGCCATCCACAAGACAATCCTTGAAATGATAAAGCGCTTCACCCTTCCTAGAATTACAAAACCCTACTCTATTCCAGGCTTCGCACTTTAGGGGGCAATCTGTTACACTAAAAAATGTCACCTTGACTACTTACAGTTAGTATGGCTCAAATCAACAGTCATGCTACCCTCTTAGGCAAGTCTCATGCCTCTGTTATCCATCTCAAACTCAAAGAAGAGAGAAAGTCTTGTAAAAACTATGTTTATCTCTGGGGTCGCAGGTTCTCTCTAGCCTTACCTGCGGGGACGCTGACCATGTTCACAAAATCTGCGTCCATGGACGCTCTGTATGTTAAGGGACAGGTGCGTCCCTCTGTAAAAGGCAAAATGCGCGAGTTTTATCTTGAAAAAGTTACTTGTGGTTACTTCTAGAACATTCTAGAGGTCGGTTTGATGAAATGGATGCGCCTCCAGTTGGTTCATGTATCTCTATTAAGGGGGAACTTATCCCATCAATAAGGGAGCTATCCCACCCAAAGAGGGGGATGATCCCATTGATAGTGGACCTGAATAACCTCTTTACAGCACTATAAATAAAGGCATTGAGCCAGAAGGAGAGGAGGTTGGAGCTATACATTTTCTTTGGGTAAATGCTGCAGGATTTAGGTCTTCCATTAGAACCTTTGTGAGGAGAGATTGTCTTCACTTGATTCTACTTGGGAGAGGGTGAGCTTTGTCAAAGTAGAGGAAAACCCTTGATGGACCCTGGGAGGAACTTGCACAACACCAAGGCCAGGTTGTAAGAGTTTCTTTGTTTCGTTATTAATACAAACTGGTTTATTTTTCTCAATAGCTTGTGTTAATGAGTTATTTCATGTGTTCCTTGGTCTGCATGTTGAATATATGTTTTATTATATGAAATGCAAGTGCTTGGTAATTGTTTGATTGTTTGTGGTTGCAGGAATTGACTTGAAGGAGGAGCTCATCCGGATCGTCAAGAACGGACTTCAACAACAGCGTTTTGGAATAAGGTAAGCCTAAACACTTGTAGTTTTCATGTTGTAAAAGGTGTATTTAGAGAAAGATCACTCCATTTTGTCTTGTTTGTCATTAGAACGTCTTAGACTTCTAGGAAGGTCAGTCGTGTCCGCACCCTTGACAAATTCCGTGTGACACCACGTCTGTTTGACCATCTGTTTGTGGATAAAAAGTTGTACTCTCTTTCAGTTTGGTGTCCATGAATCCCAACAAGCTTGACCAAAAATTCCCAACAAAGGAAGAATCTTGATCACTAACAATGGATGTGGGAAATCCAAAATGCACCCATACATTCTGAAAGAATATCTGAGTAGTTTGTTCAGATGTAACTTGCTTTTTACATGGCATAAAAATTTTCATTTTTCTGAACCTATCCACAACTACATACAAATAATCATGACCTATTTTTGACAATGGAAAACCTCCTACAAAATCCATAGATACATTCTCCCACGGTCGTGAAGGAACCAGAAGTGGTGTATACAATCCTAACTTCCTATTGATAGGCTTATTGATTGCACATAATGAACATCCTTTAATAAAACAGGACACACTTTCAAGCATATGAGGCTAATAACATTACGTCTGTAGATGTGCCACGGTCTTAGTTACACCAAAATGACCAGAAATAAGAGAAGTATGTGACTCTCTTATGATGTTAATTCTTTCTCCAGGTGGAATACAAAGCTTGCCAAGATGGTACAACACATTATCATGCAGATGATAATCCAATTCCTCTACTTGGTTACCTTGACTCAAGCTTGTATAAACATCTTGAAAGTCATTATCTAATGCATAATGCTCAACATAAATTTCATGTAAAACAAAATTATGCTTGAGTAAAGTAGTTGCACTAACAATAGGCCTAGAAAGAATTTCAACAACTTTATTGTAGATACCTTTCATATACCTGATTACCAAGTGGAATTGTTGAAGAAAACCTATCCATCAGAAGTGCCTTGATTGTTGCAACTTTGATTGAGATTGCAAGTATTGCAATGGTTGATGATTAGTGTGAATGATTGTTGGCTTGAGGGGGCCTGACCAAGGTTCAATGTTAGTTAGCCAAACAAATCCCTACATTACAGGCCCTTTTGGCATCAACCCACGAAGCGCGGACTGAAGTCTCACCCAACGCAGTATGGGGGAATGCTCGAACCAAGTTTCCGCACCCTTGAGATGATGTCAGTTTGTTCCAACTATACCTGCCTTCACACAGGTTGCTTATCCCTCTGCTCTACCCTTCAATACCTTCACAAAATGTCACAATCGGCTTTCGCACAACCCTAACTTGGGGCTGATATTCTTTCCCACTGTTAGGGAAACGAACTATGATGTTTTCCCACTTAGACTAAGTATCTTACTTGTCTTATTACCATATCTTAGTTAGCTTCATGTAAATAGATGTTCTTACTTGCATTCTCTTAACCAATATAGTTATACACATTCACACATCACATAAGCATTAAAAGTGAAATTCATACCCAATATAACAGATGCATAAACAGGAAATAAAGATGAAAAAATGATAGAATACTTCTCTTTATTGATAATTATGACTGTTACAGACTTGACTCACCCTACGCACTTAGTTGCAGGGGTCTGCGCACTTAGTTGCAGACTTCTAGGCCTCTGTGCACTCAGCTGTAGAGCCTATACCTACACCACGATCCCAACCTAGACTTCTACTTCAGAGCTATCTATCATACATCATATCTTCATTCATCATTATCCATATTCCTTTAAACCACTTAGAGCTTAGCTCTATTTATACAATCCCATGGTCTGTGGACCATGGGTAGATCTTTTACAACCGATATTACATTGTCAAAATAAGGGCAAAAAACCCTATGACTCTTTAACAACTATGCTCTCCACGACCACAAAATGTGGAGTCTTTACATTCAGATTACAAACATTGGGCCAAAATATGGGCTCTTAGCCCAAAACATGCTCTTGGGGGATCTTGCGCCTAATAGGCCCCCAACACAAACATTGTGACTTGCCCTCGAGTCACTCTGCAAATGCAGATATCTTAGCGCAAAGACCTCCCATCTCTGTTTAAATCATTGCAACTTCGACAGCGCACTAAGTGGCTGCTTGCCAGACTTCTTCCACACGCTGTTTGGTGACCGCTGCTGCTGAACTGCTACCCTGAATCCTTTGCTGAGTTTCTTGTAGTTGTGCGACCTTTGCTTCAATGGAGGTTGTAATTGTATAAGCCTCATCAATCCATGGCTATAGGTGCACTTTTAATACTGCTTCTTTGTGTCGAGCAACATCCACCTGTTCCTTGAGCACCTTTTCCTGTTGCATTCGTGCAAGCCTTTGTGCAAGGGAAACTATCTACTTGGTCCCTTTTACCTCGTCATACCTCTGTTGTAGCTCGCGTGCCTCTGTTTCTAGGTGCTCTATATTCAGTTCCTCCTACAGGGTGGTTAGTACCTCGAATGACTGTTCGAAGAACTACATGTAGTCTATCACTACACTGTCAATCACTGCGATTTTTGTTGTAACCGCGGTGGTACGCTATTCTTTGACCTCTCGTGGATTTGAAGGCTGAGCCTTCAACAACAATTCTACGATTTGAAGGTTTAGCTCCAGCTAAACCCTGGCCATCTCTTCTCTTATGTCATGCACCCTTGTGGCTAATCTACGGACGCGCGCTTCCACCGGTTCCTTTGCCTGAATGTCTAACTTCGAGACCATCCAGTAGGCTTCCTCTACAACCTACATTATTTGTTTGTTATGCTCCACTACCTCTGCACTACAGGCTCAACTACTCAATGTTGATGCACTGCTCGCTCATTACCTGCAAAGTGCGACTCTCCCTGGCCTTGAGTTCTGCGATGACTCCATCCTATAAGAGGTAGAGTGTCTCCCAAGGGAGTGCAACCATGTTCACCTTTCAAATTTCTCACCATGGGTCTATTGGCTTCCTTCTCTATAGTAAGTGCCCCATTTGGTAGCACTATTGTATTGGTCACCCTTATGCGCAACATTTCCTCGGCAGCTGAAGTGTCAACTACGAGGTTGGTGGACACTATGCCAGCATGTGGAGTGCGAACCTACAACTCCTGCAACTCTCTCCGAAGTGCCCCCAATACCAACTGTTGTTGTTCCTTGAACTGTTGGAGGACCTCTGTGGTGACATCCCTCACCGTTTTGTTGATATCATGAAAATTCCCCTTAGTGAGGGTCATTGGGTCGAAAGAAGTCTTTGATGCCTTTGTTTTCTTTCGTGGAACTGTCTGCTCTCATGGTTGCGAACGCTTGAGTTGGGTGGATGTTGTCTGTGGGTCCATGCCACCTTGTTCCATGTCTGTATCTGGTTTGGGCAAAGGTGACTTTTGTCCTTTTCTCTCTTCTTCACTTGTTTTATGTTGTTCCGCCAGCTTCGCAGCGTCGCCCACTACCTAGGCCTTAGCTTCTGCTTCCTCTCTTCTGCTCTTCTCTTCCATCTGCGTCATTCGAAGCTTTGTCTCTTCCTTCTTTTGCTATGAGATGGACTTTTCTATGTCCACCGCAGAGCTAGCTAGAGTGCACCACTCTAGCGGCCAAGACTCAAGGACTGTGAATATCACATCGTCAGTCGCCAGATAGGGTAAGTTGTGCCATGTCTTCATATGGTCCTTCCATGACTTGATAAAAACATGGTGAAAATCTGCTTTCAACTCTGCAAATCTCTGTAAACTAGCATAGACTGTGGGCGATAACCATGGCTTGCGATTGATCCCTATCCAGATATTCATTTCCATTTTCACCTGCAAGATCTTGCTTTTTCTGATATGTTATGCATCCTTGGTCGCCCATAGCGAAGCATACTTAACTACCTCTAGAAGGTCCGGCGCGACTGAAGGGAATTAATTATCTTCGGGCAGATCCCTTGCCACAAGTACTATCGACAATAGGAGCTAAGTGCAATGAAATTTTTTTCCCTGCTCCTGTGCCTCATGATAGTTTGTAAGGAACTCACCGTATAGATAGTTCGCCCAGTTGAACTGGACTCCTTCTGCACATTGGGCTGCTAGTGCAACTACGAGCATGGACACCTCATCTGCTCGGCATTTCTGCATCACCTTCCCTGCTAATATTTGTGTCACGTCCTTGACTACAGGTTTGTTGATGGTGGAAATGGCATACCCTCACTTCTTCCTCTCTAGCTTGAACTTCTTCTTCATCGCTTCCACAAGGACCAACTTGCCACCTTTTCCCTCTGAAATGTTGGTTGGATCCTGCCCTGAGTAAGGCAACTGTGTAATCCAGTGAATCAGATGGTCTATGATGGGGATGGGCTCCTCTAGCCACAAACACCCATCATGCACTGAGTAGAGTAGCTACTTGATGATGAAGACAATCACTGGGGTGTGGTGGTAATGCGGCACCCAGAGTAGGTTTAGCAACCCTGCTTTCTCTACACCTCTGAGCCATTTGTATGGCTCCAATTCAATCATTCCAGCCGTCGCATCCATCTTCTAGCACATTAGCTTCTCAGTCACTAAATGCGGGTACTTCTCATGGTCTGCTAGGTCCCAATCTTCAAACTTCAACACAGGAACATGCCCCATGCACGGTCCCTCAAAAATAATATTGTCAGGGAGCAACGGAGTTTGCAGAGAGCTCTTGCTCTCATCTATATCCTTCGGCACCTTAAATTTACCCTTGCGTAGAGGCAATATTCAAGTAACCGCGTAATAGGGTCCACACCCTAGGTTTCAACTTCCATATCTACATCCTCGCCCTCCTCATCCATTAGGATTTCTTCAGACTCCTCTTCATCAACCTCCAGATTAAAGGCCTTCCCCTTTTCCTACAAGGTGAGCTTAGTCCTCTGTGGATTTCTTAGCGAGACGCGCACCGGGATCATGACCTGCTATTCCGTCTTAGGTCTCGATGTTCTGGGTGATTTAGGGACCTCTATGATTTCTTCGAAGCTCTTTGGGATTTCTACTTCCGCAATTTCCTACATGACTTCCTTCGGTGTCGACATTAGTCTAGTTAGAAGGTCCTGTGTCTCCTTCGGAAATGTTTCAAACACTGAACTTTCTCTCAAAGCCTCAAAGTTTGAAAGGTCCATACATACTTGATAGCGTAACAACTCAGTTCTAAAAATGCCAAGTTTTGTTCGCTGGAAAACCACTTGTAATTTATAACGCCTTTTGAATTTGAATTCGACCATTCCCCCCACATTTGGTCCATTAATGCTAGATTGGCAATAGATTTTCAAGAATCTAGCCCATAAATATTGCCTTGATTGCCTCCCACCCGCTCCATTTGGCCTGAAACCAACCATCAAATTGTGAATAGTGACTTTAACGGTCACTTTCCGGTGGACTGCACGCCAATGCAGCTGCCTTCGCATTGTCATGAACCTTATGACACTTCACTGCTGTGCATAGTCCAAACATCATGCAGCTCCCAGGCAGTGTATTTTATAGTCCCGCACCTCCTTTCATCTGCTTGGAGTGCTAAGAATATGCTACTTCCATATAGTCACATTGTCGGATCATCGGTGTATGGCTTCAAGCGGCTGCCATTCACCTTTCCTGGGAAGATTTCTCCATTTAACTCTACTAACTGTACTGTGCCAGCGTAGGTAATCTCCTTAATAATATATGGCTTTAACCAGTGCATCCTAAACTTTCCAAGGAATTTATCAAATTTACTATCATACAACAACACCATATCATTTTCCTTGAATGTGCACAACTTGATGTGTCGGTCATTCCATGCCTTTTCACGTTGCTTTTAGACCTGCTGGTGAAATCCAAGCAAAAATCGTTCTTCTTTGAGCTCATCTAGCTACGCAAGCCTCTCCTCCAGGCTGTGCAATCTATCATACCTATGAGCACTGCTATGCGTAGACTACGCATGATGTATTCCATAGGCATTACGGCTTCCATTCCATAGACAAGCCTAAAAGGTGTTTGTCCTGTCAGCTTCTTACATGTCGTCCGATAAGCCCATAACACTGCAAGTATGCATAGGTCCCAATCAATTCACTGAGCATTGAATACCTTGGTCAGCATGTTTTCAAGAACTTTGTTGAATGCCTCCACTGTCCCATTAGACTCTAGGTGATAAGGTGTGCTCTTTTGGTGATACACCTAAAATTCCTCCGTTAGTGCATTGAGAATCTCGTTCAGGAATGTACCGCGATCGTTCACCAATATCTTTAGACATCCAAATCACGTTATTACATGTTCAAATAGAAACTTCGAGGTAGTCGTGCCCATGCAATCCTTCACCAGCTGCGCTTCAGCCCAACGGGTCAAATACTCAGTTGCAGTGATAATATACCTCGCACTTGTTTTCCTTGAGGTTTAATGGGTCATACAAAATCTATTGCTTATTTTTCAAAAGGTTGCAATGCTACTTGTGGATTCAAAGGCATTTCATCCCTTCGTGATGGCCTGCCTGTTCTTTGACATACATCACATACCTTGCAATAGGCTTTTGAATCCTGATGAAGGGTTGGCCACCACAACCCTGCGCGGTTGCTCTTCCTGCATAATGTCCTCCCACGTCGCCCCCATGAGAATTTGTAAGGATGCTTCTTCATTTAAAATCAGGTACATACCTTTGCAGTATTTCATCAGTCCCCATATCGTATAAATTCTCAATAATGATAGAGAAGTCTACCGCGCGCACCACTAATTCCTTCTTTTGCTGGACAGAGTATCCCTTTAGTGCAGTTCTAGTTGTTAGAAAGTGTATTATATCTTCAAAATGTCCATATGTGGCACACAACAAAGATTTGCGCATCAAGTAATCCTCCTCAAAATTAGTAGGTTCCTCCCATGTATCGATGTGCGACAGGTGGTCTGGTCCCGCGTTCAATCATCCAGGCTTCACAACAAATTCAAAATCATACTCCTGGAACAATAAGATCCAAATGAAAATTCACCGCCCCAACATAGGCTTATTGACTAGGTACTTTAGCATGGAGTACATGTGCATCTTCTCAGGTTGGGGCTTTTCTCCATAGGCCTACATCCACTTGGCCAGATGCATGTGTGGACCATCATGTCCATCATACTTGTTTGTCAGTTGCATCTTAGGCTTCCCAAATTATGCTCGCATCATTCTCCTACATTCGCATCAGTGATCAAAGCTTCCTTTGTGCATACTCCACCATCATGTGGGCGTAGCACGCAGTACCCAGTCCAAGGCCTAGAAGCATTGCTTTTCTGGAACCTCCCTTTAAAATGCATCCAAGAAGGTATCTACCTCATTTAGACCATCATAATTAGGCATATTCCTTTCTTCTGTTGACATGCAACACAACGACCGGGTCATCAAGTTGCAATTCAATGTAGTTACTTCGTGTAACCGATTAAGCCATCGTTCTACTTCTTATTTGGAATGCGAAGTGCAGGAACTCTAGTGCTCCCATGTAATCTACCCATTGGCAATGGGATTCACCTAGTCTTGGTCTCATACTGTTATCTTGTAGATGTAGTCCAGATCATAATCACTCTCATAGTCGCGGACTAGTTCCGTATAGCACGATCCTTCAGTAGGATCTAGGGATATTATTACATGCAGTGATTTCTTCTCAAAGATCATCTTTTTCTTATTTAGGTTGATTACCCCGTTCATGTTAGTAGCCCAGTCAATTCCCAGGAGCACAGGATAGGGATTGTTGTCATCAACAATCTCAATTACTTCAAAATCTGCCAGTTCGCTCGCTCCCTCAATATCCACGGACACTCCCTACAATCATCCCATGGGTATGATTTTATGTTTATTCTCCATTCTCAGCTGAATCGGAGAGCATTGCAGTGCAGGTCTCCCCATTTGCTCCCATGTCTGTTTTGATAGAACATTCACATCTAATCCCAAATCCAAAATGACTTGATCCATTTCACATTCTCTGATCTGCGCGGTGAGTCTCATTTCACGCCTCATCCTTGTTTTATGCTTTCTAATCTTTTGGACTACACACAGTTCTCCAGGCACGGTTCCAGCACATCTGTTGATGAGTTCCTGTAACCCTTTCACAACCTTACTGTCGCACAATAACTTCATATAGGTTTCCAGGAAAGTAGTGAGCATAGAGGGGTCCATCTCCAGTTGAGGCTTATCTTTTCTTCCTAAAGTGGAGGCCTCAGCGAAGCTCTTCCTAGCTTCTATGAAGGTTTCACGAGCGCGCTCCAAATCAAACTCATCCTCTTTCACCGAGGCTTTGCGAACCCAGGTACTGTCTTTTGGATTTTTCCCCTTGTCATCTCCCATCACAATTCCACTTTGGAGCACTATATTTACATTCAGATATTCCTCACGTGGCTCAGACCTCATCATCTGCAGGTTCTGAGTCAGGGGAGGCGGTAGCACTCCTTTGTCATGTATCCTAGCTATCAGCATAGGACAATCTTTGGTCTCATGATCAAACAACGTGAAATAGGTGCACGATGGGCGTGTTGGATTAATGCAATCATAGGCATAGTGTCCTGGCCCTCTGTAATTGTAGAAAATCAAGTGTCCGCGACCTCAACGAGGACCTCCTCTGCCTTGGCCTCGTCCACGCCCCTGAAATCCTGTCTGTGCCCTTGAAATCCTATTCGCGCCATCCTCACATTCTAGTCAAGGGGACACATTTCGGCCTGGACTTTGTAGGTGGGTGTTCTATCCAACATCAATTCATAGCTCCTGCAAGTATGCTCATCATGTCCCAACGATCTACAAAAGTTATAGAACAACTGTTGTGGAGTTTGTTTGTACTTCTGTAACAAGTGGTAGTTATTTGTGGCATGTTTTCCGGCTATTTGACAGATAGCACACCACAAAGCAAGCACTTCGCTACATCCTGCTTGAGATTCCTGCCTTAAAGGCATCGGTCCTCCTCCTACAAGGTAATTTGTAAAGACTAGGCAGTGGTCCTTGTCATGACCCCGACTCTTGCATTTCAAGCACCATACTTCCTAGTGCACTTTTGGTCAAATCGTCATGTCCTACTTCAAGATTTTCATCTCAAGGCACAGATTCTTTAGCTGCACATGGATTTTCTGAACTCTTAGATTAGGATCTTGCATCGAGGTCTCATGCAGTCTCATGGAAATCTCCAAGGCCTCTGCTTGAGTTGTTATCTTCTGCTGTGACAACGCACTCCTTAAATGTGGTAGTAGCGAAGCTACAAACCACTCGCGATGTTGTCCATTTTTCAAGTTCATGTTGGCTTCGCGGATCGTACACTTCAGCCTCTGATCTAGTTCCTAAGGCGTCTCGCTTGGTAGCATCGTGATCTCTTTGATTTAAAAATTGACTGCGCTTCATATTTAGGCCTACTAAATTCCCCATTTAGTGCTGCTTGGATGTCCGCTACTCTAGCATTCGAGTTATCGTTAGAGTACTTAATATACCAGGTCAGTGCACGATATTGCAGACCACTAACTAGTGTTTCCTTCTTTATGTTATCATCTGCAACACCTTGCGCTTCCTATAAAACCCTCACAACGATCCAAAATTGGTCCAAGTCCTCATTTTCCAAGCCTTTGAACAGAGGAAACTTCATTGTGTTTTCCATAATGAATTGTGGTGGCGGTGGAGGTGGTATGGGTGAAGGTGGAGGTGATGGAGGTGAAGCTAGTGGTGGTGTGGGTGGAGGTTGTATTTGCAGAAATCCTTGTCTTATCATATGAATAGCACTTCACGGAGAGACCTTCATGAGCCCTTCTTCATCCCCTCGTAGAGGTGAAATCAAGGGGCTATGCTCTAGACCCTTATTGGGCGTGAGATCCCCCAAGAGCAGTTTTGGGGCTTAGAGTCTAGATTTTGGTCCAATTTTGTAATTCCAATGTAAAGACTCCACATTTTGTGGGCACAGAGAGTGTATTTGTTAAATAGTCATAGGATTATCCGCCCTTATTTTGATAATGTAATGTTAGCTGCAGAAGATCTACCCATGGTCCACAGACTATCGGATTGTATAAATAGAGCTAATCTCTAAGTAGTTAGAGACACAATTTCTAAGCAATGAATATGTATGCGAGATAGCTCTAAATTGTAAGTCTAATTTTTGGGTCGTAGCATAGGTAGAGGATCTACAGCTGAGTGTGCAGAGGCCTAGTAGTCTGCAGTTGAGTGTGCGAGCCCCTGCAGCTAAGTGCGCACAGTGAGTCGAGTCTGTAACCGTCGGGAATCATTAATAAAGAGAAGTTTTCTATCATTCTGTGTATTTATTTATTGTTTATGCATCTGTTATATTGGGTATGAATTTCACTTCTAATGCTTATATGATGCGCGAATGTGTATAAATATATTGGTCAAGTGAACACAAGTAAGAACATTTGTTCACGTGAAGCTAACTAAGATCTGCTAATAAGATAAGTAAGATACTTAACCTAGTTTGAGAGATAGCATAGATCACTGCTCTAATAGCACGAAAGGACTGTAGCCCCTGGTTAGGTGTGGTAAAGTAAAATTATAAGTGCGGACACGAACGAATTCCTCTAGCCCAATAATGTGTCTAGCCACAACAGATACATTCTATGGAATATTTCTTTAGATTAGAATCAATCAAGAGGGCCTTCCTCTTGGTCACTTATCCTTCTTGATGATGTCCTCACTTGCTCGCTACAACAATCTCTTGTTTCCTTCTTCAAGTTCCTGAAACAAATAAACAACAACAGCACACAAACATAATAATAGACAAATTGCAATTCAACCTGCTTAATGAGTCCAGAAGCATCAAGACATGAATATGTAATATTAAAAAACATGTAGGAAATCAATTGATAGTTTCATATATTAATATCAAAGAGAGATTACAACCATTCGTTTTGACATCGTGGTCTTCCTCTAACAAGACTAGGTTCCCACACACTTATGTTAGCATTCCATGATGGCTTCAAACAAAAATAGTTTAAAGGCCCTTCCCTTTAGACTTCACTTCAAACCTAACAGACGTCTCCCTCACACAACTAGATGGCTACAACTAGTAATAGCTTGCTTGTGTAATTAAAATAGTATACTCACACTCAGCCAACACTCTAACTGTGACTAGCTTTAGCTCTAATTTAAAAAACTTTCCATAATAGGACCGACGCGACTGGAACACAGGTCTATCGCACCGGTCTATGCGGGGAATAGTGTTAATCTCTGCACATCGGCACGGGGGAGACAAAGACCATTAGTGCCGGTCTTGTAAACTGAGCAAAACATAAGTTTAAGGGGAAATGATGCAAAAGGGAAATGATTTTCTCATGAAGAGGGACATAATAAGAGTTTCTTCATAATGGAAAATCATGCGGGGTTCCACTGTAGAGGTTCTCCAGGATCAAGGAATGGGGATTATAGGGATAGTGACAATATGATATGTAAAATATGCCCCCTAAAGCGTGAAGGCTAAGATGGAGTGAGGGATTAAATGCTTTATAAATCAGTGTTGGAAACTAGTCTGCCATCAGAAAACCTGCAAGCAAGTACATATACATATACACAAACTAATATCTCTGTCAAATGATACATGAATCGTGGCATGGATGTAGCCACCCAGAGAATGATCATGTAAGTGGATCCAGGTATGGACGCAACCATCCATCAAAGAGGATCATAATGAAACCAAGGTATGGTTGCAACCATCTGATAATGAGAAGGATCACATATGATAACTCATGGTATGGTCAAAACTAGCCATCTGAAAGAGACATGCATATCATCATAACCATGTCACGACACTTCACAACCTGGATTTTTGTGATCTGAGTCCAGGGTCTTACGCTCCAACACAATCCGACCAAAGTACAGATTCTAACATGTGAATAGATGTGTTGACATCGAACATGCTAGAAAGTCACGTGATTATTAGTCAATGATGTAATCTATTAACAAGCATCAGAGAAACCACCAATAATGACGATGGGCCTCAAGGTACTATCAACACAATTCACAAAATATGAATACAGGTACTGAAGTCGAACACCCATGAAATCAGTCGATCGAAAGCCAATGATGTGAACTTGTTGTCGAGTGCAAAAAACTTTCCATTGAGGCATGCAAGCTCTTCGATACTGCAAGGGATTCTCTCAGTCAACTTCTCAGATAATGAGTTGAAGTCGACAAAAAGTGACCATGTCGAAGGGGGGCCATAATGAATTCCACATCATCGACGCGAGACGAGAGGATGCAAAATGATTTTTGGATGATATAGAGAAATAGAGGTAAGTGTAACTGTAGAAGGACAACTCTTGAACATATCGGCGACACAATTGGAAGTTTGGCAGCTTTTGGATCCATAGGATCGGTGGTCATGATGATGTGGCAGAGATCAAATGGAAGGAAAAAAATGAACGGCCCAAACCTGGGAAGGTCAATGATACAAAGGAGGATGTCCCAACTTGACATGAAGCAAAGAGTGTCATGTTCAAGAGTAAGCTGCCGAAACGACTTACAGATTTCCAAATTTTCCCCCAACATTTTTGGCAACTACCCCAATTATTTTTTGATCACAAGTTTGAAGGGGATAGTATATGCTTGCACTCTAAGTTCATCCTTCGGATGAATCTGACCTAGTAAGTTTAACGAGCCCTAGGAAGGAGAAGCTCGTGTTCTTCATGGCGGCAAATCCGATGTCGTTTAATATTTTAACGAGTCTAACAAAGGTGTAACTCGGTATCTTTTCATGTTTAGAGAGTTTGAAAAAGACACGTAAAATAAAACTCCACATGGTCCCTTTTCATATGTTTGTGTCTCTCGAGCTCAAAAAGGTAGAAAACAATACTTGAGAGAACTACTTGACCATTTCAGTCAAGGAGTACCTTTTTCGTAAATAGTGCCTCTTAACCCGAAAAAGGGGTAAAATTATATTGGGTGCATGGCGTTTCACATCCATTAACGAGTTCGAGATGACAAGGGATTTTCCATCTTTTCGCTTTTAAAGGGTTGGAAAAGAGCTGAAAGAGGACCCCCCATTTTTATTCTCTTTAATGAGTCAAAAGGGGAAAAATACTCAGAAATATTTTCATATAAGTTTTAACGAGTCTAGAAAAGAGCTTGAAAGCAGACCCCCCATTTTATTCTCTTTTACAAGTCAAAAGGGAAAAATACTCGACAATCTTTTCATTTGAGTTTTACGAGTCAAGAAAAGAACTAAAACGTTACTCATCCTGGAGGAATGAGTGGTATAAATGGTAGCAACTGGTTCTGGAAATGGTGGAACAATTCAAAACATGTAATGGTAAAGAGGTTGGCTAATAAAAACCATGCATCATTGTGGTCCCTCAAGAAAGTAAAACAACCAAGTGACAACATAAGATCGGCCAAAGAGATGGTGGCGATAGAATGAAACAACCAAGGCTCATCTAGTAGAAATTAGCCGATAAAAACAGAAATCATGATATGTAAATTAGGGCATGGGTTTATTTTTACACAAGCTTGAACCATGGAGAACTTTGCTTGGATTCGGTTTCATGTTTACACAAGCTTGAAATGAAAAACTATGTTTGCTATAATTTTCATGCCCCCAACATAATGACTCAATCGAGGTACATGCCCCCCAAGCTTCATTTCAATCAACTAGGTGGATGGAATGAAGGTTCACTTTCGAGATCTTGGAAAGAGTTGATAGAGATTTACGAGATCTTACTCAAAGACTCGATTTGGAAAAGGGAGTTGCTTCATTTTTTAACGACGTTGACGTAGTAAAAGAACTATCCTCAAGACCCTTGTTTCATTTTTTTAATGAGCTTGACTCAAGACAAAGAATTATGCTCACACCCTTTGTTTCATTTTTTAACGAGGTTGACATAAGACCAGGAACTATCCTCGTGACTCCTTGTTTCATTTACCATAAGAGAAGATGTCTCCCAAGAGGTCTTCACTAGGCGGAAGAACCACGCTCTAAGAGGAATACATGTAATTTGGTACCAAAGACAAATCAGGTTCTAATGCCCCCAGTACATAATGTACAATACCATCTGTGTGATCATCAACAGACACAGAGATGGAATGGGTAGCCACATAATTGACTTGTGGCAAGGAAGGTACTGCTTGCAAACAAGAGTCGATAGGGGATGATGGTTGCAAAGGAGGCACCTGGTGACCAATGAATGACAGTTGATCAATAATCACAATTCTCCCTTCATGCGGAAAACAAACCACATAGAAAAGTGAAGAAACAAGAGCTCCCATGACATAAACATAGTTGCGTCCAAGGAGAAGATTGAAATCTAAAGGACCTTGGACTACCATCATGTCTATATAGATAGTCTTTCCTCCCAAAGTAATAGGGAACTTCGGAAGAATCCCTAAAGGTTGACTAGTTCCTTTGTTGAAAGCCAACATATTCTGGGTGACAGGCACAAGCTGTGGGGAACCCAAAGCTTGCCAAGTAGTAGAAGACATGATGCTAACAGACAAAACTTCATCTAATATAGTGCCAGGTACTACCATATTATAGGCTTGTATTGTAATCTAGAAAGGCACATAAGATGGGAGGCAGAAAGTAGTCAAGTGACTCCAATCAAAAGAAACAACAAAAATATTTGATGGGGGCATCATAAGATTGTCCCCATGCTGTACAGGAATAGGAGAAGGACTCTCCTGAACAATTGGGATGGGAGGGTCGCTCTTTGATTCACGAGAATATGAGGAGATGAGAAGAACATGAGTAGTATGATCACCACTCTCTTACAGAATAGAGTGAACAACTGAAGGTAGAGCCAAGTCGACACTCTTTTTGACCAATGGTTGGTTGGGAAAAGACACAAGAGAGTCTCGCTCAGGAAGAGAAGGACGAGAAAGAGATGAACCTAAGTCAATCTCTTGGCCAACCAGGAGAGGGTCAGAAGAAAGCCTCCAATAACTAACAGGAAGTGGGGGTTGAGGAGTTGCTAGGTTTTCCAAAAGTTTGGAAGCTCTATCCATAAGAGGAAAAAGGTGAAGAAGATGCTCCCCTTCACATAACCTACAGGGGAATCTAATATTTCCCTTCTTCTTACCCTCACTAGTTGAAGGCATAACATCGACATGATCTCTAGAGGTCAACAGGGATGGTCGGTTCGGGTTTTGAGACCATACCTCTAAGACTCTGGGAATGCCAAGATAGTCTCGAAGGAGATGGTTAGCCTTACACAACCTACAAGGGAATTTTACCTTCCATGAATGATCAGAAGGTTTGCCAATAGGGGGTGCATTTGGAGTAATATTTGCATGGTTGGCCTCTCACTTATTTAACTTCTTCTTCTTCTTCTTCTTGGCCTCCTAGTTACCAGATTTCAAACTTTCACCAGGTGAAGTAGAAGAGGAAGAGGAAGAAATGGGGGAAGAAAGTGAGAGGTCAAACTTAGAATCATCGTGACGTGATTCGAATGAAGGAGATGTTTGATAGGAGTCAGGATGCTCAGGACCACCGAGGTCGAAAAAGACCAAAGAGGCAGACTGTTGGGCTAATTTATTAACATAAGTTAACACAAGTATTTAATTATCAATCTGGGTTTGTAAAACTTGGAGGCAAATCCACAGTATATGGACATTAGATATAATCAAGTTTAGAAGATAAAATTTGAAGATTTAAAGAAGTACATATTACAAATATAAACCTATTTTAACAATTTCTAATTCACTTATGTAATATATGAGGGAAGAGGCTCCTAACTTAGGAGAACCAGGTTGTCCTTCCCTACAATACTACTTTCATGAAGATAGATCTAAGAGCACTAATTAACAATGGTTTATGATGCAAAAAATGTAAAAGAAGAGGCTCCTAACTAAGGAGGTCTAGATTGTCCTTCTTCACAATCACTATTGCTTCAAACCAGAAATGCAGAAATAACTTCAAATAAGAAATGGAGAATGAAATTCAGTTTTAGTTCAAGATCAAATAGAAGGGGAATTTAACTTAAATTCCTATATGTCCCTTCATATGTAGATTAGAATTAAATCAATATTCATTCAGCAATCATCACACATCTAAATACATTTGAAACAAGAACTAATCTATGAAAACAAGAACCAAGAAGTGTACTTAGCTTGGTGTGGGGGCCCTCCACCCTTGCCTTGCACACTTGAAGAAATCTCAGCTACATCAAATTCAGTAAATCAACCAAGCATGAACAACAAATTGAAATGAAACAGGTTCTTCAAATTAGCTTCAAACTCCAAAGTGTCTCAGCATCAAACTATACAAAAGTTACATAAAAATTACATTCATAAGCCATCAATGTCTTGGCTTTAAATAGAGCTTTTGTGAAACAAACTGATCTATAATATTTATAACAATCATATCTACTCATATCCACCTATCTAAGTCGAACTCATCCAATCCATCCCAAGAAATATGGTCAATCCCATAAAATCTCAAAATTGCCCTATTTCCTAGGGATTTTCTGGTGACTAGTCATGTTTGACCAACCTTGACTGGGCTTAATAAAGCTTGTTTTGACCGAACCAACTGGATTTAGCTCAGTCCTAGTTCCCAAGCTTTCCATTCATGCATCTAGCTTGAGCCCAAGTGTCCTGCAAATATGTCATCCACATAGCTATTATGAGAATTTCTGATTCAGTCCAAAATTGCACTTGAAACTCAATTTTCATAAAAACTTCTAGAAATTGCAAAATTAAAATTAAACACCTGAATGCATAAAATACATCAAAATGAGATGGATGTGATTGAAAATGGATGGAAAATATAAGGATTAAGTAAGTTTCCTTAAGAAAAAATAGACCAAAACTGAGGGCCAACATCTCCCCCTTGCTGATCTTCAAGCATGTCCTCATGCTTGCTTCTTCCTTTTGACCTTTTACTTCTCTATGCTGAATGATCTACTGATGTACCTCTGGATCTATCCCTTTGAAGATGAAGTTACATGTAAAAATGATATCTATGCTTTCATGTACTTCTTCTCTTTTCTTGTGGATGACATTCTTTACCAATATATCATTCTGGATGAGCAGCTTCAAAGAAGACAACAAATAAAACATGAATTTTGCAATACATTCTGACACAGGATTCATGTCCTTCTCAAATAAAAACTTTTACTCAAAGGATCCAATATCCATTTTCCCTTACATCTCACTAAAAGAAGCAAATTTTTTTTTATGTCTAGGCATTCACTTTCAATTTAGCCACTGGTTTACCCACGCAATCTGCAAAATTGGGGTCAAAAGAACCATAAAAATATCCCAAATAGAAATGAATTTGAGAAAATTGTCCACGTAGAGCCTAATTAGGCTTGTTCTGAAGAAAACCCATGTTTTCATTTTTCAAATTTCAATTTCATTTGCCCAGAAAAAGCAATGAAAAATAGTAGCTTCTTAAAATTGAAATGCATTTCTGAGATTGAATGATCATTCAATTTGAAATCAATTTTTTTCTCTTCAAATTTTTCTCCAGTATCCTGCTTACCTCTTTTTTGATGCTCTTAAAAAACAATTGAATTTCATTCTTGTTTAATTTCTGTTTCACTGCAACAATAAGTCACTATTTTTTTAAGCATTACCCTTTGTAGAAAAGAAACACCTCTATAAAAAAACCGAGCGCTGCTTTGAAATAGAAATATTTTTTCTCTGCTCTCTATACAATTCATCATGAAAACGAGGATTCCATTAGCATAATTTTCCATTCACTGTTCAATCTTCAATGATTTATAAATCTTCATGCAAGCCTAATCTTCAGCATATCAATCGACATATGACTCTTCATTGCTCCAATGACCAATATAAAACACTGCATCAACATGTGACAGTTCACTGCCCAATGACCAATATAAACCCCTGCGCTGTTTAATTTAATCATGACATTCAATTTGGCTTTCTGCACTCAAATATAAACTCAATTCTTCAAACATAACTGTGTTTTATTGACCAATTCTTTCATGCAATCACACTGAAACTCGGTTTTTTTATCATACTGTTTGTTCATAAAACCACATGTACAGATGTAGCTTTTAGGCTTGGCGACTATTACATGCTTTCAAAACTTTCTCAGTCATTATTTCAACACGCAGTCAACCATAATAAACACTCTGTTTCGTGGAGAACCGAGATCTTTCAGTCATGATTTATTATGATTTTTTTCTATCCTATGTTAACAAATCACATGTTAACCTGAAGCTACATCACAGTTCATTACTTGTGCAATCAAGCCCACTGTCTACGCAATTAAACTCACTGTGTAAACACTTCATTTTATTAACAAACTCAGCGATTTCATGGAGTATACCTGACTGCTGTTGAAGTGTCATAATCCCTTGATTCGTGGCCCACTTAGCTACGTTTCATATCATTTCCCACTGTTAAGCGTTGTTTTAGAAAACCGTTGGGTTGACTGGTGGCACAAATGGATGACAAACAGAAGTTGTGTGCTTTCATATCCCGACGGTCTTGAGAAAAATCCCGAGATTTCCTCATGAACCTCTGTTGCATTTATTAAAGAGAATCAAGCTTTCGATCTTACCTTAGCTTACGAAATATCTCTCTCAGTCTATTCTGCTTGAGCTTACACGTCAGCCAGATCTCTTGACTTATCCCTCAGTCATCTCTTATTCTTCTTATCTCTCCAGCTCCTCAATGCTATATTTTTACCTTCACTTCCTTTGTCAAAATGTTTTACTTCCCTCAACTGCTGGCCAATGGTATCTACCATTTTCTTGAGCCTCTCAATGGTTGTGATGGCAATAAATTTACGGTTCTGAGCTTCAACAATGGCAGAGCTCTTCTTTGCTGAATGCACAGGGTTTATTTCTATTATTTCAAAAATGTTTTAACCGTTTTTTTTTTGCTGTCCTCTGACCAGAATGGAACGTGTCTTATTTCTCTATTTTTTTAAAATGTTTTGACCATTTCCTTTTGACTGGTATGCTATGCATATACCATCAAACTGATAATTGGAACCGTTTGTAATTATTTGCACCATGTTGTTGACACCATCCGGCTTATTGTTTGCATTCATATTTGTTGTTATGACTTTAGCACAGGTTATACTGTTTATGGTCCCGCCAATGCACCATAGCTCTGTTTGCGTTCATGCGTTCAATCTCATTAGACTTCGAACCGGCTGTCAGTGCCATACTATGAAATCATATTATTGCAAGCCCATACTATGAAATCATATTATATCCTCCCGCCTAATATCATTTCCGTGTTCGCCACTTTTGTTATGTGCACAAAATTTTTATATTTCATACATTTCCTTTTTGTATTCCCTTTCAAAATGCGCATATAATGTTTAATACATTTCTTTGATGTATTTCCTTTAAAAAAATGCGCATGTTTGATATTTATTGAAATGATAATAACCTTACTCTTTGTCATATTACCATATTATATTTCATAACTTTACACCATGCATATATAAATAATAGCATTTCTTCTTATGCGCTTATGATAAGGTTAATCATTTTGATTTGCACTTATTCCATATGTATTGCAATGTATTTCCTTAATTTTAAAATGACCATTTTTAGGTCATGTTTAAAATTGTCTCCATGGGATTAATGTTTTCTTTGTTTGTGCAGGTTCAACTTTTTGCATCCTTTTTAATCCATTTTGCTTTGAGGAAAACTACTTAGGGTTAGGGTTATGAAATGAATATGGAATGTAGGAAATAAATATCGGTAAATATAGAATGATATTTAGGGTTATGAAATGTTAGGTTATGGAATGAATATGAAATATATGAATGGGATATAGAATAGAAATATAGGATTAGGTCTAAGATAATGGGTGATGAGGAAAATGTAATGAATGCATTCAGGTATTAACTCAATTTTAACAAAGTCTACAAATTTCTACAAAAATTTAAATTTACAAGAGCAAAATTTCGTACTCACAATACTTGTACTTCCCTGACAATATTGGATGAAGTATTCTGCTCCTTGACAATTTTGGATGAAGTTGTCTTGTTCGGATATCGTAGATAGATATAGCTTATTTATGCTTCCTGTTCTACGTTCTTCATTGATTCTAGTCCATTGATTGTTGTTGTAGTTCAGGTCCCTCTGCAACTGATTCATAATAACTCAGGTACCTTCTGTCATGTACATTTTTATGCAATATATACATGTTTTTTCTAACATTTCAGGTCCCTCTGCAATTAATTTCAAAAATATTTCAGGTCCCAACTACCAACAATATAAGTTCCGTCGTCAATTCAGTTGTACAACAAAGTTTATTTTTGCGAACCTTCCCCCTTGCTGATGGGAAGACTTGTCCTCAAGTCTTGTTTATTCTGGAGGATGATTCCTGCAAACTCAAACTGAATAAATGGTAAAACAAAATAGAGAATTCATATTGGCCAAACAAGTTGGTTTTCCGATATGAATTCGAGTTTGTATTGTGCCACTTTCGTGGATTTTCACAACCAAACTCCTTTATTATTTTTGACCTTTTTCTATTTTTTTATTTTTTCTTTTCTGGATGGAGGTGGGGTGTAATGGAGTAGGGAAGTATGAAAAGCTTATGAAAATAGGTTATATTGAACTCATGATATAGTAGTAAGTCTGGACTTCAACATGCATGGTTGTGGAGCTTAACATACAGTATGGATGATGGATCAAATCATGAACAATATGAATTCAATATGAAAGGCTTCTTTGGAGATTGATGTGACTTGACCTGGCGCGGTACCTTCTTTGTGGTGCGCTATTTTTCAAGTAGCCGAAAAACATGCCACAGATAACTACCACTTGTTATAGAAGTATACACAAACTCCACAACAATTTTTCTATAACTTTTGTAGGTTGGTGGCACATTATGAGCATACTTGCAGGATCTATGAATTGATGATGGATAGAATGCCTGCCTACAAAGCTTAGGTTGAAACGCGGCCCCTTGACTAAAATGTAGGAATGGTGCGGACAGGATTTCAGGGGTGTGGAAGAGGCCGAGGTGGAGGAGGATCTGGTAGAGGTCATGGATAGTTGATTTGCTACAATTGTGTAGGGCCAGGACACTATGCCCATGATTGCAATAATCCAACGCACCCATCATGCAAATATTGCATGATGCTTGATCATGAGACAGAAGATTTTCCTATGTTGATAGCTAGGATCCGTGACAAAGGAGTGCTACCACCTCCCCCGACTCAGAACCTGTAGATGATGAGGTTTGTGCCATGTGCGGAAGATCTGAACATAAATATAGTGCTTCGAAGTGGAATCGTAACGGGAGATGACAAGGGGAAACAATGGGAAGACAGTACCTGGGTTCACAAAGCGCCAGCGAAAGAAGCTAAGTTTGATTTGGAGCACGCTCAGGAAACTTTCATGGAAGCTAAGAAGAGCTTCGCTGAGGCCTCCACTTCAAGAAGCAAAGATCAGCTTGAGCTGGAAATGGATCCCTCCATGCTCACAACTTTCCTGGAAACCTGTATGAAGTTATTGCGCGATAATAAGGTTGTGAAAGGGTTACAGGAACTCATCAACAGATGTGCTAGGATTGTGCCAGGAGAACCGTGCGTAGTCCGAAAGAACAGAAAACATAAAACAAGTACGGGGCATGAAATGAGACTCACCACGTAGATCAGAGAATACGAGATTGAACAAGTCATTCTGGATTTGGGATTAGCTACGAATGTTCTACCAAAACAGACATGGGAGCGAATGGGAAGACCTGTGCTGCAATGCTCTCTGATTCAGCTGAGAATGGCGAATCAACAGAAAATCATACCCATGGGGGGATTGCAGGGAATAACTGTGGATATTGAGGGAGCGAGTGTGCTTGCAGATTTTGAAGTGATAGAGATTTTTGACGACAGAAATCCCTACCTCGCACTCCTAGGAATTGACTAGGCCACTGATATGAATGGGGTAATTAATCTGAAGAAGGAGAAGATGATATCTGAGAAGAAGTCATTGCGCGTAATAGTACCCCTGGATCCTACTGAAGGATCGCCCTATATGGAACCTTTTTGCGACTCTGAGAGTGATGATGATCTGGACTGCATATACAAGATAACAACATGAGACCAGGACTGGGAGAATCCCACCACAGATGGGAGTACGAGAGTTCCTGCACTTCGGATTCCAACGAAGAAGTAGAATGATGGCAAAATAAGTTACACGAAGTAACTACGTTGAATTGCAATATGATGACCTGGTTGTTCCACTCTGTGTCAACAGAAGTAAGAGATTTTCCTAATTATGATGGTCTAAAGGAGGTAGATACCTTCTTGGATGCATTTGAAAGGGAGCTTTTGGAAAAGCAACGGTTCCAGGCCTTGGACTGGGTACTACACGCTACACCCACAAGATGGTGAGGTACGCACAAAGGAAGCTTTGATGATTAGCGCGAATGTAGGAGAATGATTCGGGTATAATTTGGGAAGCCTAAGATGCAACTGACAGACAAGTGTGATGGACAGAATGATCTGTGCACATGGATGCAGGCCTATGAAGAAAAGCCCCAACCTGAGCAGGCGCACCTGTACTCCGCGCTAAAGTACCTGGTCAATAAGCCTATGATGGGGGGGAAATTTGCAGGTGGCTTTATTGTTCCAAGAATATGATTTTGAAGTTATCGTGAAGCCTAGATGATTGAACATGGGACCATACCAGCTATCGTGCATCGAGACAGGGCAGGAACCTACTGGTTTTGAGGATGGATTACCTGATGCACAACAAAGAGCTGTGCACGTAGCTGATGGACATTTTGAAGATATAATGCACTTTCTAACAACTGGAACTGTGCCAAAAGGATACTCGGTCGGGCAAAAGAAGGAATTATTGGTACGCGTGGCAGATTTCTCTATCATTTTTGGGCATCTATATAAGATGGAGAATGATGAAATACTGCAAAGGTATGTACTTGAGTTTGAACGAAGCAGCATCTTCATGGATGCTCATGGGGATGCCGAGGGAGGACGCGCCGGGTTGTGGTGGCCAACCCTTTATCAGGATTCAAAAGCATATTGCAAGGCATGTGATGTATGTCAACAGACAAGAAGGCCATTGCGGAGGGATGAAATGCCTTTGAATCCACAAATGACGTTGCAACCTTTCGAAAAGCGGGCAATAGATTTTGTAGGACCTATTAAACCTCAAGGAAAGATAGGCGTGAGGTATATTATCACTGTGATGGAGTATTTGACTCGTTGGGTAGAAGCGTAGTCAGTGAAGGATTGCATGGGCGTGACTACTGTGAAGTTTCTATTTGAACATGTACTGACACAATTTAGATTCCCAAAGATTTTGATGAGCGATTGTGGTACGCACTTCCTAAATGAGACGATCAATGCAGTAACGAAGGAATTTCAGGTGTATCATCAAAAGAGCACACCTTATCACCCACAGGCTAACGGGACAGTGGAGGCGTTCAACAAAGTGCTTGAAAACACGCTAACCAAGGTATGCAATGCTCAATGAAGTGATTGGGACCTACGCATACCTGCAGTGTTATGGGCTTATCGGACGATATGTAAGAAACTGACAGAACGGACACCTTTTAGGCTTGTCTATGGATGTGGAAGTCGTAATGCCTATGGAATACATCGTGCCTAGTCTGTGCATAGCAATGCTCACAGGTATGACAGATCATAGAGCCCTGGAGGAGAGGCTCGTGTAGTTGGATGAGCTTGAAGAAGAATGATTTTGGCTGGATTTCACTAACAGGTCCAAAAGCAGCATGAAAAGGCATGGCACAACCGACACATCAAGTTGCACACATTCAAGGTAAACGATCTGGTTTTTTTGTATGATAGTAAGTTTGATAAATTCCCTGGAAATTTTAGGATGCACTGGTTAGGGAAATATATTATTAAGGAGATTACTAACGGAGGCGCGATATAGCTAGTTAAGTTTAATGGAGATCCCTTCCCAGGAAAAGTGAATAGCAGTTAGTTGAAGTGATACACAGGTAGATTGGCCATCTAACTAGTCGAAAAAAGCACAATCTTAGCACCCTAGGCAGCTAACAAGAGGCACGGGACTATAAACTACACTACCTAGGAGTTGCGTGATTTCAGGACTGCGTAGTAGCAAAGTGTCACATGGTTCACGACAATGCGAAGATAGCTGCGCTGGCACGAAGGTTTGCCGGAAAGTGACCATTAAAGTCACTATTCATGATTTGATGGTTGGTTTGAGGCCAAATGGAGCAGGTGGAAGGCATTTAAGGTGAACTTTATGAGTTAGATTCTTGGAAATCTGCCGCCAATCTAGCATTAATGGACCGAATGTGGGGGGAATGGTGGAATTCAAATTCAAAAGGAACTATAAATTACAAGTGGTTTTCCAAAAAACAACACTTGGAAATTTGAGAATTGAGTTTTTGCGCACTTAAGTATTCATGAACCAAAACTTATTTGAGGCTCTAAAAGTGAAGTCGTTGTTTGGGCAACTACCCGAGACACTAAAGGAATTGTTGAGTAGCATTATGTCAACACTCAAAGAAGCCATGGACACAAGAGTAGTGACATTCGAGGAAGCCACACTGGAAATTATAGAAGTGGAAGCCCCAGAGAGCGCTAGAATAATTGTTGAGGTCCCTAAACCACCGCGAAGACCAAGACGTAAGAAGGATAAGCAGGCCATGATCCTGATGCGCATCTCACCCAGAAATCCACTAAGGACCAAGCTCACATTGTAGGAAAAGGGGAAGGCCATTAATTTGGAGGCTGATAAGGAGGAATCTAAAGAAATCTTGGTGGAGGAGGAGGATGAAGAGATGGAAGTTGAAACCCAGGATGCGGACCCTATTACCTGGTTACTCGAATATGTTCCTCCATGAAAGGGTAAAGCCAAGGTGCCAAATGATATAGATGAGAGCAAGAGATCTTTGCAAACTCTATGCTCCTAGACAATATTATCTTTGAGGGACCGCACTTGGGGTGGGTTGCTGTGTTGAAATTTGAAGATTGGGACCTCACAGACCACGAGAAGTTCCCGCATCTAGCGAATGCGAAGCTAATGTGCCAGAGAATTGATGAGATTGCTGGAACAATTCAATTGGAGTCGTTCACATGGCTCAGAGGTGTAGAGAAAGCAGGATTGCTAAGCCTACTCTGGGTGCCACATTACCACCGCGCCCTAGTGACCATTTTCATCATCAAACAGCTACTTTGCTTGGTGCATGATGGGTGCTTGTGGCTGGAGGATCCCATCCCCATCACAGACCATTTGATTCACCGAATTACATGGCTACCTTACTTAGGAGAGGACCCAACAAACATTTTAGAGAGAAAATGTGGCGAATTGGCCCTCGAGGAAGTGATGAAAAGGAAGTTCAAACTGGAGAAGAAGAAGTGAGGGTATGCCATCTCCAGCATTAAAAACCCTGCATTTAAGGTCACGACACAAATATTGTCAGGGAAGGTGATGCAGAAGTACTGCACAGATGAGGTGCCCGTGCCAGTGGTTGCACTAGTGGCGTAATGCATAGAAGGGGTCTAGTTAAACTAGGTGAACTATCTATGCAGTGAGTTCCTTGTGAATTGCCGCGAGGCACAGGAGCAGGGAAAAACATTTCATTATGCATGGCTCCTATTGTTGATCGTATTGGTGGCATGGGAGATTCCTAAAGATAGCCAGTTCCCTTCAGTCGTGCCGAACCTTCCAGAGGCAGTGAAGTATGCTTCATTGTGGGTGACCAAGGATGCGCAGCAGATTAGGGAAAGCAAGATCTTCTGGGTGCTAATGGATATGAACATTCAGATGGGGATCAATCACAAGCTGCAGTTATCGCCCACAATCTACAACAGTTGGTAGAGATTTGGAGAGTTAAAAGAAGATTTCCACCATGTCTTCATCAGGGCACAAAAGGACCCTACGAAGACATGGCATGATTTACCATACCTGGCGACCGACGATGTAATATTCACAGTCCTTGAGTCTTGATCGCCAAGGTGGTGCACTCCACCAGACACCGCAATGGAAACAGATAAGTCCACCACGTAGCACAAGAAGGAAGAGACAAAGCTTCGAATGGTGTAGCTGGCAAAGAAGCCCAGGAAATATGAAGGAGTGGCTAAGGCCCAGGTAGCACGCGACGTTGTGAAGCTGACAAAACAACAGAAAACAAGAGAAGAAGAGCACGAAGGAATGAAGTCACCTTCACCCAAACTAGAGACAGACACAAAATAAGGTGGTGCGGACCTGCAGACAACATCCACCCAACTCAAGCGTCCACGACCACAAGAGAAGACAGTGCCATGAAAGAAAACAAAGGCATCAAATACATATTTCAACCCAATCACCCTCGCTGAGAGGGATTTTCATGACATCAGAGAAACGATGAGGGATGTCACCATGGAGGCCCTCCAACAATTTGAAGAACAACATCAGCTGGTATTGGGGGCTCTTCGGATAGAGTTCCAGGAGTTGCAGGGTCACGCTCCATAGCCGGCGTAGTCTCCACCATCCTCACAGTTAGCACTTCAGGTACCGAGAAAATGTTGCACACAAGGGTGACCAATACAATCATGCTACCAGATGGGGCCCTTACTATAGAGAAGGAAGCCGACAGACCCATGGTGAACAGTTTCAAAGGGGTAGGGTTGAACAGGGCTACGCTCCCTTGGGAGACACTCTACCTCTTACAGGATGGAGTCACTACAAAACTTTGGGCCAGGGAGAGTTAGGCTCTATAGGTCGTGAGAGAACAATGCATCAACATTGAGCAATTGCACCTACAGCACAACGAGGAAATGGAGTAGAACAAACAGATAATGCAGGTAGTAAAGGAAACTTGTCGGATGGTCCCAGAGTTGGCCATTCAAGCAGAAGAACTGGTGGAGGTGTGCATCCATAAGTTAGCCATAGGGGTGTGCGACGCAAGTGCAGAAATGGCCGCAAATTTGCTGTTGAAGGCTTAGCCTTCAACCCTGCCAGAGGTTAAGGAACAATGTACCACCACAGTTACGATAGAAATTGTGGTGGTTGACAGTGTAGTGACAGACTCCATGAAGCTGTTTGAATAGTCATTCAAGGTCCTAACCACGCTACAAGAGGACTCAAATGTCGAGTGCCTAGAGATAGAGGTGCACGAGCTACAACAGAAATACGATGAGTTAAAAGGGATCACGCAGACGGTTGCCCTTACACAAAGGCTTGCAGGGATGCAGCAGGCAAAGGCGCTCAAGGAATAGGTGGATGGCGCTTGGCACAAAGAAGCGGTCTTAAAATCGTGCCTACACCCATGGATTGATGAGGTGTATATAATTACAACCTCCATTGAAGCAAATCTCACGCAACTGCAAACAACTCAGGAGAGGATTCAGGGTAGTAGTTCAACAATAGCAGTCACCGAACAATGCATGGAGGAAGAGCAGCAGGCAGCTACTCAGTGCGTTTCCGAAGTTGCAGCGATTCAAACAAAGTTGGGAGGTGCTAAGATCTCTGCACCTGCAGAGTGACTCAAGGGCGAGTCACGATGTTTGTGTTAGGGGCCTGTTGGGCACAGGATCCCCCAAGGGAAGTTTTGGGGCTTAGAGCCCAGATTTTGCTCCAATTTTGTAATTCCAATGTAAATACTCCACATTTTGTGTGTGCGAAGCACGTAGTTGTTAAAGATTCATAGGGTTGTCCGCCATGATTTTGATAATGTAATGTTGGTTGTAAAAGATCTACCCATGGTCTGTGGACCATGGGATTGTATAAATAGAGCTAAGATCTAAGTTGTTCGAGACATAATGTCTAAGCAATGAAGATGTATGTGAGATATCTATGAAGTGTAAGTCTAAGTTTTGGGTCGTTGTGTAGGTAGAGGCTCTGCAGCTGAGTGCGCAGAGGCCTAGTAGTCTGTAGCTGAGTGCGCGGACCCCCGAAGCTGAGTGCGCAGTGCAAGCCGAGTCTGTAACCATCAGGAAGCAGGATGATTAGTTCTCTTGTGAGGCCTGGAGGATGTGTTCTCCATGACGATTGTGTAGCAGGATGATTAGTTCTCCTGTGAGGTCTGATGATGTGTTCTCCATGACAATTGTGTAGCATGATGATTAGTTCTCTTGTGAGGCCTGGATGATGTGTTCACCATGGTGATTATGTAGCAGGATTATTAGTTCTCCTGTGAGGACAGGATTGATTAAGTTCTCTTGTCGAGGCATCCTACCCATGCAATTTGGGACTCATGGGAAGTACCTCTCATCTGATCAATGAGTAGGGAAATGAGGATAGGGACCATAGTAGTACCGATGGATGCATCGTTGTATCTACCGTACTCCCTATGCTAGGATGACCTTCATTGATCTGGGATCAATGATACTGGTTTGGGACCAGTGGTAGGAGTTGTACCCACTATGACACTGACTTCGGGTCAGTTGAGGACTGGTCTAGGACCAGTGGTACATACTTTGAGACTGACTTCGAGTCAGTAGAGTACTAGTTTAGGACCAGTGGTAGGAGTTATACCTACTATGACATTGACTTCGGGTTGGTTGAGGACTGGTCTGGGACCAGTGGTACACGCTCTGAGACTGACTTCAGGTCAGTGGAGAATGGTATGACACATTCTTGATCAATTCTTCTTCTTCATGGTTTAGCAGAGCTAAGTAGAGCTGAGCAGAGCAGAGCCATCAGATCTGAGCAGAGTAGAGCAGAGCCAACAGAGTTGAGCAGAGCCAATAGAGCCAGCAGAGCAGAGTAGAGTAGAGTAGAGCTAGCAGAGCAGAGCTGAGTAGATCCAGCAGATCTGAGCAGAACTATCAGAGCTGAGCAGATCAATGCAGGGCACTAATAGCAGAGATAATACAGTTGGACATATGGATCAGTAGATGGAGTTCTCCCTATTTGAGAGGGAGTGTTAAAATTGGAAAATAGGGCCAAACTAAATGTGGGTAATATTATTTATGGCAGCTAATATTTTATTGGATCCCTCTCATTGAGAGGTGTAGGATTGATCTAAAGATCATCCGATTCCGATAAGTATTTATGAAGTTATGAATTTATTTATGTTATGGACAAATTGTTAAGTCAGCTAGCAACTTATGTAGGCTCAGAAGCCAACAATCATGTCTATTCAACCTCTACGTTTTAGTATAAATAGAAGAGGACTTCAAGTCATTTTTACACACACTTGGATCTCTTCCTCTCTCTACTTGTCTTTGGGTTTAGTAGGAGGTGAGATCCTAAGGAAAAGTCGGAAAAAGCCAGAAAAGCTGGAACTGCCAGAAAAGCCGGAATCACTGGAAAAGTTGGAAAATCCAGAACTTCCAGAAAAGCTAGAATAGCTGGAAAAACCAAAAAAGCTATAACTTCCAGAAAAGCCAGAAAATCCAGAAAAGCCAGAACTGCCAAAAACGCTAGAACTGCCAGAAAATCCAGAAATGCCGAAAAAGCCGGAAATACTGGAAAAGCCAAAAAAGCTGGAAACATTGGAAAAGATAGAAAAGTCAGAACTACTGGAACTACCGGAAAAGTTGGAACTGCCGGAAAAGTCGGAAACGCTGGAAAATCCAGAAATACCAGAAAATTCGAAAAAGTCGGAAAAGCCTGAAAAGCTGGAACTGCCGGAACTACTGAAAAATCCAGAACTACCGGAAAAGCCAGAACTGCCGGAAAATCCAGAAACGCCAGAAACATGAGAAAAGATGGAAATATGGGAAAATGCAGAAAAGCAGGAAAAGCCGGAAATGCCAAAATTGTCAGAACTGCCGGAAATGTTGAACTACCAGGAACTGCTGAAACATCCAAAGCATATATCTCCGAAGGAAGGCAACATGATGTATGAGATCATGGGAAAAATAATAAGTAGCATAATGATATGAGCATGGGTAGCATAATGATGCATGATGATATGAGCATGGGTAGCATAATGATGAATGAGATCATGAGCATGGGCAGCTTGATGATGAATAAGACTATGGAAGATGCAGCATGATGAGCAGCATGAAGATGAGAGCAGCTCAGTCATCAAGGTTCAACACATGTGATAGTACAGCAAGGTGTCACACAGTAATGTGCAACAAATAGACGAGATGCAACACTATGATAGGTGAACGAGTCACCTTAGAGAATCAGTTGAAGCAATATATCTTCAACTGATCTCATGCTAATATCAAAAGTCAAAGTGATTGACTTCTATTGTAAATGTACTACCTCTCTCACTTTCTGTGCTGAAATTTGAAGAACATAAAAGAAGAATTGATCAAGGGTTCCTCACATTGGGGTTTGTCCCTGGCTAGCGCCACATCTTGTGTCCTCTTACCTTGGCTTGTCTTTTGCGATTTATATTTATGTTCTATATGCAGTTTACTTTATGCTGATGTGATTGCTAATGTGGAAAAGAAATTGAAATAAATTGCTCTAGCATAGAACATACCTAAAATTAACAAGTTTTCTATCATTCTATGTATTTATTTCCTGTTTATGCCTCTGTTATATTGGGTATGAATTTCACTTATAATGCTTATATGATGTGCGAATGTGTATAAATATATTGGCCAAGTGAATGCAAGTAAGAACATCTATTTACACAAAGCTAACTGAGCTATGCTAATAAGATAAGTAAGATACTTAACCTAGTTTGAGAGATAGCGCAGATCATTGCTCTAGCATTGTGAAAGGACTGCAGCCCCTAGTTAGGGCTATGTGAAAGCCGATTGTAACACTTCGCAAATGTACTAAAGGATAGAGTAGAGAGTGAAGCCACCTGTGCGAAGGCAGGTATAGTTAGAATAAACCAACATCACAACCATCTCAAGGGTCCAGAAACTTGGTTCCAACATCCCCCCATACTGCTTCGGGTGAGACTTCAGTCTGCACTCCGCGGGCTGATGTTGAAAGGGCCAGTAGTGTAGGGATTTGTTTGGCTAACTAACGCTAAACCTGTGTCAGGCCCCTTGAAGCCAACAACCCTTATTTCCTTTGTTTCTATAAATTATTCCACTTCGCGTAGACTCGAACATCAAGGTAACTGTATAACCCACTTTTCACACAAAAAAATTTAATCCAAGTATTTAAATATTTTACGTACTTACCTTGCAGTCCTTTGAAAAAGCGTTTCTCTACCTCGCTATAGTTGACTAAGGTGTCAATCGCAAACTCAGTAAAAAATCCTCTTATAATGCGATCGAGCCAATGATCTATGGCACATGCGATCTTATCCTCTGATGCTTCCAACCTTCGCATTAGCTCTGGGGTCCACACAATAAGACCTTTAAGATTCCACCTTCCTTGGCTATCTGCTAGCTTTACGATCCACTCATATAGTTCAATCGGAAAAGAGGCAAAAAATATTTCATGGATCTCCGTATACAGGTAGTTGTCTAGCCACTATTCTTTTGACAGTTGCGGGTTTCTGTTCTCCTGCGCCGCGAACTTGTGAATTCTTCTATCCAACCAACCTTCGATTTCTTTCTTAGTTGGATTCCAATGATACGACATCACACATCTCTTATGTAGATTCTGGTCCTGGCAACGGAACCATTTGTTGGCTTGAGGGGGCCTAACCCAGGTTTAGCATTAGTTAGCCAAACAAATCCCTACACTACTGGCCCTTTCGGCATCAGCCCATGGAGCGCGGACTAAAATCTCACCCGAAGCAGTATGGGGGGATGTTGGAACCAAGTTTCCGCACCCTTGAGATGTTTATGATGTCAGTTTGTTCCAACTATAGCTGCCTTCGCGCAGGTTGCTTATCCCTCTGCTCTACCCTTCAGTACCTTCACGAAATGTCACAATCGGCTTTTGCGCAGCCCTAACTTGGGGCTGATATGCTTTCGTGCTACTAGGGCAACGAACTGTAATGTTTTCCCACTTACACTAAGTATCTTACTTGTCTTATTACTAGATCTTAGTTAGCCTCATGTAAATAGATGTTCTTACTTGTGTTCTCTTAACCAATATAGTTATACACATTCGCGCATCACATAAGAATTAAAAGTGAAATTCATACCCAATTTAACAGATGCATAAATAGGAAATAAAGACGCAGAAATGATATAATACTTCTCTTTATTGATAATTATGACTGTTACAGACTCGACTCGCCCTGCGCACTTAGTTATAGGGGTCCGCGCACTCAGCTGCAGGCTTCTAGGCCTCTGCGCACTCAGCTGTAGAGCCCGTACCTATGCTACGACCCTATCCTAGACTGCTACTTCAGAGCTATCTCTCATACATCATATCTTCATTTGTCATTATCCATATGCCTTTAAACCACTTAGAGCTTAGCTCTATTTATACAATCCCATGGTCAGCGGACCATGGTTAGATCTTTTACAACCGACATTACATTGTCAAAATAAGGGTAGACAACCCTATGACTATTTAACAACTACGCGCTCCGCGACAAAAAAATGTGGAGTCTTTACATTCAGATTACAAACATTGGACCAAAATATGGGCTCTTAGCCCCAAAATTGCCCTTGGGGGATCCCGTGCCCAATAATGATTGTTTCCTTACCCATCAAGTATTGTTCCACTTTTTCACACTTTGCACCAATGCATAAAATTCCTTGTCATATGTAGGATAGTTAATCATTGCACCATTAAAAGTTTCTGAATGAAAACAAATAGTCTTACCATGTTGCATGAGGACTGTAGCCATGTCATAGTCACTAGCATTAGTCTGAATCTCAAATGACTATCTCAAGTCTGGAAGTGGAAGTACTGGAGTTGAACTGATCTTTTCCTTCAATGCATCAAATGCCTTTTTCTATTTTCCTCTCCACTGTTGGCTTATTGGGTCCTGAACCAGGTTCAGAGTTAAGTTAGTGAAACAAATCCCGATACTATTGGCCCTTTCGGAAACAGTCCACGGAGCGCGGACTGAGGTCTCACCCAAAGTAGTATGGGAGGGTGTTGGAACTAGGTTTACACACCCTAGAGATGTCTGATGAGTTCAAGTAGTCCGTGGTTTGACCCTGCATGCAAGTCACTTAGCGCACATTCCCGTAACGCGCAGCCTAATAAACTACCTTTGCGCTACTTGGGGGCCAAATCTTGTGCTTCTTCGTTACTAGCCAAGTCCTTACTAGTATTACAATGTTAGTTGATTACTTTAGCCTACTTGCATGCTTTAAGTTATATTTAACAAAATAAACCATTCATACAGGTGCGTGCAGTAAATAAACAATATATCTGCAATTTATATCAAACATGAATTAACCGAAGAACAAATACACAGAATTATGATAAAAATTCTCATTATTAATTCCTTCCTCGGTTACAGACTCGACTCCACCCTGCGCACTCAGCTGCAGGGGTCCGCGCACTCAACAACGAACTACTAGGCCTCTACGCACTCAGCTGCAGAGCCTTCCCCTACCCTATGACCCAAAGACACACTTCGCTTAGTCCCTTAGACTCTTCTATTATTCTCTCTCTCTTTACACTTAGAGCCTTGCTCTATTATACAATCCCATGGTTCGCAGATCGTGGGTAGATCTATCCAGCCGCCATTACATTACAAAACTAGGGTGGACAACCCTGTGACTCTATCATACATTTTGCGCTCCACGCCCGCAATTCACGGAGTCTTTACAACAATATTGGGTCAAAACTTGGGCTTTGAGCCCCAAAACATGCTTTGGGGGGGATTCCATGCCCAACAGGCCCCCAACAAAAACATCGTGACTCACCCTCGAGGAACTTTTTTAGTGCAACGATCTTTGCATCGAGTCCCTCCAACTGTTCTCGAACCGCGCGGAGGTAAACAACGCACTGAGTTGCTGCTTGTTGTATCCGTTGCATGCATTGTTCCGAGACCTTTGTGTCTGGGGTGCTTCTCTGCATCAATGTGTGCATCCCCTATATGTGTGCAATCTTTCCTTCGATGTCTGCCATGATAGTAAAGACCTCATCGATCCAAGGCTGGACGCACACTTTTAGAATTGCCTCCTTATTTCATGCCATGTCCACCTGCTCCTTTAGTGTCTTAACCTGCTGCATCCTTGCAAGCCTCTAGGTGAGGACCACCGTTTGCATAGTTCCTCGGACACTGTCATAATGTTGTTGGAGTTCTCGCGCCTCTGTCTCTAAGCGTTGGATGTTGGGGTCCTCCTGCAGAGTTGTGAGGACCTCAAGTGCTTCTTCCAACATGCTGGCGTAGTCTCGCACAACACCTCTGATTTCCTCCAATCCTGCTGTGATAGTGCTAGTGCACTGTTCTCTAACTTCCGGGGGAGTGGATGGCTGCGCCTTTAACCACAGCTCGGAAATATGAAGATTCAACTCCAGTTGAACCTTTGTCATTTCTTCCCTGGCCTCGCATACTCTTGTTGCTAACCAATGGATCCACAATGGCCAAATCACTGCCCTTTCCTTCTGATATGGTTGCAGGGTCCTTTCCTTTGTATGGAAGCCTAGAAACATGATGAATCAGGTCTGTTGTGATGGGGATGGGTTCCTCTAGCCATAAGTACCCATCATGCACCAAGTAGAGTAGTTGCTTGATGATGAAAATGGTTATTGGGGCACGGTGGAAATGTGGCACCCATAGTAGGTTTAGCGGCCCGACCTTTTCCACACCGCGCAACCACTTCCACGGCTCTAATGTCACCACCACCCCCGCGATGTTCTTCTCCATGAGATTTCCAGTCTCAAGGTGAGGGAACTTCTTACGGTCAGTGAGGTCCTAATCTTCAAATTTCATGGTCGGCACATGGCCTAGGTGCATTCTTTCAAACATAATGCCATCTGGGAGGAACGGGGTTTGGAGTGAACTCTTGGTCTCGTCTAGGTCTTTGGGCAGTTTGGCCTTCCTTTTTCACGGGGGGACATAGGCGAGCAATTTTGTCGCTAAGTGTGTAGGTTGAATATCCACATCCATGCCTTTGTCTTCTTCCTCTACGATGATAAGGGCCTACACATATTCTTCTTCTTCATCTGTTTCTATCGTGTCAGCTTTCCCTTTCTCCTCCATTGATAGTTTGTTGTGCAATGGGTTCTGCGAGGACACACGTACGAGAGCCATTTCTTGTTTATCCTTCTTGGTTCTTGGCATACACAGTGATTTGGGGATCTCTGCCACAATCATGACACCTTATGGAACATCCTCCATAGTTAGGGCTTGTGTGGCCTTGCCGACGATCACCTCTTCTATTGCCAAACCATCCTTAGTTGCTGTCATTGTATCTGTGTTATAATCTGTCACTCGCAAATTTAGGGGCTCAATCAACGCTAAGCTCACAATGCTCAGGGCTCTGCTCAATAGCTCAATTCGCAAATGACCAAGTGTTGTTTCTTGGGTAGCCCTTTGTATTTTATAGTGCTTTTTGAATTCTAATTCAACTGCTCCCCCCAATTTTGGTTCATTAATGCTTTCTTGGCGACATATTTTCCCAAATATTGCCCATAACTCTCGTCTTAAATGCTTTCCTCCTACTCCATTTGGCCTCAAGTCGAGCATCCCATCATGAATAGTGACTTCAACAGTTACTTTCTGGCCAACTCGCGCGGTAGCGCAGCCCCCCATGCGCGGTCGCAGACTTTGTGACTCTCTGCTTCTGCGCGCATCTCCAATATCATGAAACTCCCAGGAAAAATAGTTTATAGTCTTGCGCTCCCTTCCAACTGCCTGGAGCACTAATACTATCCTTTCCTTGTCTAGTCAGGTGGTCGCACCACCTGTGTAGAGTTCCATCATGTCCTCCATCTTGGTTCCTGGAGAATCCCCACCTTGTATTGTTACAGTCGACATCGTGCATCATTTTCAACACACGGCCCTGGTTACTATGCTTAGCAATATGCAGTCCAAGCCAAGGAATCAGACTGATCAATTTGTGGCAATCAGTCTTAACCCTGTCATCGTTATCACACGCCTCTTGTCTTACCATTGTAGTCTTTTTGCCGATAAAATTTTTCTTTATTTCGTCCTCCATCTTCTTGACTTCCGCATCCATCAAAGTGACTTTCTTCCTTAACCGTACCATTTGTTTTTCAAGTTCATGGAGTCTAAGGTTTCCCTATTGGATTTCTTCCTCAAGTACCATGCGTTCTGTTCCTTGCGGTTGTGTGATCCCACCTTTTCGAGCTTCACGAACCATCGTATCTACGGGTGCTACTTTGCACGGTCTAGGATTTGCATGTTCCATAGGGATTACAGCATTAACTTGATACTTCAACTTTGGAAGTGCCTGCATGGTCAGGATTTTGTGCATGTTCCTATAAGCCCATAGAACCACTAGTACACGTAGGTCCTATTTAGTGTGCTTCACATGGTGGACCATGTTCAGTACTTCACAAACTTTGTCATAAGGCTTCCACGTGGATAATATTCGGTGCACTTGGTTTTTTCATACTCCCTGGTCATCGTTCACACCATCTTCTTGCCCGCTCAAGTTTGTTGGTCATGTTTCCTATCGCGAGGACAATGTGTGTTCATGCAGGTTGTCCACCATATGCCTGTACCCATCTGGAGAGGTGGGCGCGCAGGCTGTTTCGTCCATCATACCCGACTTTCATCTACATCTGAGGCTTTCCAAACTGCATGAGCATCATCCTTCTACATTCACGCCAGTCCTCAAAACTTCTTTGATGCATACCCCACCATCTTGCGGGCACAATGCACAATGCCTATTTTAGAGCGTCGAAATGCTGCTATTCTAGTACTTCTTTTTCAAATTTTTTCAGGAAATCATCCACCTTGCTCAACCCATCATACATAGGCAGATATCTTACCTTTGTTGCCACACAGTGCAGCGACCTTGTCATCATGTTGTAGTTGAGCATGGTTACCTCATGTAACCGATTCTGCCATCTGAATCTAAGGTATAGGAGCTTTCGCACTCCCATGAAATCCTGCCACCACTGTTGGATTCACCCAGTCCTGCTCCCACGTTGTTATCTTGCAGATACAGTCTATATTGTCATCATTGTCATAGTCGCAGTACCTCGACAGAGTCACGTAGGAACACAAGCATCATTCCGCTGCCAGCAAGCCTAGTCAGTACCCCAACGGAGTTACTTGCATCACCTCTCTACAAAGGAAGCCTTTCTCTTCTTTCGCCTTATTCATTTTTCATTTTTTTATTTTGCACTTTTCATTTGTTTTTATTTTTTCATAGCTATGCATAAAACTTATTCATTTTAGAGGCAGAAGAGGGATCCCAACTTATTGAGACCAGAAGAGGTTGTTCCTTTAGAGAAGTAGTTTATTGTATACATCTAATGTTCTTGTTAAGGTTTTCCCCCTCACCTTAATCTACTTGACTGAGCTGGCAAGGGTTATCCCCAAAAAAACCAACTAGAGTAGGTGACACTAGTTAGCATGCAAATGTTGTGTTTTCACCAAGGTTCACTTTGAACAATACATATTTTCCATCGATGTATCATGGACTAAAAGTAACAAGTTCTTCATATAGAGGTAGGGTGACAGATAACCAAGTAGTGATAGCTATACAACGCCTCTTGTACTTTACCCATCTTGTTTCAAGAGTCATACATGGTTTCGTGTGAAACTAACCTCCGAACAAAATAAGAAAACAAATGACAAAGAAAAATTGAAGCAGAAGTAAATGCAAAGCGATTAAGAAAACAAGCAAGAAAACAAACAAACAAGAAAACCAAGAAAGTAAAGAGGCATGCAAGCAAACAAACTGAAAGAAAACACTACTCCTATTCCTAAGCTAATGGTGCATGGGCCTGATCATGTGAAGTAATATTTCCAATGCAACCACCAGCGCATTGGTTGACCAATGTTGGTGAAGGCTTGGTCCATGAGCAACCTGGTTGTGCGAACCAGCTAACAAGAAAGATATAATAATGAAGAAAAATACACTTCATGTTTAAAAGTTTCCATAGGGCATAAGTAAGTGCAAGTACATGACATGTGGTTCATGGACTTGTCACGGTGTTGTGCAACATTGTGTGCATCTTTGAATCATACACATACTCTTGACTTTGACATGCAAGCAAACGAAAGAAACAAATACAAATTGTGTTGTGCATGTGTGCTTGCAATGTAAAATTCCTCCAAGGCATGAGCGATGGGATAGTGTAGTTCAAGTGGAGGAAGCATGATCTGTGTGTGAGGTTTATCTTCAATGCATACATGTGAGTGATGAGGAGCCTCGGGTGATTGCACCATTTCCTAATCGGAAATGAAACCAACCTTAGGATAGCAAGGGCCTGACATAACCATCAACTCAGCCTGAAGTGCCTCAACAGTCTAAGGGGTTTCTAATTCATCGTCAAATAGATCATCATAAATAGGTGGCTTTGAAAAATCAACTGCAATAAAATCATAATTGTGATCGAATATGGGAGTAAATGGATCACGACAGCCACATTCAGAAAAATCAATGATTTCATCAGCATCCTCATGATCTAATGAATCAAACAGAGGGGTAGATGAGAAGGGAACAAATTCATCCTTTGAGTTTCTAAGGTCAAGTGGACTTTCAATAAATAACTTATCCTCTCTATTTTTGAATGATGGGTTGACATACGGTGTGTCCTGCGAGTGATCAATAATAGGTGCATCCATAGATGAAGATACACATGTGAAATCATGGATAGTAGGTTCACCAAATATGTCAGGAAAGAGCAGAGGAGTCTTGGAAGGAAGGGAGTCATCCCTCAACGAGTGTTGATGCTCAAGCTCCCAACCATACTCTTCATGAATGGCAACGCATGTTGGTTGTGCAACACCAACTCCGTCAATGGCTTGATCCTCTTTCACAACAAGCGTAGAATCTGGAATGGAAGAACACAAGACAATATCATTTGGAGGAACATTTGAGTACGAAGATGGAGGTTGTGGTATGAAATGCATATGACAACTTGATGGACTCATGACCAAATTTGCACAAAAATTAAGTGAAGTGATGTTGAGAGGATGTGACAGTTAAATAGATGTGTGATCATGATCCCCCACATCACTCTGTGGTGGTGGAATTGTTTGATGAGGAGACAGAAAACAATTGCTTGTGACAATGACCGTGTCTGTCTATGATTATGTAGCTCCATCACTAAAGAATGCTAAGCGAGGCTTGAGTTAAAAATTCTTCTTGGGATGAGAATATTTCTTAAGACAGTACTCGAATCAGTCCCAAAGATAGAAAAATTTCAGCTGGCTCTTCAGAGCTTGAAACTCCAAATCACGGAAGCGCTGCCAAAAATCCATAGGCGATCCATGTAGAGCCTTCCGTTATTGTAACAGTTTTTTGTCAAGATTTTCTGGATCAAAAAGATAGAAAGTGTCATCAATGAGATCACAGAAGTGCTCAAGCGAGTGCACACTATCAGTCGTAGGCTACACAGCCACCGATGTGCAGATTCACAAAGTGTGTATGCAAGAAGTAGACCAGCCTATTCATCAGAACATCCATATTCCTCGTGAAGCATGGAAAGGAGGTCATGTAAGAACTCAGGCCAGGCCACTTCATCTTCACTATCATATATGTATATGGAAAATAGATCGAAAAACTCCCTCATGATGGTAACAGATTTGGCATGCGAAAAAAATCATGGAGGGAGGAGAGTGCAAGACTCCATGATAGATATGCAAAGGTTCAAAGTAGGATGAGAGGACACAGCTTGTCATCTGGCCCTCCTTTCAGCACCAAAAATTTTGATGGTGTTGGCCCTGCCAACATGTTAGGGGATCTCCCCAGTAAGAAGTCCCAATTATACCTCAAACCATTTGGTGTAGGAGTCCGAGCAGTGGGTTGTACAGTATTGCCTTGACTGCGGTTTTGCACAGAGGAAAGTAAGATGTCCCTATTGGTAGCAAGGGTGTGATACATGTGGCAAGATAAGGAAGGTGTATGAATGGTTCTAACACATGGAGAGTGGGGTAAATGTGTCTCTTTGAAACCTGTGATAACACGTGGCTTGGAAGGGAACACACGAGCGAATATACATCACAAACTGGAAACAAAATTAGCTAACAATCCAAAGTGATGGTTAAACCAATCAACTCATTTTAGTGAGATTCATACATACTTATACAGAATATTCCATACATGCATGTGTAAGAAAATAGATACATATACCATTTAGAGTAAACAAGATAAATGGAATACAATATGAAATATGCATGAAACGTGTTGGCTCTGTTATATTAAGAAGTGTAACTTCTAGTCATACATTACATCCATGTCCAACCACTAGTTTCAATAGTGGAATGTCACAGTCACAACCGCCTACTCCTACAAAGAGATATACTAGCTCTGTGCAGTGGAGAATCCAAGGCACGTTACAATACTGTCTAAGATTCCTCTAAGATACTCCTATCGAAGATTGGCTGACCAAAAGCCTTTACAATGGGTTATGAGGTTTTATTTATAGTAAAGGGTGGGGTGACCCTTGGCATTCCCCTTTGTGACCGTTCATATATCCTCATGACTCTTCAACTACTCTATGACTGTTACATTTCAACTATTGACACTTGAACTTCCACTTGACAAGACATTACGTACAATCTGCACATGTACCCATGTGAGACAAAATGGCTTGAGTAATCCATGCAAGACATCACTAACACTCAGACCATTGTGGTGAGACCAACTCTTTGACATCCTTGTGATGGTCGATGGTGGCGAACTAATGCCAAGCTTGGTCATCCGCGATGGTGTCCATGCACTCAATGGTGACATCCTTTTGAATTGGGCTCTTGCCTCCATTGCATCTAGGTACACTAATATGGCTCCTCCATCCAACTCGTCTGACAACATTCGCATGGTTGTCTTGGGTGCGACCAGGCCAACAACATGTTGATGCATAGTGTCTGTGCTGATATCCAAGCATGTGCTAGTGGCCATTCACATCAACTTGCCAAAATACATGTCCAGATTCAGTTAGACTTGTTCCTTGTCTTCACCTCGGTGAGTGTGCCAAATGGGTGGGATTGCATGCGTGCGCACAATGACATGCATGCTATTTAATTCCCTTTCATGCAATCAACAACAATTCTCACCTTGTCTGCTCCGTGCTAGCTACTGGGATGGATCTATAACTTGTATGGGTGCAGTTTCAACCGTCTATGCATGTTGCGCCCCCTTTTGTACCTATTCCTGCTACAACTCACTCTCTCATCTGTGCAGCTCTTGTTCTTCCTTGAGTTTCAGCTTCAACAAATGAAACTCCTTCACTTTTCTGTTCTCTAATTTTGTGCAATCTTCATGTCGTGCCATCACCTCATAGCCTCAATCTCCAAAGTTGCTTTAGTCATGAGTCGAGTTTCTTTGAACTTGTAGTTTTCATCTTCCTCCATGCGACCAACAATCTTGCTCTTTCCCTTGTCATGCACTGATATGTTTACTTTTGCTATGGCTACTGCTTCTGGTGCTCTCCAGGGTGTTGCTTCATGTTGCTTCGCTAACCATTCCACACTGAAGCTGGCCTATTCATTGGGTTTGGAGAAACTATAGCAATATCTCCATGGGTCCTCCTTCACTAAATGAAATGCCCCGTGGATCCATTTGAACTGTACTCTTGCGCAATGATCTTTCACAAGACAATATGGGTCATTGTAACTTCGGAGGTCTAATGGCTACTTCTTCACTTCTTCTGCTTCAACATCCACATGCTTAAAACTCTGAATCTCGTATAACCCAATGCATAGTGGAAGAATGGGCCAAGGTGCCTTTTTCTTCCGGTGCAGCCTAGCTGTCAATCTTGCCGAGATGTGATATGCTACTTCCTGCCTGACGAGTATGTCTAAGGTAAAATTTGGTAGAACATTTGTATGAAGGTGTCAGATGGTGAGGCATACCAATTAGCTATGTCTATCAATGCTTCCATTATTTCCTTCGATATGCATGGTGGATCCTATTCAAATATCATCTTGTAAATTGGGTGACAAAATGATCAGACAATCATGTATAACTCCTCTGAAGCTGTATTCAAACAAAATCTTACAATAAGTCTTCACAACAGTCTCCATTGGTGTCCATGCCCACTTCAAGCCCGGGAACTCCTGTCGGGCCCAGATTGCATCCAAGATGTAGGCGGACATGTATATTTCTACTTGCATACCTTTGCATAGCTGTCAAGACCTTGTTACCTATACCTTTAGCTGATGAGCCAACATGTCGTACTAGTTACATGCTTTTCCTTCTTTGGCCAGTCAGTCCAACGCAATCACCCAACTATGTGGGAAGGTTTCCGTTCTTTCTTGGCCATATAATTGACATGCAAAGATGAACAAGTATTGATACGCCTTCTGTACTATCTTCATCTCATAGATCTGGATTCGTGTCATCCTGAATTTATCCAACTCTTTTACCCAGTTCTTCAAAATGTCTCTGGAGTTGGCATTGTTGTTGGGTAAGCTGAAGGGTGTCTCCATGATGATCACGGGCTCTGACATCTGATACATATCATCATAATCTTTTGCCCTAAAGGTAGAAATCTCCATCCCACTGACATTTCTCAAATTCATCATCTCGGGATCAGTGTGCGAGATGATCCAATGTATCATGTCCGTGTATGGGAGCACGAGATACTTGTATGCAATCCGGTATAAGCCAGACTTATGAATGTTCACATAGACTTGGTGGTCTTCGAGGTATTCTCAAAATGTGCCTGCAAAGGCATCATTGACCTCTTGCCATTTTAGCCTGATGTCCTTGTCTACAATCAGTTTGGTATCTTCATAGATTGGAAGACTTGTGGACACTCACTCAACTGCTTCTCTAGTTTCACTTCCGTCAAAGTCCTTTGATCCTTCTCTCTTGGAGGCCATTGATCTTGAACTACTAAGAGGCAAATGAACACTTGCTAGATCTGGAGACAAATCGACATGTTTGGCAAGAAATCTGTCAGCGATAACAAAAAAAACTTGAGGAAAGACATGCAACATACATGGGCATTGACTGGCAAGGATTGTGCAATTTCTTATGGGAGGCTGGCTAACTAGCTACCAGAACTGCGCAAAAGGCAGTCTGGGCTATCTAATTGGCTATTGGAATTGTGCAATGTGCAATTTTAGCTAGCAATAGTTGGAGGCTCAGTGACTGCATTGTGCAATTTTATGGGCCAGTAGTCATTATCCCTCATAATTACACAAAGAAATCCTAGAGGATAGTCACTGGGTAGAAATGTGCATTTCTTGAGGGCAAGGCAAAACTTTCCCTCTTAGGATTGCATAGTGCTCTCTTGGTGAGGCACATTCCATGCCAAGGCTACCGAGACCCGCTGACGGGAAAATGAAAGTAAATGTGATATTGAATGCATGACCATACTAAGTGTAAGCAGGAGTGAATGATCATGCATGCAAACAATGAATGAAAGATTCAGAAAATGGGACAACATGCATGTGGGTGAAGTGAGTCTTCGAATCGATGACCGTTCGTGAAAAATAGTTTCATGCATGTGATAGCAGTGAGATGTTAACGAAAAATGAAATGATGCTATTACAAGTGAGTATGCATGTAAACAACAACAAGCATCCACAGAAATCAAGCAAACATCGCTCACACAAGGGAAAACACAAAAAGCGACAAAAATGTTGCAAAAGACAAGTTAAGACCGCTTACCCATGAATAACTGAGTTGGATGAGTCGAAGAGTCTTGAATTTGTTGTGGGATGATAGAGCTCCAAGATCGACATGAATAAATGACCTCTCATGCATTGAATAAGTAAGTTTGAAGCTCATGACGCACATGCCACAAATCTAGGAAAAAGCGACACTTGGAGGAAATATTTTAAAATTATCTTTTCATGTAACCTGCAGTTGCTAAAATAGATCCCTAAAATCTAGGGATACTTTTTTGCATGTTTCTTTTTATATTCTAGGAAAAAGCAGCCCATGCATGAAAGTCATGTTTTCTTCATCCCGGGTGGAACTGGTCAACTCAACAACACATGCAACAGTCTGCTCCACTGGGAGGAAAAAATGTGCATTTCTGGGAGGGAGTTGGGCTAGCTGCCTAGGAGATTTGCACAATTTCTGGGCAAAGCAACTGACTGCTGCCCATAATTGCACAGTTTCTGGGCAGAGAAGCCCTGCTGGGAATTGCACAATTTTCTCAGTGAAGCTTGACTCATAGATTTCGCAATTTTGGAGCCTAGCAGGCTGCTAGATAGAATTGTGCAATTTCTGGAGGGAAGGTTGGTTCCCCTCCATAATTGTGCAATTTCTTGAGGGATTTTCTCAGCCTACAGCTGGACCAAGTCCAGAGAGATAGCCTATGAGGGAAATGCAACAAGCTCCCATGGACAGGCTGTCATTCTGCAAGAAAATCACTGAAGCTTGCGTACTTGCCAATGCAAGACATGCTGATGTGAAAGGTTGGTAGGGAGGCTCCAAAATGAAGCTAAGGAAAACTTTTTGAGGGTGGTTTTATCCGCTACAACAAATTGCAACACTTCTTCTTACTTCATTGGATGATAATGTAGGATATGGAGGCTTCCCAAGGTGCTTAAAGTGTAGAGTCCTTCTTTTAGTGGAGGTAGGATTTTTTATGTCTTTTTCTTCTTCCAAGAGTTGTTATGATGTGATCCTTTTGATGTGATGGATGGTCCTTCTTAATTCTCCTTATTTTCCTTATCCCTTATGTATCCTTCTTCAATTTTATGATCTTCTTCAAGTTGCTTTTCCTTGTTGTAGTCACCTTAGCTCTGATACCATGTTGAGAAATCTAGGGGAAACTAAATAGATGATTTCTCTTAATTTAATAATTTCTTGTGATGTATTTTACTTAATTTGATTAGCTTCTTCTTTCACTTGATTAATATTAGTGTTTTTTATCATCAAACAACTACCAAACAAATAATACAAGAGGACAAAAGATATAGGATATAAGCTAGGGCCAAAACCTCTTTTCTTGAGAGGAAAACCAGAACTCTTCTCTTCTTATAGAACTTCAAATGATGAATTCCAAGACCTAATACCCTTGTAAAATTCCCCTCCAAGGCCAATTCAATCCTTCCTCTTGATGACCTTTCCTTCCAACAATTTCTCTATCAACTTTGACCCCAACAACTTTTACAACTTGATCCCAACAATTTATTTTGCAACTTTGATCCCCAACAATTTCTTCTGGAACTTTGTTCCGTAGCAGTTTCTTCAACCCTCAATAGTTACATCTGGAATTTCATCCCCCAACAATTTCTTCGACCCCCAACAGTTTTTTCTGCAGAAACCATAGCTCTTGCACATGTGGGAAAGATGTTGATTTCTTCCTCTTTTCTCCTTCCCTTGAATTGATCATTTCTTCTTGGAAACACGACTTGCAAAATATGTCAATTGATTCCCTAACTCGACTTCTGTAATTTTTTCTTAGCTGCTATAATAGGTTCCCTAGTTTTCTCGCACGTGTGAAGGAGATAGCTCAAAAATAGCCCTGAAACTTCACTTCTTCTTTCTCTTCTAGTCCTCCACTTCTTTGCACCTTTTTGGTCTCTTTCTTTTTCTTGGTTGAATCTATTGTGTGAGTGACTAAGTGCTCTTCAAGTGAGGTTGGAGTCTCTAATATATATGCTTCTCTTCTCAGTCGAATTGTTGCTTGGAGGCCGACTTATCCTCTCAAGAAGGTGGACTTGATCTTTTCTTGTTAACAAGGTCTTGGAGGGTCTATTTGACATATGTTGATTTGAAATAAATTTTCCTTGCAATATAAAACATGCCCAAAAGGGCCTTCCAAACATGACAATGAATCAATTGACTTAATGACAAGCCTTAGAAGCACTCAATAGGTTCTTAACCTAAATAAATTAACCTTGACCATGAAACCCATGCATCAAGAATGACAATAATAATTTTCTTTTTATCCTTTACATAAAATACATAAAATCATGAATACATATGTTATTACAAATATCATACCTAGTTACATATTTCAACAGAGTCATCCCTTCCTCAAGTATTTCCTAATTTGCACCAAACTACTATACCCTGCAACTTCGACCTACCAGCTACAATACTGCTACTTGGCCTGCAAATTTTTCCCTATAATTTTGGCCTTGTATCTCCTAAGGAAACCCTAATTTAGCCTCCTCCTTTGACCTTCCAAGAGCAAGACAATTCTTCTTAAGGTAAGAGAAGTCTATACATAGTTTCCTTCCTCCCAGCTACATGTTTTTTCACTTCTACCTATTGCAACTTGGTCCTGCAACTTCAACCTTTTCCTACAACCTAGAAACCATATAATTTTGAACGTGTGAGAGAGATAGAGCCCAAAAACCAAAAATAAAAATCCTCCTTCCTTCTTCCTTCTTCTTGACCTTCACTCTCTATTATGAAACCAACTCAAGAAAAGATAGAAAAGATAGATCAACGCCTTAGAATTTAGCCTCTTCAAGGGGGCAACCTCCTTTACATTACATAAATGAAAAATTCTTGGATGATTCAAATGACAAAACCTCCTTTCTATATATAGGAGTCTAAGGAGTCACAATATAACCCAGCCGACCTAACAATAATAATATAAAGCCACAAAAATAACAATAGATGGATTCTATGGGGCACAATAATAACAATATGGGGATAATAGGGGCACAACAATATTAATAAGGGATGAAACTACAATAGTAATGGGGTAATTACTAGTATTATAGGGACCCAACATGCCCCTCTCCTTCAAAAAAAGTGTTGTCCTCAACACTTGAGTAGTTCTGGATGCTTCTGTATAAAATTCTCATCCTCCCATGTGGAATCTTCAATGGATAAGTTCTTCCACTTGATAAGATACTCTGAAATTGATCGATTTCGTAGCCGTCGAGTTCTTGTTTCTGTGACTGCTTCTGGTTCCAATATAATTTTTCCTTCCTCGTCAAGTTCTGGAAATATTGTTTGAACTGGGAGCTTCTCGCCTATAACCTTCTTTAAACATGAAACATGGAAAACTGGGTGCAATCGAAAAGCTGCAGGAAGCTCCAATTTGTATGCCATAGTACCAATCTTTTGCAACACCTTGTACAAACCATAATACTTCGGTGATAATTTATTATCCTTCTTAGCTTGCTTGAGGGACATTTGCTTCTATCGTTGTAGTTGTAGGAATACCCAATCAACTACATCAAAACTTCTTTCGCTGCGATGTTGATCTGCCTGTTTTTTCATTCTATTCTGTGCCAACACGAGGTTATCCTTTAAGAGTTGGAGGACTTGTTGTTGATGTTCGATGTGATGTTCCACTGCTTGAACCTTAGAATTTTCTCTTAAATATGATGTGATGGATGGTGGCTGATATCCATAAAGTGCCATAAATGGGGTCATTTTTGTTGCTGTAAGGAAGGAAGTGTTATACCATCATTCAGCCAGAGGCAACCATTTGACCCATTGTGTCTGTTTATCAGATACAAAGGAACGAAGATATCCTTCCAAACATTTTTTTACTATCTCAGTTTTCCCATCAGATTGAGGATGATAACATGAGCTAAGAGCTAACTAAGTACCAAGACAAGAAAATAATTTTGTCCAAAAATTTCTAGTGAAAATGGGATCTATGTCACTTACAATAATCTTTGGGTTTCCATGTAGCTTTTGAATTGTTTCCATAAATGTAGTAGAAACCGTATTGGATTTAAATGGATGTGATAATGCACAAAAGTGTGCATACTTGGTAAGTCTGTCAACTACCACCATGATGACACTCTTTCCCTCGGACTTGGGTAAACCTGTGATAAAATCCATTGAAACCTCCTCCCAAGGTTGGCTTGGACTGGATAAAGGTTGTAATAGACCTGGTGTCTTAATTGTTTCAACTTTATTTTGTTGGCAAACCAAACATTCCGCCACAAATTTATGAATATCTGATTTAAGGCAATCCCAAAAAAATTCCTTCTTAACCCTGTGGTAAGTTTTTAAAAATCCTGAGTGCCCTCCTAAGGGAGAAGTGTGCAATTCCATAAGAATCTTTTGTTTTAGTTGGGAATTCTTACAGAGGTATAAGCGATGTTGTACCATAACAAATCATTTTGTCAGCTAAATGTATCAGACGTACTGGAATCTTGTTGTATCTTTCGAATAAGTGCACACACTTCTTCGTCATTCTTCCATTCCTCCCTTGCTTCGTTTATCCAATCTGGTTGGATAATAGAAATGGTGCACAACAATGCTTCCACATCCTTATCCTTTCTTGAGAGTGCATCTGCCACCACATTTTGCTTCCCTTTTTGTAGATGATTTCAAAGTCATAACCCAACCTCTTCATGACCCACTTTTGTTGCTCTTCAGAGGATAATCTTTGTTGTAAAAAGTATTTAAGGCTATCATGATCCGTTTTTACCTTGAAGTTTCTTCCCATTAGGTAGGGTCGCCATTTCTTAAGTGCATGGAGTATTTCCAACATTTCCTTCTCATAAATAGATTTGTGTAAAAACTTTCCCTTGATTGGACGACTTTCAAAAGCAATGGGTCTTTCATATTGCATTAAAACAGCACCAATTCCATTTCCTGAAGCATTGCATTCCACAATAAAGGTTTTTGTGAAGTCCGGTGTAGCTAAGACCGGTGCTTGGCACATTTCCTCTTTAAGATGTTCGAATGCCTTTGTTGCTTTTGGAGTCCATGAAAATGCATATTTCTTCAATAATGTTGTTAGAGGTGTTGCTATTCTCCCATAATTCTTAACAAACTTGCGATAATACCATGTCAACCCGAGAAATCCTCGCAGATGCTTTATGGATGTGGGGATTTTCCATTTCTTAATGGCTTTAATTTTGCTAGGGTCTGCCTTAACTCCTTCATGAGATACAATATGACCCAGATATTCCACCTCTTGTACTCCAAAGAAACATTTAGATCTTTTTGCATATAATTGTTTCTCCTCCAATAGTTGTAGCACCCTATCAACATGTTCAACATGATCCTTCCAAGACTTGCTGTAGATTAGTATATCATCAAAAAATACTAACACAAATTTTCCAAGGAATGGTTTGAAAATGGAATTTATCAAACCTTGAAATGTTGAAGGTGCATTGGTAAGGCCAAAAGGCATGACCAAAAATTCATAATGACCCTCATGAGTTCTAAATGTTGTTTTCGGAATGTCTTTAGTCTTCATTCTAATTTGATGATATCTTGAACGAAGATCCAACTTGGTGAAGTAAATTGATCCATTCAATTCATCCAGTAATTCATCAATGACGAGAATGGGAAACTTATCTTTAATAGTGAGCTTGTTGAGCTCCCTATAATCTGGACACATGCGCCATGATCCATCCTTCTTGTGCACTAATACTACTGGAGAAGAGAAAGAACTTTGACTTGGTTGAATTATACCAACCTCTAGCATTTCTGCACCCATACGTTCAATTTACCTCTTTTGGGCATAGGGATATCTGTACGGCATAATGTTTGGAGGAACACTTCGTGGAATCAAATGAATAGCATGATCATGATCATGAATAGGTGGGAGACCTTTGGGAGTCTCAAATACCTTGGAATGATTGTCCAAGACTTTTTGGAGATCTAGAGAAATAGATGATGGCAATGTGGAAACATCTAGCGAACATAATTGTGTAATTACACCCCTTTGTTCCTTTTTTAGAAGCTTTGTCATACCATTAGAGCTAATTATCTTTCTCAATTTCCCTGCAATACCCCTTAATTCAACTTCCTTTCCTTCCACGGAAAATTTCATGAAAAGTTCTTGAAAATTGAAAGCTATTGTACCCAAGGATTGTAGCCATTGTACTCCTAGTACAACATCAGCACCTTCCATTGGAATGGAAAGCATTGGGCTAGTCAATACATATTCTCCCATTGATAGCTTGATATTATGGCACTTTATAGAGCAATTTATTGCTCTTCCATTTGCAACCATCACTTGACACTCTGATGCTGGGTATAAGAAGCAATTCAATTCCTTTGCTACCTTACAATGAATAAAATTGTGGGTACTTCCTGAATCAATCAACACAAGTACCTTTTTCTTCTTGATTTGTCCTTCTATCTTGATGGTTTGAGGAGTGGTAATTCCTGCCAATGCATTACAAGATATGGTCGGATTCATTTCTTCTTTATCTAGGCTTTGTTCCTGGAGTATATCCTCTTCTTTTGACCTTTCTTGCTCCTTTTCTTCTTCCTCTTCACAATCTATGTAGAATAATTTCTTCTCAGCGCACTTATGACCTTTAGTGTATTTGCTATCACAACTGTAACAAAGCCCTTTTGCTCTTTTTTCTTCCAATTTTTGTGGTGTCAACCTTATAGGTTGTGGAAGACTAGGAGCAACCACACTTCCATCTTTATAGTTGTGAGTGGTATTCTTCCTGGTTGCCATAATTTTGCTTTCCATTTTTCTTGCTAACCTGAATGCCTTCTCTAATGAATCAAGTTCCCAAAGGTGAACATCATGTTGGATATTATCCTTTAAAGTCCCTATGAACACATCAATCCTATGCTCCTTTGGAATATCTTTTACCCTTATGTTCAACTTTTGGAACTCCTCAATGTGCTCCATTATTGAACCCTTTTGTTTGAGACTTATCAATTGGCTAAAAAAAGTGTTTCTTTTTGTATCCTCATAATTTGCTTTCAATTCTTCCGTAAAAATTGCCCAAGTGATAATTTGTTTACAAGAGAAAAGCCATTGATACCATACAAACTGATTTGGTTCCAAATATAAAGTTGCAATACGTACCTTTTGTGTGTTTTGCACATTATTGAGATCGAAAAATTGCTCCATTTGTAATATCCATGTTGCGGGATCCTTGCTATCAAACTTCCTCATATCGATTTTTGGAATATGGTGGGTTTTCAATCCCACATTAGAGTCTAAGAAATCATGATTAACATTTCTTTCGTTCGCATCATGAGTTTCCTTTACTACCTTTTCGCCATTGGTAAGTATTTCTTGTAGAAAAGTTGTCAAATCTGTCTTCAAATCTGCCATGCCTGTCTTCAAATTTGTGTTCAAATCTATCTTCAAGTTGTCCATCTTAGCTTCCATGCCATTCATCTTAGCTTCCATGCCATTTATCTTAGCTTCTGTTAGCTTTTGTGACAGTGACATTTGTTGCACTTGTTCTTGTAATTTTGATATATCATGTAGCATTTCTTCCTCTTCTTCATGAGTCATGCTAGAGATTTCAGGTTCCTTACTAGGTGTTTGAATTTTATTTCCTCAGGGAATCAGTTACCGATAATAATGCTCTACTATGCCCTTTGAATTCCTTCAAAATAAATTTTCAAACCAAGCTTAAGCAAAAATTTAAAAAAATCTACACACCTTTTTTCACTTTGTAGGAGCTCGATATTGCCTCTGATGTATCTCTGTACTTTCCAATCATCTAGTTATGAATTTGTGACCTGTAGTAGCCCTCTGTGTCCTCTTTTGAATGCCACAAGTCTGACCCAAATTGGATTCTCCAAGGAACAGTTATGCGAAATCTCCCACAGTGACTTGATTATAGACTAGTTCAGTAGAGCAAAGTTGTAGGACGTGCCACGAGTCACTGTTTCAACCTTTGGATCTAAAAAATTCCTACATGAAACTAGAGTCCGTCCTATTTCTTTACCTTCTAACGAAATTTCAATCCGATCCTCAGAGAGAAAGTTATGATGATTTTCCCCAGGTCACTTGTTTGGAATGTAATTCAGGAGTCTGCAAAAAGACCAACTTCCTCAAATCATATCTCCGCAAATATGGCGCGAAAAGCTCTGAAATTTGGACCCAAGGTTCAGTGTGATTGCTTCTCAAATGGGTTTTTCTTGCAACTTCTAAACGTCACAGAAAAAAAGTTATAGCGAAAATGCCACGATGACTCTTTTGGAGCAGCGAAACCCTAGAATCCAAAGCTCTGATACCAAATGTTATGAAACCAGCTCAAGAAAAGATAGAAAATATAGATCAACGCCTTAGAATTTAGCCTCTTCGAGGGGGAAGCCTCCTTTACATTACATAAATGAACAATTCTTGGATGATTCAAATGACAAAACCTCCTTTCTATATATAGGAGTCTAAGGAGTCACAATATAACCCAGCCGACCTAACAATAATAATATAAAGCCACAAAAATAACAATAGAGGGATTCTATGGGGCATAGTAATAACAATATGGGGATAATAAGGGCACAACAATATTAATAAGGGATGCAACTATAATAGTAATGGGGTAATTACTAGTATTATAGGGACCCAACACTCTCCTTCTTGTAGGTACCCAACCATAGATTGAAGTATTTATTGTAGATCAAACTTGTGAGTGAGTGTGTCTCCAAATGAAGTCATACTTCTCTTTATATAGCCTTCTTAAGGGGTCAAATTCCCTATTTTAGGCCGACTTGATGTTCCCATGATCGACTTGTACTCTTGGAGATTCCAGGACTTTATAGACTCAAAAATAATTCTTTTTATAAGTACAAATTTCCTGAAAGGGTCTTATAAACATGATGTTAACTGCATTGGCTCATGACAATAAATCCTAGGACCTAACAAACCATAGAAGCATGAAGAAAATTCTTTTAATTAGAAGACCATCAATAATGAGCATGAAACCCATTCTTTAATTGTTAGGAAAAATACTTTGGGGGGGGGGGGGGGGGGTGAATCAATATTTTTAATTCACTTTAACTTTTCATTTCATATTCTAAATTATGTACGCTATTGTTCTTTATGAAACCAACATGTGTACGTGACTTCAGTGAAGGAATACAACATATATCTAGTTTACTTATTTTTGGTACTTTCCATCGATCTTTAACTTTATCATTGTATTATAAATTTCATCAGTCATTTAGTATTCAGTAAACAGAAAATAAATCATAAAACATAAGTAACACATCAACACATATGAACACCAATATTTTAGGTGGAAACCCAATGTGGGAGAAAATCATTTTTGTCATCGTCTCTATCTTCTTTCTTATTATATAAAAAAAACTTCATTACATATTGTACTAGTCTTGTAGCATGATTAATTTTGATAACTTAAATTTAATGATATAATATGTTTTATTAGTTTAGAAATAATAAATGGGTCTACAAAAGTAAATGCACCCTCAAAATGTAAATTTAAGTTTCATTAGCTCGTTGATTTAGTTAATCATGAATATAAACATGATTAAATGGTGTAATAAAGTAAATTCAAACATGGTTTACAAATATCTTAGAACTAATTTTCCCAAACTAAAATAGCTTTTTGTTGATAACCTCCTCATGTACAAAAAGCTCTCTCATTTTGTTAACAATTGTTATGGTTTGGGAGATACAACTGCATCTTTAAAGGCATATTTTTCATAAATTACCTGTTTCAGTCACCTTTTTGTAGAGCATATTATGGCTAATCAGAAATTAATTATGGTAAAATGGAGAAGTTGTTTGTTCCTATGATTCTAATATACAAAAACCCCTCTCAGTGTTGTAAGAAAGGTTATCATTTGGATATTCGGATGACTCTTTGGAGGCATGTTTTCCCAGATTTTCCTATTTTTAGCCAATATTTTACAATGCGGTGTCCAAGCATGTGGAAATGAATTTTCAAAAACTGAAAGAGGTTTTTGTTACCAACATCATCACTTACAAACACCTCTCTCAGTTTTCTAATAGCTATTATGGTTTGGAAGAAATAAAGGTATTACAGGACCCTATTTTTTATAAATTCGAGAGGAAAACGCTCAAAGACAGTTAGGGACATGGAGGCCACCTCATCAAATATGAGTTGCAATCAAATTATAATTTCTCTTCTTTATCAACATAAATACTCAAGGATAGTACAAGAACTCTTCAAATATTTTTAGTCACATTTATTTGTGTTCTATTTTTGTAATACAGTTTTCAGATATTTGTAATAGCTCTTGATATTTTTTATCAAGATATTTTGTGAGGAAATTGTATAAATACTTCATCAATTGAAGTAATATGTGTGGGATTTTGATGCCAAGGCTCTTTAATTTGTAATATCTTATATTATAGGATTTCTAATGAAAGCCTTTCGGCTCCAGTTTGATAGAATTTTGGGTTTTCTAGTATGTCTTTCTAGTGTTTCATATCTTATTTCTACACATGTTCAAAGCATTTATAGGAAGGTCTAGGTAAGTGTAGATTGAGTATCAATTTATTCTTAAATCCCATGCAAAATCATAACCCTTAGAAAGAGATTAGTTTGTTGGATTGTTTGTCCAAGATAAATCCTCTTTTATTGGTTTTTGCTTTATGCCTTTTGATAGCCATTAAAAGAGATTAGCTTATTGGACTATCTGTCCGAAATAGCTCCTCTTAGAATTGGCTTTAGTTTGGCCTTCTTGAATATGTTTTGTTGGGCTGTAGAAATCTTATACACGCATCCAAATTTCCCTAGTTGTTAAGTAGTCATTCTGATTGCTCAATTATTATGAATCCCCTTACATTCTTCTACCATAATTCTTGAAAAAGATAAGTCATTATGTGAGGTTGGAAGTTGACACTTTCATAGGGGGCCCTGTGAGAGAGGTGTTTAATCATGATTAGGGATTACCATTGATCGCCAACCATCCCTAATTAAAACCATAAATCTAGCCATTGTGCTTCAAAGGCTATTGTTCAGTGACAAGTGAACAACGTTAAAAAAAGCCTCATAATCACTGAGGGAGCCCCCTTTGTTTCAAGGGCCAGCTTGAACCTAAAGGCTAGTTGAGTTGGTTTCTTGGTGTAGTTTTTGCAACCAAGGACCACCTACGGGAAACAGGTACAACATCTAGCGTCGTCGCCAGGGATCGAAGTAACGAAGATATCTTTCTTCGGGGAATGATAATGATTACATCTATTCCTTGCTGGTGAACAAGGAGTATGCATTTATTATTGGTTGCATTTCTTTCACTTGGTGACTCCACTTTGTCATATGGCAATTCCACTGGGTAACTGATCCCACTATTTTGAAATTTTTGTTGCCTTTACTACTATTAAAGGTTCATTGATACTTGCAATCAACGATGTATGCCTCTTCCTCTCAGCCATGGTTAGAAATCTAAGATGTCTACAGAGGAAGCAGTTGTTAAAGTACACCTATGAGTATAAGTTTTCCATGGGATTTCATGTTCATATTGTATATATTTTTCAGATTTTCAGCTGTTGGCAACATGGTTTTTCAATAAATCCAATCTGCACTTGGTTACATTGGAAAGAAAATTACACTTTACAGTGTAAAGTTTTTCAGTTCAGTTAGATATAGGTGTAGGTATTGAATAGATATTTTGAGTTTCAGTATGTAGTAGATCAACACATTCGTTGTTTATGAGTGGTGCAATTTGAAGTATATGATATATCAACTTATATTTTCAGCCTTTAGAAATTTTCAGTTTTCAGATTTCAATATGAAAGAGTATCCAAATTAGTGAAGGCATATGGTTGCCATTCACAGTTGCAGGTTTAATATGCAATAGCTAGATGATGGGGATTGGTTATAAATTACATGATGGCATATCACTAATTGATGGTTTTATGGTATGACTCCATGTCCAACAATAAAGGAAATTGGTCTACTAGTTCTCTGCATCCCATAGGGGGAAGCAGTCCCCATTAGAGCCGATGTTGTAACATGATTAGTTTTATAATTTAAATTTGTTGATATAATATATTTTAGTAGTTTAGAAATAATAAATGGTTCTGCAAGAGTAAATGCACCCTCAAAATGTAAATTTATGTTTCATTAGCTGGTTGATTTAGTTAATCATGCATTTAAACATGATTAAATGATGTAATAAATTAAATTCAAACATGGTTTACAAATATATGAGAATGAATTTTCTAAAATGGAAAGACATTTTTGTTGATAACCACCTCATTTACAAAAACCTCTCTCATTTTTCTAACAGCTGTTATGGTTTGGGAGATACAAATGCATCTTTTTAGGCATATTTCCCAAAAATTTCCTGTTTCAGTCACCATTTTGAAGAGCATATTTTGGATAATCTAAAATTAATTATGGTAAATAGGAGGAGGTTTTTGTTCCTCAGATTTGGATCTACAAAAACCTCTCTCCGTGTTGTAATAGAGGTTATTATTTGGGATATTCGGATAACTCTTTGTAGGCATGTTTTCTCAGATTTTCCTGTTTTAGTCAGTATTTTAAAATGCGGTTTCCGAGTAGGTGAAATTGAATTTTCTAAAACTGAAAGAGGTTTTTGTTTCAACCATCATCACTTACATAAACCTCTCTCTAGTTTATAACAACGATTATGTTTTGTAAGAAATAAAGGTATTACAGGACCCTATTTTTCAGCAATTTGGGAGGAAAAAGCTCAAAGACAGTTAGTGATTTGGAGGCCACCTCATTAAATATGAGTTGCAATCAAATTCAAATTTCTCTTCTTTATCAATAGAAATCCTCAAGGATAGTACAAGAACTCTTCAAATAGTTTTAGTTACCTTTATTTGTGTTCTATTTTTGTAATACAGTTTTCAGATATTTGTAATAACTCTTGATATTTTTTATCAAGATATTTTGTGAGGATGTTGGGCATGGAATCCCCCTGAAGCATGTTTTGGGGCTCAAAGCCCATGTTTTGACCAAATAATGTTGTAAATCCCTGCAAATTGTGGGTGTGGAAGTATGTTAGAGTCATAGGGTTTTCCGCCCTAGTTTTGTAATGTAATGTTGGCCTACCTATGGTCCGCGAAGCATGGGATTGTATAAATAGAGTGAGGCTCTAAATGTAAAAGAAAATGAACTAAGGAAAGATAAATAGAATGGGATAGAAGAATAGTGAAGCGAAGTAAGAGTTTGAGTAGCTAAGTGTGTCTTGGGTCATAGAGTAGGAGAAGGCTCTGCAGCTGAGTGCGCGGACCCCTGCAGTTTAGTGCGCAGGGCAAAGTCAAGTCTATAAACAAAGAAGATATTAATAAAGATAATTTTGGCATCAATATGTGTATTTGTTCTGGATTTAATGCATTTTTTGATCTAAATTACGTTTACACTGTTTATTTATTGCGCGCACTTGTATGAATGATTTATAGTGTTACAGTATAACTTAGGACTCGCAATTGGGCTAAAATAATCAACTAACAGTGGAACACTAGAAAGACTTGGGTAATAAAAACATTCGACACTCGAGTAGGGCTGCACGAAGGTAGCCTCTCAAGCTGCGAGACATGAGTAAGTGTGCGTAGCGACATGCGCGCAGGGCCAAACTGCGAACCACTTGAAACCATAAGACATATCCGAGGTTCGGAAACCTAGTTCTAGCACCCTCCCATACGATTTTGGGTGAGACCTCAGTCCACACTCCATAAGCCAACAAATGGTTCTGTTTCTGAGACCGGGATCTACATAAGAAATGTCTGACGTCGTGTCATTGGAATCCAAAAAAGAAAGAAATTGAAGGGTGGTTGGACAGAAAGATTCACGAGTTCACGGCGTAGGAAATGTTGGAAATAATACTGAGAGGGGGGTGAATCAGTATTATCAGAAAAAAATTTTCATTTTATGCTCAGAAACATATACGCAACTTCAATTAAGTGAAACAGCGTGTACACGCAACTTTGTCTAAAGCAACCAGCGTATAACAATAAAACTTATGATTCAGTAGCTTATCTTCAGTAAATGCATCAGGACATTATTAACCATGATAGTAAAATAGGTGCAGTATAACAGAACAGATCATCACACAGAAAACACACACATGAACACCATGATATAAGGTGGAAACCCAATGTGGGTGAAAACCACCTGCTGCAAGTCGTCTCTATCTTCTTTAATATGAAACTTCAGTTTACAATCTTTTGTACTGGTGCAGCCTTATACCAGTACGCAGGCTACAACCTGCTGAAGGCTTCAACCTTCTCTCGTTCTCCAAACTTTCTTGGAAGGGAGCTCCAACCCCCTTTTCTCTTATACTAGCTAAGATACTAGTACGTAGGTGCTGGCCTACAATCTTCTTTCCTTCAAGTACCACCTTTCATGCATTTTCAGACTGGATATTCCTGAAGCACAACATTACAATCTGAAGACCACAGTTCATTCAACTTTCATAGCAGATTACAAAACAACCAACAATCACTGAACCACTGAAACCCTGTCAAACCCAGTCACCAGAACACAGAGCAGACTACAGAACTCTGCAATAACAGTCAGACCCAGCTGCAACCCAAAAATCAAGCTCCAAAAGATATACACTACTTCAATGAAGGCAACCCGCGTATACACGCGGTTTTACCGAAGACAACCTGCGTACAGATCTAAAAATATTTTTTCATAACTTGCAGCTGTACCAGACATCAGTTATACCCAGAACATAACATTGCGTCAGTATGTAGATCTAGAAATACGCATAATCAACCATATAAAGATAGTTCATTTCAAACCATCTGATCCCGATCTCTCCTTAGATCTCGTTCTCCATCAACCGATGAGATCTCTCCTTAGCTCAAATCAAGCAATACATCATCAACCAATAACCTGCATACTGGATCTAATACTTCATCAGATATTCAAGACTTTTCAGATGCACTTGCCTAATGATTTCCTTCTCCTTATATAGCCTTAGGCCTTGTTCAATACCAAGAGCCAAAACCATAGAAATCCAATACCATCAACTTCAAAAACTAGGGATCAACACGTCCGTCGAGACACCAAGGTCCAAAACCATAGGCACAACTTCCAAGGAATAACTGTCGTGGACCAAAGCTAAGTTTTCCACATACACGCGCTTTTACTGAAGCCAACCAGTGTGTACACGCGACTTGGTATATAGCGAACCAGCGTGTATATATTTTTCTTCATACTTGTAGACTGATCATCAATTCCTTGCTGCTATCCTTCTGCACTATGATTTGTCATCAGTGTGATTTTCCATCAAGGACAACACTTGTCTCATAATGCCAACAATCTCCCCCTTTGGACTTGATGGCAACAACACCAAATCAAATCACTCTCCCCCTTTGTCATCAAGGGCAAAGGGCTGTGCTCCCCCTGAGTACATGCTGATATCTTTGCTTGGCTATGCAGAAACATGCTCCCTCTGACTGTAGGCAAGATCTGCAAAAGATGTTCATCAAAAGAACCAAGACTTATACACCATAAGGGACCTTCCTATCACCAAAAGACTCAATACATACATCCATACTCCCAACCAAGAGGGGATACATCAAAACCAACCAATTATATTACATCATTCATCCCAGGCATAGTGGGGAAACCAACATAGGCCGTTACATGACCTTGACACCATAAAAGAGATATCACAGAAGAGATACATGACATAGAGACAACAAATCTAGACCAAGACTTATGAAAGTCACAAGCAACATCTGATACACATCTTTTAGATCAGCAACCAAGATTTCCTTCTGAGCTCCTTCTCCTGAAACCAACAACAGTTGTGTACTAGAACCAAAAGCATCTAAATGCCAACAATGCTTTATGAGACTTTAAGTTGCTCCCCCTGAACCTGTGCCTGCTGCACCCCCTGAAACTGTGCCTGAAGAATTCTGGCATACCCATCTCAGACCTTCTCCAACCGGAGTCTTCCCTTGTTGTTCAGAACTCCATATACGCGACTTCTCCTGCATAAAACAACATATGCACGCGAATATGCTTTCTGCAACACGCGTACACCATACACGCGACTTTCCCAGCATAAATCGGCGTATATACGCGGATATCCCTTACGTAACTTGCGTATACCAACTTTTCTGTAGAACAGACAAGCTTCAACAGCAGGATGAAGCATCAACTACTCCCAGCTTTTGTCTGAGATATTCAAAAGTTTCCCTGGGTAGTGGTTTTGTGAGAATATCAGCAACTTGTTCCTTAGAAGGAACATACTCCAGCTTGACCTTTTGCTCAAGCACTTGTTCCCGAAGAAAATGGTACTTGATTGGTATGTGCTTGGTCTTTGAGTGCATGACTGGATTCTTTGAAATGCTGATTGCACTTGTATTATCACATAAGATAGAGACTGGTGGAGTGCAAGTGATTTGAAAATCCTGCAAGGTCTGCATCATCCAAAGAAGTTGTGTGCAACAAGATGCCGCAGCCACATATTCTGCTTCAGCTGTAGATAAGGCAATCGAACTCTGTTTCTTGCTGAACCAAGATACTAATCTGGAACCCATGAAGAAAGCACCACCACTTGTGCTTTTCCTATCATCCACACTTCCGGCCCAATCTGCATCTGTGTAAGCATGAAGAGTGAGATCTGTATCTCTAGGATACCATAAGCCATAGTTTTGGGTCCCTTGAAGATACTTGAAGATTCTTTTGACTGCCTGAAGATGAGTTTCCTTTGGGTTGGCTTGAAATCTTCCAACAATTCCTACTGCATGCATAATATCTGGTCGAGTACCTGTCAAATAAAGCAAACTCCCAATCATGGATCTATAAGTGGGTTGGTGAACTGCTGCTGATTCGTCATTTGCACTGAGGCTGCATCCTGTAACCATGGGGGTACAAACTGGCTTTGAATCTTCCATGCCATACTTCTTCAAGATCTGCTTGAGGTACTTGGTTTGAGACAAGAAAATACCTCCTTCATTTTGTTGGATTTGCAATCCAAGAAAGTATGTCAATTCTCCAAGTAATGACATTTCAAATTCTTTCTGCATAACCAAGGCAAAGTTCTGAATCATAGCCTCTTCATTGCTACCAAAGATAATATCATCTACATACACAACAAGTATTAGCAATTTGTTATTTTCAACTTTCATATAGAGATTGCTATCTGCTGATCCTTTTGAAAAACCTTGTTTGTGAAGATATTTGTCCAAACGATAGTACCAAGCCCTTGGAGCTTGTTTGAGACCATAGAGAGCCTTTTTCAATCTGCATACAAGGTTTCGATCATTCCCAAGAATGAAACCATCTGGCTGCTCAATGTATACTTCTTCTTCTAAGTCTCCATTCAGAAAGGTTGATTTCACGTCCATTTGGAATACCTTGAAGTTTTGAAAGCGTGAGAGAGAAAGGAACATTCGGATGGCCTCAAGTCTTGCAACAGGAGCAAAGGTCTCTTCAAAATCTATTCCTTCTTGCTGCGCATACCCTTTACAAACCAGTCTGGCCTTGTTTCTAATTACTTCTCCATTTTCAGTCAATTTATTTTTGAAGACCCATTTAGTCCCTATGACATTTTTATCTTTTTGTCTAGGAACTAATTCCCAAGTATTGTTCTTTTCGATCTGCTCAAGTTCTTCATCCATTGCTTTGACCCAACATTCATCTTTGCATGCCTCTTTTACATTTTTTGGTTCAGTGGAAGAGAGTAATGCCAAATAGCTTGAAGCTTCTGCAATTCTTCTTCTTGTTTGTATTCCTGCTTCTTTCTGCCCCACAATCTGAGATTCTGGATGATTCTTTTGAACATATCTGGATGGAGTCTTCTCTTATATTCTTGTCTGCTCCTCTGGTTCTTCTTGAGGTTCTTCTTCTTCATCATTCTGCCTTTGAGGGTAGCCTTCATCTTCTTCAATATCTTCATGATGAACTTGCCTAGGAATATATCCCTTCTCATCAACCACTACATCAATGCTGTCAACAATTCTGCCAAGTCTTTTGTTGTAGCACTTGTATGCTTTGCTATGTGGAGAATAACCAAGAAGAATGCCTTCATCTGATCTTGGTTCAAGTTTTCCAAGTTGCTCATCAGTATTCTTAATATAACATTTGCTCCCAAAGATTTTGAAATGCTTCACCGAAGGAGTCTCACCACTCCAGAGCTCATGAGGTGTTTGAGTGATGTTTACTCGGACATTTGTTTTGTTAAGAATAATAACCGCAGCATGTGCAGCCTCACCCCAGAAAGTTGCGGGAGTACCTGATTCATCAAGCATAGCACGAGCCATTTGTTGGATTGTTCTGTTCATTCTTTCCACAACCCCATTTTGCTGAGGAGTTCTAACTGTAGAGAATTCTCTTCTTATCCCATGTTCTTCACAGAAATCGAAAAATTCGTTTGAGGTAAACTCCCCACCTCTGTCAGATCTGTGGCACTTAATTTTGTGTCCTGATTCATTTTCAACCAAAGCTTTGAAGGATTTGAATTTTTCGAATGCTTCATCTTTGTGCTTCATAAGCCCTAACCAGACAAACCTGGAGAAATCGTCAGTGAATAATATCAAATATTCTTCTCCTCGAGGTGTCCTTTTCCTAAATGGACCACATACATCTGTATGGACTAGCTCAAGAGGTATGCTGGCTGATCCTTCCTTCTCTGGAAAGTTAGTTCTGGTTTGCTTTCCAAACTGACAAGATTTTCATGTAGTGTTGTCTGGAATTTTGATATCTGGAAGACCACGAACTGCCTGATATTTGCATGCTTTCCTTATTTGTGAAAAGATTAGATGCCCCAACCTCCGATGCCATACCCAGTGTTCATCATCCTTGCTCAAATAGCATTGTTGTGGTCCTTCTTCAAATATGTATAGATTATTTGGAGTCCTTCTTCCTTTGATCACTGTTTTACCTGTATCAAGGTCACGAACACAACATCCATTTGATCTAAATATTACCTCTGTTCCTTGATCGCACATCTGACTGACACTCAGAAGATTATGCTTCAATCCATCAACATACAAAACATTTCCAGCTTTGACCTTCTCTTTCAATGGAGCAACACCTTTTCCTTTTATGGCTGCAGATATATCATTTCCAAAAGAAACTTTCTTCCCCTTTTCTAATGCGGTATATGACTCAAGCTTTTCTTTGTCCCCTGTCATATGCTTCGAACATCCGCTGTCAATGTACCATAGACTTTCTTGACCTTCTGCATAAAAGGCTATCCCACATCTTTCTGGTTGCGGTTCCTTTATTCTCCATGTTCTGACATTTGAGGTTTGTTCCTTCTGAGTTTTCTTCCGGAACCTGCTCCTGCATTCAGAGTCTTCATGACCAAAGTTATTACAAATAGAGCATTCAACTTCATTTTCAAGAACCGAAAAGTTGTTATAAGTCCTTTTCATGGTTCTAGTCATTCTCCCTTGCTTTTGAGCTTCTCTAGTCATGATTGTCTTGTAGGCAACACATTGAGCTGCTTTGTGATCGAAGTTATGGCAAGAAAAGCATTGGCCATTAAAGAAACTTCTGCGATAATCAGATCTATCATCCAATCGATTGTAGCTTCTATTCACATTCATTCTTGGAGAAAATTGGGAAGATTTTACCTGAGGGTGATTGTAGCTTTTGTTTGTCCTTAAGGCAGTTTGTCCCCGAATTTCTTGATGGTCTTTATTTGAGGTATACTGTCCCTGATTCACCTGATGACTTTTATTTGGCCTTTGCTCGCTTCTCCTTGCTGCATCAAGATAGCTTTTAGAGGTAGATGCTTGAGATGTTTCTCCATTATATCCAAGACCTATCTTGATCAGAGGAGATCGCTGCACATTGATAATCTCATCCAAGGTTTCAGATCCTTTAACAAATTTAAGATTAATCGCTTTTGTTTTCTCAATCTCCTTTCTAAGACAAACAATCCCACATTCCAATTTTTCAAGATGTTTTTCCTTTTCAGCTAGTTGACATTGTAGAGAATCAATAATGGCACTCTTCTCTTCTAAGCAAACTTTGAGATCATTCATTTCTTCATAAAAACCTTCTACATCTATAGCATCCTGTTGAGGCCTCGAAAATCGCTGCCACAACAAAGGGGAAACCACCCGGTCCGGAACCTTGAAAGCAGCTCCTTTTCCGTTTAGAATAGTGGCTCCGACTGGGCATAATGGGACCAGTTTCCCAATAATAGATAAAAGTGGGATGGATGAGAAGCTTATGCGGTAGGATAGTGATAAGCGAATAACTAAAAACTATCAGCAAAATATATAATCCAATAATCTAATCCCGGGACTTATCAATCTTTCAAAGCGTAGCGTTTGATAATCTGTGCTTTAAGGCAGGCATATAGATGACTCTAACACTTAAGCATAGATGTTTAAACCATTTAAGATTGCTCTGCATAATTAGTTATGCAGAACGATTATAGCGAATTACTACACTTAATCATTTATATCATTGATACATGCATGGGTGAAAGAGATAACAAATCACCAAAACATTCAATAGTGAAACGAAATGAAGATTCGCTGTTATATCGCATACATGCATTCAACAATAGCAAAGATAATAACACAGCAATTCATATAATAAGAAAGAACACAGATACAGATAATAGTACCATGTAAGCTGCTCGATCAATCCAGTATATTAATCACTATGTCACAGTCCTTCCTTCAAATCAGAAAGCATTCCAAACAACAGACAGTCATGCGCAATTGTGTAAAACAACCTTCTAATCAAAATTAAGAACCGTTGGTCGAGTTTCACAAAAGAATATAGACTGAAGCACAATAGTGCAAACTTCAGCCTTTAAGTCTATTACAAAATTTTACGACCCCTTTCCAAAACAATGAAAGGGTCTATAAATACTATACTAATCTAAATATCTAAACAACTGAAAAGCTATTAAATTGGCATCAATAAATGTTTTTTCCATCTTTCTTGGCGATCTGGCAGTTGGTGGCAATGCTTCATTCGGTGGGTTCTTTGCCTTTACTCCTTAGCTGACATATCGCCAGCATTGGATCTACTTCTGGTGGAGTGTTGAGACGCGAAGTTAGCTGGGCATCATATGTAGCATCCTGAATGTCGGGGATCAGGCATCCGAGGGCATCTGTTAAACACTTGAGAGCAGACCTTTGAGTATGTGGCCAATATGCATCAGAGGTTAAAGTATTTACTCCGGCAATTAACTTCCTTTGTTCCTCCAAGTCATGATAACTTGTTTGTTCAAGCATATCTGCTGTTGTTATGCTTCCAGGTGTGCACTTGGAGATCATGTTTGCCAAATAAAGTGTATCATTGACTAGGTCGATCATATTGCTGGCAATTATTTTACACCTGGAAGCCGCCCTTTCTGCTTTCATTACCTGAGTGTTCCATTCCGTGAAGAGTATGTCCTTGTACGCTTCATGGATTCGGGACAAATTCGCCGCTTTCCCTTCTTCAGTGTCTTGCCACTCAAGATAATCGGATATGGCTTCTTCGGCCTGATCTAGCTCATTTCTGGCCTTCTCTATTTGCTCACACACTGTTGTAGATATTTCGCATAATGGCTCAGCCTTAGCAAGTTGTTGACATAGAAGTCTGATCTGAGACAGTAATGCGCTATTTATTTGAGTTGCCTCTGCTCTGAAAACTTTCACATTCTGTGTGCTCTTGATACCTTCGAGCTGTGCTGATAGTTGAGCTATTCGCTCATCTTTCGATTTCATCATCAGCTCATTTGATGCTTTCAACTGTGACAATGCCTCCGACAATTCTTTTGCCTTCTGAGTTTCACTTTGGTCTATCCTTTGTCTTTCAGTTTGCAGTTGCTGGGTTAACAAATTGTTTTCCTGCTGTTGAGCCAGCAACTGCTCTTCCACCTGTGCTGCTTTGTTTTTCGCTTCAATTACCTCTGCCTGTAATGCATATATTTCATGGTCCTTAGTCTTCAACAGAAGGCTTACCTCCGATGCTTTGTCGATAGTTGCTGCAGAATAAGCTCCCGCGAATTGAGACAGCTTTGTTAGATCATCGGAGGGATCCAAATCCTCCTTCCAGGCATATTACCCGTGACTGTTTGCTCAGGAAAGATAGAAGGTTGATCAAGCCTTCGTCTTTTCTTAGAGCGCTTAATAACGGCTCTATGCTTTGGGCTGTAGAAAATATCCAGGGAGGAATTTCTTCCACCTGGAGAACAATTTGATCGGAAGGGTCCTTATTGATTACCTCAACATCCTGTGAAATGGGTGGGTCGCTGGTTCCTCCTAGAACCTAAGAAGAAGTGGTATCGGGCGCATCGCTTGTTTTAGAGGTGTCTGTGTCTTTGGAGCCTTCCTTACCACTGATAATGGAATCGAATTGGTTCCATTTGTTTAATCAATTTAGGATCGGTGGAGGTTTGCTTATGTTGCTCTGTAGGGGCTTTGCTCCGTTATTTTTCTTGTTCTAACTTATGCTGTTCTTCAAGTGTTTTTCGCTACTGCTCCTCTTGCGCTTTATGCTGCTGCTCCTCTAATTCCTTTTTCTGCCTATCTGCCAGTTCTTTCTTTAGTTTCTCTTCTTCCTTCTTCTTCCTCTGCTCTTGATCCTTCTGTGCCTTTTGCTGCCTTTCTATCTGCTCTTTTTTCTGCCTCTCTGCTTGCTCTTTTCTTTGCTTCTCAGCCTGCAGCTTCTTCTGCCTTTCCTCCTGTTGTTTATCCTGTTCTTTTGTTGTAACAGGAGGTGGATGTATCTGTTGCCGACCAGGCTCGCTTGAGGAAGACGCTGGGGTTGTGGATAATAAATCTAGAGGCAGAGTTTGCAACCTCTGCTCCCTAAGTTTATTAAACTCAGTCAACGCCTCATCGTTGTATTTCATTCTGGCAAGCTGTTTGGTTTGACCTATTGTATCGGCACTGTTAACACCCAGGTTGTTCCCTATGACTCCCAAGGGAATACGGCCGGGGTAACCACTAACCAATCTTTGGATTACAGCTTCTAGCCAAGCTGTGATCAGAGAGGGCTCTCTCTTAATGATTGTTTCTGTTCTATTGGTTTTTAGGCTAGCTGAGAAATTCAACTTTGGTTTAATTGTTTGGTTGGAAAAGGTTCATTCTAAACTTGTATGCTCTTACCAAATCTTATATAACATTGGGCAATGGAGTCAGTGGTCCTTTGGTTTGGTGTGCTGTGTTGATACAGTAATGAAACTGCAGAGCAGGATAATTGTCTGGGAAACAATGCTTTGGAATCGAGTTTGGGTGTGATATGGTCAGGATAAGAAAGGCAATTAAGAATCTTTCTGTAATCTGATATGAAAGAAAGCAATTGTTACCTGGAAGCATTGAAGAATTTCTAGATAACTTTCACAATATGGAATTAAATATAACATGAGCATTTAAGAATTCATGTCTGTTTTAATCCTGAAGAAAACATTTGCAGCAATATAAGATTGAGCACAGGGTGTGAAGAAACATGTCCTGAACTATTCTTTTTCTTTATCGCTAGATATGATGAAAACGTGAAAATGAAATAATATAGGGAAACAGAACAGAGTTTAAAGAAAACATATCATTCCACCAGACAACACAGGGGTTCTGCAACAGCACTTAGATTATCAACAAGACACCAGAGTTCCAGGAAATCACTGAGCTGGAATTGCTCTTTGTCTTAAACTTTTCTGAAAGTACAGAGTATACATGCCTCAGAGTAAAATTTACCAACCCCTTATGCGTTACTAAGGGGGGTATATATACAAATTTACATTTGAAAATATCTGAATGAAGAGTAAATGCTCCATAAATGTCCTACCAACTGCTGGAGTGCAGCAGCTGAAAGAGTAAATGTTGTAATAACTTTTAGTCCCTTAGCTGTCAAAAATGGTCAGAGACTGTTGACTTGGTGGCAATTGGAGTCGGTTGGCGACGCGCTGTTCAAAACTTGGCTAGCCGTCATTGTCTATGTGATGAGTCACTTTTTTGGCCGCTCTTTAAACGCTAACCTTTTTGCTGTCTGTCTTCTGGTGACCTGGAGCTGTCAGTGGCCGAATGACTTGAAGCTATCGTGGCAAAATTTGGAGCATGGCCTGCCACCAGTCCTCCTTAGGCATTTGATGTCTCCGAATTTTTATTAGAGTCTCATCGGCCTCTGTATACCGCCAAAAGTTAGGAGGAGTTTCAAACAAATGATTTGCCTCACTTTCAATGAAGAATAGGCCTTCAAGTTTAGTGTACAAGCTCTGTCCTGTTGGAGGCCCTCTTTCCTCAGGAGTACTGCCAGATGCAGTGATTTGATTTTCAATGTAAGTAGCCATCCTGTTGGTGAATTGATCTCTGGTAATCAATTTCCCTGTGCTGTTCAGCAGGCCAGGCAATCCCCTTGCTTGCAGCATTCCCATTTTGAGTTGATACTCCTCCACCTCAGCCTGTATTTCATAGCATTTTCTTTCTACAGTCTGTACATAACTTCTGAGAGTTAGCACCTTTTTAGTTGTGAGGATGGCCTCTGTTCTGTTGACGATGCCAATGGCTGCCAGCTCCTCTTTGTCTTGCCTGTTCAAAAAATCTATCAGTTGGTTTGCCTGCTCAGGTCTGTTTCCCAGCACTGTTTTGGCCCTCTGGATTTCTGTCTGTGCTTGGCCAATTAAATCCATGTACTCATGGATTGTTTTGATGGATTTCCATTGTTTGGTGATAGCTTGGGTAATCTTACCCCACAAAATTCTTTTTATGTCGGCCATGGTACTTTCCAGATTGAGCTCCTTTTCCAGGACCTTTATTTTATCCTTTAGGGACTTAATTTCTCTGCCCTGTTCTGCTATAGTTACCTTTGATTTGTCATACTTGGCATCTATCTCTGCCAATTTGTCCTTTGCTTTCTTTATCTCATTTGCCTGGAGCTACATTGCCTTGACAACATTGGTCAATTCTTCTACACTTGGGTGGGCATCTGGAGCTGCTGTTGTGCCTGCTGCTTCTGTTGTAGGGGCCACTGTTGCCCCTAAAGTTGTTGCTGTTGTTGAAGCTGTTGGAGGAGCCTGGAGTGTAGATTCTCCCTGTTTGTCTTGTAGCGTTCCTTCCAGCTCTTTCTCCAATTCTTTGATCCTCTGATCTTGCTGTAGAAGGAGGTCAAGTTGTTCATTAAGCTGTTTTTCTTTTTGTAGTTCTGCTGTCTGAGGGTGTTCTGTAGGTAACAGCCCCAACCTCTTCTTCATTGCATTCAGATCATCATCTTTCTTCTTTATGAGGGCCTTTACAGCTGTTGGATCACTAGGATCATGCCCTAGATCAATAATAATCTCCTTCAGAGACTTTATTCTATTGTCCTTGGCCTTAGAGGACATCCTCTCAAAATCTAGCTGAGTGTTTGTGTTCTTCAAGGAATCTTTCAGCTCATGGGCAGTGTGGCCTTCTCTACCAATGTGGCATAGACCATCTCCCCAGTCTGCTTGTGGAGTTCAATCTGGTCCATAGGATGTATGTCTTTAGCTAGGACGTCCACCCTTGTTTTGATGAAATCTGCAGTTGTCATTGGCTGTGGCCCCTTGGGTTTGAAATGGCTGAATATCATTTTTTCTTCCTTGAAGTCATAGACCGACATCAATCTTTCCTGCTGGGCTGGTGTAGCATCTATGAACTGTTTGTAAACCTCAGCCCTTAATAACTCATTTGCTGCCTTGATCTGTTTAAAAGAAGCCTTAGTGCCTTTAGGCTTCTGGCTTTGCTGAGATGAGGATGACACCTCCAAACCAAGCTGTAAAGTCTGCTCCTGCTGAAAGGAGATTGTCCCTGTATGTTGGCTTCCCTCCCTGTCTTTTCCTGTGCTGTTTAAGACATCTTCAGTAATGTCTTCCACCTCAGGGGAATCTGCCCTTTGTCTTTTGGCCTCTGGCTGATGGGAAGGTCCACTAATAGGAGTGGACTCTTCTCTTTCTCTTTTAGAACCCCTCTCCTCATGGGCTGGGGTTTGCAAAATAGGTGCTGTAGGAGTCTCAGTTTGTGGAGGAGGAGTTTGATCTTTCAGCTGCTCTGTTTGTTCCTCCCTCTGCAGCTCATTTTGCTGCTTAGTTTGCTGTTCAGTTGAAGGGGCTGCCTTCTCTTTCAGTGTTTCATGTTCTGCATCCATTATGCCTTTGCCTTTATCCACTGCTGCTGCCGATGTAGAGGGTGCCTGTGGTGCTGTCCTTGTCACTGAGGTCCCTTCTCCCACTGAGTGAGGCGGCCTGAAAGGTACCTGCTGCACATAGTCCAGGTCAATAGTCTTCTCAAGCTCTTTCATGTTTTTAAGCATTCTTTCTTCTTCAGTTAAACTCTCCACTAGAGTGTCCAGCTGCCATTCTTGCAAGTTGGCATACTTTTCTATGTGTGGGTAGTGGCAGTGCTTAATACCTAGGAGTCTGTACTTATTTCTCCTAGCAGTGATGAAACCTTGAGGGTCATAAGGGACCCATCGAAAACTATAGGACAACTTATATTTGTCTTTGAGGATCAAGTCTGCAGATTCCCATCCTTCCTTCTTGTTCATAATGAAGGGGCCCAACTCATTTTTGAAATTAAGGTGGGCCTTTTTCTTGGAGCTGTGGAAATGGGTGAGGTCTGACTGAATTAATTGCCTGTAATACTCCAAGGCAAATAATCTCATAGGTACATACTTGGGGAGCCTGTATGGACAGAGCTCACAGCCATATACTCTGAACACAGTATGGTGTTCATATAGGTACCAGTCACCTATTTTGTACTTCTTAGATAGCTGCATAGCTTTCTTGATCTCATTAGATATTCTAGGTGGAGGGGACCTCATCAGCATGCAAGAGACTGGGTACACAAACTGGTCAACAAATTCACAGTAGGTATAGGGTGAATTTGTGACTTTATGATAAACTGAGGTCCAGAAGATGACAAATCTTCTCTCCCCTTTATTATCCAGCCTTCTGATGTAGCATGGGAAGGTTTCAGAATGATGAAACATGAACAGATGGTAGATGTAAGCTGAGTATCTGAAGACCCCCTGTCTGTCCACTTTGCTTAATTGATCATGAATCTTATTGGCTATAAACTTAGCAAAGTTATACTTTCGGGCAGGGGGTTGACGCGGGCTGTAAACAGACAGCAACACTAGCATGGATTTATCCACATGCTCACTGTTTTGGTATCCCAATACATAGGCTATCATGTCTAGTAATAGCCTGCCTATATCATCGAAATGCTCCCTCAGATAGGGAGGTGGCCCTGTAGGCTGGCATTCAGGTCTCATGAAGTTCCGGGTGACCTTTTGCAGCTCCTCACTGGTCATCTTATCACCAGTTTCCAGCAAATAAGTTGTGGAGAACGGGATCAGCAACTCTGTCTGATCAAACTGTAACATCTTGTTGATGGAGTCAGCATTTACATGGAAGAGGATCCTCCCTGATGGAGTATTGATAGCTCTGTGCTGGACATCATAGTGTTCAGCACATAGGTGAATGATTTCAGGGAAAACATTCACAGCTGGGAGACAGTAATAGGGCAGGTTTGACTCCCATATCCCATGTGTACCATGCCCATCCTTATAATCTTCCCTTAGTTGAGTGAAGGTCTTCAAGAAGTCCCTGTCTCCCTCAAAGTCCTCAATGAGACAATCCTTGTCAATGAATGGCAAGGCCTCCAGCTCCTTGTTGGTTTGATTTAATGGAGCTACACTGAGGGAAGAGGATGCAGAGGCTGCCATGCTATAATCTGAATTTGTGCAGGTGGAGGTACTGGCTTGACAAGTCTATAAAGACTTAAGTAGCAGGTGAACTGTAAACACCGTCTGGTGTCCTCTTTTAGTGAATAAAGGCAAGCAGGCTTGTAAGTTGCTGCAAATTCACAGGGATGCGAATTGCTAATAGATAAGTTGCAGAGATATTGATGTTTCTTTTTATAAAGAATGCAGGTGGCCTGTACTCGGCAAAAGGGAACAATGCCGAGCACCTCGGGGGCAATTTTACAGTTTTAGCCCGCGGACTGATCGCTCCAATGTCGAATTGTGGTTTAGGGATGGTGCAGATTGCTTGGGTTTAGTTTAGGTAATCAGGCAGAACTGAATTAAGTAGTTTTACCAGTCCTTTAATGGTGATTTTTACAGATAATTGGAATGCAGGGGCAAAGTGGGAAAACTGGCAAAATACCTGGAAAAACCGACTCGGAAGCTCGCGGGCCGGGCTGTGGAGACTTAGTGCCGTCGAATTCCGAACTTTCAGCGGTTGAATCGTCGAATTTGATGGCTGGTTGAGAAAATTCGCGGCAGCTGTTGGCAACGGATAGTTCTCTTTTGCATGAAAATGACCGAAAACGGCTTATTTAGTCGTTTAAAACGTTAATTTTGGTAAAAGTGTGCACTTGGCGCTTTTCCGCCGATGACGTCAGCATGACGTCATGGCGGGACCCGGGTACGGAGGTGACGTGGCAGCGGAGGTGTCTGCCAGGATGGCAGGACATGGTGGCGGGCGGATGCGGTGGAAGGTTCGCGTGGAGGGCCACGGGACGCTGGGGCGGGCACTGGTGAGGTGACGTCAGGGTGACGTGCCAATGACGTAGGAGGGAGGGTGGTAACAGGGGTGGCGGTAAGCGGGTTCCCCGCACCACCTTTGGGCAAAGGCGGTAACGGGGAGGGGGGCTCCGAACAACCCCACCGCCTGCCACGCGTCCCCTGTACGGGACGGCCAAAACCACTTTCCCCGGACGCTAAAGGTCGGCAGGTCGGGGAGTGAGAATGACCGCCCACCTTTAGATCTGGGCGGTGGAGATCGGACGGCTGGCGGGCCCTCCGACGGATCGAGCAGGTTGGGGGGGGGTCCCGCCGGCACAATATAATATTCAATTTAATATTTGGGGCGGAGGACTATAGAAAAATGGGTTTTTCGTAGTGTTTTGGGTTTTCCGGGTTTTTTGCAAGGGTTTATACAAGAAAAAGGGGTTTTGTGTGTTTTTTAGCAGAGGGACGGTGAGGGTTGAGGGGAAAGATTTCTGCTCATAACCAGAGGTTAGAGCACATCCAAGACAAGGTTGACCACAGTCCCAGATGGACTGAAGTCCCCTTAGACCTTTATTTGGCTATAATGCCAAAAGGCGAATATGTAGATAATGCTGGGATTTATACACCATGGTGTTTAATACTAGTAGGGGAAAGGTAAGATAGGGGAGTTATATAGTAGAATTAGATGTTAATATGGATGAGGAGGGCAAATGAAGGGGATATCACTAAGTTTGTTTGAACCTCACTTAGTTTAGAGGGTAGATCAAAATGAAAAGACGTTTACATAGGAAATGTGGCTTTCACAACCATAAGAACCACCATGAAACCATGAATTCTTCCAAGAATCCCAACTGATGAGGGGATGTTAGTAAATGACATGAAAAGGGAGAAGGGAAGTTAGACATGCTCCTTTGCTTGCTGCAACTTGATGCAGAAGAACACCTTGTCAATTGATTGACTTTGCTTTGGTAAACACAGTTTATACATCTGCAATGGTAAAGATAACCTTTCTGCAACCCCAACTACCTACCCAGCTACTTGCCTAGCATTTTTTATTTCTTCTTGGAGGGTGCACTTGGACTTGCAGACCCTTACTTGCCTTTTCTTTCTTTGGCTTTTTCTTTTGCTTTTCTACCTGCTTCTACCCTTATTGCTTCCAAGGTCCCAGATTAAGCAGTTGGGAGCCTTTTCTTCTCTACCTGAACTACTTGTCTGCCAAGATTAAACAATTTGGACAGACTTCTTTCTCTAATCTATAACTGCAATTTAAAGCATGGCATGATCCAGATTAAACTGTTGGATCATCCATCAAAATTGAAATAAGGCCATCAAAATTGAAACAAGGAGAAGCTCTTTACACACCTTGTCTTCTCTAGGAAATATGGGATCTTTGGATAATCAAAGCTGAGCATATTTGGATTTTCCCATGTCAATCATGAAATATGAAACCTATTGGTATAGGTAGCTAACAGTGGCTCCACATGGGGATGGTTTTTCTCTTGAAAGACCAAGAACAGCAGGTCAGATTGCCTTGGCCATTGGCCGTTTTTACCAATCTTTGAAGTTTGCTGTTTTGAAATGTCAAAATCGTATGCTTCTCTCCTTGGTAGACCTTCTGATTCTATTCACCTCTTGCTGATAGTCAATAACCTTCAAAAACTGTATTTTTACAATCTAAACAGAAAATAAAATATACATCTGCCTATATACAAGGGAACCTCAGGCTGCACTCATGGGAAATAGTCAAAATAGTGCTTCAGCATCCTGCCATTCACAGGACCTTCATCCAAGTCAGTTTCATTAAGACTTTTTAGGAAGTAAGTGTTGTTACCTTGCACTGCTTGGACAGCAAATGGTCCTCTCCAAAGGGAATCAAATTTTCCATGTTTTCCCTTCTCCTCTCTTCTTGCATCCCACTTAAGGACCTTGTCTCCCACACTGAAATCTTCTACTTTGGTTCTTCTGTCAAAGGCCTTCTTTAATTTTTCTTGTAATACCTGAGCTCTGCTGAAAACTTGATCTCTGGTTTGCTGCAGGCATATGATTTGATTTATCCTTCTTTGCATATCATTTGGTTCAGCTTGGCTTTCTTGAAGAAGTTTCATAACAGGCACTCCTAGTGATGAGGGAAATTTGGCTTCTAGTCCATAAACCAACTCATAAGGGCTGGTCCCAATTGATCTTTTGGTTGTCAGTCTATCTGCCCATAAGGCATTGACTAACTTCTTATGCCAATTCTTTTTATTTTCTTCCAACACCTTCTTTATGATGTTTACCAGGCTTTTGTTTGATGATTCAGCAAGGCCATTTCCTTGGGGATAGTATGCAGTAGAATGACCCAGGATAATGTGAAATTTGTGGCAGAAATTCACCATCTTTTTGGATCTGAAAGCAGCAGCATTGTCTGTAATTATCTTATCAGGGCAGCCAAATCTAGCAAGTATGTTGTTTTTCAAGAACTGAATGATTATTGAATCATTTGCTTGCCTACATGGGGCAGCTTCAATCCACTTAGTGAAGTAGTCTGTGGCTGTCAGAATCCATCTGTCTTGTCCTGAAGATGAGGGATGAATTTCCCCAATGAAATCCAAGCCCCATTGTTGAAAAGGTCTTTCCGTTGCGATGGGCCTTAAGGGAAGTGGCAGCAATTGTCTTTTGCCCTCAAACACTTGGCATTTGTGACATGAGGTTGTGAATTTCTTGACATCAGAGAACATGGTGGGCCAGTAGTAACCAGCCCTCAGTATTTTGTCCACGGTGGACTTCCAGTATAAGTGTCCACCACAGTCACCTGCATGAAAGTCTTGCATGATATTGTTAGTTTCATTTTCAATTAAGCAGTGCAATAATATACCTTCATGGTTTTTCCAAAGCAAATTGCCATCCATTACACAAAATTTTGATGTTTTCATTTTTAAGAACCTACACTTAGTTTTGGACAGTCCTGGGGGAGCACACAGGTTTTGTAAGACATAACAGATATCAGAGTACCAAGGAGATTGTACAAAGGCTACATTGATCTTTGGAGTCGCCAGCTCTGTTTCACTGTCCAGCTGATTGATGTCTAGGACTTGGAAATTTGTTTCTGTCATTAATTTGGCCAAGCCTTGCCCTTTTATTAGCTTTGTAGGTTTTATTTCGATGTCAAATTCTACTATGCTGGCAATCCATTTTCCTCTCCTGCCTTCTAAATTTTCTTGAGTGAGAATGTCTTTGACAATAGGACTTGGCACATATGCTATAACATGGGAATAGAGGATATAAATCCTGAAGTCTTTAATTGATTTGACTAAAGCATAAGCTTGTTTTTCCATGATTTGATACTTCAGAGGTGCATCTCTGAGGGCTTTGCTAAAGAAAGCAATTGGCTTCTCATTTCCTTGGTCATCCTTTTGTAATAAAACAGCAGCAATAGTATGTTGGCAGGCAAAAGAGAAAATGATAAATTCTCTGTCAAACTGTGGATTAGTCAACACTGGGGTTTGGGTAAGGGCCAGTTTTATACCTTCAAAGGCTTGCTTGGCTTCAACAGTCCATTTGACCTTTGAATCTTTCTTTAGCATGTTGTTTAATAATCTACTTAGTTCTGCCAAGTTTGGGATGAACCTTCTCAAGAAATTGATTTTTCCCAAGAATCCTTGCAATTCTTTGACATTTCTTGGGTGAGGCATTTGTAAGATGGCTTGGATTCTATTTGGATCAATCCTAATACCATCTTTTGAGATAATGTGACCCAGCAGCTTGCCTTCCTCCAGTCCGAACAGGGATTTCTTGGGATTTAAAGAAATTCCATATTTTCTGCATTTTAGGAAGATCTGTCTCAAATGTTTGAGATGTTCTTGGTCTGATTTTGAGAACGGTGTTAGGTCATCCAAGTAAATGACTAAGAAGTCATGAATCTCTTTAGAAAAAGCAATGTCCATTGCTCTTTGAAAAGTTGCTCCTGCGTTTTTCAATCCAAAAGGCATCTTTACATATTTGAAGGTTCCCCATGGGGTTGTAAATGCAGTTTTATCTTGGTCATCAGGGTGTACCAGGATTTGATTGAAGCCTGAGAATCCATCTAGCAGTGAGATCCTTGAGGCCCCTACCACCCTTTGAAGAATGTGATCCATCTTGGGTAAGGGGTAGTTGTCTTTGAGGGATACTTGGTTCAGATTTCTTAAGTCCACACACAGCCTAATTTCACCGGTCTTCTTTCTTGTAGGGACCAAGTTGGAGATCCATTCAGAGAATCTGATTGGTGCTATGATGCCTGCCTTAAACATCTTTTGTACTTCTTGTTCCATTGCTGGGAGAAGCATAGGATTGATTCTCCTCAATTTTTGTTTAAAGGGCTTTTGATCAGGTTTGAGAGGGATAGTGTGCTGGATAACGGAGGTATCATAGGACTTTAGATCCTCATAACCCCATGCGAAGACATCCTGGAACTCTTTAAAAAGGTCAATGTATTTTGGCTTTTGGTCAGGAGGTAAAGAAGCAGACAGTTTAATTATCTTGGGCTTTTCCACAGTCCCAATGTTGCACTCTTCTATGGCATTGTTGATGGGCTGCATTTTTGGCTTGCTGGGAACATCATTTGAATCAAAAATGTCTTCCAAAGGAGCTAAGCCAGTGGGTAAAAAGTTGTCTTTCAGCTCTATGATCTCAGCCTCAACATTGGTCATTTCTTCACAATTGATTGATTGGATTTGCTGAATGTTCTCTTTGTTGAAAATGGTTGGGTTTAGCATTTGTTTTGCTGTTCTAGGTGATATTGGGTGAACAACCTGTTGTAACTGAAGTTGTGATTGACTTGCTCTGTCAAGTATTTGTGATTGACTTGCTCTGTCAGTGTCAATATTTAATCCTGCAAATTCTTGTTGTAAAGTTAAAAAATTGTTTATTTGCATATCATCCTCAAATACTTGCCAATCTTTGACATTGTTTGGAACAGAGGGTCTGTGTTTAATTTCAGCTGTAAAACGGTTGTTGGGTTCCAGTGGCAATTTGCAAGTGCTAGCAAATGTTGCCAAACTATGTGCATGGAGATTGTGGGTTCTGGAAATTTTGGTGATTTTGGATTCAGAGAAGGTTTTTAGTATCTCAGTCACAGCAGACCTATAGGACCTCAACCTTTTGTCATTGGTGACAAAGTTTCCTTTCACTTGTTGAATGACCAGGTCAGAATCTCCCATGATTGAAACCCTAGCAGCTTGTAATGACTTTACTAGCTTCAGACCTAGTAGAAGGGCTTCATACTCTGCCATGTTATTGGTGCACCTGAAGTTTAATCTATAAGCCCTGCCTTCTGCATGGCTGTTTTCTTTATTGTGTATCCAAACTCCAGCTCCTGCTCCTAATTTGTTAACTGAACCATCAAATTCGAGGAACCATAGGATATCTTGTTGGGAAAGAGATTTGATGATCTGTTCATGAGATGGTAATGTAAGTAGGAGTTGGGGTTTATTCTCTAGCTTGTATTCTAGGACAGTTTCATCATTTGATTGAAAATCTTTCACAACTAGAGCAGGAGCAGTGTCTAGTGTATGTTTGATTGAAGTTTCATGGATGGTACTTCCTTCATTAATGTTTTCTTCTTGTATGAGTGTTTTAGTCCCAATATCATTTTTTGAGAGACTTGTGTTATCACTGAAGAGAATATATGAGTCTATGTCAGAGTGGACAGCATATATGGGAAAGTTTTGAGGCTTTTCCTCACTGCTGACCATGTATTTCATGAGTGTTTCCCTGTATAGTCTTTTTGGTTGTCCAAAAACAGAGATAGTTGCATAAGACATGTCTAGCTGTAGGGAGCCTTGGAGTTTGGCTCCCCATGACCTTGACAACAACATCCCATACTTAGGTGGGATATCAGCAACTACAACATCCATTAAAATTGTTTTGTTAGGGTATTGAACCAAAGACACACATAAATCTTTTATGAGGCCTAAACACTTGACTTGGCTTGAGTCAAAAGAGAACAGGTCCTTGTATGGTCTTGTTATATCCAAATTTAGTCTTTCCATGACTGCTTTTGGCATGAGGTTGTGGGAGGCACCTGAGTCAAACATTGCATTATGTAGTATTTTGTCATGAATATGTAAACTGACATAAAAAGGCAGTACCCCTGTGACTACTGTTTTTCCATCCACTTCTGGGCCAAACAGGAGTTCTGGGGTGTCATCCAGTACATTGACATCATCTTTGTTGCTAGTGAGTTGAAGGGACCTGTTGATTTGCAATTTATAGCTGTGATGCTTGGCTAATTCCAAGAGAGGAATTGCTATTTTTATTTTGCCAATTTCTGCTTCTAGATCAAAAGGTTTGTCAGATTGGGTATTGGGGTTGTAGGTGACAATTCTTTCCTTGTTCATTAAGTCTCCTTCTAGATTTTTGTCTTGACTTTGAGATTTATCCCTTTTACTCATCTCTTGAGGAGCAACATTTAAATTAGGGTGAGAAGACGAAGTGTCCAGAGACTGTTGTCTTGAGGACAGTGGCTCAGTGATTTCTTCAACAATCACTTCTTCTGTAGGTGAATTTAGTTTGTCACTAGGTGGTGTGACTATAACTCTTTCAGGCTGCTGATTATCCTTTTTCTTTTCAGGCTGGTTGACATTCACAGTTCTGCTCCTTAGCTTGTACTGTTTATGGACTTCATAAACAGCAGTGTCATAGCCTTGTTTAAAGTCAAAGGATTCCCCCGATTTAGTGTGGAACAATTTGATTTCTTCATCCTCATGATCTTCTTGTGTTAAGAAAACTTGACTTTCACCATCCAGCCCTATTAAATTAATCTCAGGATCTTCATTGGGCTCGGCCGAAGTGGAGGTTTCAGCATAATTTTCTTGGAATGGGGGTCTGATTTCCGGATCAGCATTAGCCCTGCCATTGTTTGTATTTGGGTTCCTCCTAAAATTTGGATTTCTAGGAGGGTTATTTTGTGGAGCTTCCCATGATGCTTTTCTTTCAACTGATTCCACCCTGTCACCCAGTCTCTTCATGCTATTGAGTATGGCATCAAGTTTTTGATCAAAGGCTGTGGGTTCTTCTTTGTATATGCTTCTCTTTTCTAACCTTGCCCTGTTTCTCTTGGCAATCAAGTTTGCTTCTACTGTGACAGCAGCCTTTTGAGCGTCTTCAAGGGTTTCAGTTTCTCTTTCCCTCAACTGAAATGCTATGTCAGAATCAAATCCATCAGGGAATTTGTACAAGGCCAAATGAGGGGGGGGTCTCAAGTTTTGTGGTATTGCATTGTACACATTATTGAATCTGGCACAATACTCCAGAACAGTCTCTTGAGGGCCTCTCTTGATTGTTTCATATTCACCAAGTATGTGCAGGGGATCTTTCTTCTTCTCCCACCTGGTAGTAAAGGCCTGATAGAGCTCATCAGGGGTTGTAATAGTGTTTGCAGCGATCGACCTGAACCAGGTTCTAACATCACCTGTCAGGCTTTGGACAAAAATTCTCATCCTCACACTGTCATCATCTATCTCATAGTTTTCAAAATGGTCTTGCATCCTCTTAGCATGTTGGATGGCAGAGTAAGGGCCAGTGGAGTCAAAATATGAGATTTTGGTTTGGTAATCCTGGGGTAGAGCTGGTGGATTAGCAGGTAGCCGTAAGGGTGCATATCTATTTGCCATATTTGGTGGGTTGGGTGTATTTATAGGGACTGCTGGGATAATAGGAATAATGGGTACCACAGGGGTAACAGGTGAGGCTGAACCTGAATGATGGTTGAAGGGGATATGTGCAGTGAATGAAGATGAGGGAGGAGGACTCTGAGATGTGGATGGTGAACTAGGGGAACTTGGAACAGACCTAAAGAGGACTTTAAGTGGAGTAGAAAGGTTGGGAAAATCTGCAACAGAGGTAAAAATAGCAGGCTGGTCCTGCTTTTGTTGCTTCCTGATGTTTCTTGGAATAGTGTTTGGATTATCAACAATGATGGGTGGATTAGGGTCAGGATTAGCCCTAGTATGTCAAGGATTTTTCTTAGGAGCCAGCTTCTAACTGTTTTTCAGGACTTTTATAGGAAGTTTTTATATATGCAAGGACTGGATGAAGATTTTGGAATGGCTATATATGTTTCAAAGCTAAGATGAAGATTCCCTAACTAGCTCTTCCCTAAAGCTGTAACTGTGGTACAGAAACGGTTCTAAGGCCTCTTGGCTGGTTTCAGGCTTGATGGTAGCTTTGGAAGACAGATAGTAATTGAAAAATCCTAAGAAGTCCCCAGTGGAGTCGCCATTTATGTTAACACCCAGGTTGTTCCCTATGACTCCCAAGGGAATACGGCCGGGGTAACCACTAACCAATCTTTGGATTACAGCTTCTAGCCAAGCTGTGATCAGAGAGGGCTCTCTCTTAATGATTGTTTCTGTTCTATTGGTTTTTAGGCTAGCTGTGAAATTCAACTTTGGTTTAATTGTTTGGTTGGAAAAGGTTCATTCTAAACTTGTATGCTCTTACCAAATCTTATATAACATTGGGCAATGGAGTCAGTGGTCCTTTGGTTTGGTGTGTTGTGTTGATACAGTAATGAAACTGCAGAGCAGGATAATTGTCTGGGAAACAATGCTTTGGAATCGAGTTTGGGTGTGATATGGTCAGGATAAGAAAGGCAATTAAGAATCTTTCTGTAATCTGATATGAAAGAAAGCAATTGTTACCTGGAAGCATTGAAGAATTTCTAGATAACTTTCACAATATGGAATTAAATATAACATGAGCATTTAAGAATTCATGTCTGTTTTAATCCTGAAGAAAACATTTGCAGCAATATAAGATTGAGCACAGGGTGTGAAGAAACATGTCCTGAACTATTCTTTTTCTTTATCGCTAGATATGATGAAAACGTGAAAATGAAATAATACAGGGAAACAGAACAGAGTTTAAAGAAAACATATCATTCCACCAGACAACACAGGGGTTCTGCAACAGCACTGAGATTATCAACAAGACACCAGAGTTCCAGGAAATCACTGAGCTGGAATTGCTCTTTGTCTTAAACTTTTCTGAAAGTACAGAGTATACATGCCTCAGAGTAAAATTTACCAACCCCTTATGCGTTACTAAGGGGGGTATATATACAAATTTACATTAGAAAATATCTGAATGAAGAGTAAATGCTCCATAAATGTCCTACCAACTGCTGGAGTGCAGCAGCTGAAAGAGTAAATGTTGTAATAACTTTTAGTCCCTTAGCTGTCAAAAATGGTCAGAGACTGTTGACTTGGTGGCAATTGGAGTCGGTTGGCGACGCGCTGTTCAAAACTTGGCTAGCCGTCATTGTCTATGTGATGAGTCACTTTTTTGGCCGCTCTTTAAACGCTAACCTTTTTGCTGTCTGTCTTCTGGTGACCTGGAGCTGTCAGTGGCCGAATGACTTGAAGTTATCGTGGAAAAATTTGGAGCATGGCCTGCCACCAGTCCTCCTTAGGCATTTGATGTCTCCGAATTTTTATTAGAGTCTCATCGGCCTCTGTATACCGCCAAAAGTTAGGAGGAGTTTCAAACAAATGATTTGCCTCACTTTCAATGAAGAATAGGCCTTCAAGTTTAGTGTACAAGCTCTGTCCTGTTGGAGGCCCTGTTTCCTCAGGAGTACTGCCAGATGCAGTGATTTGATTTTCAATGTAAGTAGCCATCCTGTTGGTGAATTGATCTCTGGTAATCAATTTCCCTGTGCTGTTCAGCAGGCCAGGCAATCCCCTTGCTTGCAGCATTCCCATTTTGAGTTGATACTCCTCCACCTCAGCCTGTATTTCATAGCATTTTCTTTCTACAGTCTGTACATAACTTCTGAGAGTTAGCACCTTTTTAGTTGTGAGGATGGCCTCTGTTCTGTTGACGATGCCAATGGCTGCCAGCTCCTCTTTGTCTTGCCTGTTCAAAAAATCTATCAGTTGGTTTGCCTGCTCAGGTCTGTTTCCCAGCACTGTTTTGGCCCTCTGGATTTTTGTCTGTGCTTGGCCAATTAAATCCATGTACTCATGGATTGTTTTGATGGATTTCCATTGTTTGGTGATAGCTTGGGTAATCTTACCCCACAAAATTCTTTTTATGTCGGCCATGGTACTTTCCAGATTGAGCTCCTTTTCCAGGGCCTTTATTTTATCCTTTAGGGCCTTAATTTCTCTGCCCTGTTTTGCTATAGTTACCTTTGATTTGTCATACTTGGCATCTATCTCTGCCAATTTGTCCTTTGCTTTCTTTATCTCATTTGCCTGGAGCTCCATTGCCTTGACAGCATTGGTCAATTCTTCTACACTTGGGTGGGCATCTGGAGCTGCTGTTGTGCCTGCTGCTTCTGTTGTAGGGGCCACTATTGCCCCTGAAGTTGTTGCTGTTATTGAAGCTGTTGGAGGAGCCTGGAGTGTAGATTCTCCCTGTTTGTCTTGTAGCGTTCCTTCCAGCTCTTTCTACAATTCTTTGATCCTCTGATCTTGCTGTAGAAGGAGGTCAAGTTGTTCATTAAGCTGTTTTTCTTTTTGTAGTTCTGCTGTCTGAGGGTGTTCTGTAGGTAACAGCCCCAACCTCTTCTTCATTGCATTCAGATCATCATCTTTCTTCTTTATGAGGGCCTTTACACCTGTTGGATCACTAGGATCATGCCCTAGATCAATAATAATCTCCTCCAGAGACTTTATTCTATTGTCCTTGGCCTTAGAGGACATCCTCTCAAAATCTAGCTGAGTGTTTGTGTTCTTCAAGGAATCTTTCAGCTCATGGGCCAGTGTGGCCTTCTCTACCAATGTGGCATAGACCATCTCCCCAGTCTGCTTGTGGAGTTCAATCTGGTCCATAGGATATATGTCTTTAGCTAGGACCTCCACCCTTGTTTTGATGAAATCTGCAGTTGTCATTGGTTGTGGCCCCTTGGGTTTGAAATGGCTGAATATCATTTTTTCTTCCTTGAAGTCATAGACCGACATCAATCTTTCCTGCTGGGCTAGTGTAGCATCTATGAACTGTTTGTAAACCTCAGCCCTTAATAACTCATTTGCTGCCTTGATCTGTTTAAAAGAAGCCTTAGTGCCTTTAGGCTTCTGGCTTTGCTGAGATGAGGATGACACCTCCAAACCAAGCTGTAAAGTCTGCTCCTGCTGAAAGGAGCTTGTCCCTGTATGTTGGCTTCCCTCCCTGTCTTTTCCTGTGCTGTTTAAGACATCTTCAGTAATGTCTTCCACCTCAGGGGAATCTGCCCTTTGTCTTTTGGCCTCTGGCTGATGGGAAGGTCCACTAATAGGAGTGGACTCTTCTCTTTCTCTTTTAGAACCCCTCTCCTCATGGGCTGGGGTTTGCAAAATAGGTGCTGTAGGAGTCTCAGTTTGTGGAGGAGGAGTTTGATCTTTCAGGTGCTCTGTTTGTTCCTCCCTCTGCAGCTCATTTTGCTGCTTAGTTTGCTGTTCAGTTGAAGGGGCTGCCTTCTCTTTCAGTGTTTCATGTTCTACATCCATTATGCCTTTGCCTTTATCCACTGCTGCTGGCGATGTAGAGGGTGCCTGTGGTGCTGTCCTTGTCACTGAGGTCCCTTCTCCCACTGAGTGAGGCGGCCTGAAAGGTACCTGCTGCACATAGTCCAGGTCAATAGTCTTCTCAAGCTCTTTCATGTTTTTAAGCATTCTTTCTTCTTCAGTTAAACTCTCCACTAGAGTGTCCAGCTGCCATTCTTGCAAGTTGGCATACTTTTCTATGTGTGGGTAGTGGCAGTGCTTAATACCTAGGAGTCTGTACTTATTTCTCCTAGCAGTGATGAAACCTTGAGGGTCATAAGGGACCCATCGAAAACTATAGGACAACTTATATTTGTCTTTGAGGATCAAGTCTGCAGATTCCCATCCTTCCTTCTTGTTCATAATGAAGGGGCCCAACTCATTTTTGAAATTAAGGTGGGCCTTTTTCTTGGAGCTGTGGAAATGGGTGAGGTCTGACTGAATTAATTGCCTGTAATACTCCAAGGCAAATAATCTCATAGGTACATACTTGGGGAGCCTGTATGGACAGAGCTCACAGCCATATACTCTGAACACAGTATGGTGTTCATATAGGTACCAGTCACCTATTTTGTACTTCTTAGATAGCTGCATAGCTTTCTTGATCTCATTAGATATTCTAGGTGGAGGGGACCTCATCAGCATGCAAGAGACTGGGTACACAAACTGGTCAACAAATTCACAGTAGGTATAGGGTGAATTTGTGACTTTATGATAAACTGAGGTCCAGAAGATGACAGATCTTCTCTCCCCTTTATTATCCAGCCTTCTGATGTAGCATGGGAAGGTTTCAGAATGATGAAACATGAACAGATGGTAGATGTAAGCTGAGTATCTGAAGACCCCCTGTCTGTCCACTTTGCTTAATTGATCATGAATCTTATTGGCTATAAACTTAGCAAAGTTATACTTTCGGGCAGGGGGTTGACGCGGGCTGTAAACAGACAACAACACTAGCATGGATTTATCCACATGCTCACTGTTTTGGTATCCCAATACATAGGCTATCATGTCTAGTAATAGCCTGCCTATATCATCGAAATGCTCCCTCAGATAGGGAGGTGGCCCTGTAGGCTGGCATTCAGGTCTCATGAAGTTCCGGGTGACCTTTTGCAGCTCCTCACTGGTCATCTTATCACCAGTTTCCAGCAAATAAGTTGTGGAGAACGGGATCAGCAACTCTATCTGATCAAACTGTAACATCTTGTTGATGGAGTCAGCATTTACATGGAAGAGGATCCTCCCTGATGGAGTATTGACAGCTCTGTGCTGGACATCATAGTGTTCAGCACATAGGTGAATGATTTAAGGGAAAACATTCACAGCTGGGAGACAGTAATAGGGCAGGTTTGACTCCCATATCCCATGTGTACCATGCCCATCCTTATAATCTTCCCTTAGTTGAGTGAAGGTCTTCAAGAAGTCCCTGTCTCCCTCAAAGTCCTCAATGAGACAATCCTTGTCAATTAATGGCAAGGCCTCCAGCTCCTTGTTGGTTTGATTTAATGGAGCTACACTGAGGGAAGAGGATGCAGAGGCTGCCATGCTATAATCTGAATTTGTGCAGGTGGAGGTACTGGCTTGACAAGTCTATAAAGACTTAAGTAGCAGGTGAACTGTAAACACCGTCTGGTGTCCTCTTTTAGTGAATAAAGGCAAGCAGGCTTGTAAGTTGTTGCAAATTCACAGGGATGCGAATTGGTAATAGATAAGTTGCAGAGATATTGATGTTTCTTTTTATAAAGAATGCAGGTGGCCTGTACTCGGCAAAAGGGAACAATGCCGAGCACCTCGAGGGAAATTTTATAGTTTTAGCCCGCGGACTGATCGCTCCAATATCGAATTGTGGTTTAGGGATGGTGCAGATTGCGTGGGTTTAGTTTAGGTAATCAGGCAGAACTGAATTAAGTAGTTTTACCAGTCCTTTAATGGTGATTTTTACAGATAATTGGAATGCAGGGGCAAAGTGGGAAAACTGGCAAAATACCTGGAAAAACCGACTCGGAAGCTCGCGGGCCGGGCTGTGGAGACTTAGTGCCGTTGAATTCCGAACTTTCAGCGGTTGAATCGTCGAATTTGATGGCTGGCTGAGAAAATTCGCGGCAGCTGTTGGCAACGGATAGTTCTCTTTTGCATGAAAATGACTGAAAATGGCTTATTTAGTCGTTTAAAACGTTAATTTTGGTAAAAGTGTGCACTTGGCGCTTTTCCGCCGATGACGTCAGCATGACGTCATGGCGGGACCCAGGTACGGAGGTGACGTGGCAGCGGAGGTGTCTGCCAGGATGGCAGGACATGGTGGCGGGCGGATGCGGTGGCAGGTCCGCGTGGAGGGCCACGGGACGCTGGGGCGGGCACTGGTGAGGTGACGTCAGGGTGACGTGCCAATGACGTAGGAGGGAGGGTGGTAACAGGGGTGGCGGTAAGCGGGTTCCCCGCACCACCTTTGGGCAAAGGCGGTAACGGGGAGTGTTATAGACAATTTTGTGCCTTACAGCAACAAGCATGAATTGTCAATAATCCAAGGGATCCAAAGTTCCCTAAACATGATGTTCCTACCCCTAGAGGAACAAGGTCAGCAAACCAACAGCTCTCAGATCAGTTCTCCACCTGAAAATACTAAAAAACAAGCAATCCTGAAATCAAAGCAGGTGCTCCACTAGGTTTCTGCGCTGAAACTCAGTTGCTCCATGGTGTACCTGCGTTGCAAAGCAAGTGGGACAAAGGCCACCTGCGCTGAGCGAGATGGGACAAGTGGCACACTGAGTCATTGCTCTGGAATCTTCCAAAAATGACACTTGGATCAGGTATTTCGCCTTGTGATGAGTCAGAGGCTCTGTTTCTCCAAGTGGAAGCAAGGTTCTCCAAGTGGACTCAAGAACTGAAGATCAACTAAAGATTAACTGAAGAGAGAGAGGACACAAGGCAGCTACACATCAGTTGCAAGCTGACTCATCCTTTCTCAATTCATCTATATATTGAGCTCTCTCCTATGAGCTCAGGAGGCTGGAATTTGGTGCAAAGTAATGATATGCTGTTGGTTTCACTATAGAGCTATTGGGTGATTGTTTGAGAGAGGTGAAGAGGAGAAATTCTTTCTGCTGGGAGGTGTTGCTGGATTGGAGCCTTCAATGGTTGTAATACTCTCAGAACCTTTACTTCTTCATTAATAAAAGCTATTGAGGTTCTTCTATGTGCTCTTGTTTCAATAATATATTGTGATAATTGCATGTTTGGTTTACACTAATCCTTGAACCAGTTATGATTGCATGCTTCTTGTAGTTCCCTTCTTTGTTATTTTGCAGGATCTCATTGTAGCTGGGCTAGCAAAAGAGCAAGGAGCTGGGAGCAAGCAGCCAAAGAGAAGAGTTTGGATTCGACATTAAGCGCAAGGCAACGGTTAGTGCATTTCTCCATTCTCTTTTGCTTTCATAAAGAAGTAAACCTTAAGTAGTTTGTTTTACAGTTGTTGCTAAGGTACTATCACCCTTAGAGTGGGATAGGGTCATCCGAGTCGGATACTTTTCCCTACAACAGGGAGGGGGGCTCCGAACAACCCCACCGCCTGCCATGCGTCCCCTGTACGGGACGGCCAAAACCACTTTCCCCGGACGCTAAAGGTCGGCAGGTCGGGGAGTGAGAATGACCGCCCACCTTTAAATCTGGGCGGTGGAGATCGGACGGCTGGCGGGCCCTCCGACGGATCGAGCAGGTTGGGGGGGGGTCCCGCCGGCACAATATAATATTCAATTTAATATTTGGGGTGGCGGACTATAGAAAAATGGGTTTTTCGTAGTGTTTTGGGTTTTCCGGGTTTTTTGCAAGGGTTTATACAAGAAAAAGGGGTTTTGTGTGTTTTTTAGCAGAGGGACGGTGAGGGTTGAGGGTAAAGATTTCTGCTCATAACCAGAGGTTAGAGCACATCCAAGACAAGGTTGACCACAGTCCCAGATGGACTGAAGTCCCCTTAGACCTTTATTTGGCTATAATGCCAAAAGGCGAATATGTAGATAATGCTGGGATTTATACACCATGGTGTTTAATACTAGTAGGGGAAAGGTAAGATAGGGGAGTTATATAGTAGAATTAGATGTTAATATGGATGAGGAGGGAAAATGAAGGGGATATCACTAAGTTTGTTTGAACCTCACTTAGTTTAGAGGGTAGATCAAAATGAAAAGAAGTTTACATAGGAAATGTGGCTTTCACAACCATAAGAACCACCATGAAACCATGAATTCTTCCAAGAATCCCAACTGGTGAGGGGATGTTAGTAAATGACATGAAAAGGGAGAAGGGAAGTTAGACATGCTCCTTTGCTTGCTGCAACTTGATGCAGAAGAACACCTTGTCAATTGATTTACTTTGCTTTGGTAAACACAGTTTATACATCTGCAATGGTAAAGATAACCTTTCTGCAACCCCAACTACCTACCCAGCTACTTGCCTAGCATTTTTTATTTCTTCTTGGAGGGTGCACTTGGACTTGCAGACCCTTACTTGCCTTTTCTTTTCTTTGGCTTTTTCTTTTGCTTTTCTACCTGCTTCTACCCTTATTGCTTCCAAGGTCCCAGATTAAGCAGTTGGGAGCCTTTTCTTCTCTACCTGAACTACTTGTCTGCCAAGATTAAACAATTTGGACAGACTTCTTTCTCTAATCTATAACTGCAATTTAAAGCATGGCATGATCCAGATTAAACTGTTGGATCATCCATCAAAATTGAAACAAGGCCATCAAAATTGAAACAAGGAGAAGCTCTTTACACACCTTGTCTTCTCTAGGAAATATGGGATCTTTGGATAATAAAAGCTGAGCATATTTGGATTTTCCCATGTCAATCATGAAATATGAAACCTATTGGTATAGGTAGCTAACAGGCACCTGCGAACAGGTCATCAAACATATCCTCTTGATGATCAACTTTTGTTAATTTTGCTTGTTCTAGGGCAGTGTAGGCAGTTTGCTTTGGATCATAGAGTTTGTTTGGGATAGTGGCCAGGGATAACGTTTGGAGTTTTGTTGCTTCTTTTTCTGCATGCTTGTAATTAAGCAGAGTAAAAACCCCAATTCTTAAAGGAAAAGAGGGCCAACCTCGCTTCTTCTCCTCTTTGAGAGTTTGTGTGACACTCTCGGCCATAATCTGGTAGCAGATTTCCCAGGCTAACAGTTTGTCTGGGATATATAAAGGGAGGACATGTGGCCTAGCCTTACTCCCAAAAACTCTGATATAGGTGAAATGCTCTTCCCCGAACCAACTTGCTACGGCTGGTAAGTCAAAAGAAGCTTCATAGGAAATTCTGGGAATGGGCTTGTCATAAATAGAATAGTAAATGGGCACCATGAAACCATTACAAATTTGGTACAAATGGTCCTTGTAGGAGGACTTCCACAATTTCTGATGTTATAAATGAATGGATGTTGGATCTTGGGTGGTCCATCTCCAACCGAGGACAGGAAACTCAGAATTAAAACACAGGGTATCCATAATGTAAGCAGTATAATAAAATGGCAGGATTTTCCTTTCGGTGACTATAGTTTTGGCTCTAAATTCACGAATAGCTACGACCAACTTATCAGAAAGAATAGTGGCCCAATCCATAATTATACTATTGACAGCCGCTTCCATTAGGGGAACCATGTCAATATTGATATTAACGGAGTCATGTAATCCCCACAATCTACACATCATAATCCCCGCATAGCAATAGGGAGAAGCCAAAGAAACGTTGGAGTACTTACCCGAACTTTCATGCTTGTGTTTGGCTGGGTTCTGCCTCCAATCTCGGAGGGGTTCGGATGGTGATTCATTTTCTTTTGTGAATTTCTCCACGAAGGCTCTGTTATAGACTAGCTCCGGTTCAGGCAGATGATACATTCGCCTTAGGTCATCAGGCTTGAATGACCCAAAAATCCTTCCATCCCTTGTATGAAAAGTTCTATCAGTGATGGGGATTTCTTCAATTGCCCAGTGCACCACATCTGTGTAAGGGAGAACCTGCTCTCTGGCCGCTATTCTGTGTAAAAAGGAGTCGGCCAAGTCTTTGAGAGTTGCATCAGACTTCCTTAGTACATCCACACTAGCCTTTGTCACTACCTTTTGTGGTTGCTCGGCCTCTAACAGATTATATGTGCCCTACCATGTGGTCCTAGCAAGACCAGTGCACGTAGTGTCCGAGATTAGGCCTTTCTTCGAAATTGTAGCAGCTTGACCTGCAATAGGTGTTGTAGTGGAACCAGATGCTCTCTTGTGTTTCTTCCCCATCATGTTCGGGCTTTTCTCAACAAACGAACTCTACACAAATGCAAGAGAAATCGTAATACGAGAAATAATGAAGACAAAGCATAATGGGAAAGATATATATCACTTGAAGCGTGGCGATATTAATTTTCAAAAGGTGGCTGCGGATCCCATCACTGGTAAGAGATCGCATATGCATTAATGGTGTTTTTAAGGCCTGCTACCCATTAAATGACCTTTACACTGTTATTCAGCTGAATGACCCCCTAACGCGTGCAACATATATGAAAATGCTTTAGACGCAAGTATTCGTTAATCGAAGGGGCAAAGTTATTAAATACGCATGCATTACCTTATCCCTGCATTTAACGACATTTTGAAATCTGCACTTTATCAACTGGATTTAAATATAATTTTAAGGCTCAAAGCAATCACTTTTTGAGAATGTCGATTACCGATTTTGCAGAAAGAGTTACACTATCGTTTGAAAGAAGTCCTAGCGAATGCCGATTGCGACATCGCATCGGACTAGCGTGTGAACACATTACCAGATGCATATTAAGTGATTTGCCGACTTCCGATAGCGATATCGCATCGGACTAGCGCGTGAACACATTACCAGATGCATATTAAGTGATTTGCTGACTTCCGATAGCGATATCGCATCGCATCGGGGAAAAACCTGAGCGCCTTATGAGAGTGCATGGGATTCCGCCGACGGCCGATAGCGGTATCGCATCGGGTCGGGGTTTATAACTTAAAGTGTTTTCCCACAAGAGGCAGTGCCGATAGCTGATCGCCGATATAGTGTCGCATCGGGGTGTAAGATATGTGCTCTTTTTGTGTATGCATTGAATACCGCCGATCGCCGATAGCGATATCGCATCGGCAAAGACCAAAGTGCCTTTTAAATGCGTCTCTCTTGTTATTGCGATACGCGATCTTGCGATCGCTTTATCACAATAACAAAAGATTGTTTTATTTTGGGAACATTGTTATTCGAATAAGGCTTCAATTCACAAACACATTTGATTATCATACCTTTTTCGAACAAATTCATTAATGCCAATTAATTTTTTAAAAGGGACCCATTTCATATGTTGATTGTAAAGAAATACAGATGATATGAAATGGGGGGTTGTTGTAGGGCACAACAATTGGCGATTCGTTGGTAGAACCAGTTATCTCTGAAATTAATACAAACACTCAAGCTTTTCAAAAATAGAAACTCAATCAGAAGGAGAAACTTCTAATATAACTAGATATTCATGTGTTCTGACTAAAGTGAACTCCATTTTGTTAACTTCGTCCCATTTAGTTTCAAGAAACTAAATACAAAATAAGTTTCTAAAATAAGTCTTTATTGGTTCTTAGTGATAAAATAGAAAACTATCCCAAATCAGCTTTTATAATTAACTCCTTTGTCATAGGTAGAGCCTCTGTTGCCAGCAAACATTTATAGTCTCGACAGGGATACCTTTTAACCATAGTATTGTCTACTTTTCCATTCACATAAGAGTGTGATTAACAGAATGAATCCATAAAATGTTTTCATATTTTATTTTTCATCTGTTTTTCTTTGTAATTAATAAGATAAAAAAGCCACTGTCCTGGTTTGGTGGCCAGCTTATGACAATGCCATTCACTGGTAATAATTTAACTGATCAAGCTGGCTCGTGATGAGACCCCTTGTCTTGAAATTTCAAGCCATTACCCTGTTTTGGTAGGCAGTATTGGTAATGTCAGTTAACCTATTTCCCTATGAACATGGTAAGCAGGCTTATGATAAGACCTCTTATCTTTAATCTTTTATATTCTAGAATTACACTCTGAGTAATCATAACCTTTAGTGAATGGGGTGAACAATATTCTCCTTAAGAGCAAATGGATGACAGGTGAAGAGTTGAAGATACTGAAAATGGGTTAGCTTCTATTTTTTAACAGATAACCTTTGGAGACTAGTTTTGAAAACAGAAAATGATTCAGAACTTTTACCTCTTGAGAGGAGTCTTCAAAATTTAGATTATAGTTTCAGAACACAAGGATATCTAATTTCCTAGAAACTATTTCTTTTGATTGAGGGTTCTATTATCTAAAAACAAATATTTATATTATTTTTGTGAGACAGCTTCCTCAAACACAACAAAAGGTCAATGGAGATACTCTACAGTTTTATTTCCTACCAATCCTACAAACTACGTAAATCTACAAAAGGAGAAGGGGTTACCTTCTCAATTAAAGAATTTCTTCAGGATCAGGCCATTGACAGGGAGAGAATCTCTCATCCCTGATAAGTCTTGCAATATAAAAGTTGAATGGCCCATCTTTTCACAAATCTGAAATGGTCCAAGCCACATTTTCTGAAATTTGGTATGCTTACCTTTATCTTCATGGGCCTTGTCCCATTTGAGAACTAAGTCACCAACTTGAAGTTGTTTGGAACCGGATGATGCTGAGTCGAAGGATGCTTTGATAATTTGTTGATGTCTGGCATGAGTGATTCTGGCTTTTTCCCTCTCTTCTTCTAATTTGAGAATTTGGTCATGTCTAAGTTGAATAGAAGAAGAAGGAGTCTCTTCAATGTACTGTACCAGGGCTAAAGATGGAAGAACAAGATTTGTAGGCAACACGGCTTCTTTTCCATATACCAAATTGAAAGGAGAGGTCCCTATAGAAGCCTTTTGTGTTATTCTATCAGCCCATAATGCAAAGACCAAAGATTTATGCCAGTTTCTATGATTCTGTTCAACAGTTCGCTTAATGATTTTGATGAGATTCTTATTAGTAGATTCGGCTAAACCGTTTCCCTGGGGATAATAATTGGAAGAATATTTTAGTTTAAACCCCCTTTTAATAGCAAAATCATATATAGCGTTTCCTGAGAAATAAGAAGCATTATAAAAAACAAGAGCGTTTGGAACACCAAACCTGGTAATGATGAATTGGTCAATGAACTCGATAATTGCCTCTGCATTTGCCACCTTCAAAGGAATAGCCTCTACCCATTTAGTAAAATAATCAGTAGCAGTAAGGATATACCTATGTTGTTTGGAAGATGGTGGAGTAATTTCCCCGATGATATCTAATCCCCATTGTTCAAATGGCTGTTCAATGTTGACAGGTTGTAGAGGGAAAGCTGATTTTCGTTGTCTTCCACCAGATGTTTGGCAATTAAGGCATTTTCTTACGTACTCATGGCAATCTCTAAATAGAGTAGGCCAATAATATCCAGCATGAATAATCTTGTGAGCTGTTGTGTCAGCTCCAAAATGTCCCCCAGCTGGTCCATCATGTAGCTCCTGCAAAACCTTTTGAGCTTCAGGTTTCTCAAGACATCTTAACAGGATAGAATCATAATTTTGTTTAAACAACACATCATCAATGAGAGTGAAATTCTTAGCTTTTAACCTAATGGCCCTTTTATTTTTGTAAGATAAATTTGGAGGGGCATAACCGTTCTTCAAATAAAATATCAAATCAGCATATTGAGATTCAAAATCAGTGACACTTATCTGATTGATGGATTCAATCTGATCCTCATCACTTGATTCGTGAATGTTTGATGCTCCTTCCAATATCCTGCAAAAACCTTGGCCCCTAACAATCTTTGCTGGCTTTATTTCTAAGTCATACTCTTGAAGCGCTGTAACCCAATTGGCTCTTTTTTCACCCAATTCTTTCTGAATTAATAGTTGTCTTACCGCTGGGAAAGGAACTATAACTTTTGTGTGGGTTTTCAAAAGGAAGGGTCTATAATGTTTGACTGCTTTGAACACAGCAAAGGCTTGTTTCTCCACATCAGAATAATTCAATTCGGCACCTTGAAGATTTGAACTGAAAAATGATATGGGTGCTTCTAAGTTGTTATCATTCAGTTGTGTGAGTACTGCGGCATATGAAGTGTTGGATGCAATAGTATATAGTGTAAAATGATTAGAAAAATTTGGAGTATTCAAGGCAGGGGCATTGATTATTGATTGTTTGATAACATCAAAAGCTTGCTTTTCTTCAGGTCCCCATTTGAAGACTGAATTCTTCTTGATCATTGACTGAAGGGGTAATACAATTTGAGAGACATCTGGAACAAATCGTTTAACAAAATTAATCTGACCTAAGAATGACTGCATCGATTTTTTATTGTGTGGGAAAGGGATTTCAGAAATTTCCTTAATCCGATCAGGATCAATGTAAATGCCATTTTTGGATACTATAAAGCCTAAGAGTTTTCCTTGGTCAAGAGCAAAGAAGGACTTATTTGGGTTTAGGGAAATACCATATCTTTTGCATCGCTGAAAGATCTAATTTAAGTCGTGCAAATGATTATCTCTCTTCTTAGAATACACAGTAATATCGTCTAGATAGATGACTACTGATCGATTAATTAACCCTCTGAAGGCCATATCCATAGCTCTCTGAAATGTCGCTCTGGCATTTATAAGACCAAAAGGCATTTTCTGATATGCATAGGTTCCCCATTTTGTTCTGAATGTAGTTTTAAGCTGGTCATCAGGATGTACCAGAACTTGATTGTACCCTGAAAAACCGTCTAGAAAAGACATTAATTCAGAACCTGCCACCGATTGGAGAATTTGCTCCATAGTAGGCAATGGGAAGTTGTCTTTTAAGCTCGCTTTGTTCAAATTCCTGAAATCAATACAGATTCGAATGTCGCCATTTTTCTTTCTGACTGGCACCATAGTAGAGACCCAGTTTGAATGTCGGACTGGAAAGATAATCTTGGCTTTCAAGAGCTTATTAAGTTCCGACTTTATCTGGCTCTCCAAACTTGGATGTATTTTTCTTAACTTTTGCTGAATCGGTTTCTGATCAGGAAGCATAGGAATGGTATGCTGGATAATAGATGTATCATATGTCTTTAAGTCATCATATTTCCATGCAAAAACCTGTTTGTTTTTTCTTAACAATTTAATAAATGCTTCATTTTCCTTCTGAGATAGTCCTGTTCCTAAATTGATGTTTTGAGGAGACTCATTGGTTCCTAGATTTATCAATTCAAACCTAAGGGTAGAACTCTGAAGCTTTGTATTAATTACAGGTTTAAACCTGTCTTTGATATCATAAAGATCTTCTAATTTTACCACTGGTTTAGGGATCGAATTTTCTTTGGGCACTTCTTTCATCTGGGAATCATGATCATCTTCCTCAATAACTTGCTTATCATAAGATTTCTCAGAAGTTAAAAATTGCAAAATATCATCATCATGATTAAATACTCTCCAATTAGTGACATTGTCAGGAATTGAAGGTCTAAAAAGTAATTCTACAGAAAATCTATCAAGGCTGTAGTCTTCAGAAGGTAGAAGCTTTGAAGCTACATTGGCTAGTAAATCTGCGGCGGAATTTTGAGATCGAGGTATAGAAGAAATGTTGAATGCCAAAAAGTGTGAGGTAAGCTCTTGAACGAGCGATTGGTAATGTTTAAGGTGAGTCGAAAGGCAATGAATTGCATTTCTAACCTGTTTGACAATGATTTCCGAATCGCCGAATACCTTTAGATATCGCACCTCCAGGCCGATTGCTTTGTATAATCCTTGGATTAAAGCTTCATATTCGGCTGTATTATTAGTGCACTCAAACTCTAACCTACAAGACAACATTGTCTTTTCTCCTTGCGGACTAACCAATATACATCCAGCTCCTGAACCTTCAGTGGACTTAGAGCCATCAAAATACAGAGACCAAAATAAAGGAATATTAACAAAAGTATCTACATTTTTCTCAGCATCATTAAAACATCTGGACCTATCAGTTTGTGAAACATTTTCTATTTGAGATGTAAAATGATTGACTGAAAAAGGAGATGGTTGGGCAACAAAGTTGCCAAAGAATGATTCTGCCGAATAGTTCCCCAAAATATTGTTATTGAATGCCACAGGTTGGTTTTCTTGCTCAAATTCAGTAACTGTGTGAGTCATATGCTTCTCCCGATCGATCCTTATTTGATTTGGCTTTCCCTTGTAGGGAAGCCACATATGTGACCAATCTGTGGAAATATACCCATGTAGTTTTTCGGACCAATCTCTGCTTAAAATCAAACCATAAAATTCAGGTATGTCAGCGATTAAGATGTCAATCCTTTGAACAATTCTGGGGTCGGCTGACAACCTGATGGTTACAGAATTAATTTCTCCCACAACCTGCACTTTAGTTCTATCCAACTGTACAATATGAATGGCAGACTTCTGGGGTTCAATGTTCAGCTTAGAGCAAACTGAAGCTGGCATTATATTAGATGAGGCCCCTGAATCTATTAAACAGTTGTGTAGGTTTCTATTATAAATCTCATAAGTGAGCAGGAAGGGTGGAGTGTGAGAATTTGATTTATCTCCGATTAAGACTGAATCGGTAATTTCAACCATACCTGCGGGAGGTTGGCCTGAATCGTTGGCAGCTCTTGCACTGGGAAGGGGAATAGAGGGAACAACATTTAATTCTTTGAGAAGTAGCTTTTGTTGATGTTTTAATTTGCTAAGCTCAAACATAGTTATATTTGCCTTAGTTTTCTTCATATCATCAACAATATTATACTCCATTGAGTCAGGTATCACTAGAGTCTTGGATGTTGAAGGAGAACTAGAAGTTGAAGGCTGGTTTTGAGGAACTACCACAGGTGACTTCTTTGGGGGAACTCTTTCCTTTGCTGTAGTAGCACCTGTGCTCCTCTTCTTTGAAGTTGCCTGGGCGGGTTCAGGAGTGCTTTTACTTCTTGTAGTAACCGGAAAGGCTTCTTCTTCATTCTCCATATCAGAGTTTGGGAGTATAAAATCCCACATTCCGTGGCATTCAGCTACTTCTTCTTCATCATCGGTCTGTGAAGGTGTTTCCTCTTCCTCTTCTTCTTGGTCCGAATCAGCGTTAGATATAACATTAGGTGGCTTTGATTCGGTTCTCTTAAAAGTCCTAAATGGTCTTTTGCTTGAAGTTTCGGCCACCTGCTTTTTAATCTCAACCATTTCATTAGACAATGTTTTAAGGACCTTTTGTAAACCTTCCATGTCATATGGGTCCTTCGGGGTTTTCTTCTTGGAATCTTCTTTGAACGAGACTTTTTTAGCTTTTCTATCTTCTAGAGCAGCTTTTTTTTCAAGAGCATTGATGCGCTTTTCAACGGCAAGTGCCTCTCTCATATTTTCAGCTAAGGTAGGTTTGCCAGCCCTGTCTACAAAAATGGCTATGTTGGCAGGTAGGGCAATGATGTACCATTCGCTTCGGATTTGCTCACTTGGTTTAGAAGCGGTAGGGATTTTATTCAGTAGTTTATTAAATCTGGCATTAAACTCCTTTATTGGTTCCCTGTGCTCTATTCTCAAATTGGAGAGGTCATTTATTAAAGTTGCTAGGGACCTATCATCTCCATATTTGGTGAGAAACTGCTCTTGGCATGTATTCCAACTGGTAATCGAACCAGAGGTTAAGGAAAAATACCAGGATCCTGCTGATCCTTGTAAAGTGTAAGGGAAAAGTCTTACAACAACATCTTGCTCTGTCACTCCTTTTAGGTTAACTGCTAACATGAAGTTGTTGATGTGTTCTTCAGCCTGGATCCCATCATCTGGATTGAATTTAGGCAGCCATTTTTCGGGATCATTGGGTAGATCATGCAATGGTCCAGGCATGTTGACTACTCCTGGCCTAGTCCATGGATCTGCCATTATAATGGCGACAGTGGTTGGGACTACTGCTGGGATTCCGGATGTGTTGGAAAGGGTTGAAGATGAGGAGTGAATAGATTGGGATATTGAGGCTTCTGTTCCCTGGTGAACGACAATTTGTAATGGGGGAGTGGATGGTTGACTTTGCAGATGAGGAGATGAAATGGAGGATGTGGAAGAAAAATCCCCAGTATCAGATCCTTCAGTATCTTTCTTTGGCTTTTTCCTTTTGGGTAAAGGAAACTCAGTGGGTTCAATACCAAGTTTTTCGCTCTGAAGTCTGGTAAGAGGATGAGTGAGGTTGAACTGCGAAGTCGCACTGCTTTCTGATATCTCAGATTTCTGTGGTGAGATCGAGAAGCTCTGAAGTTTATGGATTAGGGACTGGACTTCAGGAGATTCAAGACTTAGCTGTTCTGGGATATGATGGGATTGAGCAGTGGTGGTAGATTCCTCTTCTTCTTGGTTATGGGCTGGAGAACCAGCATGTAATTGAGAAGAACGAGGAGATTTGGAGGGAGAATTACTCTTAGAATGACTTGCCGATTTGGGTCTGCTTGCCATTCACAGTCAAGGCCCTCCTTCTAGCGCCAATTTTGTTGAGGCCTCGAAAATCGCTGCCACAACAAAGGGGAAACCACCCGGTCCGGAACCTTGAAAGCAGCTCCTTTTCCGTTTGGAATAGTGGCTCCGACTGGGGATAATGGGACCAGTTTCCCAATAATAGATAAAAGTGGGATGGATGAGTAGCTTATGCGGTAGGATAGTGATAAGCAAATAACTAAAAACTATCAGCAAAATATATAATCCAATAATCTAATCCCGGGACTTATCAATCTTTCAAAGCGTAGCGTTTGATAATCTGTGCTTTAAGGCAGGCATATAGATGACTCTAACACTTAAGCATAGATGTTTAAACCATTTAAGATTGCTCTGCATAATTAGTTATGCAGAGCGATTATAGCGAATTACTACACTTAATCATTTATATCATTGATACATGCATGGGTGAAAGAGATAACAAATCACCAAAACATTCAATAGTGAAACGAAATGAAGATTCGATGTTATATCGCATACATGCATTCAACAATAGCAAAGATAATAACACAGCAATTCATATAATAAGAAAGAACATAGATACAGATAATAGTACCATGTAAGCTGCTCGATCAATCCAGTATATTAATCACTATGTCGCAGTCCTTCCTTCAAATCAGAAAGCATTCCAAACAACAGACAGTCGTGCGCAATTGTGTAAAACAGCCTTCTAATCAAAATTAAGAACCGTTGGTCGAGTTTCACAAAAGAATATAGACTGAAGCACAATAGTGCAAACTTCAGCCTTTAAGTCTATTACAAAATTTTACGACCCCTTTCCAAAACAATGAAAGGGTCTATAAATACTATACTAATCTAAATATCTAAACAACTGAAAAGCTATTAAATTGGCATCAATAAATGTTTTTTCCATCTTTCTTGGCGATCTGGCAGTTGGCGGCAATGCTTCATTCGGTGGGTTCTTTGCCTTTACTCCTTAGCTGACATATCGCCAGCATTGGCTCTACTTCTGGTGGAGTGTTGAGACGCGAAGTTAGCTGGGCATCATATGTAGCATCCTGAATGTCGGGGATCAGGCATCCGAGGGCATCTGTTAAACACTTGAGAGCAGACCTTTGAGTATGTGGCTTGACTAGAAAGAGCCAATATGCATCAGAGGTTAAAGTATTTACTCCGGTAATTAACTTCCTCTGTTCCTCCAAGTCATGATAACTTGTTTGTTCAAGCATATCTGCTATTGTTATGCTTCCAGGTGTGCACTTGGAGATCATGTTTGCCAAATAAAGTGTATCATTGACTAGGTCGATCATATTGCTGGCAATTATTTTACACCTGGAAGCCGCCCTTTCTGCTTTCATTACCTGAGTGTTCCATTCCGTGAAGAGTATGTCCTTGTACGCTTCATGGATTCGGGAAAAATTCGCCGCTTTCCCTTCTTCAGTGTCTTGCCACTCAAGATAATCGGATATGGCTTCTTCGGCCTGATCTAGCTCATTTCTGGCCTTCTCTATTTGCTCACACACTGTTGTAGATATTTCGCATAATGGCTCAGCCTTAGCAAGTTGTTGACATAGAAGTCTGATCTGAGACAGTAATGCGCTATTTATTTGAGTTGCCTCTGCTCTGAAAACTTTCACATTCTGTGTGCTCTTGATACCTTCGAGCTGTGCTGATAGTTGAGCTATTCGCTCATCTTTCGATTTCATCATCAGCTCATTTGATGCTTTCAACTGTGACAATGCCTCCGACAATTCTTTTGCCTTTTGAGTTTCACTTTGGTCTATCCTTTGTCTTTCAGTTTGCAGTTGCTGGGTTAAAAAATTGTTTTCCTGCTGTTGAGCCAGCAACTTCTCTTCCACCTGTGCTGCTTTGTTTTTCGCTTCAATTACCTCTGCCTGTAATGCATATATTTCATGGTCCTTAGTCTTCAACAGAAGGCTTACCTCCGATGCTTTGTCGATAGTTGCTGCAGAATAAGCTCCCGCGAATTGAGACAGCTTTGTTAGATCATCGGAGGGATCCAAATCCTCCTTCCAGACCATATTGCCCGTGACTGTTTGCTCAGGAAAGATAGAAGGTTGGTCAAGCCTTCGTCTTTTCTTAGAGCGCTTAATAACGGCTCTATGCTTTGGGCTGTAGAAAATATCCAGGGGAGGAATTTCTTCCACCTGGAGAACAATTTGATCGGAAGGGTCCTTATTGATTACCTCAACATCCTGTGAAATGGGTGGGCCGTTGGTTCCTCCTAGAACCTGAGAAGAAGTGGTATCGGGAGCATTGCTTGTTTTAGAGGTGTCTGTGTCTTTGGAGCCTTCCTTACCACTGATAATGGAATCGAATTGGTTCCATTTGTTTAATCAATTCAGGATCGGTGGAGGTTTGCTTATGTTGCTCTGTAGGGGCTTTGCTTCGTTCTTTTTCTTGTTCTAACTTCTGCTGTTCTTCAAGTGTTTTTTGCTGCTGCTCCTCTAATTCCTTTTTCTGCCTATCTGCCAGTTCTTTCTTTAGTTTCTCTTCTTCCTTCTTCTTCCTCTGCTCTTGATCCTTCTGTGCCTTTTGCTGCCTTTCTATCTGCTCTTTTTTCTGCCTCTCTGCTTGCTCTTTTCTTTGCTTCTCAGCCTGCAGCTTCTTCTGCCTTTCCTCCTATTGTTTATCCTGTTCTTTTGTTGTAACAGGAGGTGGATGTATCTGTTGCCGACCAGGCTCGCTTGAGGAAGACGCTGGGGTTGTGGATAATAAATCTAGAGGTAGAGTTTGCAACCTCTTCTCCCTAAGTTTATTAAACTCAGTCAACGCCTCATCGTTGTATTTCATTCTGGCAAGCTGTTTGGTTTGACCTATTGTATCGGCACCTGCGAACAGGTCATCAAACATATCCTCTTGATGATCAAATTTTGTTAATTTTGCTTGTTCTAGGGCAGTGTAGGCAGTTTGCTTTGGATCATAGAGTCTGTTTGGGATAGTGGCCAGGGATAAAGTTTGGAGTTTTGTTGCTTCTTTTTCTGCATGCTTGTAATTAAGCAGAGTAAAAACCCCAATTCTTAAAGGAAAAGAGGGCCAACCTCTCTTCTTCTCCTCTTTGAGAGTTTGTGTGACACTCTCGGCCATAATCTGGTAGCAGATTTCCTGGGCTAACAGTTTGTCTGGGATATATAAAGGGAGGACATGTGGCCTAGCCTTACTCCCAAAAACTCTGATATAGGTGAAATGCTCTTCCCCGAACCAACTTGCTACGGCTGGTAAGTAAAAAGAAGCTTCATAGGAAATTTTGGGAATGGGCTTGTCATAAATAGAATAGTAAATGGGCACCATGAAACCATTACAAATTTGGTACAAATGGTCCTTGTAGGAGGACTTCCACAATTTTTGATGGTATAAATGAATGGGTGTTGGATCTTGGGTGGTCCATCTCCAACCGAGGACAGGAAACTCAGAATTAAAACACAGGGTATCCATAATGTAAGCAGTATAATAAAATGGCGGGATTTTCCTTTCGGTGACTATAGTTTTGGCTCTAAATTCACGAATAGCTACGACCAACTTATCAGAAAGAATAGTGGCCCAATCCATAATTATACTATTGACAGCCGCTTCCATTAGGGGAACCATGTCAATATTGATATTAACGGAGTCCTGTAATCCCCACAATCTACACATCATAATCCCCGCATAGCAATAGGGAGAAGCCAAAGAAACGTTGGAGTACTTACCCGAACTTTCATGCTTGTGTTTGGCTGGGTTCTGCCTCCAATCTCGGAGGGGTTCGGATGGTGATTCATTTTCTTTTGTGAATTTCTCCACGAAGGCTCTGTTATAGACTAGCTCCGGTTCAGGCAGATGATACATTCGCCTCAGGTCATCAGGCTTGAATGACCCAAAAATCCTTCCATCCCTTGTATGAAAAGTTCTATCAGTGATGGGGATTTCTTCAATTGCCCAGCGCACCACATCTGTGTAAGGGAGAACCTGCTCTCTGGCCGCTATTCTGTGTAAAAAGGAGTCGGCCAAGTCTTTGAGAGTTGCATCAGACTTCCTTAGTACATCCACACTAGCCTTTGTCACTACCTTTTGTGGTTGCTCGGCCTCTAACAGATTATATGTGCCCTGCCATGTGGTCCTAGCAAGACCAGTGCACGTAGTGTCCGAGATTAGGCCTTTCTTCGAAATTGTAGTAGCTTGACCTGCAACAGGTGTTGTAGTGGAACCAGATGCTCTCTTGTGTTTCTTCCCCATCAAGTTCAGGCTTTTCTCAACAAACGAACTCTACACAAATGCAAGAGAAATCGTAATACGAGAAATAATGAAGACAAAGCATAATGGGAAAGATATATATCACTTGAAGCGTGGCGATATTAATTTTCAAAAGGTGGCTGCGGATCTCATCACTGGTAAGAGATCGCATATGCATTAATGGTGTTTTTAAGGCCTGCTACCCATTAAATGACCTTTACACTGTTATTCAGCTGAATGACCCCCTAACGCGTGCAACAGATATGAAAATGCTTTAGACGCAAGTATTCGTTAATCGAAGGGGCAAAGTTATTAAATACGCATGCATTACCTTATCCCTGCATTTAACGGCATTTTGAAATCTGCGCTTTATCAACCGGATTTAAATATAATTTTAAGGCTCAAAGCAATCACTTTTTGAGAATGTCGATTACCGATCAACAATATCGCATTGCATCGGGGGAAAGAGTTACACTATCGTTTGAAAGAAGTCCTAGCGAATGCCGATTGCGACATCGCATCGGACTAGCGCGTGAACACATTACCAGATGCATATTAAGTGATTTGCCGACTTCCGATAGCGATATCGCATCAGACTAGCGCGTGAACACATTACCAGATGCATATTAAGTGATTTGCCGACTTCCGATAGCGATATCGCATCGCATCGGGGAAAAACCTGAGCGCCTTATGAGAGTGCATGGGATTCCGCCGACGGCCGATAGCGATATCGCATCGGGTTGGGGTTTATAACTTAAAGTGTTTTCCCACAAGAGGCAGTGCTGATAGCCGATCGCCGATATAGCGTCGCATCGGGGTGTAAGATATGTGCTCTTTTTGTGTATGCATTGAATACCGCCGATCGCCGATAGCGATATCGCATCGGTAAAGACCAAAGTGCCTTTTAAATGCGTCTCTCTTGTTATTGCGATACGCAATCTTGCGATCGCTTTATCGCAATAACAAAAGATTGTTTTATTTTGGGAACATTGTTATTCGAATAAGGCTTCAATTCACAAACACATTTGATTATCATACCTTTTTCGAACAAATTCATTAATGCCAATTAATTTTTTAAAAGGGACCCATTTCATATGTTGATTATAAAGAAATACAGATGATATGAAATGGGGGGTTGTTGTAGGGCACAACACATCCATGTAATCATCATCTTCAAAAGCCATTAGAAGTTTATATCTATAACCTTGTTCATCTTCGTCACTATTTGAAAGACCATCACTATCTTCATGAGTGTAATAGCTTTTCTTCTTTTCATTCTGTTTCTTGTTCCATTTAACAGGTTCCTTTCCCTTATCATTCTTATCTTTGTGAGGACATTTGGCAGCATAATGACCTACTCTTCCACAAGCAAAGCATTTAAAAGGTAACTTACCTCTGAACCTTCCAGAACCCCTTTGAAGATTTCTGACAAAATTTGATTCTTCTTCTTCATCTTCTGGCACGTGACTTGCTTCATAATAATCTTCTTTGCCCGAAGCCTTGAAGGCAGCTTCTCTTCTGTCTGATGGACCTCCTTTTCTCATTTCATAAGCAGTTAGAATTCCGTGAAGCTGAGACATAGTAAGAATTCGTAGATTTTCCTTTTCTTCTATTGCAGACACTTTAGATTCAAATTTGGGGGACAAAGATCTTAGAACGTTTTCAACCACAATAGCCTCTTTTATTTCTTCACCCAAGTTTTTCATGCAATTAACAATCTCATCTACCCTAAGGAAATAGTTAGCCACACTTTCATCATTATACATTCTGAGAGTCTCATACTTAATCCTGAGAGTTTGAAGTTTAGCACGCTTTACCTGTTCGTCTCCTTCATAGCTCGTGACAATTTTGTCCCATATTTCTTTTGCGGATTTATAGTGCATTACCTTCATGAATTCCGATTGGGATATACACCCTAGAAGGGTACTGACTGCTTTTGCATTTGTTTCATACTTCTTTTTCTCGGCTGCATCTGTAGGAGTAGCTGAAGGAAAAGCGTAGCCTGTCTCTACAATGTCCCAAACTTCTGTACCAAGAGATTGAAGATAGGCAGTAACTCTTACCTTCCAATAATTGAAGTTTGTCCCATCAAAAACCGGTGGCCTGATTGATGCTTCCCTCTCATAGTTGCTCATGATGAACGATCTACCTTCAAGCGATCAAGCTTCTCTGAAGGACCTGCTCTGATACCAATTCTTGGAAATAATACTGAGAGGGGGGGTGAATCAGTATTATCAGAAAAACTTTTTCATTTTATGCTCAGAAACATATACGCAACTTCAGTTAAGTGAAACAGCGTGTACACGCAACTTTGTCTAAAGCAACCAGCGTATAACAATAAAACTTATGATTCAGTAGCTTATCTTCAGTAAATGCATCAGGACATTATTAACCATGATAGTAAAATAGGTGCAGTATAACAGAACAGATCATCACACAGAAAACACACACATGAACACCATGATATAAGGCGGAAACCCAATGTGGGTGAAAACCACCTGCTGCAAGTCGTCTCTATCTTTCTTTAATATGAAACTTCAGTTTACAATCTTTTGTACTGGTGCAGCCTTATACCAGTACGCAGGCTACAACCTGCTGAAGGCTTCAACCTTCTTTTGTTCTCCAAACTTTCTTGGAAGGGAGCTCCAACCCCCTTTGCTATTGTACTAGCTAAGATACTAGTACGTAGGTGCTGGCCTACAATCTTCTTTCCTTCAGGTACCACCTTTCATGCATTTTCAGACTGGATATTCCTGAAGCACAACATTACAATCTGAAGACCACAGTTCATTCAACTTTCATAGCAGATTACAAAACAACCAACAATCACTGAACCACTGAAACCCTGTCAAACCCAGTCACCAGAACACAGAGCAGACTACAGAACTCTGCAATAACAGTCTGACCCAGCTGCAACCCAAAAATCAAGCTCCAAAAGATATACACTACTTCAATGAAGGCAACCCGCGTATACACGCGGTTTTACCGAAGACAACCTGCGTACAGATCTAAAAATAATTTTTCATAACTTGCAGCTGTACCAGACATCAGTTATACCCAGAACATAACATTGCGTCAGTATGTAGATCTAGAAATACGCATAATCAACCATATAAAGATAGTTCATTTCAAACCATCTGATCCCGATCTCTCCTTAGATCTTGTTCTCCATCAACCGATGAGATCTCTCCTTAGCTCAGATCAAGTAATACATCATCAACCAATAACCTGCATACTGGATCTAATACTTCATCAGATATTCAAGACTTCTCAGATGCACTTGCCTAAAGATTTCCTTCTCCTTATATAGCCTTAGGCCTTGTTCAATACCAAGAGCCAAAACCATAGAAATCCAATACCATCAACTTCAAAAACTAGGGATCAACACGTCCGTCGAGACACCAAGGTCCAAAACCATAGGCACAACTTCCAAGGAATAACCGCTGTGGACCAAAGATAAGTTTTCCACATACACACGCTTTTACTGAAGCCAACCAGCGTGTACACGCGACTTGGTATATAGCGAACCAGCGTGTATATATTTTTCTTCATACTTGTAGACTGATCATCAATTCCTTGCTGCTATCCTTCTGCACTATGATTTGTCATAAGTGTGATTTGCCATCAAGGACAACACTTGTCTCATAATGCCAACAGGAAAATAGGAATCCACGAGTATCGAAGGAACAGTGGTTAGAGCACTACTTATATACAGAAATCCATGAAATTTTCTTTGCATCATTTTCCTCTGAGTTGTATGAGTGGATTGTGAAGTTAGCAGACAATCAAGGAAGGTGTAGGATTGACAAACCTATTGTGTGGACTCCAGAGTTGGTGCGCAGAGTAGAAGAATCAAAAGATAAGATCGCCCGTGTTGTGGACCATTGGCTTGATCAAATTATAGGAGGGTTTATCACCAAGTTTGTGGTAGATACGACAATCAGCTACAACGAGGTGGAATGATACTTCCTCAAAGGACCGCGAGGTAAGTACATTAAATCTTTGAACACTTGGAGTAAAATGCTACTATGCGAAAAGTGAGTTATGTGAATAAATTGATGTTTGGGGCCACGCAAAGTGGGAGGATCTAAAGAAATGGAAGTAGTGAATAATTAGAGACTAGTCCCTTGATTTCACCTCCATAGGAGAGCGAGGAGGAGATCGCGAAAGTTTCACCAAGGAGCGCGATCAGTCTGATAAGACAGTGAATTCCACGCATACCACCTCCACCTAAACCACCACCAATTTCACGATCTTCACCCCCATCTTTGCCCGCACCACCTCTGCCACCACCACAATTCAATATGGTAAGCGCAATAAAATTGTCAGTGTTCAAAGGAGTAGGGAATGAAGATCCAGACCAATTTTGGTTCATGGTAAAGGCTGTATGGGAAGCACAAGGGGTCATAGATGAAAATATAAAGAGGGAAACACTGGTGAGCACATTGCAGGATTACGCACTAACGTGGTACATCAAGCATTCCAATGACAATCCAAACGCAGGGATCACAGATATCCAAGTTATGCTAAACCGGGAATTTAGCTCGCCAAAATCAGAGACACAGTGGATTATTGGATTTAAGGAAATTACGATGCTACCAGGCGAGACCCCCTATGAACTGGATCAGAGATTGAAGTGTATGATTTAGGAAGCCAACACGACCTTGATAGATGGGAAACACCGTGCATGGTTTGTAGCATCGCTAACGCTGCATCTTAGGACCGCGTTTTCACAGCAAAAGCTATCAACTTAGGCCGAGGCTTTGGAGATCACAATGAGATTGCATGAGACCCTGGTACAAGATCCTAATTTAGGAGTCCAATAGATCCACATGCAGTTAAAAAATTTGTGTCTTGAGATGTAGAGCCTGAAACAAGACAGGACGGCTCGCCTAGAAGCACGCGAGGAAATATGGTGCATAAAATGCAAAATCCAAGGACATGACAAGGACCATTGTACAGTCTTCATGAACTACTTGGCGGGAGGAGGGCCAATTGCATTGAGACTAAAGGCACAAGTAGGACCGAGCGCAGTACCTACATTATGGTGCGCGATTTGTCAGATAGGAGGGAAGCATGTTACAGATAACTGTCATCTATTATATAAGTATACACAAATGTCCCAACAGTTGTTCTAAAATTTCTGCAGGTTAGTAGGCCATGATGAGGGTACCTGTAGAAGTTATGAACTGATGATGGATCGGACTCATACCTATAAGGTTCAGACTAAAACACGAGCCCTCGATCAAAATGTAGGGATGGCGCACACTGGATTTCAGGGGCGCGGACGAGATCAAGGTGGAATGGGACCAAGAAGGGGTCGTGGACAACTGATTTTTTACAATTGCGGAGGGCCAGGACATTATGCCCGTGACTGTACGAATCTAACGAGAGCATCATGTTTATATTGTACTTAGTTTGATCATGAGACAGAGGACTGCCCCACATTGATAGCAAGGTTGCGCGATAAATGAACACTCCAACCTACCCCAAAGCAGAACATGCAAATGATGAGGCCTGAGCCAAGTGAAGAGGACCCGATTGTAAACATCGTGCTCTGAAGCGGTATCACGACAGGAGATGACAAGGGCAAGTAGCCCAAAGAGAGTGCCTGGGTTCACAAGGCTCCAACAAAGGAAGCAGAGTTCGATTTGGAGCATGTGAATGAGACATTCATGGAAGCTAAGAAGAGCTTCACAGAGGCCTCCACTTCAGGTAGTAAAGACAAACTAGAACTAGAGATGGACCCATCAATTCTCACTTCCTTTCTGGAGACATGCATGAAGTTGTTGTGCGACAGCACAGTGGTGAAGGGGCTGCAATAACTCATCACTAGATGCGTTGGACTTAGAGAACCACACGTAGTCCAGAAGCTTGGGAAGCACACCATGTGAATAAGAAGGGAGATGAGATTGACTGTGAAAATCGGGGAATATGAAATGGATCAAGTGATTTTGAATCTAGGATCAGACGTGAACATCCTATCAAAACAAACCTAGGAGTGCATGGGCAAGCCCACGTTGCAATGGTCTCCTATTCAACTGCAAATGGCGAATTAGCAAAATATCCTATCGATGGGGAGATTGCAAGGAATAATTGTAGATATCGAAGGTGTAGATATCGAAGGTGTGAGCGCACTTGCAAATTTTGAAGTGATAGATATTGTTGATGATAACAATCCCTATCCTACGCTATTGGGAATAGATTAGGCCACTGATATGAATGGAGTAATAAATCTAAGGAACTGCAAGATGATTTTTGAGAAAAAGTCACTGCGCATAGTGGTACCTTTAGACCCTACGGAAGGATCACACTACATAGAGTTGGTGCACGATTGCGACAGCGATGACAATCTAGATTGTATCTACAAGATAACCACGTGAGAGTAGGATTGGGTGAATCCAATGGCGGATGGGAGGATTTCATGGGAGCGTGAAAGGTCCTGCACTTCAGATTCGAATGAGGAAATAGAAAGATGGCAGAACCGGTTACACGAGGTAACCACGCTCAATTGCAACCTGATGATAAGGTCACTACGCTATGTAGTAATGGAAGCACGAGATCTACCTAGGTATGATGGGTTGAATGATGTAGAGGACTTCCTAAACAAATTTGAAAAACAAGTACCAGAATAGCAGTGTTTCGACGCCCTAAAATGGGCACTACGCGCTACGCATACAAGGTGGTGGGGTACGCATCATCCAGACTGGATGATCCACGTGCGCAACTCTCGAAATGGACCAAGGTCTATGGGGAAATGTTGTAGCCTAAGTGGGTGCACCTGCTCTATCATTCCCTGGATATCATACCCATGAATTGGTATACAGAGACGGAGCTCTGCCATGGCACGAGCGAATGGGATATCTTGCGCGAAGGATTCTTGTTAACCTTCACGTTTGAGGATCAATGGTGGGATACTGTTGATGATGTGCTACAAGTAATAAAAACAACTATCTTCCAAATACCCCAAGAGCCAACGGAAGTGCTACAACCGGAATGGGCAACCCAGCTGAGCTGTGCGCTGGAATGCTACAATGTAAACATTGAGGAGGAGGATGAAGACCCACGAAAAATCAACATTCCAGAAATGGAGCGTTGTCGTGTGGTTCAAGGACCCTTGATTAAAGATCCTGACATCACCACACTAGTAAAAACAAAACAGGTAAACATTGGGATGAAGGCTGAACCAAAGTATGTAATGCTCGGTGACTATTGGGATGATGCCACGGTGGGTAAGGTCACCAAGTTACTCCACGAGTATCAAGACTTGTTCCCAACTAAGATCACGGACCTAAAGGGCATCGTAGGTGATTTAGCGATGATGAATATCACCCTAAAACCTGACATGAAGCCGGTTAAGCAGAGGCCTTACCATTTGAATCCGAAGTACAAGGTAAAGGTCCGCATAGAACTAGACAAAATGCTCGTGGCCAGAATTATTGAACCAGTGGAAGAATCTGACTGGGTAAGCCCTATGGTCGTACAGGAAAAGAAGCAGAAGGGCGAGATAAGAATATGTGTGGACCTCAGGAAATTGAATGATGCCTGTGTACACAACCCATTCCCAACCCCATTCACAGATGAAGTATTGGAAAATGTTGGCGAACAAGAAGCATACTCTTTCACGGATGGGTTCTCAGGGTACCACCAGATCAAAATCGAGCCAGAAGACAGGAGAAAAATAACCTTCGCAACTGAATGGGGTTGTTTTCAATACACTGTTATGCCGTTTGGATTAAAGAATGCACCAGCCATCTTTTCGCGCATAGTTGTTGCTGCCTTCAAAGAATACATCCACAAGTTCCTGGAGGTCTATTTGGATGATTGGACTATCTTTGGATTGGTTAAACACCATGTAGCAAGCTTACGCTTTATGCTGGATACTTGTTGTCGACACCAGATTGCACTGAACCTTAAGAAGTGCACATTCCTCGTTCCCTTAAGGAACCTGTTGGGACAGGTGGTCTACAAACAGGGACTGATGGTGGACCCCGTGAGGATTGCAGTGATTCTAAATTTGGAAGCACCACGCAGTGTTAAACAACTGTGCGCTACCTTGGGACATATGGGGTATTTCAGAAAGTTCATCAAAAGTTATGCCCAGATCACCGCACCAATGGAAAAGTTGTTGAAAAAGGATGTCACATTCTACTGGAATGATGATTGCATGCCTAGATGTACTAAAAGAGAAATTAGCCTCCGCGCCCATCCTGGTCTTCCCAAAATGGGATGTGGAGTTTCATGTCCATGTTGATGCATCTTGTATAGTGCTAGGAGCGGTACTAACATATGAGGGTGCAGAAGGCTTGGATCGCCCTATAGCATTTGCGAGTCGTAGGTTATCTAAAGTAGAAAAGAACTATTCCACAATCGAGCGTGAGGGGTTTGCAATGGTGTACACGCTCCAAAAATACTAACACTCTTTGTTAGGAGGACATTTCAAAATGTATACAGACCATTCCGCGCTAAAGTACTTGGTTAATAACCCTGTGTTGGGAGGGTGCATATGTTAGTGGCTTTTATGGTTCCAAGAATATGATTTTGAGGTCGTGGTAAAACCTGAACTCCTGAATGTAGGACCAAATCACTTGTCACATATTGAAATAGGCGAGGAACCTACTAGCTTGGAGGAAGGATTACCTGACGCACAACTCTTTGTTGTACGCGTCGTGGACGGACACTTCGAAGACATAATCCACTTTCTGACAATACGGACCGCACCGAAGGAATACTCCTTCCAACAGAAGAAGGAACTTGTGGTGCACGTAGCAGTATTTTCTGTCATCATGGGGCACCTCTATAAAATGGGGAATGATGAGATGTTGCGAAGATATGTACCTGAATTCGAACGAAGTCAAATCCTCATAGAAGCACATGGGGGTGCTGTAAGAGGGCATTATGCATGACGAGCGACCACACAAAAGATTCTCCATATAGGGTTTTGGTTCCCGACCCTTCACCAGGACTCGAAAGCGCACTGTAAGGCCTGTGATATATGTCAAAGAACTGGAACACCATCACGAAGGGATGAGATGCCGTTGAATCCACAAATGACACTACAGTCATTCAAGAAATGGGTGATTGGCTTTGTGGGACCCATCAAACCTCAGGGAAAGATGGGTGCGCGCTACATCATCACCACGACGGAGTACTTGACGCAATGGACAGAAGCGCAACCGGTCAAAGACTGCATGGCCGTTGCAACTGTGAATTTTTTGTTTGAACACGTGTTGACCCGATTTGGATGTCCGAAGATCTTAATGAGTGATTGGGGTACACATTTCGTGAATGGGACAGTAGAAGTGTTCAACAAAATACTGGAGACTCCGCATAGTTGGGGGCCTGTTGGACATGGAACCCCCCCGCAGCATGTTTTTGGGCTCAAAGCCCATGTTTTGACCAAATAATGTTGTAAAGCCCCACGAATTGCGGGCGTGGAAGTATGTTAGAGTCATAGGATTGTCCACCCTAGTTTTGTAATGTAATGCCAGCCTACCCATGGTCCACGGACCATGGGATTATATAAATAGAGCGAGGCTCTAAATGTAAAAGAAAATGAGCTAAGGAAAGAAAAATAGAATTGGATAGAAGCGTAGTAAAGCGAAGTAAGAGTCTTAGTAGCTAAGTGTGTCTTGGGTAGTAGAGTAGGAGAAGGCTCTGCAGCTAAGTGCGCAGAGGCCTAGTCGTCTGCAGTTGAGTGCGCGGACCCCTGCAGCTGAGTGTGCAGGGTGAAGTCAAGTTTGTAAACAAAGAAGATATTAATAAAGATGTTAACCCCATAACTTTCTTTCTTTTGGCCATTTTTCCCTTCCTAAATTATAACCATTTACTATTGTTTTACCTCTCTTATACACCCTCATCTTGCAGTAGCCCAAGAACGATGACATATTTCGTATGAACTTTATATTTCATATTTTTAACTTAACTTAGCATTAATTAATTATTTATTACATGATTTTTTTCTTATAATCACTTTTGTAACTTATCGATATCTCCAATGTTTGTTTGGTAGTCAAGTGCTTACCGTGATCGCTGATCCTAGTGCAGGATTGGATCTTGCATCGGTGCCAACACAACAAATCCTTGCAGCAGATCCAGACCTCCTTGATCACTGCCTCATTTTGCACCGCTTTAGCCACGATAGCAAGATAGATTTGAAGGCAGCTAAGCTCTAGCCACGATAGCAAGGAAATCCAAAGGCAGTCAAGATTGAACCTATGAAGAACGAACAACTGGAGATTGGTTATGACAAGTTTTGTTGAACTGCCTAATTTTGAAGGCCGAGAAGCTAAATTCTGCATATAGGTTATGTAATTGGTTAAACGATTTTTTTGGCCTGTGGCCAAAGATCTATATAATGAATAATGTAATAGGACGAGATATTTTTTGATAGAAGTTGATACAGAATAGAGATATAACTAGGGAGGCAGTAACAGGCTTGTATTTTTTTTATCGCCCGAATCTGGGCTAGATTATGTATTCACGCATGTATTTTCCTCTATGAATTAATAAGAAGGGAGCTCCACCTCATGTTTCATAAATCGTATTTTTGTGTTTCAAAGATGATGAATTGATAAAGCACTGAGAAACATTTCTATTTGAAAGGGAAACATGCTGGTTGGCTAGGGCCCAACCAACCCAGCACGTTTACCCTATTTTTTGTTCTTGTAATTTATGCTTATATTTTTAGGTGTGATTTAATTTTTAGCGAATGTATTCCTGTTTGAGTGAAAGCGGATCTGCTATGTGAAGTAGTTAAATTTCCTTTTCCTGCACCTGATTTCGGATTGGTTTTCTCGCCTAGTCCAAAGCAGGAGAAATAAACCTGCACCAGTGCACGTTGGTGTGCTATTCATTTTCTTGCAGTTGATTTCAAATTGATTTTCCCTACCTGGCCAAGCAGGAGAAATAAACCTGCACCAGTGCACGTTGGTGTGCTATTCATTTTCTGCCATTCTGTTTGATTGGCTTTCCCCGCCTGGTCCAAGCAGGAGAAATAAACCTGCACCAGTGCACGTTGGTGTGCTATTAATTTTCTACAGTTTTGTTTGACTGGTTTTCCTCACCTGGTCCAAGCAGGAGAAATAAACCTGCACTAGTGCACATTGGTGTGATGCAGCGAGCCTTTTTATTTTACTTCTAGCAGTTTTCTTGCTTTAATTAATACTTCATGACAAGATAAATTATAAGGATTGTTTCTTTATTTTTGCACTCTGTTAAAATCAGAAACATTCATTTTTATGTGTGAAATTTGATTTCATAGTATAATAAGACTTGCAGTAACTAAGCACTTATTTCAAGAATTAAATGCCAAGTGCAAGAAGCTCTGATCTGGTGCAAGAAATAGTTTCTTGCCTGAACCTGAAAAAGCTCAAGCCCTTGCAAGAAGCAAAATGATTTTAGTACAGACACCATTTATACCCTTTGCATAAATCTCTGTTCCTGCACTAGTGCAAGCAGACTATGATAGTGCAGGACAGATTAGTGCAAGAAGGAAATCTCTACATAAGCTGGTTTGAAGGGCCCATATGATGAGACTACTAAAGTGTCTCTGCTAAGAAAAACACACACTCAGTAGTTAATCAATAGTTAGTTAAGGTGATTGCCCATTTATTTCTAAATCTCTTTTGCAAATGCATTCTTCCTTGTTCCAGTCTTAGATTATTTTGATGATTCAAGTTGCCTTTTTCTCTCTTTAGTTTGATTATTCAATCTTTCCTTTAAAGAAAGTAGGGATTTACATTAGAAATATTCATACCATCTCTAGCATTGCATGTGCTTCGTCTCTAAGTTTACAAATCCCCCGAGTTGACAATTTAAGTGTTGAGGAGTTTGCTTAAGTGTATTTCCTGCACCCAACATTTTGGCGTCGCTGCCGGGGAGGCGATTTGATTTGGTAAGAATTTTCTGATTATACAATAGAAGTAATTTTTTTTCCTTTATTTTTTTTGCAGGAAAAACTTCTTTGAAGGAATTTTACTAGTGTTGATTGATTTCTGACAACATTTTTTTATTAGAATTTGTTTGTTATTTTTCTTTATTTTTTGAAATGAATGCCTAGAAAAGGTAGGGGTTTAAAGCCCACCAAGGGCCGAAAGAATTCTGAAAACAATTCTCATATTGGGTCTCCTTCTTTGAGCAGGAATCCCAATCCAATTCAAAACCATCACGCAGGAACAGTCCACCTGAATTTTGGAGACAACAGCTCAGGTGTGGTTCAGTCTGTTGGGAGCAAAAGGGAAACAATTGCAGACCATGAAGATCATGTGGAAGGGATTGGTGAAAACTAGGTAATTGGGGAACAATCCACTTTTGTGTTTCCAATTGTGGACCGCGATATTGTGGCACAAATGAAGAATATTCCACCATCAACTCTCCCTCATTTCCATGGTAAAGTTCATGAAGATCCTGACTCTTTTTTATTCGAGTTTGATATTCTGTGTAGAAGTTATGATTATTGAACTGATGCTTAGAAGCTAATATTATTTCCTGTTACTCTCAAGGAATCAGCTTTACGCTGGTTTATGGGGTTAGGGGGAAACACTATAGCCTCTTGGGCAAGGAAAATTTTAAGGATGGAAAATTTTCTTGAAGTTTAAAACATTGGCGAATCTCACTAATCCCTAATATGCAAATTCTAAATGCTTATTGATATATTTGTAAAATTAATCAAATTTATAATTATTTTATATATAGTCTCTCTATAATGTTGGCGATCTTTAAGGTAAAATAATTTTATATTCTAAAATTTGGGCGAATCGTCTTTTATAAAATTGGAAATTGGCGAATCTTTTTTGTGGAAAAATCATGGAAAATTAGCCCACTGGGCGAACATTAGCCCCTAAAATTTTCCATGCTCTTGGGATCAGATGAAGAGAGTGTTTTTATCTAAATATCAAGAATATTGGAAAACTCAGGACATGCAGGATGAGATTTTTACAATCATACAAGATGATGATGAAACTCTTGAAGATTACCTAGAAATATTTATGTATATTTTACAAAGGTTGAAACTGAAGCTTAATTCCAGTACTATTAGAACCTTGTTCTTAATAGGACTTACTGATAATGCTAGAAATAATTTAAATATGTTAGGACAAGGTGATATTTCTCAGCAAAATTTTGAACAAATTTGTGAATTATGCAGGAAATTTTCAATAAATAAGTATTGATCTGATAGAGGAACTCGAAATAGAAATAGAAAGACTGAATCTACTGATGCTATGATTATTGGACTAGAAAATAAAATGGAAAACATGAAAATTGACATAATGAATACTGTTACCAAACAGTTGGACTCTTTAAAATGTTAGCAAAAACTCATGAAGGAACAAGATTCATTAAGTATTTTTTGTCCTAAATGTAGAGACAAGCATCCTCCTAAAGAATGTCCTCTTAATTTGAAAGAAACTAATAAGTGTGCTATTTGTGCAGAAGACCATATCACAGAAAAATGTCCCTCTATACCAGGACTTAAAGATGTATTTACAGGAGGACAACCTGAAGCTGAATACTTGTATGCTATGGGATAAAAAAGAAATTGGCCCTAGGTAGGTGCAGGTATGGCTCCAGAATTTTCTCCACACTATTTTGGTTATAATTCACATGCATATTCTTATCCTAACACTAATCAGCAGTGGCAGTATGGAAACCAATATCAGCATGGGAAACCTTATCAACCATGGCAACAAGATTGGAGAGGGTCAACTCATTCTCCATATTCCTACCAACCACCCATGCAGTCATATCCATCTACGCATACACCTTATTCAATGCCTCAACCTCCAAATTAGTCTACTCCACCATTACCTTTACCTCCACCTTTTCAACCTGCTCAGTTGCCTGCTCAACCCATGCCCAATCCTAACAATAATAAAGTAGTGAAAATGATCTATGTAACAAACCCACCTTTATTCGAGTACCAGTCTATTCCAGTTGGGGTTCATGATATTCAATTAAGATTGGGAAGGACTGTAACGTCAGAAAATCAGAAGCAACCTAGAGTGATTATTGAAGAGAAAGAAGAAGAGGAAACTCTTAATCATTCTCCAAAAGTTTTCACTAAGCAGCCCTTACCCTCTGAATCCTTTCCATCTTCTTCCAACCAGCCTCCCTTCCCAGAGAGGCTAGTAATGGAAAGAAGTGAGCCTATTTTTGAGACTAGCTTGGCATCGGAGCTTCAGAATCTTTTCATTAAGATACCTTTGCTCCAAGCCATCAAACAGATCCCTATTTGTACCAAGATTATTAAGGAACTCTATCTCAAGAAACCCAGGAGGAAGAGATTGGAACCCCAAACCATTCAATTTATTGGTAGGGAAACAGAGTTGATGACGGGATGTGTGTCTATGGAAAAATATACCGATCCCAGAAAGCCTATTATCTCAGTTCAGCTTCGTAATGTCCTTGTCTCTAATGTTCTTATAGACCTGGGGGCAGCAATTAATGTCATGACTAAGCAAACCATGGATCAACTTGGGTTATATCATCTTCGCCCTACTCCCACTGTGCTTGAATTAGCAGATAGATCTAAAATGAAGCTAGAAGGAGTATTGGACGATGTGATCATCTCATTAGATTCTTGGGAATATCCTGCTGATTTCATTGTGCTTAAGCCAAAGAACCCAATGGGAGGATATCCCTTGATATTGGGTCGACCATGGCTTGTTACAATCGATACATATATTAGATGTCACTCTGGTGATATGTATATTTCGCATGGAGATTCTAGGAAGAAAGTTACCTTATACCCCCCTGCCAGATCCATTTAGGACCTTCGAGATACTTTATGGTTGGATCAGAGCAGTGATGAGGAGACTCAGCCCATTTCCTTTATCCATCAGCATATTGGGTCTTCATGAGAAGATGAGATTCAATATTTCCTGAATAATCTAGACACTATTCCTAATTTTGAGCTACTGAGCCAGATTTTTAGCCTAGATTTTTTAGATAACCATGATTCTCATTCTTTTGTACCACTGCATTTGACCACCCCCTTGAGTACTCCTGAGCTTGATACTACTCTTTTTTAGATTAGCCTCGGTAAATCCTTGTATATTAGTTCAGATTTGGACTCATCTCAGCGAGAGCAGCATGTGAATTTTTTGCAAAACCATCTTAGTGCCTTTGCATGTGGCTATGAAGATATGAAGGGTATTCCCCTTGAAAATTTTATACATCATATCTATATTCAGGAAGGATCCCGACCTGTCCGACAACCCCAAAGGCAAATGAATCCAACTCTAAGAGATATTGTGAAGGAAGAAGTATAGAAACTCTTGGATGCTGGTTTTATCTATGCTATTTCCGACAGTCAGTGGGTCTCTCCATTAGTGCTAGTACCTAAGAAAGATGGAAGATGGCGTATTTGTATTTATTATTGAGAATTAAACAAAGCCACTTTCAAAGATTACTTCCCTCTCCCTTTCATTGACCAGGTGCTTGATACCCTTGCAGGAAAGAAACATTTTTCATTTTTGGATGGCTTCAGTGGTTATAACCAGATACAGATTGCACCCGAAGATAAGGATAAAACTACTTTTACATGTACATGGGGTACATTTGCTTATAGAGTGCTCCCCTTTGGTTTATGTAATGCCCCGGCTACCTTTCAAAGGGCAGTCATGGCTATTTTTGCTGATCTAGAATTTGTAGAAATTTATATGGATGACTTTTTTGTGTTTGGTGATTCTTTTGAGGAAGCTCTCAAAAATATGGAAAAAGTACTTCTTCGTTGTCAAGAATCCCATCTCACCTTGAGTGACAAGAAATGTATATTAATGTGCAAAGCGAGAGTGGTACTTGGCCACTTGATTTCTAATAAAGGTATGTAGGTTGATCCAGCAAAGATCGAAATCATTCTGCATCCTCCTGCACCCAAAACTCAAAGGGAAGTAAGAGGTTTTTTAAAACATGCTGGTTACTATAGGAGATTCATCTAAAATTTTTCTAAGATAGTTGCTCCTCTTTTTCGACTTCTAGCTAAGGAAAGTGAATTTTCTTGGACCACAACTTGCCAAGAGTCTTTTGAAACATTGAAGGAAAAGTTAGTACATGCACTAGTTTTAAGAGGTCCTAACTGGTCTTTGCCTTTTCATATTTCCTCTGATGCTTCAGATTTGGCTATTGGCACAGCTTTAGGACAAGAGGAAAATAAACAATCGTATGATATTTATTATATTAGTAAGAATTTGTCTTCCACTGAATTAAATTATATAGTTATAGAGAAAGAGTTTTTAGTTGTAATTTTTGCAATTAATAAGTTCAGGCACTATATTATAGGATATGAAGTATTTGTACATACTGATCATTCCGCGATTAAATATTTGACAAATAAACCATTAACTAGCGGTAGAGTGACTAGGTGGTTACTATTGTTGCAGGAATTTAATATTACTATTGTTGATAGACCAGGAAAATCTAATGTTGTAGCAGATTTTCTTTCTAGATTCGATAATCCTGGTGAAGCAACTCTTGTTAATGATGATTTTCCGGATGAACATATTTTTTCTATGTCAACAGATTCCCCATGGTTTGCTGACATTGCTAATTACTTGGTTACTGGGAAAACACCACCCCACTTGTCCACTCATGAAAAGTGGAGTATTATTCAAAAAAGTGTTGCATATTCCTGGATTCAAGGAGATCTCTTTTACACTGGTCTAGATCTGATTATTTGTAGATGTGTAAGAGAGGAGGAAGTGTTTGACATATTGAAATCTGCTCATGATGAACCTTGTGGAGGCCACTTCGCTGATAAGCGGATTGCATATAAAGTATTGCGTGTTGGTTACTTTTGGCCTTCCTTGTTTAAGGATGCCAAACAATATGTCAAGCATTGTGATAGCTGTCAGCAAATGGTCCAACCTAATCAAACCAATGAAATGCCTTTATGCCCCCAAGTTATGATTGAGCCATTTGAAAAATGGGCTATTGATTTTATAGGGCCAATAAATCCAACATCATTAAGTAAAAAGCATATCTTGGTTTGTACAGATTTTGTTACGAAATGGGTAGAAGCTAAAGCTGTTTCTTTTGCTACAGAAAAAGTTGTTGTTGATTTTATTTTTTAGAAATCTTTACTAGATTTGGTGTGCCTAGAGAAATTGTTTCTGACAATGGTTTGCAATTTATTTCTAATCGGGTACAAGGTGTGATGGAGCAATATAAGATCTGGCACAGGAAATCCACGTTGTATCACCCACAAGAAAATGGCCAGGTGGAATCCACGAACAAAGTGATCGAGTCCATTCTAACAAAGATAGTAAATATGCATCGGAAGGACTAGGCTGAACAATTACCACAGGCTTTGTGGGAATACAGAACCACTTGGAGAAATAGCACGGGACATACACACAAGCAAATGGCTAGGTGGAATCCACGAACAAAGTGATCGAGTCCATTCTAACAAAGATAGTAAATATGCATCGGAAGGACTGGGCTGAACAATTACCAGAGGCTTTGTGGGAATACAGAACCACTTGGAGAAATAGCACGGGACATACACCATATAAGCTAGTATATGGCAAATAGGTTCTATTACCAATTGAATTCCAGATCAAAACTTTCATAACTACAGTTCAGCTAGGACTAGATCTCTCTGAGGCACAACAATAGCATCTTCTCCAACTAAATGAGTTAGATGAATTTCATAGGGATGTTGTTCAGCAGAACATACTAATTCAGTAGCAACGTAAAAGGTGGCATGACAAGTCTATTCAGAAAAAGCAATTCCAACTAGGTGATTGGGTGCTCCTTTATGGTTCTAGATTTAAAATCTTTAAAGGGAAATTCCATACATGTTGGATGGGACCTTATGAAGTGATCCGAGTATTTGAGAATGGAGCAGTAGAAGTTAAAACTATTGATGGACAAAATTCAGTATTCTTGGTAAATGGACACACGTTAAAGAAGTATTTTCAGCCACCTACCAGAAAGATTTTACACAACAAGTCCAACAACAATTTGGGACGTAGTGGTGAATGGTAATACCAACCTTTTTGAAAACATGAATTCTCTTTATTCTTAAAAAAAAAAGGTAAAGAAAAAATATTTTCCTATAATTATGAAAATCAGTTCACTGACATGATTGTAGAAGGATCAACCTGAAAACCAACTTGTTGGCAGGAAGATAAAAAATTTCTAATAAATTTAAAATGTTGCTTGATCTTTAGATATGCTAGCGACCACCAAGTAAAAGTAGGTTCAGTAGAACCAACTTTTATACAATTGGGGTAATGAGCATGGATATTTTTACTCAAGTAACGCTTAATTTTCGTTGCAGTTATTTTTTTCTTGCACTAGTGCAGGCAGACCTTCCAAATTTTTTTTTGCCTTTCTTCATATTCCACTTTCGTAATAATCCCTCAGTTTTCTTCTTTAATCCCAGAATGATTAACCTTCCCACATTCTTCTAAATTTACCTCATCCACTTCGAAGAAATCCCACTTTACCCTTGAAATTCTTTCCCTATCCCACTTCTGTTTATTCCCTCTTTTGGTACTATTCCTGGAATCCATGTAATAGAATTCCTTCCCATTCTGAAATTTCCCTTTTCCCACTTGTTTATTCCCTCATGAATTTATTGCAAGATCTCGCACACAAAGAGCAAAAGGATATGCTTTGAAGCATCAAGAAAGGGCGAAGCAAATTTTCAATATAAGTTGAGGAAGTCATGTGGAAGTCTAGCCTATATTTTATTTAAATTCTCTGTTTTTAGATATTATGCTTGCACTAGTGCAAGCATGTTGTCCTATATGATAAAGCAAGTAAAATGGTACCAACAGAATACTATAATCTAAGCGGTGCAAGCATGCACCCTGTCAGCAACATAGTACAAGTTATTATTTTCATAGCATAGGGCATAGGAAAGTGGTTATCATGAAAATTTATATGAAGTCATTTCACTTAGCCGACGAGTACTTATGCTATCATACTAACTAGGAGAAAATTATTTAAAGTACAAGGTGTTTTTTAAGTTATAAATATTGATCTTTTCTTAATGAATGCTAAGTTCGTTTTTTGAATTATGAAGGAATGCGAAAATGTTTAAGTCGTTGCTTGGACATAATTACCCCTCTCCGCCATAATCCTAAATGTCCTTCACTCGTAATGATTACCTCACCTAGCTGTTAAAACACTGTCGCAAGTACCAATCTACCCTGACCTCAAAGTTGTCGTGCATCTATGGCGAATGAACGAGCGATAAGGCAGAAAGGATGGTGGATAGTTGGATCTCTATTTGTAAGAGCCAATTTCACCGGTATTGCATGTAGAATTCTTAACTGTTCATAGCCGTTAAGCAGCGATGTCGCCTGTTCGAAACGAACCCTCGTCTCTCAGTAAGGTAGAGTAGACTACCGAGTATCGCAATAGTCTTTCACTATTGTGAGACTTGGGTTTTCTTCCGTTCTTGCAGAAGTTTGATAGGCATGATAAAGAAGTGGCTTTACAGTTTGCAAGGAGTTTTAGAAATGGTCGAGTGAAAATTGGGCCTCTCAAATTCAAAGCCACAGAAGAATTTATAGCAGCAGTGATGGGCTTGAAGAACACTGGCGAACAGTGGTTTAAAAATCAAAAGCTAAAAAGGAAGCGCTGGGAGTGTTTCATTGTTGATAAGAAAATAGAGGTAGACTGGAAGGTATGAGTCCCACGTAGTGCCCTGCTGGGACAATGGAAAGACCTCATTTTCATCCTACAGAAGTTTGTGATCTGCGAGGGAAGATACACCTGCACCTTGGTATATCATTTTAGAATGCTACAACATTTTGAAGCTGGCTGGTACATCTGGTGGAGGATGAATTTCCCTTATTTTCTACTTAAGAGCTTGGAGAAAATGGCAAAAAGTGTGCAGGACGGACAGGCAGACCAGGGCCGACACAAGGCTATATCACCACAGCCTGATAAAAATTTTGGTTCTGAAATAGCTAGATGTGAAAGGTATGACATGGGAGGTGTTGTTAAAATAGTTGCACAAATGGACAGCCACTGGAAAGGAGATAGAGGACCCCGCCAGCACAAGCAAGGGCTTGAGAAAAAATGAAAAGGGAAGTCCTTCTTGCACCAGTGAAAAAAGGAAATGATCTGAAAAAGAATAAAAGGCCTCATCTTCAAATAAGAAGACAGCTAGTGCACCAGTTGAAGAGACCCCTTCTACGCCCGAAAATGACAACCTGTTAGTCCTTGCAGATGCGGCAAAGTTTGCAGAGGTAGAAGATGATGCTTTGTTGGCTGATTTCATCAAAAAGCCTCCGAAAAAGAATAAAGTCTTTGATGTAGGCAAAGAACCACAGTCCCCACAGGGCGTGGAATCCCCTCCTGCACCAGGACAAGAAGAAGGACCAATGCAAGAAGAAGAACTGGAAAAAGAAGCAGAAAATGAAGAAGAGACAGAAGGAGAAGAACCAGAAGATGAAGAAGCTGAAGAAGAAGAAGCAGGAGGAGAAGAATATGAAGAAGAAGAGGCGGAATTTGAAGAAGAAAAGGCAGAACCCACAGAAGAAGAAGAAGCAGGAGGAGAAGAACCCGTAGAAGAAGAAGCAAAAGAAGGAGAGGCAGGAGAAGAAGAACGAAAGGAGGAAGAACCAGAAGAAGAAGAACCAGAGGAGGAAGAACCAGAAGAAGAGGGACCAGAGGGAGAAGAGTTTCCTTATGTAACCATGGCAGATATTGAGGTCCCTGAGGAAGACACAACCCCTACTGAAACAGAAAATGAAAAAGATTTGGTAACTCGTGTTGCTCGGGTAGTTGAATTAGACCTTCAAGTGTAGAACTTGGAGTAGCTTGTAGCCAAAGCACAGGAGGATAAAGTAAAGGAGAATTGATAGGGGAGATCCAGAAAAGGAAAAAGAGAAGTTAAAGTCTAGAAGTACCGAGCTGTGCAATGTTTCAAGCGACTTAAAAGGGTGACAAAGAAATTAAATAACATCAGAAAGAAGAAATCTGAAACATTTCAGGGTGATGCCAGTATGCCAGAGCAAGATTGAGCTGGAATGCTCAAATTTTTTAAGTTTTTTGCAGAGGTAAAGAGTTGTGTCAAGACACACAACAGTTTATGGATGGGAGGATGTTAGCCCCCTAGTTTTCTTTCTTTTGGCCATTTTTCCCTTCCTAAATTATAACCATTTACCGTTGTTTTACCTCTCTTATACACCCTCATCTTACACTAGTCCAAGAACGATATTTCGTATGAACTTTATATTTCATATTTTAAACTTAACTTAGCATTAATTAATTATTTATTACATGATTTCTTGCTTATAATAACTCTTGTAACTTATCGATATCTCCAATGTTTTTTTGGTATTCAAGTGCTTACCATGACCGCTGATCCTAGTGCAGGATCAGATCTTGCACCGGTGCCAGCACAACAAATCCTTGCAACAGATCTGAATCTCCTTGATCACTACCTCATTTTGTGCCGCTTCAGCCATGACAGCAGGATAGATCTGAAGGCAGCCGAGCTCCATCCATGACAGCAAGGCAATCCAAAGGTAGTCAAGATTGAACTGATGAAGAACGAATAGCTGGAGATTGGCTACGAGCAATTTTGTTGAACTACCTAATTTTGAAGGCTGAGAAGCTAAATTCTGCATATTGGTTATGTAATTGGTTAAACGATCTTTTTGGTCCGTGACCAAAGATCTATATAATGAAGAATGTAAATAGGACGGGATAGTTTTTGATAGAAGATGATATAGAACAAAGATATAACCAAGGAGGCGGTAACAGGCTTGTATTTTTGTTATCGCTCGAATCTGGGCTAGACTATGTATTCACACATGTATTTGCCTCTATGAATTAATAAGAAGGGAGCTCCACCTCATGTTTCATAAATCTTATTTTTGTGTTTGAAATCTAATGAATTGATAAAGTACTGAGAAGCGTTTCTATTTGAAAGGGAAACGTGCTGGTTGGCTAGGGCCCAACCAACCCAGCACGTTTACCCTATTTTTTGTTCTTGTAATTTATGCTTATATTGTCAGGTGTGATTTAATTTCCAGTGAATGTATTCCTGTTTGAGTGAAAGCGGATCCGCTATGTGAAGTAGTTAAATTTTCTTTTCCTGCACCTGATTTCGGATTGGTTTTATCGCCTGGTCCAAAGCAGGAGAAATAAACCTCCACCAGTGCACGTTGGTGTGTTATTCATTTTCCTGCACTTGAATTCGGATTGGTTTTCCCCACCTAGTCCAAGCAGGATAAATAAACCTGCACTAGTGCACGTTGGTGTGCTATTCATTTTTTGTAGTTTTGTTTAATTGGATTTCCCCGCCTGGTCCAAGCAGGATAAATAAACCTGCACCAGTGCATGTTGGTGTGCTATTCATTTTCTGTAGTTTTGTTTGATTGGTTTTCCCCGCCTGGTTCAAGTAGGAGAAATGAACCTGCACCAGTGCACATTGGTGTGATGCAGCAAGCCTTTTTAGTTTACTTCTAGTAGTTTTCTTACTTTCTTTAATACTTCATGACAGGATAAATTATAAGGAATGTTTTTTTTTTTTTTTTTTATTTCTGCACTCTATTAAAATCAGAAACATTCATTTTTTATGTGTGCAATTTGATTTCACAGTATAATAACACTTGCAGTAACTAAGCACTTATTTCAAGAATTAAATGCCAAGTGCAAGAAGCTCTGATATGGTGCAAGAACTAATTTCTTGCCATGGGATCTGAGTGCTTTGAACCTAGAAAAGTTCAAGCCCTTGTAGGAAGAAAAACACTTTTAGTACAGTCTCCATTTATACCCTCTGCATAAATATTTGTTCCTGCACTAGTGCAAGCAGACTGCGATAGCGTAAGATAGATTAGTGCAAGAAGAAAATCTCTACATAATCCGGTTTGAAGAGCCCATCTGATGAGACTGCTAAATTGTCTATACTAAAGAAAAACACACACTCAATAGTTAGCTAAGGTGATTGCCCCTTTATTTCTAAATCTCTTTTGCAAATGCATTCTTCCTTGTTCCAGTCTTAGATTATTTTGATGGTTCAAGTTTCCTCTTTCTCTATTTAGTTTGATTCTACAATCTTTCCTTTAAAGAAAGTAGGGATTGACATTAGAAATATTCATACCATCTCTGGCATTTCCTGTGCTTCGTCTCTAAGTTTACAAATCCCCTGGGTTGACAATTTAAGTGTTGAGGAGTTTGCTTAAGTGTAATTCTTGCACCCAACAGAGAAGTTTGGCATCAATATGTGTATTGGTTTTGGATTTAATGCATGTTTTGATCTAAATTACGTTTACACTGTTTATTTACTACGCACACTTGTATGAATTATTTATATTGTTACAATATAACTTAAGACTCGCAATTGGGCTAAAATAATCAACTAACAGTGGAACACTCGGAAGACTTGGGTAATAATAGCATTCGGCCCCAAGTAGGGTTATGCGAAGGCAGCCTCTCAGGCTATGAGACATCGGTAAGTGCACGTAGCAATGTGTGCGCAAGGCCGAACCGCGAACCACTTGAAACCACCATACATCTCTAAGGTGTGGAAACCTAGTTCTAGCACCCTCCCATACTACTTCGAGTGAGACCTCATTCCGTGCTTTGCAGACTGTTGCTGAAAGGGCTAGTAGTACCGGGATTTGTTTGGCTAAATCAACTCCAAACCTGGGTCAGGCCCCAATAAGCCAACAAGTAAATTGTTTAAATACTTCATAAATTGATGTAATATGTGTGTGCTTTTGATGCCAAGGCTATTCAATTTTTAATAGATTCTATTATAGGATTTCTAATGAAAGCCTTTTGGCTCCAGTTTGATAGAATTTTGTGTTTTCTAGTATGTCTTTCTAGTGTTTCATATCTTATTTCTACACATGTTCAAAGAATTTATAGGAAGGTCTGGGTAAGTGTAGATTGAGTATCAATTTATTCTTAAATCCCCTACAAAATCATAACCTTTAGAAAGATATTAGCTTATTGGACTGCTTGTCCAAGAGGACTGTTTGTCCAAGATAACTCCTCTTTGATTGGTTTTTGCTTTATGCCTTTTGATAGCCATTAAAAGGGATTAGCTTATTGGACTATCTGTCCAAAATAGCTCCTCTTAGAATTGGTTTCAGTTTGGCCTTCTTGAATACTCTGAATATGTTTTGTTGGGCTGTAGAAATATTCTACAGGCATCCAAATTTCCCTAGTTGTTAAGTAGTTAGTTTGACTTCTCAATTATTAGGAATCCCCTTACATTTTTCTACCATAATTCTTGAAAAAGCTAAGTCATTCTGTCAAGCTGGAAGCAGACACTTTCATAAGGGACTTTGTGAGAGAGGCTTTTAATCATGATTAAGGATTATCATTGATCACGAACCATCGCCAATTAAAACCATAAATATTGCCATTGTGCTTCAAAGGCTATTGTTCAATGACAGGTGAACAATGTTAAACAAATCCTTGTAACCATTGAGGGATCCCTCTCTAGCTCAAAGGCCAGCTTGAACCTAAAGGCTAGTTGAGTTGGTTTCCTGGCATAGTTTTTGCAGCCAAGGATTGCATACGCATACAAAAACTAGCATAGACTCTTACTAGCACATAGGCACCCACCTAAAGGAGGCTCCAACCTCCACTAGTTCTCCAGCACCCATTGGAAGGGAGTTACAACTCCTTCATCTCATTTACCGGCTCCAACCAGAAGGGTGAACCTACCCTCTAAACAAATTTACTAACTACCACTATAAGGAAGCTTTGACTCCCTCACTGAAGGCCCCAACCCTTAGCACCTCCTATAGACCACATTTCAAAATGTTTCACACTGGACCCACCTATCAAAAAATCAGCAAACAACTTGTACGCTACCTTTCATCAAATTTTTATATTAGATCTACATCAACAATATTGCCAAACCAAACTAAATAATGAATCTAAAAGACAATCACTGAATCACTATAAATCAAATGTATATCTAAAGTATCAAGTTATTGAATATAGAAGCCAACCAAAACAAATGAACTTCAGAATATATACGTGATTTTTCTCAAGAGAACCTGCATATATATGTGTTTCCTCTGCATAACATTTGTAGGAATTTACAGGGTAAGTTCCTTAGACAGAACACCAAAGGACACTGCTCACAAACAGATCGCAGATCAATACACCAGTACTTTTGACGTGGTTAAAACCCTCAAAGAGGGAAACAGTCCACGGCCTGAGCCAACGTGGCCACATCAGGCAATTTATTAATAAAAGAATGAAAATTTACATAAGCTTCTCTCATGAACGGTTAACCTACAAATGACCCTCCATGCTCTTTAATAGAGATCATGGACCAATCAGGTGTTAAGCCACGGATCAAGTGTCTATAATACTGAGGAGAGAATGAACCGTTGGATCACTACATATCGTGACCGTCGGATTGTAAGTTACAAAATGTACATAGTGTTAACACCCAGGTTGTTCCCTATGACTCCCAAGGGAATACGGCCGGGGTAACCACTAACCAATCTTTGGATCACAGTTTCTAGCCAAACTGTAATAAGAGAGGGCTCTCTCTTTATGATTTGCCTCTGTTATGATGGAATTTTAGGCTAGCTATTTATGCTCAGGTTTTGGTTTAAGTTTTGGTTGAAGGATTTCTTTCAGGTCTTATGATGTAGTGTTTAGATAGTGAAATACCATTGGGCAATGGAGTCTGGAGTTGTGAAATGACTTGATGTACAGGACTGGTGTTGTTCAAACTGCAGGGCCTATTGTGTATTTTAGACAAACAAAATTAGATTAGATGATGAGGTATGTCAACTGATAGAAAGCAATTAAGAATTTTCTATTAAGTTGGTGAGGTGAAAGTGAACACACTGCACAGGAGCATGACTTGAATTCCTGTGACAAAGGCCACTGTGAAAGGTGTATTCTGAAAGTGCAGCAATTAAGAATTACACTTATCTAGATTACAGCTGAAGAAAACATTCATAAACAACACAGATTGAACTCAGGGTACTCAGTGAATAAATCCTGAAAGTTATTCTTTTTCCTTGCTGCTTAGTATTGAAAATTAGATAACATATATGGATTTTAACAAAAACAACTAATTAACAGGGAGAGTTACAGAGACTTATTGTATGGTGAAATACACAGGAATCCAGCAGTCATCAACAGGCATCAGAACGCATTCAACATTTCAGACATCCGAGAAATTCCATCGCTTTCTTTATTAGACTTCAGAAAGGATTACAGCATAAGAGTTTCTTTTGGAGAAATCAACAACAACCCCTTAAACTTATGCGAGGGGCAAATATATACTCTCGGTCTTTACAAAAATATCTGAGTTCTAAGTTATCTCAGTTTTAATAATCTCAACAACTCTTAAGATATTTACATCAGAAAGTTATTACAGCATTGAATATAAAGTAAATGTGTCTTTATACTTTGTCAGAAGATATTTTTAGCCTTTGGAGGCTGCTAAGTCGGTTGGAGTGACCTGCATAACTGCTGTGACAATGCGTTCTTTGAGCTGCGTTGCTGTAGATTTTCGGCCTGGACACCTGTAGCTTTTATTTTGCCTTTTGGCTGAAATCTCTGCTGAGTTGGCTCAGCTTTTAACCTTAACTGTATGCTGATCCCTTTGCAGCTGTCCTGTGTATGGAAGTTTTTTCCTTTTATATGAGCAAAAAGTTGTTGAATGGCACGCTGTTTATAAAATAGTTTGTATAGCATTGGTCCACCATTCTTGAGTAGGTAACTGATGCCTTAGGATTGCACCCATGGTCTCTTCTGCTTCTGTGTACTTGAAAAAGTTGGGAGCTGCATCAAAAAGATGATTGATCTCATTCATTATGAAAAATAGACTTTCTACCTTGTTGTAGATAGTCTGTCCTGTAGCTGGCCCTGTTTCCTCTGAGCTGCTGGGCCTTTCATTGATCTGGCTGGTGGCAAAGGTGTTGACCCTTTTGGCATATTGGTCATGGGTGTATAATCTCCCTGCGTTATTCAGTAAACCAGGGAGCCCTCTGCTTTCCAACACCTGAAACTTCTCCATAAATTTGTTTACCTCGGTCTGCATGTCTTGGGTTCTTCTGTCTAATGTCTGTACCAAATTCTTGAGTGTGAGAACCCTTTTGATTGACTGGATGTGCTCAGTTCTGTTAGGTATGCCCATGGCAGCCAACTGACTGCTTGTTTTGTGGTTGAGCACATTGATCATCCTTGTTGCTATTTCAGGCGTGCTGCCTAGAGCAGCCCTTGCTTTGTGAATTTCTGCTCGTGCTCTTGGAATGAGCTCTAATTGCTCGTGGATGGTCTCTATAAACTGCCATTGGTCAGTAATAGATTGGCCAATATTGGCCCACAGCACAGTTTTTAATTCAGCAGTTACCTTGTCCAGTGTGAGCTCCTTTTCCAGCTCTGTTATTCTTCTCTTTAAAGTTTTGACATCCTTTTCTTTCTCAGCCACATTTCTTTTGCTTTTATCATACTTGTCATTCACACTGGCTAGGGATTGTTTGACTTCATTGAGCTCTTTCATTTGAGCTTCCAGGACTTGTATTTCAGTTTGCAGCTTCTGCATATCCAGACTATGAGTCTGTTCTGTTGTTGGTGAAGCTGTTGATGTAGCCGGTGCTGTTGCTTCTATTTGTTGAGAAGGAGGAGCAGTAGTAGTGGCATCTTCTTCCAGATTGATAGTTTCAAGAGGAGGTTGGGAAGTCTGCCCTTCTTCTCTTTGTGCCAAGGTGGCCTGTAATGCTGCCCGTGCTGCTTCTGCCTCTCCTAGCTTTTCCTGTGTTTGCATCAGCTGTTTGTACAGGGTTACCAGCAGAGTGTTTGCCCGTTCATCATGTCTTTGTTGGGCTACCTCATCAGTCTGAGGGTGAATGGTGGCTGGGAGTTTGATTTTCCTTCTTAAAGCTGCCAAATCTGCATCCCTTAATTTCAGGATCTCTTGTATGCCTTTGATATCTTTGGGATCATGCCCAATCTCTATAATAATGTCCTCTAAGGTCCTTATTCTGTTGTCTTTTGCCTGGGATGATGCCTTCTCCAATTCCAACTGGGCAGCTGTATTATTAAGGCTATTATGTAGCCTGTAATTGTCTAAGGTTTGGTCTGCTAATGAAGCATAGACCATCTCACCCGTTTGTTTGTGTAGTTCAATTTTGTCCATCGGGTGGATGTCTTTAGCCATGACCTCCAAGTTGGTCCTCAGATAATCTGAAGTAGATTGTGGCTGAAGTGCTGTTGGCATAAAATGACTCATGATCATTTTGCCTTCTTGTAGATCAAAGGCAGACATGAGCCTTTGTTGATTTGTAGGAGCCATGTTCAGCAGATGATTGTACAGCTGTATCCTGATAGGCTCATTTCTCTTTTTGATTTCGATGAACTGTTGCTTAATGCCAAGTTCACCTTCCTTTTGCTGCCTTGAGGAGCTGACCTCTCCTCCCAATGTCCTATCTTGTTCCTGTTGGAAGGAACTAGCTGATGTTTCCCTGCTAGGTGGAACTATGCCAAAGGACTGCCCCATTGGCATTTCTTCTTTAGAGAAGGGGTTTAGTCTTTGCCTTTTCTCCCCATGAGTTGTTGATGCTGTGGGGGGAGTCTCCCTATCTCTTTTCCTAAAGATGAATGTATCCTCCCTCTGAGGGGTCTGGAGGATTGATGCCTCAGCTGGAATATCTTGCCTTGGAGGCACTATTTGCTCAGTGGTTTTAGGATTTTCCACTGTCTTTTCTTGCTGGACAGGTTGCTCCTGCCTTTGTTGCTCTTGATGTTGCTGCTCTTGCTGCCCTGGCTGTTCTTGCTGTACTCCTTCTGCTTGCTTTTCCATCTCTTCTTGCTGTTCTTGCAGCAATGTTTCTACCTCTTCTTCTGTTAAAGGAGGTGGCTGTTCCACCTGCTTTTCTTTGCCCTTGCTGTGTGTAATATCCTCGGCAGCCTGCTGTGTTGTTGATGAGGAAGTTGCTGTCCCAAGTTGCCTTCTGTATGTGAGGGGAACCTGTACACAATTTTCCAGATCAGCATTCTTTTGAATATTTCTGGCTTCCTTTTCTAACAACTCTTCTTCACTAAATTTCTCTTCTAAGGTGCCCTCTGCCCATCTCAGTGTGTTAGCATACTGCTCAATCTCGAGCTGCCTCACATGTGCATAGTTTCCTAGTTTATATTTGATTCTTCTCAGTGAAATGAAGTGATTAGGGTCATAGGGTACCCAAGAAAAACTGGTTTGTAATCTGAGGCCCTCTAGGATGCTGTCTGCCTCTTTCCATCCCTCCTCTCTTCTATTGTAAAGGAAAGGTCCCAGCTGGCTCCTTATCTTCAGCTGTACTTTCTTATTCTTGCTTTCAAAGTGATAGCAGTCAGCATTTCCGAATTGCCTGAAATACTCCAAGGCAAACAGTCTCATTGGGACATACCTGGGCAATCTATATGGCTTTAACTCACAGCCATATATCCTGATCACTGTGTGGTGTTGGTAGAAGTACCAATCACCAATGCTGTATTTCTTAGACAGATGAAGAACTCTCCTCATATCATCAGTCAATCTTGGAGGAGGGACACCATACAATAGTGTCAAAGCTGGGTGAATGAACAAGTCCACAAACTCATTATATGTATATGGTGACACTGAGCTGCAGTGGAAAACTGATGTCCAGAAGACAACTGATCTTGGACTCCCCTGGGCATTAACTTTCTTCAAGAGGAGTGGGAAGCTATCTGATTGGTAGAATAGAAACAAATGGTAGATGTATGAGGCATACCTAAATAATCTCTCCCTTGGCAGATTTATTAGCTGCTCATGGATCCTGTCTGCAATATATGTGGCATAGTCATAGTGAATGGCAGGGGCCCTTCCAGGTGAAAATATGGACAGCATTGCCATTATACTGTGATCCACATCCTCCACTCCCCTGAATCCCAGGACATAACTGATTAAATCCACCATCATTTTTCCCAAATCATTTAAGTATGCATATCCAATGGGAGGAGTTCTGATGGCTACAGAGGTTGGTGTGACAAACAGCTGATTGATTTTGATGATCTGATCATCTGCCAGCTTAGTTCCCTTCCTTATTAGGTGCTCCATGGAGAGAGGAGCCAATGACTTCGTTGTGTGGAAGTGTAGCATCTCATTGATACTCTCAGGGGTAATTTGAAATAGGATTGAGCCAGTGGGGCTCAAAACAGCTCTTTGACAGGGGTCATAGCACTCCTGACATCTGTGAATGAATTCAGGCAAAGGGATAGCCTGAGGAAGGTTATATATGGGTAGATTGGAGTCCCAAATTCCCAGGATGTCAGCTCCACTGAGGTGCTGGGCTTTTAGTTCATTGAGCATATGAATGTTGTATTTAGAACCCATTCTAAACCACTCCATCATCTGGTAATCCACATCTCCTAATGCTTTCCACTCCAGTTCTTTTTGAGGGGCATTCAGTGGTTTGATATTGAGTGCAATTGGTGTCTACATGGTGCTTTTAAGTCTTCTAAGCTGTAATTGAACTGTTTGAAGTAGGCAAACCAGTTCAGGGAGGATTTATCACAATGCAGGTGAGTTACGAGTATCAGAGGGGAATTAATCCAAGAGCAAGTGAAATTTTGTTTGAATTGGGGCTGCAATACTGTCAGGCCTCCCTCTGTCACTTGTAGGAAGTTTTGAAAGGATATAACTACTTCCTCACGATTGCGCGAGCATTTCTCAATTGTTTTGACAAAATTTGGGAATTTTAAGGCTCAGCTAGTGTTTTTCGAGGTGTTGATTGAAAACAGAGGTCTGTAGAGGAATTTCACCGGTGAATTATGAGTTTTAATGTCCCTTTAAGCTTCCTGTGCGATTTTATAGACAACTGCAGGGGTACGGAGGAAAATGACGAAAAATACCTGGTAGAACAGCGAACAGAGGTTGTCTGAGTAGGCAGGAATGGTACTCTTGAGGTCGCCTGGTTGATTTCAGCAGGTTGGCGAGGAGTCGGACGCGAACGGCATGCGACTGAGCAAGAAAATTTAGAGCGAAAAGAACGTAAAAGCGCAAATTTTGGCCATAATATAGACTTTTTCCCAAATTTGGCGCTCTTTTGTGATGACGTCAGCATGACGTCATTGGTGGGTCAGGGTCGGATGACGTCAGCTGACGTCATCGGGTGACGTGGCGGGTTCTCATTGATCCATGGGGGATGATGAGGTGGCAGCCATGTTGGCGGAGGGGTGGATAAAGGACGGAGGAAATGGCGTAGGCGGGGTGACGTGGAGTTGACGTGGCGCTGAGGTGGGCCAATTATCGAGCGGCTAGGGCCGTGGCGGTTATGGTTAAGTGCTGTAACCGTCACGGTCTCTCGGGGCGGCTTATATACGGCACGGTTAGTGTCAGACTCTGACCCGAGAGAGCGAGAAGGGGACGCGTGGCACAGGCCTGACGTACCCCTTCGTCATCTTCTCGGGTGGTAACGGGGGGACGTCGGGTCCAACCCGATATCGCTGTGGGTCGTCGGTTTTGATGGACCCGATCCAACGGCGGACGGGTAAGGGACTTGACCGGTGGATACGGACAGGCGGGTTTGAATAAAATATTATATTTTCTGAAAAACGCGCTAGGCGGAAAAGATCACGGTCTATGCATTTGTAATGCTTTTTTAAACGTATTTTGAAAAATCAAATATACGCGCCCGACTTTGGTTTAGGTGGAAAAAGTGGGTTTTTGGGAATTTTTCACATTTTCACAGGGTTTTATGGGTAAAATGGGTTTTTACATGGTTTTTTCTGCAAATAAGGGGTATAATGAGTTAATTGACCTATAGCAAGGGAGAGAGAGATGGCAAAGGTTTATCAAAGTGACCAGATGTCATTCTGATCCCTTTTCAGAGAACATATGGCTATAATGCCAAGGGGAGGGGTATTTATAAAAATTTGGGGGTTTATACACCATGGTGTTAATACTATTAGGGGAAAGGGTAAGATAGGGGAGTTATATAGTAGGATTAGGGGTTAATGTGGATGAAGGGGGCAAATGAGGGGGACATTACTAAGTTTGTTTGAAACTCACTTAGTTTAGAGAGTAGATCAAAATGAAAAGATTTTTACACAAGAAATGTGGATTTTGAATGAACGAGAACCACTATGAAACCATGATCTTCCTCCATGAATCTCAGCTGATAAGGGGATGTTAGCAATAAACAGAAAGGGGGGAGGAGGGAGGTTAGTCATGCTCCTTGATGTAACTTGATGAAGATGAACACCTTGTCACTTGATAGACTTTGCCTTGATAGGCATAGTTAACACATCTGCACTGGTAAAGATAACCTTTCTGCAACCCCAACTACTTACCCAACTACTTGCCTAGCATTTTTTATTTCTTCTTAGAGGGTGCACTTGGACTTGCAGACCCTTACTTGCCTTTTTCTTTTCTTTGGCTTTTTCTTTGTAATTGCTATCTACTTCTACCCTTATCTCTTCCAAGGTCCCAGATTAAGCTGTTGGGAGCCTTTTCTTCTCTACCTGAACTACTTGTCTGCCAAGTTTAAACAGTTTGGACAGACTCCTTTCTCTATTCTACAACTGCAAATTTAAACCATGGAATGATCCAGATTAAGCTGTTGAATCATCCATCAAAATTAGAAGCTCATACCAAGTTATAAGCATAATTTGAATTCTCTTGAAAATATGTGATCTTTGAGTCATCAAAGCAGAACAAATTTGGACCTTCCACAGCCAATCATGAAATATGAAACCTATTGGTATAGGTATCTAACAGTGGCTCCACATGGGGATGGTTTTTCTCTTGAAAGACCAAGAACAGCAGGTCAGGTTGCCTTGGTCCATGGCTGCCCAAATCATTTTTGAAGTTTGCTGTTTTGAAGTGCCAAATCTTGTGCTTCTCTTCTTGTTAGACCTCTGCTTCTATTTATCTTTTGCTGGTCAGTCAATTAGCTTGGAAAACTGCATTTTACAATCTAAACAGAAAACAATATGTACATCGGCATATATACAAGGGCAACTAGGTTGCACTCATGGGGAATAGTCAAAATAGTGCTTCAGCATCCTGCCATTGACAGGACCTTCATCCAAGTCAGCTTCATTTAGACTTTTGAGAAAATATGTATTATTACCTTGTACTGCTTGGACAGCAAATGGTCCCCTCCAAAGGGAGTCAAATTTTCCATGTTTTCCTTTCTCTTCTCTTCTTGCATCCCACTTGAGGACTTTATCACCAATATTAAAATCTTCTGCTTTGGTTCTTCTGTCAAAGGCTTTCTTTAGTTTTTCCTGTAATACCTGAACTCTGCTGAACACTTGATCTCTGGTTTGATGCAGGCAAACTATCTGATTGATCCTTCTTTGCATATTATTTGGTTCAGCTTGGCTTTCTTGAAGAAGCTTCATAACGGGCACTCCTAGTGAAGAGGGGAATTTGGCCTCTAGTCCATAAACCAACTCATATGGGCTGGTCCCAATTGATCTCTTGGTTGTTAGCCTATCTGCCCATAAGGCATTGACTAGTTTCTTGTGCCAGTTCTTTTTGTTCTCTTCAAGTACCTTCTTTATAATGTTCACAAGGCTTTTGTTTGATGATTCAGCAAGGCCATTTCCTTGGGGATAGTATGCGGTAGAATGGCCCAAAGTAATATGAAATTTGTGACAGAAATTCACCATTTTCTTGGATCTGAAGGCAGCAGCATTGTCTGTAATAATTTTATCAGGGCAGCCAAATCTGGCCAGTATGTTGTTCTCCAAGAACTGAATGATTACTGAATCATTTGCTTGTCTGCATGGGGCAGCTTCAATCCATTTAGTGAAGTAATCTGTGGCTGTTAAGATCCATCTATGTTGGCCTGAGGATGAGGGATGAATTTCCCCAATGAAATCCAATCCCCATTGTTGAAAAGGTCTCTCTGTTGCAATAGGCCTTAAAGGAAGGGGCAGCAGTTGCCTCTTTCCCTCAAACACTTGGCATTTATGACATGCCGTGATAAATTTCTTGACATCAGAGAACATGGTGGGCCAGTAGTATCCAGCCCTTAGTATCTTATCCACAGTGGATTTCCAGTACAAGTGTCCCCCACAGTCTCCTGCATGAAACTCTTGCATGATATTGTTAGTTTCATTTTCAATTAAACAGTGCAGCAATATACCTTCATGGTTTTTCCAAAGCAGATTGCCATCCATTACACAAAATCTTGATGTTTTCATTTTTAAGAACCTACACTTAGTTTTGGACAGTCCTGGGGGAGCACACAGGTTTTGTAACACATAACAGATATCAGAGTACCAGGGGGATTGTTCAAAGGCCACATTGATCTTTGGAGTCGCCAGCTCGGTTTCACTGTCCAGCTGATTGATGTCTAAGGCTTGAAAATTTGTTTCTGTCATTAATTTGGCCAAGCCTTGCCCTTTTATTAGTTTTGTAGGTTTTATCTCAATGTCAAATTCCAAGATACTGGCTATCCATTTTCCTCTTCTGCCTTCTAAGTTTTCTTGGGTGAGAATGTCTTTGACAATAGGACTTGGCACATATGCTTTCACATGGGAGTAAAGGATATAAATCCTAAAGTCTTTGATTGCTTTGACTAAAGCATAAGCTTGTTTTTCCATGATTTGATACTTTAAAGGCGCATCCCTGAGAGCTTTGCTAAAGAAAGCAATTGGCTTCTCATTTCCTTGGTCATCTTTTTGTAACAAAACAGCAGCAATAGTATGCTGGGAAGCAAAAGAGAAAATAATAAATTCTCTGTCAAACTGAGGGTTGGTTAAGACTGGGGTTTGGGTGAGGGCCAATTTTATACCTTCAAATGCTTGATTGGCTTCCACAGTCCACTTCACTTTTGAATCCTTTTTCAGCATGTTGTTTAATAATCTGGTTAGCTCTGCTAGATTTGGGATAAACCTTCTCAAGAAATTAATTTTTCCCAAGAACCCTTGTAATTCTTTGACATTCCTTGGGTGAGGCATTTGCAGGATAGCTTGTATTCGGTCTGGGTCTATTCTAATGCCATCTTTTGAGATGATGTGTCCTAAGAGCTTGCCTTCCTCTAAACCAAACAGGGATTTCTTGGGATTCAGAGAAATTCCATATTTTCTGCATTTTAGGAAGATCTGCCTCAAATGCTTTAGATGTTCTTGGTCTGATTTTGAGAAAGGTGTAAGGTCATCTAGGTAGATAACTAAGAAGTCATGAATCTCTTTGGAAAAAGCAATATCCATGGCTCTTTGAAATGTGGCCCCTGCATTTTTTAATCCAAAAGGCATTTTCACATATTTGAAGGTTCCCCATGGGGTGGTGAATGCTGTTTTGTCTTGGTCATCAGGGTGTACCAGGATCTGATTGAAACCTGAAAATCCATCCAGTAATGAGATCCTTGAGGCCCCTACCACCCTTTGAAGAATGTGATCCATCTTGGGTAAGGGGTAGTTATCTTTTAAGGATACTTGGTTTAGATTCCTTAAGTCCACACACAGCCTGATCTCACCTGTCTTTTTCCTTGTAGGGACTAAGTTGGAAATCCACTCAGAGAATCTGATTGGTGCTATGATGCCTGCCTTGAACATTTTTTGTACCTCTTGTTCCATTGCTGGGAGAAGCATTGGGTTGATTCTCCTCAGTTTTTGTTTAAAGGGCTTTTGATCAGGCTTAAGAGGGATAGTATGTTGGATAACAGAGGTGTCATAGGACTTCAGGTCCTCATAACTCCAAGCAAAAACATCTTGGAATTCTTTAAAGAGGTCAATGTATTTAGGCTTTTGGTCAGGAGGTAAGGAAGCAGACAATTTAATTATTTTGGGCTTATCAATGGTACCGATGTTGCATTCTTCAATGGCTGCATTCAGGGGCTGCATTTTTGGTTTTCTGGGAATATCATTTGAATCAAAGATGTCTTCTAGTGGGGTTAGGCCTGTTGGTAGAAAATTGTCTTTTAGCTCAATGATCTCAGTTTCGGTATTGGACATTCCCTCTTCCCAGTCAACTTGTTGGATTTGCTGAATATTTTCTATATTGAAAATAGTTGGATTTAGCATTTGTTTTGCAGTCCTAGGTGATATTGGCTGGGCAGTCTGTTGAAACTGTATTTGTGATTGACTTGTTGTCTCAAGTATTTGTGATTGACTTGCTGTCTCAAGTATTTTTGATTGACTTGCTGTCTCATTGTCAATATTTAATCCTGCAAATTCTTGCTGTAGAGTTAAAAACTGGTTTATTTGCTTGTCATCCTCAAATACTTGCCAATCATTCACATTGTTTGGAATAGAGGGTCTGTGTTTCACCTCAGCTGTAAAACAGTGATGGGGCCCAAAAGGCAGCTTGCAGGTACTTGCAAATGTGGCCAAACTATGAGCATGAAGGTTTTGGGTCCTAGGAATTTTGGTGATTTGGAATTCAGAGAAAACATTTAGTACATCAGCAACAGCAGCCCTATAAGTCCTTAGTCTTTTGTCATTGGTGACAAAATTTCCCTTCACTTGTTGAATGACTAAATCCGAATCACCCATGATTGAAACCCTGGCAGCTTGCAAAAATTTTACTAACTTGAGGCCTAGTAAAAGAGCTTCATATTCTGCCATATTATTAGTACATCTGAAGTTTAATCTATAGGCTCTGCCTTCTGCATAACTATTTTCTTTATTGTGTACCCAAACTCCAGCTCCTGCTCCTAACTTGTTGACTGAGCCATCAAACTCAAGGAACCATAGAATGTTTTGTTGTGAAGGAGTTTTTATGATCTTTTCATGGGCTGGCAAGGTAAGCAGAAGTTTTGGTGCTTGTTCTGGCTTGTCTTGTAGGGCAGTTACATCATTTACTTTGGTATGCTTGAAGTCTAGATCATCAGCAGTGTCTAGTATTTGATCAACTTTCGTTTTGTGAATGATGATTTTATCATCCGAGTCTTCTTCTTGTATGAGTGCATCAGTTTCAACATTGTTTTCTGTGAGAGCAGTACTGCTGTTAAAGAGAATGTATGAGTCAATGTCCGAATGGACAGCATATATGGGAAAGTTTTGAGGTTTTTCTTCACTGCTAACCATGTATTTCATGAGTGTTTCTCTGTACAGTCTTTTTGGTTGCCCAAAAACGGAGATGGTAGCATATGACATGTCTAATTGTAAGGAGCCTTGGAGTTTAGCTCCCCATGATCTTGATAACAGCATTCCATACTTAGGTGGGATATCAGCAACTACCACATCCATTAGGATTGTCTTGTTTGGGTATTGAACTAGAGAGACACATAGGTCTTTTATGAGACCTAGGCACTTGACTTGGCTGGAGTCAAAGGAAAACAGGTCCTTGTATGGTCTTGTTATGTCTAAGTTCAATCTCTCCATGACTGCTTTTGGCATGAGGTTGTGAGAGGCACCAGAATCAAACATTGCATTGTGCAATATTTTATCATGAATATGTAAGCTGACATAAAAAGGTAATACCCCTGTGACTACGGTTTTTCCATCCACTTCTGGCCCAAACAGGAGTTCTGGGGTATCATCCAGCACGTTGACATCATCCTTGTTGCTGGTGAGTTGAAGGGATTTCTTGATCTGTAGTTTATAGATATCATGTTTAGCCAGTTCTAAGAGGGGAATTGCTACCTTAAGCTTGCCAATTTCAGTGCCTAGATCGAAAGGTTTTTCAGATTGGGATTTAAGGTTATGGGCAGCAGTCCTTTCTTTTTTCATTAAGTCTTCTTCTTCATTTTTATCTCGATTTGGTGTCTTACCTGTGTTACTAATCTCTTGGGGAGTAATACTAGAATCAGGTTGAGCAGTTGAAGTTGCCATAGGTTGATCTTTCGAAAACCATGGTTCAGTGACCTCTTCAACGATTATTTCTTTTGCAGGTAAATTTGTTTTGTCACTAAGCTCTATGACTGTTTTAGACTGCTGATTACCCTTTATCTTTTCGGGCTGGCTTACATTCACTGTCCTGCTCCTTAGTTTATATTGTTTATGGACTTCATAAACAGCAGTGTCATAGCCTTGTTTAAAATCAAAGGATTCACCTGATTTGGTCTGGAATAGTTTGATTTCATCCTCCTCATGATCTTCTTGGGTTAGAAAGACTTGACTTTCACCATCTAGACCTATCAAATTAATCTCAGGATCTTCATTTGGTTCAGTCAATGTGGAAGTTTCAGCATAGTTTTCCTGAAATGGAGGTCTGATTTCTGGATCAGTATTGGCCCTACCATTGTTTGTGTTTGGGTTCCTCCTAAAATTTGGATTTCTAGGAGGGTTATTTTGTGGAGCTTCCCATGATGCTTTTCTTTCGACTGATTCCACTCTATCACCTAGTCTCTTCATGCTATTGAGTATGGCATCAAGTTTTTGATCAAAGGCTGTGGGTTCTTCTTTGTATATGCTTCTCTTTTCTAACCTTGCCCTGTTTCTCTTGGCAATCAAGTTTGCTTCTACTGTGACAGCAGCCTTTTGAGCGTCCTCAAGGGTTTCAGGTTCTCTTTCCCTCAACTGAAATGCTATGTCAGAATCAAATCCATCAGGGAATTTGTACAAGGCCAAATCAGGGGGGGGTCTCAAGTTTTGTGGTATTGCATTGTACACATTGTTGAATCTAGCACAATACTCTAGAACAGTCTCTTGAGGGCCTCTCTTGATTGTTTCATATTCACCAAGTATGTGCAGGGGATCTTTCTTCTTCTCCCATCTGGTAGTAAAGGCCTGATAAAGCTCATCAGGGGTCGTGATAGTATTTGCAGCAATTGACCTGAACCAGGTTCTAACATCACCTGTCAGGCTTTGGACAAAAATTCTCATCCTCACACTGTCATCATCTATCTCATAGTTTTCAAAATGGTCTTGCATCCTCTTAGCATGTTGGATGGCAGAGTAAGGGCCAGTGGAGTCAAAATATGAGATTTTGGTTTGGTAATCCTGGGGTAGAGCTGGTGGATTAGCAGGTAGCCGCAAGGGTGCATATCTATTTGCCATATTTAGTGGGTTGTGTGTATTTATAGGGCCTGCTGGGATAATAGGAACAGTGGGTACCACAGGGGTAACAGGTGAAGCTGAACCTGAATGATGGTTGAAGGGGATATGTGCAGTGAATGAGGATGAGGGAGGAGAACTTTGAGATGTGGATGGTGAACTAGGAGGACTTGGAACAGACCTAAAGAGGACTTTAAGCGGAGTAGAAAGGTTGGGAAAATCTGCAACTGAGGTCAAAATAGCAGGCTGGTCCTGCTTTTGTTGCTTCCTGATGTTTCTTGGAATAGTGTTTGGATTATCAACAATGATGGGTGGATTGGGGTCAGGATTAGCCCTAGTATGTCGAGGATTTTTCTTAGGAGCCAGTTTCTAACTGTTTTTTCAGGACTTTTATAGGAAGTTTATATATACAGGGACTGGATGAAGATTTTGGAATGGCTATATATGTTTCAAAGCTAAGATGAAGATTCCCTAACTAGCTCTTCCCTAAAGCTGTCACTGTGGTATAGAAACAGTTCTAAGGCCTCTTGGCTGGTTTCAGGCTTGATGGTAGCTTTGGAAGATAGATAGTAACTGAAAAATCCTAAGAATTCCCCAGTGGAGTCGCCAATTATGTTAACACCCAGGTTGTTCCCTATGACTCCCAAGGGAATACGGCCGGGGTAACCACTAACCAATCTTTGGATCACAGTTTCTAGCCAAACTGTAATCAGAGAGGGCTCTCTCTTTATGATTTGCCTCTGTTATGATGGAATTTTAGGCTAGCTATTTATGCTCAGGTTTTGGTTTAAGTTTTGGTTGAAGGATTTCTTTCAGGTCTTATGATGTAGTGTTTAGATAGTGAAATACCATTGGGCAATGGAGTCTGGAGTTGTGAAATGACTTGATGTACAGGACTGGTGTTGTTCAAACTGCAGGGCCTATTGTGTATTTTAGACAAACAAAATTAGATTAGATGATGAGGTACGTCAACTGATAGAAAGCAATTAAGAATTTTCTATTAAGTTGGTGAGGTGAAAGTGAACACACTGCACAGGAGAATGACTTGAATTCCTGTGACAAAGGCCACTGTGAAAGGTGTATTCTGAAAGTGCAGCAATTAAGAATTACACTTACCTAGATTACAGCTGAAGAAAACATTCATAAACAACACAGATTGAACTCAGGGTACTCAGTGAATAAATCCTGAAAGTTATTCTTTTTCCTTGCTGCTTAGTATTGAAAATTAGATAACATATATGGATTTTAACAAAAACAACTAATTAACAGGAAGAGTTACAGAGACTTATTGTATGGTGAAATACACAGGAATCCAGCAGTCATCAACAGGCATCAGAACGCATTCAACATTTCAGACATCCGAGAAATTCCATCGCTTTCTTTATTAGACTTCAGAAAGGATTACAGCATAAGAGTTTCTTTTGGAGAAATCAATAACAACCCCTTAAACTTATGCGAGGGGCAAATATATACTCTCGGTCTTTACAAAAATATCTGAGTTCTAAGTTATCTCAGTTTTAATAATCTCAACAACTCTTAAGATATTTACATCAGAAAGTTATTACAGCATTGAATATAAAGTAAATGTGTCTTTATACTTTGTCAGAAGATATTTTTAGCCTTTGGAGGCTGCTAAGTCAGTTGGAGTGACCTGCATAACTGCTGTGACAATGCGTTCTTTGAGCTGCGTTGCTGTAGATTTTCGGCCTGGACACCTGTAGCTTTTATTTTGCCTTTTGGCCGAAATCTCTGCTGAGTTGGCTCAGCTTTTAACCTTAACTGTATGCTGATCCCTTTGCAGCTGTCCTGTGTATGGAAGTTTTTTCCTTTTATATGAGCAAAAAGTTGCTGAATGGCACGCTGTTTATAAAATAGTTTGTATAGCATTGGTCCACCATTCTTGAGTAGGTAACTGATGCCTTAGGATTGCACCCATGGTCTCTTCTGCTTCTGTGTACTTGAAAAAGTTGGGAGCTGCATCAAAAAGATGATTGATCTCATTCATTATGAAAAATAGACTTTCTACCTTGTAGTAGATAGTCTGTCCTGTAGCTGGCCCTGTTTCCTCTGAGCTGCTGGGCCTTTCATTGATCTGGCTAGTGGCAAAGGTGTTGACCCTTTTGGCATATTGGTCATGGGTGTATAATCTCCCTGCGTTATTCAGTAAACCAGGGAGCCCTCTGCTTTCCAACACCTGAAACTTCTCCATAAATTTGTTTACCTCGGTCTGCATGTCTTGGGTTCTTCTGTCTAATGTCTGTACCAAATTCTTGAGTGTGAGAACCCTTTTGATTGACTGGATGTGCTCAGTTCTGTTAGGTATGCCCATGGCAGCCAACTGACTGCTTGTTTTGTGGTTGAGCACATTGATCATCCTTGTTGCTATTTCAGGCGTGCTGCCTAGAGCAGCCCTTGCTTTGTGAATTTCTGCTCGTGCTCTTGGAATGAGCTCTAATTGCTCGTGGATGGTCTCTATAAACTGCCATTGGTCAGTAATAGATTGGCCAATATTGGCCCACAGCACAGTTTTTAATTCAGCAGTTACCTTGTCCAGTGTGAGCTCCTTTTCCAGCTCTGTTATTCTTCTCTTTAAAGTTTTGACATCCTTTTCTTTCTCAGCCACATTTCTTTTGCTTTTATCATACTTGTCATTCACACTGGCTAGGGATTGTTTGACTTCATTGAGCTCTTTCATTTGAGCTTCCAGGACTTGTATTTCAGTTTGCAGCTTCTGCATATCCAGACTATGAGTCTGTTCTGTTGTTGGTGAAGCTGTTGATGTAGCCGGTGCTGTTGCTTCTGTTTGTTGAGAAGGAGGAGCAGTAGTAGTGGCATCTTCTTCCAGATTGATAGTTTCAGGAGGAGGTTGGGAAGTCTGCCCTTCTTCCCTTTGTGCCAAGGTGGCCTGTAATGCTGCCCGTGCTGCTTCTGCCTCTCCTAGCTTTTCCTGTGTTTGCATCAGCTGTTTGTACAGGGTTACCAGCAGAGTGTTTGCCCGTTCATCATGTCTTTGTTGGGCTACCTCATCAGTCTGAGGGTGAATGGTGGCTGGGAGTTTGATTTTCCTTCTTAAAGCTGCCAAATCTGCATCCCTTAATTTCAGGATCTCTTGTATGCCTTTGATATCTTTGGGATCATGCCCAATCTCTATAATAATGTCCTCTAAGGTCCTTATTCTGTTGTCTTTTGCCTGGGATGATGCCTTCAACAATTCCAACTGGGCAGCTGTATTATTAAGGCTATTATGTAGCCTGTAATTGTCTAAGGTTTGGTCTGCTAATGAAGCATAGACCATCTCACCCGTTTGTTTGTGTAGTTCAATTTTGTCCATCGGGTGGATGTCTTTAGCCATGACCTCCAAGTTGGTCCTCAGATAATCTGAAGTAGATTGTGGCTAAAGTGCTGTTGGCATAAAATGACTCATGATCATTTTGCCTTCTTGTAGATCAAAGGCAGACATGAGCCTTTGTTGATTTGTAGGAGCCATGTTCAGCAGATGATTGTACAGCTGTATCCTGATAGGCTCATTTCTCTTTTTGATTTCGATGAACTGTTGCTTAATGCCAAGTTCACCTTCCTTTTGCTGCCTTGAGGAGCTGACCTCTCCTCCCAATGTCCTATCTTGTTCCTGTTGGAAGGAACTAGCTGATGTTTCCCTGCTAGGTGGAACTATGCCAAAGGACTGCCCCATTGGCATTTCTTCTTCAGAGAAGGGGTTTAGTCTTTGCCTTTTCTCCCCATGAGTTGTTGATGCTGTGGGGGGAGTCTCCCTGTCTCTTTTCCTAAAGATGAATGTATCCTCCCTCTGAGGGGTCTGGAGGATTGATGCCTCAGCTGGAATATCTTGCCTTGGAGGCACTATTTGCTCAGTGGTTTTAGGATTTTCCACTGTCTTTTCTTGCTGGACAGGTTGCTCCTGCCTTTGTTGCTCTTGATGCTGCTGCTCTTGCTGCCCTGGCTGTTCTTGCTGTACTCCTTCTGCTTGCTTTTCCATCTCTTCTTGCTGTTCTTGCAGCAATGTTTCTACCTCTTCTTCCGTTAAAGGAGGTGGCTGTTCCACCTGCTTTTCTTTGCCCTTGTTGTGTGTAATATCCTCGGCAGCCTGCTGTGTTGTTGATGAGGAAGTTGTTGTCCCAAGTTGCCTTCTGTATGTGAGGGGAACCTGTACACAATTTTCCAGATCAGCATTCTTTTGAATATTTCTGGCTTCCTTTTCTAACAACTCTTCTTCACTAAATTCCTCTTCTAAGGTGCCCTCTGCCCATCTCATTGTGTTAGCATACTGCTCAATCTCAGGCTGCCTCACATGTGCATAGTTTCCTAGTTTATATTTGATTCTTCTCAGTGAAATGAAGTGATTAGGGTCATAGGGTACCCAAGAAAAACTGGTTTGTAATCTGAGGCCCTCTAGGATGCTGTCTGCCTCTTTCCATCCCTCCTCTCTTCTATTGTAAAGGAAAGGTCCCAGCTGGCTCCTTATCTTCAGCTGTACTTTCTTATTCTTGCTTTCAAAGTGATAGCAATCAGTATTTCCGAATTGCCTGAAATACTCCAAGGCAAACAGTCTCATTGGGACATACCTGGGCAATCTATATGGCTTTAACTCACAGCCATATATCCTGATCACTGTGTGGTGTTGGTAGAAGTACCAATCACCAATGCTGTATTTCTTAGACAGATGAAGAACTCTCCTCATATCATCAGTCAATCTTGGAGGAGGGACACCATACAATAGTGTCAAAGCTGGGTGAATGAACAAGTCCACAAACTCATTATATGTATATGGTGACACTGAGCTGCAGTGGAAAACTGATGTCCAGAAGACAACTGATCTTGGACTCCCCTGGGCATTAACTTTCTTCAAGAGGAGTGGGAAGCTATCTGATTGGTAGAATAGAAACAAATGGTAGATGTATGAGGCATACCTAAATAATCTCTCCCTTGGCAGATTTATTAGCTGCTCATGGATCCTGTCTGCAATATATGTGGCATAGTCATAGTGAATGGCAGGGGCCCTTCCAGGTGAAAATATGGACAACATTGCCATTATACTGTGATCCACATCCTCCACTCCCCTGAATCCCAGGACATAACTGATTAAATCCACCATCATTTTGCCCAAATCATTTAAGTATGCATATCCAATGGGAGGAGTTCTGATGGCTACAGAGGTTGGTGTGACAAACAGCTGATTGATTTTGATGATCTGATCATCTGCCAGCTTAGTTCCCTTCCTTATTAGGTGCTCCATGGAGAGAGGAGCCAATGACTTCGTTGTGTGGAAGTGTAGCATCTCATTGATACTCTCAGGGGTAATTTGAAATAGGATTGAGCCAGTGGGGCTCAAAACAGCTCTTTGACAGGGGTCATAGCACTCCTGACATCTGTGAATGAATTCAGGCAAAGGGATAGCCTGAGGAAGGTTATATATGGGTAGATTGGAGTCCCAAATTCCCAGGATGTCAGCTCCACTGAGGTGCTGGGCTTTTAGTTCATTGAGCATATGAATGTTGTATTTAGAACCCATTCTAAACCACTCCATCATCTGGTAATCCACATCTCCTAATGCTTTCCACTCCAGTTCTTTTTGAGGGGCATTCAGTGGTTTGATATTGAGTGCAATTGGTGTCTCCATGGTGCTTTTAAGTCTTCTAAGCTGTAATTGAACTGTTTGAAGTAGGCAAACCAGTTCAGGGAGGATTTATCACAATGCAGGTGAGTTACGGGTATCAGAGGGGAATTAATCCAAGAGCAAGTGAAATTTTGTTTGAATTGGGGCTGCAATACTGTCAGGCCTCCCTCTGTCACTTGTAGGAAGTTTTGAAAGGATATAACTACTTCCTCACGATTGCGCGAGCATTTCTCAATTGTTTTGACAAAATTTGGGAATTTTAAGGCTCAGCTAGTGTTTTTCGAGGTGTTGATTGAAAACAGAGGTCTGTAGAGGAATTTCACCGGTGAATTATGAGTTTTAATGTCCCTTTAAGCTTCCTGTGCGATTTTATAGACAACTGCAGGGGTACGGAGGAAAATGATGAAAAATACCTGGTAGAACAGCGAACAGAGGTTGTCTGAGTAGGCAAGAATGGTACTCTTGAGGTCGCCTGGTTGATTTCAGCAGGTTGGCGAGGAGTCGGACGCGAACGGCATGCGACTGAGCAAGAAAATTTAGAGCGAAAAGAACGTAAAAGCGCAAATTTTGGCCATAATATAGACTTTTTCCCAAATTTGGCGCTCTTTTGTGATGACGTCAACATGACGTCATTGGTGGGTCAGGGTCGGATGACGTCAGCTGACGTCATCGGGTGACGTGGCGGGTTCTCATTGATCCATGGGGGATGATGAGGTGGCAGCCATGTTGGCGGAGGGGTGGATAAAGGATGGAGGAAATGGCATAGGTGGGGTGATGTGGCGCTGAGGTGGGCCAATTATCGAGCGGCTAGGGCCGTGGCGGTTATGGTTAAGTGCTGTAACCGTCACGGTCTCTCGGGGCGGCTTATATACGGCACGGTTAGTGTCAGACTCTGACCCGAGAGAGCGAGAAGGGGACGCGTGTCACAGGCCTGACGTACCCCTTCGTCATCTTCTAGGGTGGTAACGGGGGGACGTCGGGTCCAACCCGATATCGCTGTGGGCCGTCGGTTTTGATGGACCCGATCCAACGGCGGACGGGTAAGGGACTTGACCGGTGGATACGGACGGGCGGGTTTGAATAAAATATTATATTTTCTGAAAAACGCGCCAGGCGGAAAAGATCACGGTCTATGCGTTTGTAATGTTTTTTTAAACGTATTTTGAAAAATCAAATATACGCGCCCGACTTTGGTTTAGGCGGAAAAAGTGGGTTTTTGGGCATTTTTCACATTTTCACAGGGTTTTATGGGTAAAATGGGTTTTTACATGGTTTTTTCTGCAAATGAGGGGTATAATGAGTTAATTGACCTGTAGCAAGGGAGAGAGAGATGGCAAAGGTTTATCAAAGTGACCAGATGTCATTTTGATCCCTTTTCAGAGAACATATGGCTATAATGCCAAGGGGAGGGGTATTTATAAAAATTTGGGGGTTTATACACCATGGTGTTAATACTATTAGGGGAAAGGGTAAGATAGGGGAGTTATATAGTAGAATTAGGGGTTAATGTGGATGAAGGGGGCAAATGAGGGGGATATTACTAAGTTTGTTTGAAACTCACTTAGTTTAGAGAGTAGATCAAAATGAAAAGATTTTTACACAAGAAATGTGGCTTTTGAATGAACAAGAACCACTATGAAACCATGATCTTCCTCCATGAATCTCAGCTGATAAGGGGATGTTAGCAATAAACAGAAAGGGGGGAGGAGGGAGGTTAGTCATGCTCCTTGATGTAACTTGATGAAGATGAACACCTTGTCACTTGATAGACTTTGCCTTGATAGGCATAGTTAACACATCTGCACTGGTAAAGATAACCTTTCTGCAACCCCAACTACTTACCCAACTACTTGCCTAGCATTTTTTATTTCTTCTTAGAGGGTGCACTTGGACTTGCAGACCCTTACTTGCCTTTTTCTTTTCTTTGGCTTTTTCTTTGTAATTGCTATCTACTTCTACCCTTATCTCTTCCAAGGTCCCAGATTAAGTTGTTGGGAGCCTTTTCTTCTCTACCTGAACTACTTGTCTGCCAAGTTTAAACAGTTTGGACAGACTCCTTTCTCTATTCTACAACTGCAAATTTAAACCATGGAATGATCCAGATTAAGCTGTTGAATCATCCATCAAAATTAGAAGCTCATACCAAGTTATAAGCATAATTTGAATTCTCTTGAAAATATGTGATCTTTGAGTCATCAAAGCAGAACAAATTTGGACCTTCCACAGCCAATCATGAAATATGAAACCTATTGGTATAGGTATCTAACACATAGTAAAGAAACACACTTTACCTAACTCTATACCTAACTCTATATTAGACCAAGTTGTACTTAACTATTTCCTATGTGTTGGAATATCCTAACATCCCCCTTAAGAACAACTTGGGATAGGATTGAAGGATTTACAAATATGACACAATAGGAGAAGGAAGGAGGCACTAGAGCCTATCCCCCCTTAGTGACAACTTCCTAAACTCCAACCATAAATCGAAGTTTAGTGAACTTCGCCTCTGTGAGAGCCTTTGTAAAGATGTCTGCAACTTGATCATCTGTTGAACAATATTACACTTCAAGAACATGGTCATGAATGAGCTTTCTGATGAAGTGCATGTGCAGTTCAATGTGTTTGCTGCGCTGATGTTGGACTGGATCTTTGCATAGTTGAATGGCACTTTGATTATCACACCAAAGTGTAGTTGGATGCTGATTCTGAAAGACAAACTCTGACAGGATCTCATGAAGCCACAAGGCTTCCTTACTAGCTTCTACAGCACCATAATAATCGGCTTCTGCTGAAGAAAGAGAAATGGCACCTTGTTTCTTGCAAGCCCATGTAATAGGTCCTGAACCAAGAGTGAACACATAACTTGCAGTAGACTTCCGATCATCAGGGTCACCAGTCCAATCGGAATCAGTGAAACCAACCAATAGAGGAGATGATTTGGCACTGTAATGAATCCCAAACTGAACTGTACCTTGAACATAACGAAGTATTCTTTTAGCTGCTTTCCAATGACTTTCACGTGGGTTTTGCATAAGCCGAGCAACAAGGCCAACAACAAAGGAAAGGTCAGGACGAGTATGGGTTAGATACAAAAGGTTTCCTACAAGTTGACGGTATAAGGTAGCATCAACTTCAGGAGAAGTACAAGTGACAAAAAGTTTGACTCCAGACTGAAAGGGAGAAGGGGCTGGCTTACAGTCTTCCATGTGAAAATGGCGTAGAATATCACAGGCATACTTGGATTGGGAAAGGGAAATACCTTCCTTAGATTGCAAGACTTGAAGACCAAGAAAATAATGTAAGTGTCCTAAGTCTGTCATTTCGAACTTCCTTTTAAGGCTAGAATTCACATGGTTTATATGGTTGGGATCACTACCAGTCAGGATAAGATCATCAACATAAAGAACAAGAATGATAAGAGACTTGCCCACTTTCTTGGTGTATACAGTATTGTCAGAATGACACCTAGAAAAGCCATTTTCTAAAAGAAAGTTATCCATTTTGGCATACCAAGCTCGAGGAGCTTGCTTGAGACCATAAAGGGATTTCTTAAGCCGACATACAAGGCTGGAGTCTATTTGTATAAAGCCAATAGGTTGTTCCATATATATTTCTTCATGCAAGTCCCCATGCAAGAAGGCGGATTTAACATCCATCTGATGGACTTCCCATTTGAAAGAGGCAGCAAGGGAAAGAACAAGGTGGATAGAGTTCATTTTGGCAACAGGGGAGAAGGTTTCAGTATAGTCAATGCCTTCAACTTGTGAAAAACCCTTAGCAACAAGACGAGATTTATGTTTATCAACTTTCCCATCTGGTCCATACTTGGTTCTGTAAACCCATTTGCATCTAACAAGTTTTCGTCCCTTTGGTAGAGGAACAAGATCCCATGTATCATTTTCCAATAATGAATGATATTCTTCATTCATAGCTGCTTCCCAATCTGGATGGCCTGAAGCTTCTGCAAAGGTGTCAGGATCATAATTCACTGAAGCTTGAGCCAGTAAAGAAGAGGCTCTATCAAACTGAGAACGGGTACGTCGCTGATCTGTAGGATCATCGGCAATATCACCTGCTGCATCCCGAGTAGCATGGACCCATTTTGGAAGCTGAGGAGCTAAAAGAGGATCCTGAGAAGGTGGGGGAGGATTTTCATCCTCGCTTTCATCATCTAGAGAAGAAATATTTTCAAAAGTAGAAGAGATAGGGAGAGGTGGCACATCCGCCGAACTAGGCTCGCAGGCCGATATATTTTCAACAAACTTTACATCTCTTCTAATGATAACATTTTTGGACTTAAGTGGAATAAGTCTATATCCTTTGACATCTTCAGAATATCCAACAAAAATACATTTTTCACTCTTAGGTTCTAAAGCTTTATGTTTCTCATCTGGAATATGGGCCCATGCTTCACTTCCAAAAACACGAAAGTGACTTTCATCTGGCTTGATTGAGCTCCATGCTTCTTCTGGAGTGATATTATTTAAAACCTTAGTAGGAGTATGTAATTTGCACAGTTAATTGCTTCTGCCCAATAATTAAGACTAAGTCCTTTAGATTGAAGCATACAATTAGCCATTTCCTTTAAGGTGCGATTCTTCCTTTCAGCTACACCATTTTGTTGTGGAGTATATGAAACAGTATGTTGCATTTGAATTCCATTCTCAGTGCAAAAGTTGATGAATGTGTTTTTAACATATTCTCCGCCATTATCAGATCTTAACTTAAGAATTTGATGTCCAGATTGTTTTTCAACAAATGCCTTAAAGGCCAAGAACATGTTAAATACTTCACTCTTGAGTTTTAAGAAGTATACCCAAGTGCGTCTGGAGAAATCATCAATGAAAGTTAAGAAATACTTGTAGCTAGAGAATGGCGCAACTGGAAGTGGACCACATAAATCACTATGCATGAGACATAAAGGGGCTGAGGCGTGCCAAGAGGCACGTTTTTAAAAACTATCCCGATGATGTTTTCCGAGTACACATCCGGAACAAACACGATCTTTGCAAGATACCATTGGAAGACCTGTCACCATATTTTCTTTACATAGATTCTGAAGAGAGCGATAGTTTAAGTGACCAAATCGCTCATGCCAAAGTTTGCTGACTTCATCATTATGAGCAACAAATATTGAGGGAAGATTTGATGACCCAAAGTTGTGAAACTTATACAACCCTGTAGAATCATCAGCAATGCCAGTAGCTAAAATCTGTCTAGGATCTCTTAGGTCCTTAATTACAACAGCGTGAGGTGAAAATTCAACGATTTTACCTTCACCTGAATGAGTTATCTGATATATAGATAGAAGGTTGCAGGATAAGGTTGGAACACATAATACATCATTAAACTAACCATTGTCTAGATGAACAGTTCCAGTCCCTACAACATTAAGAGATCTATCATCACCAACATATATATTTTTGGTGTTACAATCATTTAAAGAAGAAAACATGGCTTTGTTTTTGGCCATGTGATAAGAAGCTCCAGAATCAATGAGCCACTCATGAGAATGAGAAGAAGAAGATAAATTTAGTGCATAGCCAGACCGAGATGCTTGACAACCACATGCAGAAAGTGCCATTCCTGAAGATGAAGTTGAAGTTGAAGATTGCTCCAAATGGATGTTATGATTCTTCATTGTTGCTTCCAAGGCTTCCATCTTCTTAAAGCATTTGGATTCTAAGTGGCCATCTCGATTAAAAAAGTTGAAATGTCTATCAGTCTTCTTCCATTTGTTTTTATTTGTCTTATCATTTTGTTGAAACGATTTTTCATTTTGAGGCGGAAATTGCTTAGGACCCTTGTTTGGTTTAGGACCATTCCTTTTAGGATACGACTTCTTAGGATTCTTTGAATTTGGTTGCTGTTGGGCGGCTAACGCTTTCTTAGAAGAGTTTCCAAGATGAAGAAGACCAAGGTGTAAGATTTTTTCTTGTTCTCTTATTAAAGAATCACAAAAGGAATCAAAGGAAGGGGACTTGTAGGCTTGTCCTTGAGAAATGAAGGCTTCTCTTGTAGAATGGAAGGTGGAAACAAACACAGAATAGGCTGGTCCCAACTTAGTAAGAATGGAGTAGATAAGGCTACTATCTTCTTTCTTAACCTTAACACCTTCCAAGAGAAGTCTAAGGGTCTTGAACTTGGACAAAAAATCTTCAATGCAAGAAAAATTATTGGGGTCCAATGTAAGCAATTCATTTTCAAGTTGATGGGCTTTAAGTTCATTTTTAATTCCAAAGACTTTAGTAATCTGTTTCATTGCTTCATCAGGAGTATCAAGTTCTGCAATATGGAATCTAAGATCTAGAGAAATAGACATCCCTATCAACCCACGTGCTTGGTCTTGCCTATTTTCCCATTTAGCTTCCTTGTCTTCATCTTTCGGATTGGTCTCTTGGCCTATGGCTATTCTGTAAAGACCTTTACTTCTAAGTAAATCCACAATGTAGGACCACCATTGGACGTAGTTGGTGCTGTCAAGAATAACTTGGCATGGACTTTCCATTTGAAAAACAACTGAAGCTATAGATGCTGAAACTAAGTGCTTCAATGGAAAGATCTCGAAAAATTAGGCTGTTTAAAAAAAAACGGTTCTGAAAACGGCTTCCGGATGAAGAAGTTATGGCTTTTTGAAGAAAATTTGATGAAGTCGCCGACGAAGTGGGAGAATGTGCGGAAATGAAAAATCCGCCCCCACAAAATGGAGTCTTGAACCCAAGACCTCTACTCTCATAAATTATCTTTGCACCAACTGAGCTATACAAAAGGTTTGAGAGAGAGAGAGAGGGGGGGGGGGGTGTTGATGCTTTGGGTTGCATGCTTGCTTTGAGAAAGCTCTTTTTCCCTACAAAACAAAAAACACAAAACCCAACACGGAAATACAAAAAAAAATGAACCTTGCGACTCGAAGTTAGCTTTAGCCGAAAACTAAATATTTTCAAAAATGAACCTTGCGGCTCGAAGTTAGCTTTAGCCGGAAACTAAATATTTTCCTCAATGTTTCTGATTTTCCGAGATCACACTAAGGCGCAGCGGAAAAGAGCATACGCATGAGAAAAATCCTTCCTTTCTGTTTCTGATTTGCCCAGATCGCATGGAGTCGCAGGGCAAAGAGTATACGCAGAAATGAAAGGTATAGATCCCGTAATAAAAAAAAACTAAATAAACCGAAAACCGAAATAAACGGGGAGAAAATAACTGTAAACTGCAAATAAACACTGTATACCTCCAAATCTTAAAAATGACGCAGCTAGGGCTACCAGAAACCTTTTCGCGTGAAACTACAGGGATTCCTCACTAGAACAGATGCTCCCAACACAACAGAGCAGTCCTCTCGGCCTGAAAGCAGTCAGAAATAGTAGATCTAGGAAACGGTAGTCGGATGCAGTTCTACCGGCTTCAGATTTGGATCACCAACGGACGCGGCCCTCAAATAGCTCTGATACCATGTAGGAATTTACAGGGTAAGTTCCTCAGACAGAACACCAAAGGACACCGCTCACAAACAGATCGCAGATCAATACACCAGTACTTTTGACGTGGTTAAAACCCTCAAAGAGGGAAACAGTCCACGGCCTGAGCCAACGCAGCCACTTCAGGCAATTTATTAATAAAAGAATGAAAATTTACATAAGCTTCTCTCATGAATGGTTAACCTACAAATGACCCTCCATGCTCTTTAAATAGAGATCATGGACCAATCGGGTGTTAACTCTATACCAGACCAAGTTGTACTAGACCTAACTCTATACTAGACCAAGTTGTACTTAACTCTTTCCTATGTGTCGGAATATCCTAACAACATTTGCATATAGATCTCAAATCACCGACTACTGAAAACAATGTCATTATAAATCATTGTTTCAATCACTGAATCATTAAAAAATTGAATCACGATATATACATCAATATCGATTCATTGAAACCCCAACCATAATGCAACATCATCATTTATCAATATACCAAGCCAAAATCTAATCAACCCAATCAACACTGTCAGATACAGACCATGCTTCTCAAGACATCATTGGTAGCCATCAAAAAATAGAATAGATGTCATAGAATGTCATCAATAAGCAACTCAAGCCCTAGTTCATATATGTGACATCCACAAAACATATCAGCATATGTACGTCATTACCATGCAAAAAACCCATGTATATATTTCAACACACTAAATACATTATCACATAATTTATACACGAAAATATTGAACCAAATATGTGTATGTATGCAACATTAATGAATAAAACTCGTGTATATATCTTAAATCACTGAATCAATCCTTCACTGCAAACCTAACACATATTGTGCATACCTTACTTTCAAATCACAAATCACTTCAAATGCCTTTAACCAGTTCTATCTTTGTTTGCAACTTAAAAAGAAAATCAATCAATCATATATTTCAACATACCTTCAGATCTTTCAGATCTGAGTCTTATCCTTCCTTTTTGGTGCACACATGTTTTAGATCACACATGAATAACTATTCATTTCCATGCCCAACAGCTTGATCGCCATCTCCTTATATAGAGTTTTCCTTAGCCAATACCTTTGGCAAATCCTTTGGTAAAGTCATTATTATTTATTGAGGAGATCAAATGAACATTGTTGCTCTAATTACTACGAGCCAATACCATGGTAATGACCCCTGTTATCTAGATCTCCATGGTTCATATTATGTATGCAACTTTTAGTCACAATACCTACATATATATGCGGCCCTTATTCATAGGAACATTGTATACTTTCTCAAAATTCACATTTCTCATTCATCTATAACTGAACTATCATTTCTCTATCCATATCATATGTACATGTTATCTTCTATAGTACCAAAATCATATTATTACACTATTTTCATCAAGTATATCTTTATCAAGCAGGTTTCCATCAAGGACAACGCATTAGCCATAATGCCAACATAGGATACATATTGAAACGAGTACAACAATTATGAAGATTGAAACTAGTTAGATTTCTCAACAGAAGAGGGATATTGACGTATTGAGATAAGGAGAGGTTGTTCCTTCAAAGACAATTACATATATCTCTGATATTGATTTGCTCGATATTGATTTTCCCCTTTCCCTTCTCTACTTGTTTGGATTAGCATACAAAACATAATTCATTTACAATCTTGAGTTCAGGAATGAGGATGCTAAAACAGATATAGGAATGATGGTTCTTCTTACAACTTTTCATTAAAATGGATCGTATTTTCCATTCATACATCATTGACTTTAAAATATATGTAAACCTAAATGGAGAAGAGGATAAAAAATTAGTCAAGAGTTTCTCATCATCACACTTTTTCTTTTCAATATTTTCCACATTGTCTTTTGATCCAAACAGAAGCATCCTTCATGCAGATTCTTATTAAACAAAACATTGAAGAAAAGACATGACAAAACAAGGAAACAAAACCAAAAGAACAAATCAAATGGAGAACTGAGCTAAAAGGAAACATGTGAAGAAAAATTAAGAAAACAGATAAAATACTAGAGGAGAGAAGGTGCAGGATGAGTGTACAATGGAAACTAAAATGCAGCTAGACCTACTCCTAACCTAACCATCTAGAAGGTCAAGGCTAAGTGTAATTAAATTTTCAATGACGCCACCGTAGTTTTTCTAGACTTTCAAACACAAAGATAGGATAAATCAAAATAGATATAAAACAATGTGCAAAAGAAAAGGTAAGAACTTGAATAGTTTACATAAAAGATAAAAGGTCTTTTCTAGAGGCAGAAATTCGTTCCATAACAACTAACCTTAACTAACCTGCAACATTACCCTTTCAATAAGAAGAACATTCAAATAAACCTCAAATACTCCTCATGATTGTACCTTCATCTATATTGTATTTCTTAGCAAACATCAAAAAAGATCGAAGCTCATTATTAACAATAGGGTTTGCTAAGTAAGATCTCTCCAACCAATCATAGAATTGGTCATGAAATCCAAAAGAATCCTTTTGAAAACCTTGAAACTATTGGGAGAATGAACTTTCAATTAAAACATCTACATTATAAGAACAACATGTTGACAAAAAGTTAGAAGGATATGTCAAATCAAATATAATATCCATATCAACATGAGGGTTTTGATCCAATGAATGATTCAAGAATCCAATGATGCAAAAAATAACTAATTGGTCTAGAAAAAAATTAGTTTAGACTTATGTCATTCATGATAAAGATTAGGAGCAGATTTTTCACCAAAGCACTTAACAGATATGAATTATTCAACCAATGATAATATTTAGAATGATCAACTTCATAGCTCTATGCATGCATGAGAGATATGCCTTCAAAACCCAAGTTAGATACAAGAGGTATACATGGATATGAACTAAATACAACAAACACCTTTAAAGGATCAAGAACCCGATCTTGAGAAATAGAAAAATTACGTTGAAAAATCCCAAAATCCATCAAGAATGAATTTGCATCTAGTGAAATAATATGGAGGAAAGAGTTTTATGAGGAAATATAGATCTGACATGGTTTGGGGATCTTATTAGGATTGCGAGAACCTAACATAACCATCAACAAAAGTTCAAGTACCTTGACTCCTTGACAAGTTCCAGAACTATGAAAAGATGGATAACTGCATTTTGAAAACATAGTCAGAATGCAAATTGCATGTGGACAGATAATATCTGTTAAATTAACATAATCACTATTATCTGGATGGAATACATATACATCATCGATTTGATCATATTTTACAACCTCAACAAATAGATTACTCAAGTCAAAATATCCTCCTAATTGCAAATCTAGAGATGTATAAATTAGAGAAATCTCATGAGAAATTTGACTTGAGAAGTTGTCCTCATGCAAGACTAAAGATGATAAGGGATGGAATGGATGCTCAATAATTTCACTACCTTGTGTTAATCCAAAATTCTACTCATTAGATGATGAACTTGAGGAGCATGGAGTATCTTCATCACAATTTAATGCATTACAAACAACAGGGCACAAGGGATAGAGAGTTGAAGAAGAGGTTTCCATAATACAATCTTCTTTGATAAAACTAGATTTAAGATCTAAATATTTGATGTCAAAATCTTCTTGAGAAATTGAAATATCAGTTGGTGCACTTGGGAATTCATCATCATATACATCAATGGAGTCAACATCATCAATATAATGGTTTCCCAAGACTTTAGATTGATTAGGAAAATTGATTTCATTTTATTGTATATCAATATTACTAGACTCTACATTGGCCAAGAGTGGAGGAACAACATCTCAACATAGAGTAATTTGAAAAGGAAAAGAAGATCTAAATAACCCTCACCTTTCTACTCCTCTACCTGTGAAATTTGACTACCTTGCACATGATCCCTATTTGGATTTGGAAGATATTGATCAAGCATATCAAAGGGTGAGGGATCATAAGAAATACATTATAGAGAATGAAAGGTATCCAAATCATATTCAAGACTAAATTTATGAGTTTTAATATCATCTAGTCGAATCGAAGGATTAGTATTCACCCTAGGCTCCATGAACCATTCCAAAATTTCTTCCATTAGATCTAGATCATGGAAAGTGGATGAAGGTTGAAGAGGCAGATTAGAAATTTTATTTATAGATTTCCCAACTCCAACATCATCACAAGAAGGCACCCAAATTGGTACTGAGAAAGGATGAGGACAAGGAACAAAAGGAATAATCAAGTTCCTCCTCTCAAATTATGGGTGTCTCATTATTTGCAAAGGTTGGGAGAAAATAAACATTGAGGGGTTCAAATTTACAATGTTGTGAAGAGATTTGAGCCAAATGTTCAAACTTTTGTTTAAAGAAATTCCAATTTGTAGCCTCCCTAGAAAAATCATAACATAGGTGAATAAATTTATGAAAAATCCTCAATTGAATCATCAGGCTTCATTGTTAATTCATTAATCATTTTTAGTACATCGTGGTAATCATACCTATCAAAGGCTTGATGAAGTTCCTAGAAGAATTGTTCAAATGAATGAATGAAAGTAAGTGGTAGGGTATGACACCATTGTTTAACTCAGACTTCAAGAGTGAGGAAGAAAATAACACAAGAAACATATTCACAATCAATTTCATAATATTCATAAAACTTGAAAAATTGAAAGATATGATCAGCTATGGATGTATCACCCTCACCCTCAAATTTTAATTGAGACAAGTGATTCAAATGTTCCTCGAGAATTCAAAGTATAAAATTAGATCTATTAGAAAAACATCATGGGAGTATGATTTAGGGAAGATCCATTTAAGATAGTGTTGTGGTTAAAAATTGCACTAGCAACACACGTGTAGCAGGAGGCAAGGAAAGCTCCCTAGAGATAGCCTATGGGTTGATTGTAGACCAGTGCCTAGGACATCTTAAATAGTGGAGTGCTTGTAAGGTTGTATGTGAGGGGTTCCAGAACTCCAATTGTCACATAAAAGGTAGGGGCTTGGTTCAATAAGCTTTCAAAGATGAAGATTCAGGCCAACTCATGGATCCAAATGTTGGGGGGGTATTTTGGCAATCTCAAAGAGAAATGGCTTCTCCTTCTGGTTGCCAACACATGAAAATGAGACAACTTAAACTGAAGTTGTATTGATGGTAGAGAGGAGGAAAGGAGGGATAGAAATAGATGCATAGGGTTGTAACAAACAAAATCCTATGCAGCAATGTTCCAGTGGAAAGGGGAATTCAATGGATAGGGTTGTAATGAATATAGAATCCTAAACCAGGGTTTTCCAATGAGATGATAGAAATAAAGGAGCAAAAGAAGGTTTCAGATCAAACATAACACGGGTATCGTTCTCTGCCAAAGCAACTAAGATAAATCCATAGGTTGAAGAGGAAATAATTGCATTCATTAAACTATTTCAAAGAAAGAAAAACGCAGGTGAAATGAGATTACCAAGAGGAACTTCTTGCACATTAATCATGCTTGGAATCAATAGGGAAACACCATTTATCCCAAAGGGCCCAATAACTAGTCCATACACTCAACCATGATATCAGTGAAGTCCCATAAAAACATATTGAACCAAAATGGCAACACATAGTTCCTCCCTCACCAGTATGAGAATCTGGAACCTTTTTATTATGTTTCATCCCCCTATTTATAAGAATATGGGGAAAGCTTTGAATTACAATCAAAATATCTAAGCCTGAGCCCCAGCTGTCATGCTAGACTAGTTGCCTCCACTTTGTCAAGCTCTCCTACCACCTACCTAAGATTACAACAGGGGTCGAATCCATTTCTTATAAAAATACAGAAATAAATGCTCAAAGAAAGAAAGTCGAGAGAGGAAGGAGGAGGTGTCCACTTGCTGCTTTAGTGGAGGCCTTGGGTGGAGCCACGTCCTTGCTGTTTTCATGCTTCTCTCTGTTGTTGAGGCAGTTTGTTGCTGCATTAGTTGAATTTTGTCAATTCTACCTTAACTGCCTGAGTGAGCTATTCTGTGGGGAAGTGATGGAGTGTTTCTCAGAAGTGTTGCACTGTGCAGAGGAGCGAGACTCAATTCCGAGGCATTAAGTCTTTGTAGAGGCCTCCCATACTATCATTTATGCACTACCCCTTGCTTCATTTAATATTGAATTTTCTGACTCATACGTCTTTTGAAACCACTGCAAAACACTATCAGAGCACCACGGCCGCAGGTCCTTAATTTTTAAAACAAATGAACAGGAAGGAACTTTTAATTTCCCCTTTAGACCCCTATGCTTTTAGCCCCTTTATGATTTTCTTATCATATGACCAGGGACTACGACTAAGAGCTTAGCCCTTGGGTGCTAAGGCCTTCAGGCTCTTGCATGGGGACTTCTTTCCTTTGTTATTATGAGATCCTACACTTCGGTGTGTTATTGTGTTTTTCTTGCGGCTCTTCGCTTTATCCTTGCGATCGTCGATCTGTGGGGTGGGCGAGCCAAAATATATCACAATCGCAACTGCGGAGTGGGGGGGACTCTTTACCTTTTTTTTTGGAGTGGGCCGATAGTCCGGACGCGAGGTCCTTATAGACCCTACCCTAGTCATTTATCGCATCCAGGAGAGGAGTCCCGCATATCGCAATCGCACTGCACTATTGTCTTAATCCTTTACCCCTTAACTGCTATGATCATAGATATGCGAGGTGATGTCATCACTACCACGTGTCACGCTATAGTTGGTGAGACATTCCACCTGGAAACAACCCCATATGCCCCCTAAAAATGCCCAAAACGAGTGACACATGTCCACCTACCACTTCTTCTTTCATACTTTCCACGCCATTGTTGACGTTAGCTACCATGTCAGCTCGGTAGACCAATCAGAGGCTACCACATGCCCCTCCTGGAGGAGAGAGAAATAGGCATGTCAAGTCCTGTTTTTCCATGCTTTCCTTTGTATTTAAAAATTAGCCCTCCCCAACGATTTTCGTCCGTATCACAATATCGACGATTTCTTATAGTTTCATACTTGTGACCCTGTCGATCGCTGATTCTACCTGGAGGAGAGAGAAGGGGAGGCCCAACCCTTGGTTGGTGCAGGAATTTCCTTTGTAACTCAAAATTGGCCCCTGCCGGTGGTACAACACTATATCGCAATCAGCCCCTATAAGGTCTTTAAATGTTTAGATTACGAGACTGCTGTGATGCGGGACGTGGGATTGTGCAACGTGGAGGAGAGGGAAGGGGGGTCGCTTGCTCCTATTTTTTTAACCATTTTCTTTGTTAATGAATTTCCCGACCCCCCATGATATTACATCGTATTCCAATCGGCCCCCCAGCATAGTCTTTAGGACTTAAATCTCACCAATACCGATAAACATGGTGCCTCGACCCGCGGATGTCGATATATGATATCGGTGATCGACGAATCGCAGTTTCTACAATCATTGATGTTCTTTTCCTCCTAGTCCTACCGATGTCGATATACAATGCACCCAGACCCACCGATGTTGATATGTGATTTTTCCCTCAAACTTAGCCATTTTTTGGGTTTTCTGAGCTTTCTAGAGGGATTCTTCAACTAGCCCTAACTTCTGATCCAGGAACCTTTTTTGGACTTCTATATACCCCCAGAAATCTCTTTCCGAGCACTACGCACTAGAGAGGGTCCCATCTCATTCTAATATCTTTTGTGGCTTAAAATTTGGCATAAAACATCATTATTATGTGGCTTCTAAATCCACTAGTGATTGAAAAATCAATGAGTGACAACATTGGATCCTATTGGGGATAGTACCTTGATGGAAAGGTGCTGAGAACCTGCAAACCAGTATCCTCCACCATTGGGCATGGATTCAATAATATATGAACTTTGTAATCAACAAACTCTCCAAGGGACTTTCCTCGAGAATATAAAATGCAGAAAAATAAAAATTCTAACTAAAAAGTAAATGCTCAGCTGGTGAGCTTATTTATGTACAATCCTACATATGCGCAGTAATTAATTCAACTAAGTATGTTCAAATCTCCAATAGAACCAGGTCATCATCAAAGTACTGGACCACATGCCTTCATACTGCTGAAAAAGAGAAATTAAAACAGGTATGCACCATAAAAAATCTTCAAACAAGGATCTTGATACATGCTTTAGAAATAACCTTTGTTACTGACTTAAGAACCTGCTCATGTACTTAGCCACAGGGTCATGGAATGAACAAGAAAAATTTGCAGCTGCTTCCTTTTCATGAGTAGTCTGCTGCCTGATATCCTCTTGGCCAGGGAAACTGCAATCATTGTTCATCTCCTCAACTTCAACCTTTTCAAGAAAAGCCTGCTACTGGGAGATTTTTTTCCACTTGCTAGAAAAAAGCTCCTTCTCAACCTCAATGACCATTTCCTCCTCCTCTGGATAATATGAATCATGCTTTGGAGTAGGATCTTGATCTTATTCTCTAGGTGAAAGATGAGAATTGAAAACTAGAGGCTCTTCACTGACTTCTTGATGGGCTTCCTCTTCTTGCACAGCTTCCCTAACTGGAAGTGTTGTGGCTCTGCATCACTTGACTCTCTAGAAAAGTCATATTTATCATAGGAAGGAGAAACATCCAGTTCAGTTGAATCAAACCCCTGAGGGTTTGTTGGCAGCTCAGTGATATCTCCTTCTTCACTTTCTAGCTCATTGGGTGATGCTTCCTGATGCAAGTAGATGTTTTCTTGGAGTGGAGCTCCGCAAACATCTTCAGCAAGGTCTTCAACCTCGGGAATGTCTTCATCATTAAGAGGTGTGCATCAATGTTCAAATAAAACGTTTGAGGGGTAAACTCCTTTCTAATGTTGATGGAATGTTGTATGAAAATACTTCAAGGAAGGAATGATGCCACAAGGTAGTGTTTCATACCAAACTCTAGCACCTTCTTCTAAAGAATACATGAACAACTTCATTTGTACATCTTCAAAGAAAATACCTTGTTGCTCCATGCATTTGTGAAACTCTTTTAGGTGTTGATCGGGCCTTCTCTCTGTGTTCCCACTGAATCTAGGAAAATAGCTATCCCACTCATGAAATGAAGGGACATGATGGGGAGAACCAACAATAGAAGACAGATCCAGTGGGGTGAATTTTTTACCAGAAATTAGGGAAGGGCCATCTTGAAAACCTCCCGATATGATTGATTTCAGATTCAAATATAGGGATATTTTAAAACTGTTGTAGCATCAGAGTGAGTACAGGGTTGCTTGAAAGCCAGGATGATCAAATGGATATATGGATAGTGGAGTCACCAGGATGTTTACCATAGAATTGACAGTGGAGTCGCCAAGGTGAGAGATCTTCAACCCACACTTCCCTAGCTCACTAACAGAGTGAATGTATAACTTTGTCATACCCAGGGAAAAATATTCTAATCTGTTCCCCGACAACGGTGCCAGAAAAATGTTGTGGCTAAATCTTGCACCAGCAGCACAAGTGTAGTAGGAGGCAAGGAAATCTCCCTGGAGATAGCCTATGGGTTGATTGTAGACCAGTGCCTAGGACATCTTAAATATAGGAGTGTTTGTAAGGTTGTATGTGAGGGGTTGAAGCACTCCAATTGTCACGTAAAAAGGTATGAGGGGATTGGTTCAATAATCTTTCAAAGAGGAAGATCTAGACTAACTCATGGATCCAAATGCTGGGGGGTATTTGGGCAATGTCAAAGAGAAATGACTTCTCCTTCTCGTGGCCGACACATGAAAATGAGACAACTTAAACTGAAGTTGTATTGATGGTGGAGAGGAGGAAAGGAGGGAGAGAAATAGATGCATAGGGTTGTAACAAATAGAATCCTAGGTAGAAATGTTCCAACAGAAAGGGGAATTCAATGGATAGGGTTGTAAGCAAGACATAATCCTAAACCATGGTTTTCCAATGAGATGATAGAAATAGAGGAGAAAAAGAAGATTTCAGATCAAACATAACATGGGTATCGTTCTCTGCCAAAGTAGCTAAGATAAATCCATAGGTTGAAGAGGAACCAAATTTTTCATTACACTATTTCAAAGGAAGAAAACACAGGTGAAATGAGATTACCAAGAGGAACTTGTTGCACATTAATCATGCTTGGAATCAACAAGGAAACACCATTTATCCCAAAGGGCCCAATAACCAGTCCATACACTCAGCCATGATATCAGTGAAGTCCCATAAAAACATATTGAACCAAAATGGCAATACAGAGTTCATCCCTCGCCGGTCTGAGAATCCGGAACCATTGTATTATATTTCATCCCCCTATTTATAAGAAGAGGGGGAAAGGTTTGAATTAAAATCTTAATATCTAAGCTCGAGCCCCAACTGTCATGCTAGACTAGCTTGCTTGGCTCTATCAGGCTCTGCTACCACCTACCTAAGATTACAACAAGGATCAAATCCCTTTCTTGAAAAAATATAGAAATAAATGCTCAGATAAATAAAGTCGAGAGACGAAGGAGGAGGTGTCCCCTTGCTACTTCAGTGGAGGCCTTGGGTGGAGCCACGTCCCCGTTGATGCCATGCTTCTCTCTATTGTTGAGGTTGTGTGCTGCTACATCTGTCAGCTTCTGTCAAGTCTGCCTTAACTGCCTGAGTGAGTTGTTTCGTGGAAAAGTGATGGAGTGTTTTTGGGTAGTGTTGTGTTGTGCAGAGGAGAAAGACTCCATTATAAGGCATTAAGTCTCCGTAGAGGCCTCCTATACTCTCATTTCTGCACTTCCTCCTTACTTCATTTAATACAAGGGCTACCGACCCATACATCCTTTGTAACTGCTGCAAAACACTATCAATGCACCATGGTCGTGGGTCCTTAATGTTTAAAATCAATGAACAATCATTTCCCCTTTAACCCCCTATGCTTTCAGCCCCTTTGTGGTTTTATTATCATACAACTGGAAGCTAAAACCAGGGGCTTAGCCCTCGGGCGCTAAGGCCTTCAGGCTCCGGTCCGAGGGCTTCTTTCCTTTGTTATTATGAAATCCCACACTTCAACGTGTTATTGTGTTTTTCTGGTGGTGCTTCCCTTTATCCTTGCGATCGTTGATCTGTGGGGTCGGGCTTGCCAAAACATATTGCAATATCAATTGCAGAGCGGGGTGGGGGAGGGGGATTCTTTACCTTTTCTTTTGGAGTGGGCCAAAAATCTGTATGTGAGGTCCTTATAGACCCTACCCTAGTCATTTATCACATCTGGGGGGGGAGTCTCAAGACTCCAAGACTTAAATCCTGCTAATACTGATAAACGTGGTGCCCTGACCCACTGATGCTAATATATGATATCGGTTATCGACGGATTGTAGTTGCTACAATCATCGATGTTCTTTGCCTCATGGTCCCACTAATGGTGATATATGATGGGCCCAGACCCACCAAAGCCGATATGTGATTTTTCCCTCAGACTTAGCTAGTGTTTGGGTTTTCTGAGCTTTCTAGAGGGATTCTTTAATGGGCCATAACTTCTGATCCAGGAACCCTTTTTTGGACTTCTATATACCCTTAGAAAGCGTTTTCCGATCAATACACACTGGAGAGGGTCTAATCTCATTATGATAACTTTTGTAGCTCAAAATTTTTCATCAAAAATCACTGCTATTTGGCTTCTGAAGCCACTAGTGACTGAAAAAGCAATGAGTGACAACACATAGTTTGTCATCTAGCTCTCCTTCTAGCACCATAATGTTGGTGGTGTTGGATACTGCCAACATACAAGGGGTCTCCTTGATGTGAAGTATGAATTCGACATCACACCGCTTAAAGTAGGAGCCCCATCTGGAGTACTGGCCTGGCCACCACAACTCAAGGTTTTCCTTAGATATAATGAATAACATAAGAGAGTATGCACATAACATTTGAAATCAACAAGAAATTTAACATTGTGGAACACCAATTGCAATGTGTAAAAGGCACCCTTGACGAGAGGGGAGACAAGAGAGGGTCTCTAGAAGGGAAGTGATAGTACTATCCTAAGAGAGGCATGCAAGAGCAAGAAAAAAATTGTTAGTTATCTGGACAAGTATCTCATATAGACACAATGATCATTAAATAAAATACAACACACATTGAAAAATGTAAGCACCAAATTCAATGAAGTAGTTCAATTTCTTTAGTACATATGAAAATAACATATACCGCAAACATCTAAAGAATAGTCTTACAATAATAACGATACATGCATGAAAATATGTTGGCTCAACTAACTTCTGATTATTAAGTGAAAGATCCAAGTACATAGTTACAATGGTGAGCCAATAGCTCTAACAGTGGAGCATTAAGTCACTTCTTGCTTCTCTAAACGAATTATCTTCCCTCCTATGCCAAGCTAGAGAAGCCAAGTCTAGCATTCCAAAGTATAAGACTCCAAAATCCCTTTGCTTTAGTTATGAGGTTTCTTTTATAGCAAGGGGAATGACCTTTCATATCCCCTATGACTCTTGGACTCCCAAATGACCTTTGAACTTCTATTGACTCTTTGGTCCACATATGACTTTTCATATTCCACATGTGACTCTTAGACTTCCACACATTTCATTTTTTCATTTTCTTTGAAAATACATTATTACATTCCAAATCATGTGGAAAAACACATTGACACCATTGGACTATGTGATGACACTTGTACAAGCCATCACTTGGCAATGATTACATGGAACTTCATGATGATGTAGCAATGCCAATTTTCTCTTCTATTGATGGTGCTGGAAATCCATCAACCAAGGGAATCTCCCTGATATGAAGTCCCAAGTAGACCTCACACCATTTTCTGTAGGACTCCCATCTAGTATAAAGGCCCGATTTTCAAATCCTCAAATATCTTCCTTGGCTCTAGCTGTCAGTGTAGGAGAGTGATGCAATGGTGTCTTTGAATAACAAGGTGAGTGTGCAACTCTGTCTGAGTTCTCTTCCTACAAATGGGAGGATAAAAGTGAGCCTCTAAGTGAGAGGTAATAGTACCACCTAGGAAGAGACACACATGAACCAAAAAGGCCTATCCAACATCCAAGGGAACTGTAGTCCACAATGGATGTGAAAATCATTACAACCAATGAATAAGGGAAGATTCATCTAACATCAAGTGGAATATTCCATAGCAAATGTGACGATCGTTATAACCGGTAAGAAAGGAAAGGTTTGTCTAGTGTCCCACGGAATAGTCCACAAGGATGAGGCAGAAGTGGAAACCATTACATCACATTCCCAACAAGATGAGCACTAAAATAGCTAAATTAGTTCAACTATCTTAGTACATGTGAATGCAAACATGAAATAAAAATGTTTAGATAACAGTCTTACAAACATTCATAAGTCATGCCTAAAAACGTGATGGCCTGAAAAGGCTTATATAATTAAGAAAAAGTTCCAAGACGCATATTTACATTGTACATCACTAGCCCCAGTAGTGGGACATTGGAGCCACTCCTTTCTCCTCAAAGAACTAACTGATCTCTCTAATGCTTTGCAAGAGGATCCAAGGTGAAAAATTCCTTTTCTCATACAATGAGGGGATATATATAACCAAACAGGTGATGCCTACCCCTTGTGAATCTTTGACTACCATCATGATTTTTCAACTTCCTATGACTTTTCAACTTACATGACTCTTCATATTCATGTGTGTCAATTGGACTTCCACTTTACAATACATTTGATTTACAATATGCATGGCCCACAATAGTGATGTGGCATGTGCCAACTCATGACATGACTTGAAATGACACTGCTGACATGGACTGGTTTGATAAAGTGGAAATTTTAAGCCGATGATGTTGTTGAGTGATGAATGTGTTCTTGGATGTGATTTCTCTTTTGCTTCGCATAAATTGATGGTGTGTTATCTTTAATGGTTTTCGGTCTTTGAAAGTAGTTGCAAATTTGTGCCCCTTTCCTTGATCTTAGTAGGTTCACTCATCCGTTCAAATGAGTCTTTAGGCATGCTTCCCTCCTTCTCCTTCTTCATCATCTCACCATGGCTTGATAGTGTACCTGTTCTTGCCATTCACCCATAATGGGATGAATTCAATCCAAAAAATCCCTAGTCTAAGATGATGCATTATTATCCATGAACTGAACCTAGGACAAGTGACAAGCTAGGAGAGAGGGCCCAATAATTACGCATTGCATAGTTCCAGGTGACAGGGAGAGGAGCTTGATCACTGAGACTACATAGAGCACAGCTCAAGCTTGACTAGGGAACTTTTTGTCTCATTCCCCACTAGGGAAAAAAAATTCACAGTGGCCACTGGGAGTGAGGATTGTGCAGTTCAAGACAGCAGTGGGTGATGCAGGATGATGCCTTGATGGGTCAGTTTTGTGTAGTTTTTAGAGGCAAGGAGGACTGGGCAGTAGAGAGACCTGGGAGCCAAATCTCTGTAGTTCTTGAGGACAATGAGCTCTGGATAAGGGAGGAAACTAGTGGAAACCTTTGCATAGTTTTGGAGGAAAAAGGGGTTTGGGATCTCTATGAATTGTGGGATTCTAGCAGGCAAGGGAAAAGCTTGAGGACTAAAAGTGTGAAGTGTGCAGTTCAAGGCAGACTGGGAGGCAAAACTGCACAATTCTAGGGGTCAAGGAAGGTTGCTGAAATCTAGAATTATGCAGTGAAACTGCCTTGGAGGATAGTGACTATGCACTATGTAGTCCCATTCAGCAAGGTCACATCATTGAGGGTTGAGAATGCACAGTGTGAACCTCAGTCAGGGCCTAGTGAATCTGAGTTTCCTAGTCAGGAAGATTTCCAAAAATGGATAAGTGTGAGGAAAAATGTGGACTTGTGATGACCTCGAACTGTGACCAAACACTTAGCATACTTCAATGACATGACAATCATAGACCATTGGAACAACTATAAAATAATTACCCTCTAAGTAATTGTTTCATGATAAGAAACGACAAGTGTGACACTTGAGATAGACTTTAGGACGACCGTGATGAAACTTGTGCAACATTGCTCAAGATTTTGCGTATGAGTGCAATAGGTGCTTACATGGATAGGAAAACTCGTATACACAAAGAACAACCTTTGAGATCACCATAAAAGGTTCACAAACATGACATAACATCCAAACATGCCAAAAGATGACAATCGATCCAACAAGCAAAAGGGGGAAAATGCTTAGAGAAAACACATGGAATGACTTTGAGTGTTGTCAACCATACATGTCATTGAAGACATAATGATATGAAAATGTTAAGAAGTCATTCATAATATGATAAGAGGTGTATTTCCAATTTATGAAGGATGTGCTTTGTTTTCATACCTACCCTCCAAATGTTTATGCATCAGATGGAGTCTTTATGAGGTCCTAATCTTCTATCATACATCGGGTTCCTTTGTCTTCTTATCTGAAAAATATATTTTCTCCTCAGCTCCTTAAGTGTCATATAACATGTACTCCTTCTTCATTACCTTCTTCATCATCTTACCATACCATGGTATAATTCATATATCTGTAATCTGCTCATGACAAGACGACATAAGTGAGATAAAACCCTAGTCTAAGATGTTTCATGATAATCCATTGAATGAGCCGAAACTAGTATTAGGTCAGGGGGGAAGGCTCAGTGACTAGACTATATTGGGGCATAAGATTGCACAGTTCCCATTGAGGGAAAAAAATTCTCATTTCAAGCAGGTAGTGGCTGCTGCAGGATGAGGCCCTAGAGGAAAAATTTGCATAGATTTTAGAGTCAAGGGGGGCTATGCAGCAGAGAGGCCTAGAGGAAGAATATATGAAATTTTTTAGAGCAGTGAGCTCTGGCTAAGGGAAGTTCATTGGATATCGCCTATGCAAAGTTTTGGATTCCAAGGGAGGCTGTGCTTTCTACACATTATGCAGTTCTAGCAGGCAAGGAGAAATCTTGAGGGTTGCAGATGTGAAGTGTGCAGTTTAGGAAGGTTTGATGAGGCTAAGTTGCTAGGAATCCTCTGAAATTTGTCTAAGCATGGGAACGGTGGAACCGATGTAAATAGTGATAGAAATTTATTATGACCACACACTTGAACACTTAATGATACAACATATATCATCTAAAACATTTGAAAATGTACTTCGCTTAATGCAACAACCTTTGTGGAAGTTTACGACAAGTGCAGCTCCGATGATAGACTTTGTGAGGATAATGAATACACTTGTTAATAGTGCGTTAAGATTTGGAAATGAGTGTGAAACGTGTATATATGATGAGAACAACTCATTTTCACAAATATTTCCACTTGAAGAAAACCAAAACTTCCCTATTCATCACAAGCGATAACTCCCATGCATGAAGACAACACATGCTATATACATATAAAAGCATGAACGACTCTTAAGATCGGAGAAGGGAGATTGAAATAATTAGCTTACCAATAAGAAACTAAGGAATTACTGATCACAGGATCCACAGTAGGCTCCAAAATTTTAGTGTAGGCCAAAATTTTGGAGGGTTTTTCAGCCACTACAACACTTGGCGACACACTGGTAGAATCCAACTTCTTTGTTTTGGTTAACTCCTTTCGTGTAGGGCCTTGGTTCCTTAGGGAGTATTAATTCATCATGAATATAACCTTGGCCTTCCCACTTACCCCACAAAAAAACCTGGTTCTCTCTATACCTTCTCGGTTGAACACAACATAAGATTCAACATAATCACAATGTTTCGAGTTGGGAAGGGTAGTGTAGCTTGCGAGCTTAAGATTTTCAGAGTACAAGTTTTCATCTTTGGTGTTGTTCTACTACCAATAGACCTAGACAGTACCCCAATGAATTCATGCAAGAATACAAACATTTCTTCACTACCAATGATCTTGGATAGTACCCTGGTGGAGTTGCTTGCTTCACCTCTCTGCACAGGAATCCTTTCTCTTCTTTCGCCTTTATTTATTTATTTTAAAGGGAACTATGCATTGGCAGTTATTTATTTTGGGGCAGAAGAGGGATCCCCACTTATTGAGAGAAGAAGAGGTTGTTCCTTCAGAGAACCATATGAAGACCTCTAATTTAGGTTCTTGTAGAAATTTCCCCTGTAGAACAAACCGATATATGCAATGTCCTAAAGCATAATACTTGTTCTACTTCTACAAAACATTAAGCGGGAGCATAATCGAATTCATGAGCAACATCAAGTAGAAACATGCATAACTGATCAAGAGAAATAATCACACATAACACAAGATATATCCAGGGAAAGCACCAGCATAAAACCCCAACCATGTATTATCAATCAAGTGGAAATCCTCTTCACAATAAAAAAGGAATTAGCTCTCAAGCTATTTAGTTCTCAATGAACTATGAAGATATGAAGATATTTCTCATGAACCAACCAAGCCCTATTTATATAGGTTTACCTGTGGTCCTTGCATATTTTGCTTAGGAAATAATAGCGAAAGCATATGCTATTAATTCCAAACATACCAAATTAATCAATGGTCCAACTACGCAATCCTTGAGGACACTAGTTCCTCAACCATGCAGAAACTACTTACTAGAAATAGTCAAGCATCTGATAGTCCATTGTCCCACATCTAATCTCAACTGGGTCTTTGACAGAACTAACATGCAACAGTTATCCATGAGTGAATCCTCATTTATCAAAAATAATAGTTGTCACATGCTTGCAAGCATTAAAAAACTATATTTTATTATTTTAACAACCTGTTAAAATAATCTAACTAGACTTGACTAGTTAGAACTAAGTCAACTGGTTCTATCATTATATAACTCATACTTATTCCCTCAATCAGTGGAGGAAATTAAGGATAAATTCCTCAATAAGTGGGACAACTCATGTGCATGCTCACAAAGACTTCAAATTCAAATTTCCTTAACTAATTAGCTCAGCTGAATTAATTAATTAATATTTCCAACTGCTGTTAAGACCAAAATTAGTTTTACTTCCTATAGATAGACTAGTGACTGCTATAAATAGGAAGGGACCCAGAAATTCTATTTTTAACAGTTTCACCTCTCACCCAATGTGGCCAATGACCTGACTGGCCAAATTGCTAATTTTAGACATGTTATTTTTAGCAGGTCTAGTTTTAGCACATTCTAAATTTAACATTTCTTGTTGCACATTTTTCAACACTCCCTCTCAACAAGAAAGGCTTTCTCTCGAACCTGCTCTTGTAACTCTGGAATGTTCTGCATGCAACACATCTACCTGGTCCACTTGCTCCAACAACACTTGGAACAAAAGCACTCCCAACTGAACACTCTATTGGGCTAGGAACATACTCTGATGTTGAAGCTCTACCTACTGCTGACAAGTGCTCCCTCTCTGACATCTGCGCTACTACAACATCTCCATGCATCTTGCACCATTGCACACCTCTCTGTGCCACCTAGCACTGTGCAAAACACTTGTGCCTCTCGCATTGCTACAACCTGCTAGTTATGCGTTGTCCTGGGATTCCTTGCACTGTCGCTCCATCCACATCTGTCTCTACCCAATCAGTCAGTTCCTGCTACTCCACATCGGGGTTCCTATAGCAAGGTCTCATCCAAGAGGTTGAGTACCTCAAGGATCCTGCCCCTCCTCCTTAGGACGATCACTCTATATCGCCCCACCTCCTACCTAGAGGTATGGCTGCATGTGATCCCTCAACCCACCTAGCTTGAAGTTTCCCCCTACTGGAGGTCTCTGCATGAGTAGATGTATCTACTCGATCTCCACTCAACTTCCCCTGTTGTGGCTGCTCCACAACCTCCTTAAGCTGTTGCACCAATCGTGGCTCCTCCACAATCGTCTGAGACTTCTTCTGGCTTTTCATGTTGAGAGGTAATATGCCCTCCCTCTCAACCACCAAGTCTCCATCAATTGCCTTGCTGCTCAAGGATTTGCATGCATATTGAACCTCAAGACCATACAGGTTCTTGACCCATGAACCAATCTGCTTCACCTATCTAGTGATGATGTGTCTAAGGAAAACCTTTCCCTTACTAAAGACTACATCATAGCCTCTGTCTTCCAGCATTGTGATCGACACCAAGTTTCTCTTCAGTCCTGGTACATACTTGACATCGGTCAAGGTAAGGCGAGATCCATGCTCCCTTTGAAAAATAACCATGCCTACACCTGAGACATTATACTTTTCATCATTACCCATCACTATGAGTATCTAGAGATCTCTCTCCTCCAAATTATTGAACAAACTTTTATCACTGGTCATGTGGAAAGAAGCTCCACTATCAAGAAACCAACCACTTCCCACCATGGATGAAACCATGCATGCGAAGAGTGTGAAATCCAACTCAAATTGTGAAGCAAGTGCCTCACCTTCAGATCCTTCCTCGGATCCCTTCTTGGATTTCCTCCATGGACAATTTGCAGCATAATTCCCACCTCATGACAACGAAAGCATCGCACTTTCGATTTATCAACCTTCTTCCCATCATTGGAAGAACTGGATTTGGAAAGAGAAACCTTCTCCTTCCCCTTCTTTGTCTTACTCACTAAGGCACAGTTCTCCTCATCATGCATGGGTGAAGAACTATCTCTAGTGCTTCATTTGATCTCCTCCTGCATCAAATCCGACCATAGTCATTCCCAATCTGGCAGTTTCTCCCTTCTATTCACCGAGTCCTAGTAGCTATGCCAACTCTTAGGAAGGACAAGGAGTACTAGACTCACCATATCCTCATCCGATGTCACGACCCCTACACTTGCAAGCTCATCCCTGCATGTGATGAGCTTGGTCAGATACATAGAGATCGTCTCATCCCTTTCACACTTGATCTTTCGAAGTTTGTCCTTCAGTGCCAACTTCCTCTAATCACTGCTATTCTGATATAAATCTTTCAATGTTTTCCACATTGCATGTGGAGTCTCCTTCCCAGGGAGGCTCAAGACAATGTGATCTCGCACTCCCTCCAAGATAACTCTCCTAGCTCTAGCCACACACTTCCTCCATTCCACCTGCTCGGTCTTGTCAGTAGGCTTAGGGATTTCTTGATCAATGAAATCCTTAAGACCATTATCTTCCAAAACTACCTCCATGCGATCCTTCCAAGCTATATAGTTTGAGCTGCCATCAAGGGCATACTCAAGCCTCAAACCATAGAATGCCATCAATGAAATAGATGTGATAAGAACTTGAGATCTATATCCCGAATAATAAACTTCGAATTTCTCCTGCTAGTATACTGTTATTGCTTGATTACCTGTGCTCCGATACCATGTAGAAATTTTGTACAATTTTTCTACAAATCAGCTAGCTTTGATACCATGTAGAACTTTTTATACAAATCAACTAGCTCCAAGACCATATAGAAATTTTACCTGTAGAACAAACCGATATATGCAATGTCCTAAAGCATAATACTTGTTTTACTTCTACAAAACATTAAGCGGAAGCATAATGAATTCATAAGCAACATCAAGTAGAAGCATGCATAACTGATCAAGAGAAATAATCACACATAACACAAGATATATCCAGGGGAAAGCACCAACGTAAAACCCCAACCATGTATTATCAATCAAGTGTAAATCCTCTTCACAATACGAAAGGAATTAGCTCTCAAGCTATTCAGTTCTTAATGAACTATGAAGATATGAAGATATGTCTCATGAACCAACCAAGCCCTGTTTATATAGGCTTTACCTATGGTCCTTGTGTAATTTTCTTAGGAAATAATAGAAAAAGCATCTACTATTAATTCCAAACATACCAAAATAACCAATGGTCCAACTACGCAATCCTTGAGGACACTAGTTCCTCATCCATGCAAAAACTACTTACTAGAAATAGTCAAGCATCTGATAGTACACTGTCCCACATCTAATCTCAACTGGGTCTCTGATAGAACTGACATGCAATTGAGTGAATCCTCAGTTATCTAAAATAATAGTTGTCACATGCATGCAAGCATTAACAAACTATATTTTATTATTTTAACAACTTGTTAAAATAATCTAACTGGACTTGACTAGTTAGAACTAAGTCAATTGATTCTCTCATTATAGAACTCATACTTATTCCCTCAATCAGTGGAGGAAATTAAGGATAAATTCCTCAATCAGTGGGAATGTGCATGCTCACAAGGACTTCAAATTCGAATTTCCTTAACTGATTAACTCAACTGAATTAATTAATTAATATTTCCAACTACTGTTAAGACCAAAATTAATTTTACTTCCTATAGATAGACTAGGGACTGCTATAAATAGGAAGGGACCCAAAAATGCTATTTTTAGAACTTTCTATTTTTAGTAGTTTCACCTCTCACCCAATGTGGCCAATGACCTCACTAGCCAAACTGCTATTTTTAGACATGCTATTTTTAGCAGGTCTATTTTTAGCACATTCTAAATTTAACATTTCTTGTTGCACATTTTTCAACAGTTTTATCATTTAGATTTTTCCCCTTCTCCACTTCTACTATACGGATAAGCTTTAAAACACCAAAGTAGAAAAACCAAGTATAGGCATGAGGTTTTCGAACTAGACGTGGGTTCATGGTTGGACCAAAAATCTCCTTACGAATGGATCGCATTTTCCATCAGAACTTCATCATCCAAAATATTTGACCAACACAAACAGGAAGGATAGATGGCTAGTCAAATGTTGAAGTGTCACAAGACTCTTTATAGTTCGATGACACACATACTATGAAATAAAAACAGGTCTAGGCACAATACTTATTTGCATAGTGAGAGCAAAAGGAAAACTCAACAAAAAAAGGAAAACAAAACAAGAAAAAAGAAACACACAACAAGGAAACAAAACCAAGAGACAAGAGAACAAATTTGGTTAAAGAAAACATGGTGTAGAACCATACTAAGAAAATGGGGATGGACTACAAGGAATGAGTGTCGAATGAGTGCAAGAAAGGGAAAGCTAAAAATGTAGCTAATCCTACTCCTAGCCTAATAGCTAGAAGGTTGGGATTATGTGTAATAAAATTTCCATTGAAGCCACCGTAATTGTTCCCGACCTACATCCACAAAGATATGACTAATTAAATCAAATATAAAGTGATGTGCAACAGAAGATACAGAAACTTGAAAAACTTTCACAAGAAAGTGAAGGTATTTCCTGTGTGTGGGAAGGTGTGTCACACCCACTACTTTTATCCAATTCACATGCTTACCTTTTTTATCAATACCATATTTAAACAAACCTTGGAAGCCTCTTGCGGATATGTCTTCATCTACATTGAGCTCCTTAGAAAGCGTGAAGAAAGATTGAAACTTGTTATTTATTACAGAGCTTTCCAGGTAAGATTGTTCTAGACATTCAGCGATTGGATCTTAAAATTCATGATGGCCCTCTTCAAAACCTTGTGATCTTGGAAAAGCTACATTTTTTTATTTGAGAAGCAGGATCACGATGGGAACCTTATAAGGGAAAATATATCCGATAATTCTTAGCATTCATGCGAAGACAGTGAGGACTTGCCATAACCATCAGTAAGGTTGAAGTGCCTCACCTACTTGACAAAAATCTGAATAGAGAGATGTTGAACAATGAAGATCAAAGGGTGTGAAACAAATTTCATTGGATGTGCTGATGGGAAAATTATAAGCTGAATGACAGTCACAAAAGATAGAGAAATGGCCAAATTTGTTGATTGAAGCATCATATTCCTAGTTTGCAATAAACAAATAAAAATAAATTTGAACAATCTCATGAATGTTCTGAACAATTAACCAAGTTCCTTGCGAGACAGATATGACAGACCACCATCCTACAACTAGTGACAAATTGTAAAAGCATCATAGTCATCAAAAGAGTTTAAAAAGGATGCTAGCACCATGAATGCATGAGACTAGTTGAGGCATGATGAAAGGAGAAGAACTTGATTCGTGTGACAACTTGTGCATTCATTATCACTCAAGGAGAATTATGGTGCGATGAGAGGACAAATTTGCGACATCAAATTCACAAGAAGACCCAAAAGTTGACCATTAAGGGACGAATTTGATAAGCATGATTTTTCCAAAGAAAATATAGTCCTTAAGATGATCAACTTCACAAATTCCATGACTTTATCAGAGATGCACATTCCCAACCTAAGTTTGTTGTGAGAGAAATGCATGAAGATGAATTAACTACAACGGATTCTTGAATTTTTTTCATAATTAAAATCTTGAAATTTTGAAAGATCACACTTGGAATACCAAACATATTTCACGCGAAAATCCACATCAAGTGAAACCATGTAGATAGACGGATTATTGAGAGAAAACATATCTTATTTAGTTCGGGAGGCTTACCAGAGTCGTGATATCCTAACATAACCATCAACAAAATTTAAAGTGCCTTGACTCCCTGACATGTCCCGGAACTTTCTAGGATTGTAAAATCGCATTTTGAAGCTTGAACCAGATCATGCATGGTTTGAGGATAGTTGTTGTTACTGATTTCAAAACTACTCATTGGATGGTAGCCATCTCTGTCACAGGTCTCACCAGACTTTTTAACTTCAACAACCAGATTGCTCAATTAGAGAGGCTCTTTAGATAGCACATTCAAAGATAAATGAATTGGTAAGATCACATGAGCAAGATGATTTGACGAGTTATCTTCATCCAAAAGAAGAGATTATCATGGGTGGGAAGAGTTCTCTATGGTTTGACTATTTTCAATTTCATCACGGACCGCCTCACCACCTTGTGTCAATTGAGGGGATAACTCACTGGATGAAGAAAATGAAAAACATGGAGTATCTCCATCACAAGTGTATGTTTTGTGAATGGTAGGAAATAAGGGATGAGGTGAAGGGGAAGTTTTGATATGAACATATTCTTTGACTGAAGAAGATTCTAGATCTAAATTAAAATCTTCATGAGGAATTGAAAGATCATACGATGTGCTTTGGCATTCGTCATGGCAAGATAGAAATATTGGAATGGTAACTGCCCAAGGCTAGAGGTTGATTGAAAGAATTGATTGTATTGAATTTTCCACCGTGATTAATAGATTGAGAATCATTCAAGGTGGAAAGGAAATATCTTGACATGGAACATTCTAAAAAAGTGAGGAAAAATTGAAAGTGTCCTCACCTTTCTACTCCTCTACTTGAGTAATTTGACTGATTTGTACATGATCGCAATTTGGGACAGAAGCTTGAGAATCAAGAGAATGTGAAGAACCAGTTGATGGAGTAGATTGATCAAGCGAATCATGGTACAAGGAGTCAGGATGTGAAGATGATATAGGATAACAAAAATCTGGATCAGCCTTGAGATTAGAGTTGTGAATGGTGACATCCTCTTGCGGAATGAGCCTTTGTCATAGGCTTCATGAGCCATTCTAGAATTTTCTCCATTGAAGCGAAAGAAGAACGAGAAGATCGACTGGATATTTTATTCACAAATTTCCTAATTTTACAATCACTGCAAGGAGGGGCCCTCATCGGGACCGGAAAAGGACGAGGACAAGGAACAAAAGGGGTAGTGAGTTCCTCCTCTGCAATTTGAGGTGCCTTATGATCCGCAAGAATTGGGGAAGAAGGAAAAAGAGGAGGTTCAGGCTCATTGTATAAGGAGACATGAACCAAGCACTCAAACTCTTGTTTCAAGAAATACCAATTCAAATGTTTTTCAAGAATTTTTCAAAATAGGTGAGGGAACCGATCAGAACAATCCTCAACAGATTCATTAGGATTCATTCTTAAATGACTAATTATTTCACAAACATCTTGGAGGTTATACTTATTGAAGGATTTATGAAGCTTCTAGGCAATTTGAACGAAAAAATGGATATAAGCAATGGGTAATGTATGACATCATTGAATAACATGACCCTTGAATGTGAGGGTGAGTAATCTATCCATGACATCTTTGGAACCTATTATGTGACAAAGACAAAGACAGATAACTTGAAATAGATGTTCACAAAAAGTTGATTGACCCTCACCATCAAACATAAATTTGGACAGGTCATGAATAACTTCCGCAGGGATGGTACAGTTAAGCTATTTAGAAATACATTATAGGATTATCATTTGGGGAAGAGCCATTTTGAATAAGAGATTCAAATCAGCCTCAATGGGCACAACCTGTCATCTAACCCTCCTTCTAGTGCCATTTTTTTGACAGTGCTAGAAATTCGTCAACCAAGGGAATCTCCCTGATATGAAGTCCCAATTAGACCTCACATCATTTGGTGTAGGAGTCCCATCTAGTATAAAGGCCTAGTTTCCAAATCTTTAAAGATCTTCCTTGGCTCTAGTTGTCAGCATAGGAGAGTGATTCAATGGTTTCTTCGAACAACAAGGTGAGTGTACCTAGTGAGTGTGCCATGTGTCTAGGTTCTCTTACTGAAAATGGGGGAGAAAAGTGAGCCTCTATGTGAGAGGTAATAGTACCACCCAAGAAAAGACACATGAACAAGAAAGGATTGTCTAACATCCAGTGGAATAGTCCACAATGGATGCGAAAATCGTTACAACCAATGAACAAGGGAAGATCTATCTAACATCCGGCGGAATAGTCCACAGAAGATGTGACGGTCATTATAAACAATAAGAAAGGAAATGTTTGTCTAGTGTCCCATGAAATAGTCCAAAAGGATGAGATAGGAAACCACTACAACACATTCCCAACATTATGAGCACTAAAATAAGCGAATTAGTTCAACTATCTTAGTACATGTGAAAGCAAACATGAAATACAAACGTTTAGAGAATAGTCTTATGAATATTAATAAGTCATGCATGAAAAAGTGTTGGCCTAAAAAGGATTTTGTAATCAAGAAAAAATTCCAAGACACATATTTACATTGCAAATCACTAGCCCTAGTAGTGGAACATTGGATCCACTCCTTGCTCCTCAAAGAACTAACTGGTCTCTCTAATGCTTTGCGGGAGGAGCCAAGGTGAAAAAGTCCTTTGCTCATACAATGAGGGGATAGATATAACCAAACGGGTGATGCCTACCCCTTGTGACTCTTTGACTACCATCATGAATTCTCAACTTCCTATGACATTTCAACTTAGAAACGACTCTTAATATTCATGTGTGTCCATTGGACTCCCACTTTACAATACATTTGATTTACAATATGCATGGCCCACAATAGTGATATGGAATGTGCCAACTCATGACATGACTTAACATGACACTACTGAGAGGGACTGGTTTGATCATGTGGCAATGTCAAGCTATTGTTGCTATGAGTGATAGATGTTTTATTGGATGTGCTTTCTCTTCTCTTCTGCATAGCTTGATGGTGTGGGGTCTTCAATGGTTTTCGGTCTTTGAAAGTAGTTGCAAATGTGTGTCCCTTTTGTTTCTCTTGGTAGGTTCAATCATCCATTTAGCTAAAAATCAGTGCTTAGGCATGCTTCCCTCCTTCTTATCCTTCTTCATCATCTCTCCATGGATTGATAGGGTACTTTTTCCTTCCATTCGCTCATGACGGGATGACACCAATCCAAAAAATCCCTAGTCTAAGATGATGCATTATTATCCATGAACTGAGACCAAGAAAAGTGACAACCTAGGGGAGAGGGCCTAGTAACTGTGCATTGCATAGTTCCAGGTGACAGGGAGAGGAGCTTGATCACTGAGACTCCATAGAGTGCATCTCAAGCTTGACTAAGTAACTTTCTAGCTTAGTCCCCACTAGGGAAAGAAATTGCTTAATGGCCACTGGGAGTGAGGATTGTGCAATTCAATACAACAGTGGGTGATGCTGGATGAGGCCTTGAGGGGTTAGTTCTACACAATTTTCAGAGGCAAGGAGGACTGGGAAAAAGAGAGATCCAGGTGCCAAATATGCACAGTTCTTGAGGATAGTGAGCTCCGGCTAAGGGAGGACACTAGGGGACACCTCTACGCAGTTCTGGAGGCTAAGCGGGGTTGGGCTCTCTATGCAATGTGGAATTCTAGTATGCAAGGGAAACGTTTGAGGACTGAAATTGAGAAGTGTACAGTTCAAGGCAAACCAGGAAGCAGAAATGCAGAATTATAAGGGTGAAGGAAGGTTGATGAACTCTGGAATTATGTATTGCAATTGCCCTATAAGACAATGACTGTGCACTGTTCAGTTCCATTCAACAAGTTCACATCGTTGAGGGTTTATACTATGCAGTGCACAGCTCAATCGATGCCTGGTGAAGTTGAGTTGCCCAATCAGGAAGATTTCCAAAAATGGCTAAGTGTAAGGAAAAAGGTGGACTTGTGATGAAATTGAACTGTGACCACACACTTAGCATACTTCGATGACATGACAACCACAGACCATCAGAACAACAAGTAATGAATTACCCTTTGAGTGAATGTCTCATGATAAGAAACAACAAGTGAGACACTTGAGATAGACTTTAGGAAGACCGTGACGACACTTGTGTGACGGTGCGTGCTCAAGACTTTGTGTATGAGTGTGACATGTGTTTACATGGCTAGGACAAATTGTATACACAAAGAACAACCTTCAAGATCACCAAAAAAGGTTCGCAAACATGACATAACAGCCAAACATGTCAAAATATGACAACCAATCCAGTAAGCAAAACGAAGTAAAATGTTAAGAGAAAACACATGGAATGACTTTGAGTGATTGCAAACATACATGTCATTGAAGACATAATGATACGACAATGATAAGTGATCATTCATACTATGCTAAGAGGTGTATTTACAATTTATGAAATATGTGCTTTGTTTTCATACCTACCCTCCAAAGGGTTATGCATCAGATGGAGTCTTTATGTGGTCCTGATCTTCTATCATACCTAGGGTTCCTTGGTCTTCTTATCTAACAACTATATTTTCTCCTCAACTCCTTGATTGTCATCGAGCATGTCCTCCTTCTTCATTACCTTCTTCATCATCTTGTCATAGCCTGGTAGAATTCTTGTATCTATAATATACTCAGGACAAGACGACATTAGTTTGATAAAACCCTAGTCTAAGATGTTGCATGATAATCCATTGACTGAGTCGGAACTGGTATTAGGTCAGTGGGGAAGGCTCAGTGACTGGAGTGGACTGGGGGGTAAGACTGCACAGTGCCCACTAAAGGAAAAAAAGTATGTAGTTCAATCAGGTAGTGGTTGTTGCGGGATGAGGCCATGGAGGAGAAATCTATGCAGTTTCCAAAGGCAAGGGGGACTAGGCAGTAGAGAGATCTAGAGGAAAAATCTGCGCAGTTCTTGAGAGCAGTGAGCTCCGGCTAAGGGAAGTTCATTAGAGGTAGCCTCTGCTTAGTTTTGGATTCCAAGGTAGGCTGGGCTTTCTATGCATTGCACGGGTACATCGTGCAAGGAAAAATATTTAGGGTTGCAGATGTGAAGTGCGCAGTTTAGGAAGGATGGATGAGGCTAGGTTGCTAGGAATCCTTTGAAATTTGGCTAAGTATGGGATCAATGGAACAGATGTGAACAATGATATAACTTGACTATGACCACACATTTGAACACTTAGTTATACACCATAGATCATCTAGAACATATGAAAACATACTTAGCTTAATGTAACAACCTTTGTGGTAGTTTAAGACAAGTGCGGCTCCAACAATAGACTTTGTGAGGATAATGACAACACTTGTGTAATAGTGCGTGAAACTTTGGAAATGAGTGTGAAACATGTCTATATGATGAGAACAACTCATTTTCACAAAGATTTCCACTTGAAGCAAACCAAAACATTCCTCTTCATCACAAGCGATAACTACCATGCCTGAAGATGACACATGCTATATAAATATAAAAGCATGAACAACTCTTAATATCTAAGAAGGAAATTTGAAGTCATTATCTTACCAATAAGTGACTAAGGAAAAACCAATCATAGGATCCACAATAGGCTTCAAAATTTGAGTGTAGGCCAACATTATGGAGGGCGTTGCATCCACTACAAGATCTTCTTACTTCTTTGTCTTCAATCTTCATGAACTATCTACTTTGTTCTTCTTCCTCACCCTCTAAAGGGTCTTAGATCATCATGAGGACCTTTGAGTTATATGCAATGTATTCATTCTATCATTGTCTAAGATGTATCCATGTATCCATGATGTTTTTTCTTTGTGTTTCTCCTCTGCAAGTGATTTTATGTTCTTTCTCCTTGATATCTTCCTTCAGCATCACCTTGCCCAGTTGAATTTGTATGCTTGCCAATGAATTTCACTCATGACAAGGAAATATCAGTGTTGCAATAATCTATTCTATCCCTAATTTTCTCATGTAAGAAGTTTCTTGTGATGGGCCTGTGAAAGGATTGAGAAGGAAGAGGCTTGTTGGGGATTAGCACAGTTGAGATCAGAAGTGGTTAGGGAAGGCACCACTACTCACTAGAATTGCATTGTGTGCTATGAAGAGGGCTCTTCAAGTTCCAATGCAGCAAGCAAGTGCAAGAGACAGTGTGATGAGCTTGCTAACTAAAATTACGCAGTTCTCAAAGCTAAAGGGCAAAGAAGACAATGATAACACAGTTTAGATTCATAGTGAATAATGGAGGCCCTCACTGTGGACTAGAATTGCGACGTGTGCTTGGGAGGAAGGACAAGACTCAATGATTGCACAAAGAAGGAGTCTAGTGGACATGGTTTGATGGCTTGTTGACTAAAACTACAACATGCACTATGAATGAGATGCATACTTTAGGAAGAGCATGGCTTTCATCAGCAATGACCTCGGAGAGGCTCCACTATCCACTAGAATTTTGAAAGGAAGGTAAGAAGAACAAGGCATTTCATAGTGAGGGGTTCCTGTCAATAGAGAATGAAAGACTAGGCACTGTAACTATGACATGCACAATGCTTGAGGGGTAGGATCCTATGCTAGCATAGTTTGCTTCTGTAATGGCTAAATGTCTACTAGAAATGTGACCTATTCTTAAGAAGGCTCACTGGAAGAGGAGATTGCACAATTGGCTAAGGAAAGCAGTAGAAGATTAGATCACTTTTTCTGGAAGGTGTTTGCTACATTGTGAAGGGAGGAGGACCTTTGCATAATACATTTTACTTTTCAAGGGGATGAAAAGGGTCCTTTCTATCATCTATAAGTGCTACATGCACTGTAAAAGTTAGAAATGATCAAATCTCAGTTCAGTGATTCAATACAAGCATCAAGGGTATGGTGACCATGCTTTGAAGGTTCTCAATGTGCAATCATAGGAGCTAACCTTGAAAAATGCTTAGTGAACTAGTTTGTGAGGTAGAATTTCATCAATGAGGCTCATGGATAGGTTTCGCTCATCACCATTTAAGAGAGTCAATGCCTTCATAACCTGCACTAGGAAGGAGGACCAAGAAGAGCTCCAAAATAGATAAGTGTGGGACAAGTAGAGTAAGAGAGAGAAAAGTATCCAAACGAGACTAAAACATATATCACACATATGAAATCCATCAATAAAAACTAGGGGACTAAACATGACTTGTGAACAACCATCACACCTTGAAACAACAACAAAGTGATAAATATTTCTAAGTGTGACAATTGAATGTAGCTTTACAACACTTAGAACACAAGTTGTGACACAAGTGTCAATTATGACCAAAAAGTGCGCTTATGAATGTGTCTAGTGCATAGTGTTATTATATGTAGGACCATCTAATGCATAAGGGTGTGCTTGACCTGACTTTAGTGATGTGCAAAGGTGTGACACATACAAGAGTGAAAATGATTAGAAGTGACATGTGCAACCATAAGAAAAAGTGAAAATTACACTTGCAAAAGTTTAAGAAAGTTAAGAAACACATGCCAGAGTGAAGACAACATGAAAACAACACTTATAAAATTGAAATCAAGAAAAAGAGACAACTATGAAAGTAAAAAATACACTTACAAAAACGAAGGTGCACAAAAATGACAATTAACAAAACTCACTGAAATGGAAGTACAATTACAACCAAAGTGAGAGATGTAGAAATTCTTTGTAGATTCAAGTTGCTTACATTATATGCTAAAACAAAAGATTTGAATCTACTCTTCTCATAAGTGGAAACAATTTATCGATCAAGAAATGACAGCATAAACATAAGACAAGATTCAATCACATATGCTCAAGGATTTATCTAAGGGGAAATATTATTGTTCAAAACCCATTCCTATCTTTATATTGCATTAGATCATGAATATAGAGAAGAAATACAATGCTTGTTCAACCTAAACTATCTCTGCATAAGTATAATCTATCTCACTTCTTCACAGGTTGACTCTGGCCAATACTTAGCCAATTGTGTTACCTTCCAATCTCCTATTTCACTTCATTTTTTCTCAAGGAATTAGACCCCTATTAATTAGGGAAATCCCCATCCTAAATTGCACAATCCCTATAAGCCCTTCTCTGACTGCATGCACCACCTGTACAACTCAGAAATTATACAACTGATAGTACACTTCCCTTGAACCCTAATCTCAACTAGGTAATTCGAATTTAATGCATGCATGAGTTCATTATGGTTGATTTATTAGTTATCTGGTTGAACACATGATGTTGCGCCCCACTGTTATACCTCATACTAGTTCCTCCAACAGTTGGAACTAGTTTAACTGACATTAACTCAGTTTAACTGAATTAAACTATTACAACTCAAATTAAACTCAAAATAGGCTTCTAAAATTTAGGAACCACTCTAAATGACTCAAGTTATGCCCTCAAATTGAATTAACTGATACAACCAAGTGAAATTAACTTATTTAACTAATTCTTGTTGTCTTGTGATGTGGAATTACAATTTTCTCCTAATTTAATTCAAGGGAAAATTAAACCATGATTTTCTTGTTTCCATTTTCAACAAGAGAGAGACTATCGAGAGATGTGGTGCACTGGTTGTCAACATAGGTTGAACATTTTGCAGACACTATTTTGATGGAATACATAGTGACTATCAACAATGACTAGACAAGCACTACAACTGAGCATTGTTAAAGCTTCTATTTCTAGAGAATGCGCAAGCCTTACTCTAAAGAACTACAGAACACCTATCTAAGCTTGTAAAAGAAAGGTGTTCTTGTGAATTCATCAAGGACTGAGCATGTGTGAGAAAGTGAAATTGACACTTAGAACTTGAGAAGAATACTTAAACACTTCGCAAAACATCAATCGACCATGAAGTGACCATGGGACGACAAATTGCAAGATCCTTTGTAGTCTCCAAAATTCAACTGTAGGAAACATTTTTTAGGGTGATCGTCGTAGCGACAACAGAAGGGAATAATTACCTAAGTCATGCTTGAAGGTGAAGGGTTACATTAAATTTATGTTTGATACACCACATGTTCCTCTATCTTATCTTTGTTCTTCCCTTTCTAGATCTATTGATTGTTAAGAACAATTAGAGAAAACCCTTGTCTTTAGATGGGTATAAATTCATGCCATAACTAATCAAGCTACACCTCCCTAGGAAATGGAATGTACTCAATTAGTTTAATTAGGAAATGAATCTCAGTAGCATGACATTATCTCTTTAATGTTGGTCCTTTATAATACCTTTGTACTAGCATCAAAATGTATAAATACCATATATAAACATTAACTTCACATATTCATATCAAAATCAAGTATTACATCATTAGGTTATTTGGTTTCTATTAATAATATTAATATTAAGGCTTTCTCATAAGGTTTAATAGAATTTGGTAATACATTATTATTAATAAATTTTAATAATAAGGTTTAAGGCTTAACAATAATATTAATATTAAGGTTAAGGTTAATAACATTAATGTGGATTTTAATAATGTTAATAATATTTATACTAGGTAAATAACAATTATTTAATAAGGTTTAACAACTTTATTAATAATATTATTTAAACCTTAGTAACTTTATAATATTAGATTAATAATTGTATATCAATAGATTTATCTACACATAATAACACACTAATAATATATTAATATATACATTAACACATTGACATGGTCAACCTGTGGACGGTGTTGGACCTGCCAATATTTAGGGGATCACCCTGTTACATAGTGTTTTGTCACGCCTCGTGCACTTCCCTATGACATAACCTGAAGTGCCTGAAACATGATCACTATACAATATACTCATCAATGTATACAGCTCAAGTCCCTCCTTTAACCTTGCTTGGAAAGTATCTGGAGCCTTCCCTGAAGAAATAGCTCATGAAACCCTAAAATGAGAATCATTGCTCTTATGAAACTCAAAACTATGATGATTGCCTGTTGAACCTTGTTAAGCCAACGATGACGTCACTCTGGTCTCTCTCATACTCACGATGGTCTTAAAAAAGAATTTTTCCCAAAGAGAATGAGAAGCTTCATGATCTAGAAGCCTCCAGAGCAGCGAGCGCGAGGTGGTTTCACATAGATGAGGTCGAATCCTCCTAATTTGACCTCTTGGTCTCATAACTATGAGCTACCTCCTTAAGATGTGGGCCTAATCCTATCTTTGGAGGAGGCCCCCTCTCCTAGCCTATAAATTCCCCCTCTACCATTCCAAAATGGTTGATCTATGTCCATTTGCACCCCTATGCTGAGCTTGTGCTTAGAGGTTATTCATTGGACTTGGAGAAGGAGTGTTGAAGAGTTTCTTGGCTTGGACTTAGATTACCACTCAAGGAGATCATTTCAACATCAAGGCTATGGTTGTAAGCTTCCCCTTTATTCTTTAAATTATAATACAAATGCTGGTTCATCTTCCCGAAATATATATATTCATGTATGTATTGGTTTGACATTCCTTGATCAGTTAAATAGGTTATTATTGGATTTGCTATTGGTTTTGGAATGCTTTGTTGTCTCTTGGTCATTTGTGCAGGTATATAATCACTGAAAGAAGCAGGAACAAGGCTATGACACAAGTGGTTCGAGGATCTCAACAAAGGAAATTGGATTAGCATCAGAGCAATGTAGGCCTTCTCTCTTGTTCTATTTTTCAATTATAATCTAGGAAGATGTCTAGTTGATTGTCCCTTCAGTTGCTAGACCCACTCATTGGGCTATAGGGATCATCTTTGTCTATAAAGAGGATTAAACTTGTCAACAAAATGGTGACTCCATTGGGGAGCCTATGGCCCTTTCCTTCCCTCCCTTCACCTTGTCTTTTGACGAGTTTGGTCAACCATTAATTTTTAGACTTCATTGCTTGTTTGTAGTCAGTGTCATTGTCTAGTAGATCCCTGAAGATTGTTAACTTGAGTTGTTTTCGAAAGTTTTGGATTTCTTTGTCCTTTTCCTTGACCATTGTGGATTTGAGTCTAACAGACATGATGATATCACGATTTTTTTAGTTACAATAGCGATGATCACTACTTTGCTGCTGACAGGTGTGATGATTGCAGAAAATTAAGAAATTTAGAGTTTTTTCTTTGATTTTCAGTTCTAGTTGTCTTCTCCTTGTGATTTACTAGTGTGTTTTTCATTGAATCTCTCATTTTCTAATTGCAATTGTATTTTCAATTGGGTTGAGTGTCCTTGAAGTTTGATTATCCTTTTAGGGTTCTAGGTCTTCTAGGTCAACCTTCCTACACTCGTTGGTCTTCCCATCAGAGATTGAAGATCCATTTCTTGTGTTAAAGAGTCTTTGTGTGTTCAGACATGTTTTGCAGATCACTTTTTGGTTCTTGTGCCTCAAGTTGTTTTCATCAGTGGATATAGTGAAAGTTACTTAAGCCTCATTTGACGAACGATATATTAAAAATTGATTGTCTCATTGGAATCAAAAGAAAGTGTTTGCTTTGAAGTAGTTTACGTTTTGAACTGAAAGTGAAAGTGCCATTCTTTTCCTAGTTTTCGAAACATTTTGTGTCGCATTCGAATCATTGATGTGGAAGATATTTTCTTACTTCTTGGTTTCCTAGCATTTTCTTTCCCTTTGCACTAGATTACATTAGTTGCATTTTGGAAAAGAGAAAAATCATCATTACATCTTAAGGAAATTTTTCTTTAAGATTTGTTTTGGCATTGCATTTGATTATCATATGAAAGATTAGATTTCATATTTTGTGTTTAGCATTTGAAAAGTGTTATGGATGCATTTTTGCATTTGGTTTGATGCATGATTTGAGTGATTTTCTTCCCTGCATAGATAGCTTTCTTCGAATTTAAATATTTCATTTCATCATCTAGTTAAGGCCTTGAAATTGAGACATAATTACAATATAAACTTTTAAAATGTATCAATTAACCTAAGGATAATTTGAAACATTAACAATCATATCTAGTGGTCTAGGTTAGAGACGTGTTCCGACATCTTTAAAGCCTAGCAGTTGTCATTTGCTTTAGCATTAGACAGTGCTAGCATGAACTTGCACTCCCCATACCATCGTGTATATAAAGGGAGACCCCCCTAGGTTGCAATCCTTTATCCGTAGGAAGCCGAGTCTACCGCCTTGTAAATGTGATACACTGAACACAGCATTCGAAGAGATTTCCTACATGTACATCAAGTCCTTGGTCAATTTATTGGCTAAGGTGTATATTGCAGTTCACGATTACTTGGTACTCCTTTTACCTAGATTCACCTGAGTAGTCATTTGATATTTTTTGACTCTTTAAATTTGAAGAGATCATCAAGCAACTTGTCCTTTCAAGCTCGCAAAACTATTGAAAGTGACTAGAGTCACCTTTTCGCCCTTTTCTCGACTCTTAAAAGATGAAAAGGAAATGTTTTTGTTTCTAAAATTTAACTGTCCATGGTAAACATGTCAATCCCAAGTAGTTTCTTCTTAGACCAAATTGAGTAATTCCCTGTTAATTTCAATATTGTTAAAGCCTTAATCAAATTGTTTCCTTTCCTTTTTTTCTATTGAGGGGAAGCCATCATGGTTGAACCATTGATTCCATCTCATAGTTCCCCTTCATTGTTTGATACTGAAGGGTGCTCCCAAGGAGTTCATCTAGAACTTCCTCAGTCACTTTAGGATCAAGGTGTTGAAATTGGAATTGTTCTGAGTATCCAACCTTTGTCTTCTCATCCGCCTCCATTAGATTCCTGGTCACCACAAGAATCTGATCCAGATTCCTCTGATAATCCTATTCAAACACCAGAGAGTCTGCAGACTCTAGAAAGTCCACCAAGACTGGTTGTCTATCTACCGAACCCTTTGTTCGATCCTATTGTGATATCTCCACAACGTCCATATAGTCCGTATGATCAACTTGGTATTCCTTTGGAATTATCTCCTCGTACATCTCCAGTTCCTCATCGCCAATTGTTTCCATCTATGCAATCAAAAGGCAAAGTCCCAGTCTCCTCTCTAGGTCATTTGGAAGTCTCCGCTACCCATACTCCTCCAATAAATGATGAGCAGGGATATGATTTCCCTCCAAAAGGCTTTCCTTATATGGGAAGAGTCTCGTCTCTTTCTTATCCTGAGCTCAGTGAGCCCACATTGCCGCATGGTTATTCCTCTTTAGCTCAGTTGGTTTCGGTCACTCATAGTGCCTTATCGTTGTATCAAAACCCCATTTGGTCTTCCAGCACTATGCCTACATCAAGTCCGTTCATTCAGAACATGACCTCTCGACTGATTATGGAAACTGCAATCACTTCAGTTCCAATTAAACCTTCCATTCTGTCTCAACCTGTTTTGATGTTTCGACCGACTCTTCCGGTTCAACTGACTGTCTGAGGTCATGTCTTAGTGAGTTCTTCTATCTCTCGAGCGAGTGGACAAACTATGCCACCGCCTAGGGGGAAAGATCCGAATACCCCCATTATGTCTAGCGAAACCAGTGTGAGTGGATTACAAACTCACATGGTTGGAATGAATCAACACTTTTACAACACTATTCCTAACCCTATTGGTCCATCCAAGTCAGGTAACATCCAATACCAATAGCCATATATGGCTTAGGTTCCATTCGAACCATATTATGTCCCATATGGTTCACAAGCTATGGTAAATCTACCTTACATTCCTTAAGTTGGGCCTTATGTTTAGCCTGGCTAATCCACTGTGCCTAGTGGATATGGCTAGATCCAATTCGGGAACTATCAATACCCTCAGGGTATGACTCCAGGAACTATCCAGCTACCCTTGCAGGAACATTGAAAACCTCATCAATAAGGGAAACCTTCATAGCAGCAAGGGAAATCTTAGCAGCAACAAGGACAACTGCTACAACTACAAGGGAAACCTTTGCAACAATTGCAACAACCCTTGAAACCACAGACACAGTTTGTTCAGCAGTCTTCTCAACCTTTGTCCTCACAAGGCCAACCTTTGCAGCCACCGGGCTAACCATTATAGCAGCAAAGCCAGCCTTTGCAACAACAAGGTCAGCCTTGGCAGCAATAAGCCTTATATGCGTATCAGTTTGATCAGCCTTTACAAGGTCAAGGTCAACCCCTCTAGCAGTAGGTTTAAAATCCTTATGTCCAGGGTCATCATATTCAACAGCCTTATAACTCGTATGCCGCATATAATTCTCATCAATAGCCTATAGCAGGTAGTATAAAACCCACCCAGGACCGAATCCTCCTTACGGGCAAGGAACCCTCAGTGGGGACAAAACCAGATTCCATATGGAAAAAATCCTCCACTATGGGGACAAAACCCTTACCAAAAAGGATTGACTCCATAGTTTGGGTCTCCTTAAAGGCCTTATATGTCGTTTAACACACAATTGCCTTTCTTGGCTATGTTGGAACTACCTAATGTTTCGAGGCTCACGAATGATCCCATTCCTGATTCATCATACTAGCCTCCAGTTCCAATGAATATTCTGAGCGATTACCCCAAATTAGAGGGAAAAGCGAAGGAGGATCCACAAGCCCACGTGATGAAATATCACCTTTATTTTTCCTCCAATTCATATGTTGATGATTCTATTCATCTTCGACTCTTTCAAAGAACCCTTACAGGTGTTTCCACTAAGTGGTATATCGAATTTCCTCGAGGTACCTACAGTGACTTCAACTCTCTTACTATGTTTTTCCTCACTCATTTCCAGTTGTTGGCTCGCTATGAAACTGGCACCCATTTTCTTACGTCACTTAAGCAAGACACCGTGACCCACATCACTATTCATATCCATGAAGGGAGATGATAGCATCACCTCATCAAGTTTGATATTGTTGATGAGTTGTTGACAGAATGGTTCACAAAATCATTCGTCAGCAAAATTGGTAAGGACATAGCCATGGGTGGATGTGTTACAGAAGAGCAAGCTATCGCCCGTGCCCAGTATTTAGACCTAGTCTATTCACAATCTGGAACATTATATGATATGTTACCTAATGCTCTGAGACCATCATCAGATCTAACAGCATCAAAGTCTCTGGATACACCACTTTTTGATGGTGTGATTGGTTTGGTGTCTCAGACTCCCGCGAAAGCTTCTTCAAAGCAGAAATCGGTCTCGAACACTGGTCCCAATAATCCCTCTAAGAATTCATTCAGTCCTGGTAAAACCTCTGAGGTTCAGGTTGTCCAGTCTACCACGATAGATAAATCCTCCAAAGGTAAAAAGAAGGGCTAAGGTAAGGCTAAATTCGATGCCCTAAAACAGGACCCTCCTAAATCTTCTGTTGATGACGCTTCTCGAAGAAAGCCGAAGTATCCATGCCTCATATGTGAGGAGGATCATTACACTAAGGATTGTCCCTAATGATCTGAAGTTAGTCGCTTAGTTAAAGGGAAAGAACCCTTTCCATCACAGTAGACCCAATTGGTAGACTAACCTCAGTCTTCTACTTTCTTAGGTTCCCAAGTGTTCATGATGCAAGGTTCATCACCTATCTCGATCACTACTTGAACCAAGGACTATTAAGCTACATCTAAGCAGACCATAGAGAAAGAAGTTGTTGATACTCCTTCTACTTCTACTCCATCCTCTTCTGGTTCGCTCCATATCAAGCGCCCTAACAGTGAGTTTGTCATTCAGCCACCCCTCAAAGGTGTTCTTCGGAACTCATCTTTCGATCCGAATGCTAGAGTTGCACAACATTATAATATTGTTGAGGATTTAGCTCAGGCACCTTCTGTGATGTTTTCCATGGAGGTTCTTCAATCATGTCGAATGCAGTGAAGTCACTGATGTCTACTATAGGAGCTATTGATCCTTCAGATTCAGGTCTAATTACTTTCGATCTATAGAATAATGTACCTCATCTCCCTCATCAAATTGCATTTCTTATCTAGGTCCTTATCAAAGGAAAGACAATTCATCAAATGGTTATTGATGAAGGTGCCTCGACTTGCGTCATGTCAGTTTCATGTTGGAAAGACATTGGATCTCCTCCTCTCAACCAATCCCCGAACAACTTGGAAGCCTTTGATGGCATAGGTTCATGACCATATGGTATTCTCACAAACTTACTGATTACATTAGAAGGAAAGACTCTTGAATTAGAAGTAGAATTTGTAGATGCCAATCTCAACTACAACCTTCTTCTCGAGCGAAGATGGACTCATGCCATGTTTTGTGTGGTGTCTTTTTTGTTCCATTTACTTCATTTTCCTCATGAAGGAAAAATATTCACGGTTGATCAATTGTCTTTCTTTTCTTCTAGTTCATTGAGCGGTAACATTCCTTATGTGGGAAATACTGAGATTCCTTATGAGAGTGTGGGGCAGGTCTCTTCAAAGACTCTACCATAATGGGTACTTTTACTCTCCCACCTCCAAATCTTCATTCATTCAATATGATATTGGATTTTGCGGATCCTTGGATCATCCCTACCGAAGATCAAATTGACTCTTTTGGCGATGCTATGCCTTTAAGTCCATTGGAGATAAATTATCAAGAAATTGTTTTAGCCTCGATGGCCACTTTAGAAAGTCACACTGTCTTCAATATGAACCTAGACACTTACGTGCCATCTCCTTGGATTGGTTCTTGGGATTCTCTAGATCCCTTGAATGAGACTTTCCCCATTGACGAGAGTATCATGGAGGTCATGTCTCTAGATAAAGTTCCATGGAACAGTCTCCATCATTATTCTTACTTTCTCCCTAGCCTCGATGGGATGCCTTCCTATCTTGAAGCGTTTGTTTCTCATTCTCCTACACCTCCACTTTAGACACCCATCTAGGTACATGAATTCTTGTTGGAGGGTAAGATGAGAAACATCACTACTCTGATTCCTCTCGACATTGCTGTTAAACTGGGGATTGTCGAGAACATCCATATTGGGGTTTCTTGTTCTCTAGATGAGATCAATATTTCTACTCAAATTTTTAAATAATTCCAAGACGTATTCGCTTGGTCATACAAGGAGATGCCCGATATCAATCCAGCCATAGTGGTGCATGAGATTTTGACTTATCCTGGTGCTAAGACTGTTTAGCAACGGATTCGCTCTGTGCACCCTCAAAAGGCCACTGCAATCAATTTAGAAGTAGAAAATCTTTTGAAAGCAAGTTTTATTTATCCTATTCCATTGATGGATTGGGTATCTAATATCATCCCTGTTGCCAAAAAGCAGGGTATGATACGTGTTTGTGTTGATTATTGCGATATCAATCATGTGTGTCCTAAGGATAATTATCCTACTTTCTTTATCAACGAAGTCATCAACAAATGTGTAGGGAGTGAAATTTTTTCTTTCATGGATGGCTTTTCTGGCTATAACCAGATTAACAATTCACTCATCAATCAGCATAAAACACCCTTTATCTATCCTTGGGGTACTTTTTCTTACAAAAAGCTTCCTTACTATCTTAAGAATGCTAGAGCTACCTTTCAACAAGCAATGTCCTATGCATTCCATGACATTCAACACATTGTTCAGTCATACCTCAACGACTTTCTTGCTCATTCGGCTAAATGTCGTGACCATCCGGATCACTTAAGAGCTATCATTTTACGATGTCAGCATTACAATATCCGTCTCAATCCACACAAGTGTGCGTTTTGCGACAAGTCTGGCCAGCTCTTAGGTTTTTTGGTGTCTCATGAAGGAATCATGATTGATCCTTTGAAAGTTGAGGCCATAATCAATCTACCCCCTCCTTCATCACTGCTACAATTGTAGAGTTTGTAGGGAAAAGCTAATTTTCTCTGTCGATTTGTCCTGAATTATGCCTAACTTGCCAAAGGATATACTTGCCTACTTAATAAGGGGATCCCTTTTATTTTGGATGAAGTTGCCCAAGAATACTTCGATGCTTTAAAGAAATCCTTGATTGGTGTTCCTTTACTGCATCCCCCTTATTATCGTCGTGATTATTTCCTGTATTTGGCTGCGACTGATACCACCATTGCTATGGTGTTAGTTTGAGACGAAAATGGTAGAAACGAGCACGTGGATTATTATCTGAGCCAGAATATTCTTGATACTAAGTCTCTCTATACTCATGTTGATAAGCTTGCTTTGGCAGCAGTTCGTGTCGTCCAAAGGTTTCGACACTATATCCTTTTACGGAAAACTACTGCGATTTCTGATTGCAACCCCATGACATATACTGACTCATCAGTTGCTGGGGGAAAATACTCCAAATGGATCGTAATCCTACAGGAGTTTGATTTGAAATTTATTGCTTCCAAATCAAATAAATCTCTCATCTTTATTGAGTTAATAAGTGCTCTTCCATCTGCAAGCACCCCAACCGATTTCACTGAGAAAATACCCAATGAAACTCTATTTCTAATCAGCACTCTTGACCCCTAGTATGGAGACATCATTTTTTATCTCCAAACCTAGACCTTCTGATCCACGTTATCTTAATCTAATAGACGTTGCATCTGGCGTCAGTCCCAACCCTATTGGATCATCGGTGATACATTGTATCGGGTCAGTGTGGACTCTGTCCTTTGCATATGTCTCACCCTTGAAGAGGCTGAGCGGGTCTTAAATGATTTCCACTCTGGTGCTTGTGGTGTTCATATGTCTGGATATGCCACTGCTCAAAAGATCCTTCGTGCCAATTATTTCTGGCCTTTTATCTTCAAAGGTTTCATTCTAGCTGTCGAGAAATGCAATGAATGCCAAATTTTCAACTGCAAGTAGTGCACCCCACCCGCACCCCTACACCTATTAATTACCTTTGGCCCATTTTCCAAATGGGGCATTGATTTCATGACATGTAACCCTCACTCAGCTAGGGGGCATGGTTATATCATCGTCGTCATCAACTATTTTACAAAATGGGTCAAGGCGATGCCCACATATAATGTTGATGGTATTAGTATCGCACAATTCCTTTTTAACCATGTTATAGCACTTTTTGGTGTCCCTCAAGATATCGTAACTGACCATAGATCACATTTTCGTCAGCACATGATAGCAAAGCTAACTTCTCAGTTGGGCCTTCGACATGATAGCTTAACTCCATATTATCCACAGGCCAATGGCCAGGTTGAAGCGGTCAATAAGGTTTTGATTACTATGCTTCAACGTTCCATTGGGAAGCATAGAAAATATTGGAATTTAATGTTATTCTCATCGCTTTTGGCTTACCAAACTTCTGCTAAGACAGCCACTGGATTCACTCCATTCTAGTTGGTATACGGTTAAGAGGCAACTCTTCCAATCAAATGTGAAATCCCTTCGCTTAAGCTAGCTATCAAACTTCTTCCGGATACCTCGCTTGAAGTGGAGTTGTTACTGTATCTTGAGAGACTCGACGAGACTCGTCACATCACTGTGATGGTCATCAAAGCTCAAAAGAAACAGGTTAAAGCTAATTTTGACCAAACCGTTTCTCCTCGCACTTTCGCAAAAGGTGACTTGGTCCTTCTTTATGATCAAGCCAACGATAAATTGGGGGCAGGTAAATTCGAACCTATGTGCCATGGGCCCTACATTGTCAAGTGTGCCTTACAAAAATGTGCATATGAGCTCAGTGATTATAAGGGAAATGCATTGTCACAGCCCCATAATGGGTTGTATCTCAAAAATTATTATGCGTGAGATTCATATGATAACTTTTGTACATTAGTGTGTTAATTCATTAGTGTGAGTTTTCATTTTTGGTGTGTTTTTTGCTTTATAGGCATATGTTTTTCTTCTTGCCTTGTGTTCCACTCATTTTGCAGATGTCATTAGTTCATTACGTTGGTGTTGTTGATGGTGCTTGTCATAGCACACGAAACCTCTCTTCTGTAGCATGGGTACTTTATGACCCTAATGGTAAGCTGATTAACTTACAAGGTATCTGCTTGGTCGAACAACCAATAATATTGTTGATTATAGTGTAGTTATTGAACTCTTGTCAGAAGTAGATTCTCTTGGCATTAGGGATTTAGTTGTTAAGTTGGATTCACAGCTCATTATGTTACAATTAAACAATCATTATTTAGTAAAAAATCCAAAAATATTGTGTGTGTATCTACATGTTAGACTATTGGAAAGAAATTTTGATTACATTACATATCAACATATTCCACGTAATTTAAATAAATTAACTGATGCATTAACAAATATTGTTCTTGATAAACACTTGCATCATTTATGAAACTGAATCATGTTATGAACACATAAGTAGAAATAAAACATATATATATATATATATATATATATATATATATATATATATATATATATATATATATATATATATATATATATATATATATATATATATATATATATATATATATATATATATATATATATATATATATATATATATATATATATATATATATATATATATATATATCGCGTCTTCCGGAGTGTTTACATCAAAATTTCAAAAAATAGAGTGTTTTGAGACACTTGGCTTTCAAAGCCTACAAAATGTGTAAAATACTAGATAAACTATCAAACTGCACGGTGCTCGTGATAGCACGAGACTGCTATGATCACTCGACCTAGTAGCCGACGCAGTCTCGTAGAGACACCCATAGTGTGTCTCTACCAGTGCAGTGGAACATCATCAATAGCGGCATAATCTGGAACCCCTCGAGTGATAGCCTCTAGATAGTGCTCCATCTCTGCTAAAGGGTTAGGCCCTTCCTCGTAGGCTGCACCCACTATTGGATGGGTAGTTCGCCATGTTATTGGCGACATACCAGGTGGTCTCTCTGGTCCCACATCTACATATTTATCATAAGTTGAGTCTTAGTTCACACTTTTATAAAAATCATAAAAACTTGAAAAAACTCAAAAAAAAAGTTTTTACCTGCATCGGTCCATTGTTCGCCTCATGGTAGAGGTAGATCTGGATCCCCTCTGAAATCTATGTTGGCATAAGCATAGTCATCTACCATAAGCAGCTGGTGTTCAAGCCAAGTGAAGGACTATGGTGGATAATGCATATGTTGAACTATGCCTCCTAAGGCATGAGCTGGCTCCATCTCATGAGCCTTGGATCTCGGGGGCAGGATGTGGTACTTCTGCCTAGTGATACCAGAAGACTGGTATTCATTCCAAGAAGAAGGTCACCAGTATAGAATTGAACCTAAATTACTTTAGGTCTTTGTGCTTACACTTAGTCAGTTGGCACTTCATATTCACCAAAAGGCCTCCACACCAATTGAAGATGGTGGGGGTCAAACATGTAATAGCATATTGAAACTGAGACTTGGAAGCCTCATGCAAAGCTTGCATGTTGGATACACACACCATGGTGAAAAAATTGTTCTTAGAATGAGGTTATTGGTGATGGTTTCAATCTTCACCTTACCTTCGTTGGTTATCTCAGCACCAGGACAGTATCTATGGACTAGAATCATGGTAATCTCACCTCCTTGGCAAGATCCAAAGAGTTGAACTGCTTCTCCCCGACAGGATAATCCTGTCATGAAATAGATTTCCATATCCTCTAGTTCCAGTTCTTGCCCTTTGATGATGAATATCTCTTGATCTACATCCCAAAGGTTGATCAGGTAGGGTAGCAACTAAATCTATGCTCTCAACCCTGTGGTCCGGAAGAATTTCAGTAGGCCATAATCCCTCAAAGCATTTATGCATGTTGGATCCTAAGATGCTTGGAAATCCTCGGCCTCATGGCCTCTTTATTTCCACTCCAAGACCATATTTCTCCTGCAAACAACATTTAAACACTTATTAATTCTTTTTACATGGATAAAATTCATTAAATTTTTCTTAAAAGAGAGATTTTAACTTTTAAAAGTCACTCTCAGTGCTATCGCGCCTGTTTTTCAATACAATGCGATGGCATCGCATGAGCCTTTGGGCTCAAGCATGACCATCATAGGTCCGATGACCATACCTACGATGGTCGCCAATGACCTAAAATTTCAAAATCCTCCTTTCTAGCCTAAAATTTACCGTTAAAATTGCATAAAAAAGTAATGAAATGCAAGAGCAGGGATGAAGCTCTTACCTTTCGTAGAAGAATTGTGAAATGGTACCCTAGATCTCTCATAGCACCACTGGAAAATCAAGGAAATTAGGGCACAAAAGCACTTCCAGAGCTCATCTTGTTAAAATGATAAAAAATGAAATTACTTTTACCTATTTATAAGTTTTGGAAGTATTTTTGTCAAATATTTTTGTAATATTTTAATATTTTCTCAATATCAGTGATGGGTGTGTTTCTTGTGCAATTACAGGTGCCTTTAATGTGAACAATGACCATTATTGACTTATTCTGGGAGTTTTATTTTATCTTTTTCGAACTCATTAAAAAAATGAAAAAGGAACCCCCTTGGAGTCATCTTTCAGCTCTTTTCTGACTCTCGAAAATTGAAAATATTGTCAAGTACTTGTCATTTTGAAATCATTAAAGTAAATGAATCGACGTCACCTTAGTATACATTGACCTTTTTTTCGGGTTAAGACTGACTATTTATGAAAAAGGTACACCTTGATCAACATGGTCAGGAGGTTCCCTCAGATATTGATTTCTACCTTTTCAAATTTGAGGGACAAATTAAGAAAAGGGACATGATGGAGTTTTATTTTTCGTTTCTTTTTCAAACTCTATAAACATGAAAAAGACACCGAGTTATTCTTGTGTCGAACTCATTAAAATTTTACGACGAAAGACTTGTCACCATGATGAGACCAAGCTTCTCCTTACTAGGGCTCGTAAAACTTACTAGGATGGATTCATTCGAAGAATGAACTTACATAACAAGCATATGCTATCCCCTTTAAGCTTGTGATAAAAATGATTGGGGTACTTGCTAGAAATAGAGGGGGAAAATGAAGATGAAGCATCCTTTGTATAGGCTGCATGTCGCTCTTGAACATGACACTCTTCTGCTCTCGTGTCGGGTTTTGGATATCCTCACTCAATCACTTGTCCTCCTAGGTTTGGGTGATCCATGTTTCCTCTCATTTTAATATTCTACTCTGTCATCATGACCTTTAGTCCCATGTTTAGTTAGATGCTGCCACACTCCGGAGTTGTGTCGCCAATATGTTCAAGAGAATTCCAATCTACATTTATTTACCTATACATTGTTTGAGTCATTGCTATAGTCATGAATATGATACCACTTTATTCCTTGTTTCTTGTCGATGATGGGGGATTCATCATTACCCTCCTTCGATGGGTCACTTAGGAACTCATTTCATTACCTTAGAGTTGACATGCATTAATGGTCAGTTCTTCGCATCTGATGATAGGTCTTCATTATTGGCTTTCGATCGGGTGATTCCATGAGTGTTTGACTTCAGCTTCATTATCAAATTCATGGATTGTAATTTTGTACCTTGAGAGCCATTTTCATTATTGGTGGTTTCTCTCATACCTATTAACAATACACATCATTGGATGGTAAACAGGTGGCTTTCTAGCATGTTCAACTTCAACACGTTTATTCGCATTCTAGGATTCATACATTGATCGGGTTGGGATGGAGCACAAGACTTGAGTCTTGTCTGTTATGGCTCAGGCTGCATGGAGTTTTATGTTATTCATTATTGTACACATGTTTCTACTATACAGATGGTTGTGACCATACCGTGAGACTTTATATTCATGATGATCCTTGTTATCTGGATGGTTGCGCCCATACCATGGATATTTTATTTAGTCTTCATCATCCAGATGACTTTGTCCATGTTGTGGATTCATGTATTGATTTAATATATGTACATGTATATGTGTCCATGATTTGCAGGACTCTTGATAGTGTGTGTCCCCATCCTTGCCAAAATCTTATAGATCATCTCAGCGATCACTCCTCGTTCTGCCTTCATTCTTTAGGGGGCATCTATTACACTTTATTTTGTCATGTCTCCTGCACTTCCCTATGACATACCCTGAAGTGCCTCAAACATGATCATTATACAATATATTCATCAATGTATATAGCTTAGGTTCCTCCTTTAACCTTGCTTGGAAAATATATGGAGCTTTCCCTGAAGAAATAGCTCATGAAACCCTAAAATGAGAATCATCACACTTATGAAACTCAAATCTGTGATGATCACCTATTGCACCTTGTTAAGCCAGCGATGGAATCACTCTATTCTCTCTCATACTCATGATGGTCTTAAAAATGAAGTTTTCCCAAAGAGGATGAGAAGCTTCATGATCTAGAAGCCTCCAGAGCAATGAGCTCGAGGTGGTTTCGCATAGATGAGGTTGAATACTCCTAATTTGACCTCTTGGTCTCATCCCTATGAGCTACCTCCTTAAGATGTGGTCCTAATCCTATCTTTGGAGGAGGTCTAACTCCATCTCCCATCCTATAAATTCTCCCTCTACCATTCCCAAATGGTTGATCTATGTCCATCTGCACCCCTATGCTAAGCTTGTGTTTAGTGTTTATTCATTAGACTTGGAGAAGGAGTGTTGGAGAGTTTCTTGGCTTGGACTTGGATTACCACTCAAGGAGAGCCTTTCAACATCAAAGCTATGGTTGTAATCTTCCCCTTTATTCTTTAAATAATAATACAACTGTTGGTTCATCTTCCCAAAATATATATGTTCATGTATGTATTGGTTTGACATTCCTTGATAAGCTAAATAGGTTATTGTTGGATTTGCTATTGGTTTTGGCATGTTTTTTTGTCTCTTGGTCATTTGTGTAGGTATATAAGCATTGAAAGAAGCAGGAATAAGGCCCTGACGTAAGTTGTTCGAGGATCTCAACAAAGGAAATCGAATTAGCATCAGAGAAAGGTAGGCCTTCTCTCTTGTTCTATTTTTCAACCATAATCTAGGAAGATGTCTAGTTGATCGTCCCTTCAGTTGCTAGACCCACTCATTGGGATATAGGGATCGTCATTGTCCATAGAGAGGATTAACCTTGTCAACACACCCCAGTATGAAGTCCCAACTAGACCTCACACCATTTGGTGTAGGAATCCCATTCGGTATGATGCCCTGATTGCCATTATCTTAAAAAATTTCCTCATCTCTTACTTGTCAGCACAGGAGAGTGGTATGCTTTGTCTTTGAGTATTGAGGTTCACATGCTTGGTGATTGCTAGTGTTACTTGTGTCAATGGTTCTTTCACTATAGAGGGAGAGGGTGGGAGTGAGTCCCAAGTCGATTGGGAGGAATCCCCAACTCTGTTAGGAACACACAACACAACAGGACGTGCACAGCTTCCGGAAGAGCAATCCACACGGATGCGGAACTCACAACACACAAGGGAAAATGATGCGTAAAACACACAGTGGATGAGTCTACGTGAGTGTAACGATTTTTATAGAAAGTTTACATGAAAGGTTTGTCTGATGTCCATGGAGGTAACCAAGATGGGAAAGACAGTATTAACGGCTCATACAACACATTTTCATTAATATATATGTATTGCAACAATTGAATAGGTTCAAGTGTTAAGCACATGTTAAAGAAACATGCATTACAAGTGTTCAATATGAGTCTTACAACAGTTACAATACATGTGTGAAGTGTTGGCCTGTTAGCAGGCTTCTAAATTAAGCGAAAGTTCCAAGACACATCGTTAGACCATGCATCACTAACCTCATGGGTGGGGCGTTGGAGCCACTAATTACTCCTCAAAGAAAATATTACAGACTCTCAAAGCTATGTGGGAGGAGCTGAGGTGAAAATTCCATTGCATGTACAAATGAGGGGGTATTTATAGCCAAGGGTGTAACTAACCCTTGTGGTTGTTCGACTACCCTCATGACTGTTTGACTTCCATGACCTTTTGACTTTACATGACTCTTCATACAACAAGTGGGTCTCTTGGACTTCCACGTTACATTACATTGATTGAAAATATGGCCCACAATAGAGATGTGGACGACATGATTCATGAAAAGAATCGACATGGCAGTGCTAGTACATTCGTGCTACTATTGGTGTGCATTTCGAGCTGCAGTGTTGATGGGTGAGGGATGTCCTCATGGTGTGTCACAACTTCACCTCCACATGGCAAAGTGCGTGAAGTCTTCGATGGTCGTTGGGTTCGCTTGATGTTGCATTTGCATGTTGCTCCTTGCTTGTATGTTGGTACGCTTGACAAGTTCGTCCATTCACGAAAAGTGCATGTTCGTCCTTTCGTCCATCTATGAAAACATCTTGCATGTTCTCTCATCCATCCATCTATGAACACATCCTTGCATGATCATCCATTCACGAGCACATCTCCTTGCATGCATCGTTTTCTCGTCTGTTGGTGAACATGTCCTTCTACATGTACTCCCTTTGTTCACCCAATCCATCGTCACGCCATGTTTGTTTGTGTACCTGTATCTACAATCACTCATGAAGAGATGACATCAAATCTATAAACCTCCTAGTCTACCATGATGCATGATCGTTTCAGATGCAAATGACTGGGAGAGGAGACAAGGTTGCGAGTTGTGAGCTGGGATGAAGGCTCTGGGCACTGCTGGTGAAAACTACGCAGAAATCACATGGTGATGGAGATGAGTAATCCAGATCGATATTGATTGTCCGCGAGGTCTAGCTCAGCTGGAGGATAAAAATGTGCAGTTTTTGGGAGGAGCATCTCAGGTAGTGGGAAGGTTCAACAAACAAAATCTGCACAAGTTTTGGAAGGAGGAGGCAGTGGGATCTTGGCAACCAAAACTACGCAATTCCTAGAGGGAACTGGCAGTCAGCTACTGGGACATTGGTAGCAAAAACTACATAATTCCTTAGGGGAACTAGTAGTTAGCTACCGAGAGCTTGGCAGAGAAAACTTTGCAATTCCTAGAGAGAAATAGTAGTCAACTGTTGGATCTTGGCAACAAAAACTACACAATAAGCAGAACTGGCAATTAGCTTCCAGGAGTTGTTGGTGGGAAAACCTATGCTGATGCTGGGAGGTTATCATGTTGATCACCTATGCATAGTTTGTACGCTGAGTGAACTATTGGGCAGCAGAGGGCTTGCTCATGAAAACTGTGCAATTTTCTGGGTGAGCAGACGATCCACTGAATGGAGGGTTGGTTGGAAAAACTATGCAATTTTCTGAGGGAGACAAGGACAAGCACTGGGTGTATGTCTAGCTTGTCTGTGCATTTTTCTCAGTTAGTAAAGCGGGCAATGTCTGCAACCTCTGCGCAATTTTTTTAGGGGAGTCAGTCCTGGGGTGACTGTCCGGTCAAACTCTTTGGTTCATTGGAATGAAGGTTGACTGATCTGCTTGTGGGCAGTGCAACTTGAAATGGATTTCTTGGTTCTTCTATGCTATTCTGGGTGACAGTCGATCAAGTCATTGGTGAGGTGAAGGTTTGGTTGTCAGAGGGGAATTCGGTCATCAAAACTTTAGCAAAATGACTAAGTGTGTGATTGAGTGAAAAGGTGCATACCTGATCTTGAAAACACACACTTACATGACTTAATGACGAGACGACTCAAACCATCCAGACACATATGCCAAACATGACTAACTGACGGTGTGAGAGACAACTGCAATGACTTTGATTGATCGTTGGATGACCACAACGACACTTGTGCGACAGTGTATATGACTCCGTGTGTGAGCGCGATGAATGTTTATATGGTGAACGCAATATGTACACATGAAGCAAAGGCCTTTTTTATGACCATAACATGGTCACAAGCATGACATTGACATCAAAATGCAAAATTTATCGGTGGAATGATCAAGCAAGTTGGGTGTGAAAACTCACACGAGCTCACTGAGTGAACCCGAGTGCGTGCATTGATCAAGTAAAACTCTCAAAGGAGGCTCCAAAATTGGATGCAAACCAAAATTTTGGAGGGTGTTGCAACCGCTACAACACAACCATAATCAACGTGGACATCATGCTCAACCATGATTATCCATAGACACCACACGCATTAGGTTTATTAATAATAAGGTTTAATAAGCTTAATTAATAAGATTTAATAATAATAAGGTTGTATTAATAAAATTTTCTTTAATAACATTCATATTAAGATTAACAACATTAATGTACTTATTAATAATGTTAATAATATTTATATTATGGTTTAGTAATTATTTATTAATAATGTTTAAGGTTTATTAATAATATTTAACATTTACTAGTATATAAATGAGGTTTTTAAATAATTGTATAGTATTATTTAAATTGTAATAGCCTTATAATAGTGCATTAATAAGTATGTCTCAATCCATTAATTTAGACATTAACACATTAATAATATATTTATCTACACATAACAAGAGATTAATAATATTTTTTCTACACATTAAGATATTAAGCTATACATTAATATATTAATATATACATTAACTCATGTCAATCACCTAGTTAACCATAGTCAACATTGACATAGAAATTAATATAGTCATTACACTTTATAATAACTTTAATTTCAATAGCTTTATATAATAAATTAATAAAGGTTTAACATTATTTAATATTTAAGTTTTTTCAATATTTAATTTTTAATATAACTTTAATACTTTTTCCCAACAACGCAACTATTTTCACCATAGTGAAACCACTTCAATAATGGTCAACCATGATCACAATGGCTAACACGGTCAACAGTTGTGAACATCATCAACTATCTTCATTTATAGTTAAAGCATTGACAACCATGCTCAACAATGTTCATCAATAGTTTGAGCAACAATATGTGGCTTAATGGAAGTTTCTATTATTTGTAATTTATTTTCCTTAATTTATATTTTGATGTTTAATTGAACTTTTTATTGTTGTGTGATTGGTTTGATCGATTTTTTTATTGATATAAGGCTTTGGGTTAAGTTTAAAAGACTTGTTTTGAGTAAAGAAGCCCTTTGTTTGTCTTTTTGTCTTGTTTATTAAAGAAATATATGGAATTAGGATTAATATATGGCTTCAATTATTATGCGGGAATTTAATGTGTTTATCTGAAGCCAAGGAATTGGAGAAGTATCTAGCTATTAGAGAAGCAATGTGTAAGAAAACAAAAGAATTTGATGTAAGAATTCATGATTTTGGGATAGTTATTAATAATTTATGTTACATAGAATATGATTGAGTTGTTTGAATGTGTCAAGACCCAGATTGAGAAAAATAACCTCTGCAGTTCAACATTGTACACTTTTGGGAGTACCTCTCCAACTAGTTTCCCCTTGGGAGGTAATAAGAACTTTGTGATAAAAAATGATATAAGCATACAAAGATATTTGCAAGAGTTTATAATAATAAACCTCACAAAAATAACCCGTGATGTTTATTTCCTAAAACATGGAAAATGAGTATATTATAGTTTAAATTATTATTTTTTCTTATTATTATATATGATTGCATACATTACGAAGTATTATTCTAAATTTTACATTTTTTTCTAATTTTGTGAAAGATTTATCAAGACTTTACATTTTTTATAATTTATTGAAAAATTCACTGAAAGATTCACCAAAAAACCATACATGCATATTATATTATTGATAAAATAGCCTATACATTTTCATATGCACCATAGGGATTCGCCCATTTATTATACATATAAAATTTGGGGGTTTCTTAAAATTTTCCCTAGACATATATGTGGTGTTAGATACTACTTTACTAATCTCAGAGAGGATTTAGTTTCTCATGAGGTGGTACTTGGATATGACACCATGGCCATGGAAATTGGGCATGAGATTGTTTCTTTTGAGAGGGAGTCTCAGTCACCTATGACAGTGAGGGATGTTTTTCTATCTCCCTGGGTTGAAGAAGAACTTGATATCAACTTTTGCCATAGAGGATAGGGTATTTTAGGTGTTGTTCACATGTGGATAGATACTTATCTACCCTATGGGGTCCTACATGACTTTGACCAAAGCGATTGGGATCAAACAGGGGAAACTATATATGCTCATGTTTCATCGCAACCATGCCTTGATTCATACCAGAAACAATAGTAGAGATATATGTTAGCTATGGCATAGGAGGATGGCTCATTTATATCATGGATCTCTCAGGATTCTAGGGGATATTGTCACAGGATTGTCTGAGGTTGGTGTGGAGCGTGAGGATGTGCACTTGGGAAGTAACCCAAGATTGTCTTTCCAAGAAGTGATGGCAATTCAATAGGTATACTTGATTTGGTTCATTATGATGTATATAGTTTGATTTATTCAGTCTCTCTTAGTGGTTATAATTATTCTTTTATACTCATAGATGACTTCTCCAAGAAGACCTGGATCTACTTCATGACTACCAAGGTTGAGGTATTCAGGAATTTCCAAGAGTTCAAAGCTCTTGTGGGGAACCAGATATGAATATTCGAGTGTTGAGGTAAGATAATGGGGGTGATTATAGCTTAATTGTATTCAAGGAGTTATATGAGAAGGACTTCATTAATAGATAGTTGACGATTCCTTACAACTCACAACAGAATGGGTTTTCTAAAAGGAAGAACAAGGCCATTATGGGAGCAACTAGAGCTATGTTTTTTTTTTCTAAGTAAGCTTAAATCTATTAATGTAACATATGGTACAAAGAGTTCTAGGCATCAGAGTGCTGCCATATAGTCAACAAGATATCAAAAATTGAGCTACCCGCAAGGGGAAACCAACCCGAGAAGCATTTGAGAGCTACCTCACAAGAGGAAACCAGCCTTGACTTAACAACAGTGAGCCAAAAATCTGAGCCGCCCACTAGGGGAAACCGACTCGTACACAGATTTAGGATGAATTTAACTACAAAGATCAGTTTAGACAAGCTAAGATACGTAGGCGACAAAACCAGAAAAATGCTCAAAAGACTAGACATGATGGCGAGAAAAAAAGCAGTAGCGCTAGATTCCATAATCACCAGAGGGCGATTCCTCTTCAATTCTGCACCACTATCCTTCCTTGTCATCAGGATCTGGATCTGGAACCCTTTGAGGAGTGACATCCACCACTTCATGCTCGCCTGCAGGCGTCCCGGTGGCCTGGAGTGGGCCAGAGCTGCTTTCACCTGCCAAGCGAGAGGGACCTTTGTCTACGGGCAGAGAAACAGGCAGTACAGAAGGAGAGGCCTGCGAGCTAATAGGGGGCGTAGAAGACGGGGGAGCAGGAATCACCTCAGGTATCTCTTTGAAAGAAACAGTAACCGTCACAATGACCAAGGGGCGGGAGGAGTTGCAATGGTAATGGAAGACAGCGGTGGAAGGATTCCGAATAGAGGCGGCCAAAGCAGGTCGAGGCTCAAAGGAATGGTGAGAGGTGAAGGTATCATTCCGTGGGGAGGGAGGAAGGTAATGAGCTTGACCACTACCACGAAGATGATGGGGAGCACTTTCACTTAGACTGCGAGAGGAGGACGAGTGAGAGGAAGGGGAAGGGGAGCGACGACGCCTGGAGCCTCCCCTGTAGCATCTCAGACGGCGCCTCAGCCTTGGCATTGCAACACAGAAATCGTGAGAGAAGGCGGAATTGACAGAGGGTCCCAGTGGAGGAAGGTGGGGGAAAAATCCAAACAGAGCAGGGAGGTGCCAAGCACAGAACGGGTTGTGCAAGTAATGGTAACCAGGGATAAAACTAATGCAGGAGGCCAGCAGGCAGCGCCTTCCAATAGTGGTGCGAAGGCTGTGCACTTCAGCTTCCGGCAAACAGTGAGAACCTACAGGCAAGAGCTGCCTCGACATGGAGACCAATAGAGCACCACAATTCCAAATCAAAGCATCTAAATTCTCAACTGAGGACGGGGACGAAGGGGCTGGAGGTTTCATATTGAAGCTCTTGGTGTCTCTGCCCATCAAATTTATTGTTCCGGATGTGAGTAAATGCCTTCCGCAGGCAAACCAGTGGGCTTGCCACGTGCCCACCTGCCAGATCATAACCCTCATAACGTCATTGCCCACCCACATCCGAGGTGAAGTTGTCCTGATGCACCAGCTGAGTGCATTCCTGAAGGAGTTTGCTATCATTGAGACTGGAGAGGGGCCCTACAGAGAGGGTCTGGGCATTTGTTACCCCTTTGTTAGCCAACAAATCTGCCACTTTGTTGCCAGATCTTCTAGTGTGCTTGAGGTAGATAGCTCTGTGCTTTTGCAACCAGTCAGCTATGATTTCCAATCTTGCCATGAGTATCCAACTACTCGCTACTCTAGAGGGAGGGGAACCTGAGAGGATCTTATTGATCATGTTGATGAGGAATTGGGAGTCGCCCTCAATCTCGATGGGGAAAAAATTATAGAGCTAGGCTAGCTGCATACCTTGCCATAGACCTTCTAGTTCCACAGAGTTATTGATATCCCATCCCATAGAGCCATAGTAAACGAGCATAGGGTCCCCTTTATGGTTGCGAAAAATTCCCCCAAAACCTACCTCCCCAAGATTGCCTTTGGAGGCTCCGTCAAAGTTAAGCTTTATGACACCATCTGGGGGGGACCCATTTTTCACTAGAATTTGCCTTCGGGACTCGTCGACCAATCGACTCAGGACTCAGATTGAGCTTGAGCTGCCAATTGTTCCAAACTTGTTGCTCCAAGGGCAGAGTGGGGTAGTCTTCCTGCTACCATTTTTGCAGCGCTAAGGTTTCCCGAAGATTACTGCAGTAATTGAACCAGAGTATTTCCAGAGGGGTGGACTGGTTCTTTAAGATTCATCTATTCCTCTCCTTCCAGATATGCCATAAGGTGAGACCTGGAGTGTGCCTCCTGAGAGAGTTGAGAAGATTGCATCGATAGGGTGCAGCTAACCAGTTACGAATGATAGTATTTAAGTCCTCGGACTGTCGGCCATCCCTTCTACACTTAGAGCTGACACTTTACCAAAAGAAGGCAGCCAGAGGGCAAGTCAACATAATATGTTGAATGGTCTCCTCTTGATTATTACAGTTGGGGCATTTGGAAGGCCCAGTGAAGCCTCTCTTCATTAAATTGTCCCATGTGAGGATTTTCTTGTGACAGAGCATCCACAAGAATGACGAAACCTTGGGCCAAAGCTGCGATGACCACAACTCTTTCCAGATGGGGTCAAGGGGGTCAAGAGTCTAGGTCATCAAGGCATAGGCTTCCTAAGTGGTGAACTTGCCTTTGGGAGAGTGTCCCCAGCGAAGGACATCCTGCTTGTTCGTGTATCTAATTTTCCTGCTGATTAGTTCTGCTTCCAGCGCTGGATGAGCCTGAACTCGCTGGTTGTTCAAATAGCTTGCAGCCGTTTTCCAGTGCCTGTACCCCTGAGCGTGGTTTTCCTCCCAGAATTGGTGAACCGTGGCTTCCAGAGGAGCGATCAAATCAAGCTGGAGGGGCGGTTTGATGGTTGAGAGGAGCTTGGGTTGTTTTTGCCACGAGTCTGTCCAGAACTGAGTTGTGCGACCGTTGCAGACCTCCCAGAAACAATGTTCTTGAATAAGAAGATGGTGTTGTTTAGCAGCGTTCTAGATCAGTGAGCCTGCTTCCGCAATAAACAGTCGAATGAGCTCTGAATGGGGTCTATGGTTGGCATATTTGGCATTCCGGAGTCTTTCCCATGGGGAGGAGGGGCAAGATAGCCATTTCCACCAGATTTTAGCCCCCATGATAGCGTTGCTGTGTTGAGGGTCGGGGAAGCCTAGATGCCCCACTAACTTTGGCTTGCAGATAGTATTCCACTTGACCAAGGCCCATTTTTTGTTCTGTCCGGATGCTCCCCACAGGAAGTTGCACTGAAGAGATATGATCTACTTGATGACCCATTTCGGGGCTGCAAGGACTGAGAAGAGATAGAGGGGCATTGATTGAAGGACAGACTTGACCAGAGTAAGTCTACTAGGAAGGTTGAGGGGGCGAAAAGTCCAGGAGGATAATTTAGCTTTGAGTTTATCCAAGAGAGTTCTCCAAGAAGAGTGCTTGAGAGTTGATACAATCAAGGGGGCTCCAAGGTACTTGGCGGGAAACTTGGAAATGGAGAATCCGAGGATTCTAGCAATGCATTGTTGAATGAGCAGAGCAGTGTTAAAGAAGAAGATTTGCGACTTGGAGGCATTGACAGTCATTCCTGAAGCTTCACCAAACAAATCAAGCAAGCTATTGAAGGAAGAGGCTTCTTGGGCAGAAGGATGACCAAACAGCATAGTGTCGTCCATGAATTGTTGGTGGGTGTGAGCTGGGGTCTCATGAACAGAGATGCCACGGAGCTGATGCGAATGAAGGGCATGATTGATGGTACGACCTAGCCCCTCCGCCATGAGCACAAAGAGAAAGGGGGATAGGGGATCGCCTTGGCGAATGCCACGAGAGGGGGAGAAGGGATGAGAAGGGATACCATTGACCAGGATGGAGAAAAAGGAAGAGGAGATCAGGGTCATGACCCATCTTATCCAAGAAGGGCTAAAACCAAAAGCTGCTAACATCTGTTGAATGAAATTCCAATCAATATTAAGGAGCATACCTAGCTTTTTTGTCTACTTCAGTGAATGAATAATCTCATGAGTGAGAATGATGCCATCAAGGATTTGTCGCCCCTCTACATAACCAGTTTGCTCAGGAGAGATGAGCAAAGGAAGCAACGGCTTTAACCTGTTGGCAATTACTTTGGAGATGATCTTGTAGATGACACTGCAGAGGGAAATGGGGAAAAATTTGTCAGGCGTGGCTACTTGGTCCTCCTTGGGGATCAGGGTTATGAAAGTAGCATTAATAAATGGGATAAGCCAATGCATGGATCTGGACTCCTCCACTAACTGGCAGATCTCATCTTTGATCAAATCCAAGAAATGATGGAAGAAGTTGGAAGTGAAGCCATCAGGTCCTGGAGATTTACCTTCCTTGTTTTGGAGGACAACCTATTCAACTTCCAAAAGAGTGACAGGGTGAAGAAGAAGTTGATTGTGCTCCTTCGTGATTAGCTTTGGTATGTGTTGCAAGATTTTGTTAATTGTTGGTCGCCTATCAAACTAGTCTTCCTACACCACCGATTTGAGATGAGAGACCAATTCAGTTTCTATGGCTTGATGTTGCTCCAGTCTTTCTCCTGTTGGGCTAAGGAGAAAGTTAATATTGTTACACATCCTACTTTGAATGGTAGAATGGTGGAAAAATTTAGTATTCTGTTCCCCTTCCTTTAACCATCTGATCCGTGATTTTTGTTTCCAGAGAATCTCTTCTTGCTGCCTTCTTTCCTCCAACTGTTTGAGGAGGATTTTCTCTTTTAGGTCAGATGCTTCATTGCGGCCTTCTTGGATGATGTCAAGCTGTAGCTCCACCATTTCTTGTTCCAAGAGCTTTTGTTGTTGGAAAATGTTGCCAAAGGTAGAATGGTTCCAGTCTTTAATGTGGGCTTTGAGATCTTTGAGGTGCTGCTGAAACTGGAACATCTCGGAACCTGGAGGAGGAATGAAAACCCACTAAGTAGAGTGAACCATTTCCTTGAAGCTTGGGTGGGAGATCCAGAAAGCCTCAAATCGGAAGGGTCTTTTGATGCAGTCCCCTGGTCTGGACCATTGCAGAGAAATTGGCCAGTGGTCTGACCCTGAAAAAGGCAAGATTGTGGCTTGGAAATCGCCTCCAATATGTATGGCATTGTCAAAAAGGAGAAATCTATCTAGTTTGGAGGCTATCTGTTGTGTGCCCACTCTCTTGTTGTTCCAGGTGTGATTTCCATTGGCAAAGGGAAGATCAATCAACCAGTTCCGCTGGATGAAGTCTTTGAAATGGGTGTTGTCCACCTCTAGTTTTTCTATGCCACCTTTTTTTTCATCCAGGCTGGTTATCATGTTAAAATCGCCCCCCAGGATCCAGAGGGGGCAAGCTCTAGTAGAATTGAGCTGTTCTACCGTGTTTAATAGAGCGATTTTCCTTGCAGCCTCCTAAGGGAAATATGCATTAGATAGATGCCCATGCAGATTGGTCCCATGGATGTGGAAAGAGGCCTGAATTAGATTATGAGCAGCATGGGCATCATTTATTGAAATAGCTTTCAGATCCCAAGAGATGGCTAGACTGTCTGAGGCTCTAGAGGCATCTATCGCAATGGAGTGACACCCTGGCGATGCTTTTGAAAGAATGGGGCCAAGGGTTTGACTTGTGCATTTATTTTACTACAGGAAAAAGACTTGAGGTCTTTCCATCTGTATCAGATTTTTTATCATACAGACTTTTGAGGGGCCGTTTAGACCCCTTATATTCCATGAGATGAGTTTCATTGAGAACTTCCTTCACGGAGCAGGAAAAACTTGGTAAGTTTGGGATACCTACCAGATTCTACAAGCATCTCCCCCAGGAGGATAGTCCTCTGTAGATCAGATTTCATCCCTCTCTTCTTTGAGTATTTAAAGAGTTTCTTCCCATCCCATGGGCTTCCCTACTGGATGCCTAGGGATTTTTGATGCTGCTACGCACGGGCAAGAGCCACAGTTAGGTTCTTGATCTACTTCTCCGAGATCTGGTCAAAATCCTTTTTTTTGCATGCTTGCTCTAGAGTGAAGATGTCTAGGTCTCCTATATCGACCATTTCATTTTCATCTTCCATGGGAGTGATCTGGCTCTCATTAGCCCCAACAATGTCAACCTCCATGTTGCGAAGATGGCCAGAGCTAGATTCAGGCATCGAGTTAAACTGGGGCTTGGGGGTGGCTTCTGAGAGGGGGGTATTAGAAATACGAGTGGATAGGATTTCAAATCTATTTCTGGTAGAGGGTGGAATCGAGACTTGAGAGGGGGGTTTGGGGTTCAGAGGAGGGGATTTCTTGTTGTGGCGGCACTAGTTCTGGAATTTAGTGAAGCCTTCGGCATCAGGGGTAGAGGCAGGATCCGAGGGCTTACAAGGAGGCGCATTCAGAGGACAATCACGGAATAAATGGCCATGGGTATGGCATTTCCTACATCTAAAAGGCACATGTTCATAATCTATGGTTTTCACCCATTCATAATCATCATGATAGAGACTTACTGAGTCGGGGAGAGCTTGCGCGAGGTGCATGAAGACGCAGATCCGAGCATAGGAGGTGTACCGCCTGAGCTTTGTTTCCTCTGCAATTTTAATGAATTCGCCAAGACCATTGCCAATATCCTTTAAGGATTCTTCATCCCAATATTCCAGCGGTAGGGAGTAGAGTCGAATCCAGATAGGTGCCTAGCTAAAGTCCTCTTTATCTGGGTTGAATCTTTCGATCCAGTCCCAGAGATAGAGACCTGAGGAGTTGAAAAAGTAGGGGCCCTCATCCATGACTAGATTCTTGTCTTCGAGGCAGTTAAAAATGGCAGTGAAGAATCCTTTGGGTCTGAGTTGCAATGTTACCTGCCCTTTTGGCTTCCATTTGGCCCTAATCCATCCATGTAGGGCCTTTTCAGTTGGCCAGAACCTGATGAATTTTCCAATCAGTGCATGGTCTCTCATGTACTAGATCTGGGCATTGATCCTGTGGCTCGGTAGCTCGATTTTGGGATGTTTCATTGCTATTGGTATGTAGGTAGCAGAGGTGGCTTTGGGTACCTCTGTGGTACCTTGTGCTTCCGTCGTTTTGTCCTCTTGACTGTCCGGCTTATCGCCCAGTGGAATCTTCTGCGTATTGTTATCCTGTGGTTTTTGGCCTATTGCAAAGCCCTATGCATTACCTTGAGTAGGTTGGTTTGTGTCAGCTGACGTCTTTTGGGTCATATCAGCATTGACGTTGGGGGAGGCATTGAGAGCCTCCCCCTAAGACGTTGCCATTGAGAGGGATCAGCAGGTGTAACGGCCCAAATGAGGACTGGGTCAGAGATCGTTGGCAGAAAAATTTGCAGTGTGCGGCACCGTAGCAGGGAGGCTAGAAACCCTAGCCCAAAAGTTGCAAAGCGATCCTCCGATTGGTTATTACAATTTAGCAACTAGAGCTATGTTGCATGATTAGAGTTTACCATTATTTCTTTGGGTTGAGGCTTGTAGCACCAAAGTATATGTTTAGAATAAGAGTCCTCATTGTGCATTGGGGAGGAAAATTCCTGAGGAGGATTTCTCTAGGAAGAAGCCTTCAGTTGGGAACTTTCGGATCATTGGGTTCCTAGCAAGGTCACATGTCCCTTTATAAAAGAGGAAGAAGCTAGAACCCACTTCAAAAAAGGGTATTCATGTTTCGTATAGAGAGACAATAGACTTATTGTATATGCATCCCTTCCTTGAGGAAGGTTGTTTTGAGGGGGGATGTGATATTTGAGGAGGATAGAGTCTTTTGGAGATCTTTAGAGGGAAAGAGTCAAGGACCTTAGGTACAAGTTCCTTAGACCACAATACCATAGAGTTTAAGAGGCATGAATTCATCTAACAATGGTTATACACCAGCTTCAATTGTCAGTAGATTCTAGATTGTTAGTTCACAGGGTACTTGCACACCTAGTTCAGCATCACAGTGTACTCGTGGACAATCTTCAAGTACAAATATTCCTCTACACCTTTGGTAAATGAGGAGGAAGAGAATTATTATTCCATTCCGCTGAGGAACAAATTCAAGAGGTTGAAAGAGCTCTTGAAAGAAACTAAGGAGTTAGTGGGGAGTCCCAAGATCACTGTCAGGGAGAGTAAACCACTAGAGAGGTTCTATAGTTAATTTGTTATGGTGAGAAACATCCAAGAAAAATTCCTTATTCATATGAGGAGGTAGAAAACTATCAAGTTTGGAGACATGCCATTGTGGAAGAGTATGCTTCTATCATGAAGAACAATGTTTTGGAGGTGGTACCAAGACTGGAGGGGAAGTCAGTTTTCACTTCTAGGTGGTTATATAAGATCAACTTGTATGTTGTGAATGGTAGCATATAGAAGTACAAAACACGATTTTGTGTGAGAGGATTTTCATAGGTGGAGAGAGTTGATTATAATGAGACCTTTTCACTTGTTACTTGATACACTTCAATCAAAGCAATGATCTCCATTATAGCAAATATGAGGTGGAAGATCCACTATATGGTTTTGAAGACCAAATTTTTTTATGGACTTCTATAGTAGATGTACATTGAGTAGCCACATGGATTTTGGATTCATGGGAGAAGGTATCATGTGTGCCAATTGAAAAAGGAATTATATGGACTGAAGTAAGCTCCACAAGCTTGGTATTCACAAACAGATACTTAGTTGTAGCATCTTGGTTTCGAAAAGCGTGGGGAAAATCCAAACATGTATTATATTTGTATTGAAGGATAACCCCTCATTCTTGTATTGAACGTAGATGACTTGTTCATGCCAGGAGAGAGACTCATAGTTTCTTGCAAGAAGGTTCTTTCTTTAGAATATGAGATGGACGTTGGACTAATGCGTTATTTTCTAGAGATTGAGGTGTGGCAGTAGGATGGGCATATCTTTCAGGGACAAGGCACGTATGCAATTAATATTTTGAGGGTACTTGAGATGGAGGGCTACAGCCCTATGGATACACTTATGATCACCATCTTCCAAAAGCTTATGGATTCTGAGGGAGAGTTGGTGTACCCCACTTAATATCATCGTCTCATTGGGTTGCTAATGTATTTATACAACACTAGACCAGACTTGTGTTATTTTAAGACTTTTGTTTTTTTGTTAATACTCTCATTTAGTATTAGCTGGAACCTAGGAAAGTGCATTGGATAATAACAAAACATGTGCTAAGATACTTGTAGGGGAGAGTGGACTATGGACTGGACTATGTGCGAGTGGATGGAATCCACCTGGTTGGATATACAAATTTAGATTGGGCAAGTATTATAGTGGATCAGAAGAGAACTTTTGGATGTTTCTTCATTTTGGGCTTGACAACTGTGTCATGGCTTAGCCGAAAACAACAGTCAGCAACACTGAGTTCTGCAAAGGAAAAATTCATGGAAGTTAGTTAAAAAAGTTGTGAGGCCATATGGCTTTGCAAATTTTTGGTGAGTTTGTTTGGACAATGGTAGGAGCCCACTACAATATATTGTAATAATCATAGTTGGATCAAACTCTGAAATAATCCAATATTTCATGATCGTTCCATCAAATATCATGTCCAAAGAGGAGCAGTGAAGTTGAGATACATTTTCACTCATGAGAAAGTTGTGAACATTCTCACAAAGTCCCTTATGAAGGGAAATTTGTATTTTTCAAGTACAAAATGGGAGTGATAAAGAACATTGTCTTATCTAAGAGGGAGTATTAGAAGTTAACTACGAAAAATGTTTTCCACATAGGCTTGAAGCTAGCATGTGGTAAATTTTCCTTAAGTGACTTGGTGTTTAAAGTTAATGAGAAAAATGCACTTTAGTTAAGTCAATGAGAGACTAAAACACAACCATTGGATCAGGAGGGTCCAAGATTAAATCTCATCATTTGATCTTGTACACTAGGTGGAAGGCCAAAGCACACCTTCTCTTAGCTTTATAGTGCGACAAATCCTAAGGAGAAGCTCCATTCTAAATGTTGAGTGAGAGACTCATGAGAAGGGAGAAAGGTTGAGTTGAAGGAAGGAGGATGATTTGTTAAGTATAGTACTCAAGTGGCATGAATTTCTAAACAAGTGTGTTGGCATAAATCCCAAGGCAATGTGAGATTAATTGTACATTGTACAACAAAGAAAAAGTAGTCCATACAATAGTCAAGAGGCACAAAAATCAATGCAAAGAAGGGGCGCGAATTTCTAAGGGAGTTCTAAATTGTACAACAATTGTTTTCACACTCTCCAAGGCAATTTAGGTTTTGAATTTGTTGTTGTAAGTCCATACATATTGTAGAATTTGAACAACAGAGAGCACACAATTTGAGGCAAGTCATACCATTGATTTGATAGTTGTTTTATGGCTAAAAAATCGAGATAAATTTGTAATTTCATTGCTAGCATAATTTTGTTATGTAAACATTAATTCTTGAAGCTTAATAATAAAATATTCCCTCTCCCAAACTAGTTTTCCTTTTGTGGTTTATCCAGGGACTTTTATCCCAAAAAAGATTGAGTTCAATTTCATGGCTTGTTGAGCTATTTACTAATTTATAAGTTCAAAATTTGTCATATGTGTTGTTGTTCATAAAAATCAGAATTGAATTGTTGAGTGAATGATATTTTCTGAGAGTAATGTTTATTGGAATTGCAACCGGAGTATTGAAAAAGTGTTTGATGAAAGCACTACAAAAGGAATTTGAATTGTAGGGAATTTTCTAAGTGCCTCTTCTTACAATTAGAAATTTAAACAAATTTTAATAAAGACAATTTCATATTAAAATTATATGCAATATCATGATAAGCTAATAATAAAATAAGATTTCTTGTCTAGGGTTTAATTTATACTTACATTTATTCAACATGAGAGTGGCATGCAAGAATTTTTAACCAATCCATTCAATCTAACAAGAAGAAATATATGTAATTTATTTAAATTAAGCAGGTATCTTTCATGAAGCTTAAGAATGAGTTATTCATAAATTTACCAACAAATTTAATAGGTAAAATATTTTAGTTCTTGTCCTTTAATTTCAAATCTATCTAGTGAACCATTTAAGTGAACGTACTAGCAAATAATAAAATTTAACAAACATTCATAAAAGATATTTTCTTAAATAACCTTTTTTTGTGAAAAGATAAACATATTCCAAAATTCTAAAACACATTGATAATAAAATTTAACAAACATTCATAACAAATATTTTCTTAAATAACCTTTTTTTGTAAAAAGACAAATATATTGCAAAATTCTAAAACACATTGCTCAATCAGATGTTCAAATGATAAGAATCAAGCCCATGAAATATGATTATTATTAACAATATTTTTAAAATCATAAACTCACATTTATAGACATTATAGAGGTGCCAAAAAAGAATACCCATTTTTTCACATACACATCATATAACAAAGTAGTAAAGATACTTTGTAATTGGTATCACTTAGTCAAGTGCTCTACAAACGAAATTTCTTTAGAGACACTAAAAAAATGCCAAAAACAACACCCATATTGCACACACACACATCACACACCATTGAATGGTAAAATTGGATGAATATGAAACTAATGAATTAATTTAACCTATAAAACACATGGGCATGCCCAACCATTGCATTGCATGTTGCTTGTGTTCTCATGTCTCTAGGGACAAGGGAATGAACTTGACCAATGGAAAATAATAAGGTGGTTGTAAGTTTATTTTGGTGGGAGAAAGAAAAAAAACTTAATCATGCAATATTTTCTGGGTTGTCAATTTATTTTAGTGAGAAAATAAAAATCTTCTGGAAGTTATATACATACACCTATGTGCACAAATAAAACCTCATGAGGAAACCGAAGAGATGTTTCTCCAAATATGTGCCATCCCTAATAAACTACACACACAAGGGAAAACCTCACAAGGAAACCAAAGAGATGTTACCCAAATTTGTGGCAGCCTTGGTAAACCTGTCAACATACATTAGTACACCTAACCTAAAGGGACTCAAGTAGTGCACTTATTGCAACAAGGAATCCAAATGCATAGTGAAATTCATAACAACTAGATAAGCTAACCATTTGAAATCAAATGTTTGAAACATTTCTCATCCTACCCTTAAACATTTGAGCAAGAGTTGGATTGTTGGTACCTTACTACCCTCAGTTAGCCAAAATTGGACCTAGGTAGTGATGATAAATTCTCCTATTAAGCACCCACGGGGCATATATTAGATGGTAACAAGGTGTATTATTAAGGCACTCCTTGTGTTGAGGTCCCAGTTCAAAACTCTGAGGGCACAAATCCAACCATGTTAAGGCTTGGTGTGGCCTAGGCTAGGTGCAATCTTAGGGTGATTTTGATGGCTTAGATGCTCATGGGTCACAACTTCTTAATCATAAACTTGTCTTGCAATAATTATTCTCCTATAAAATACTTAAACTAGACCTGACCAACCTTTTGGAAATTATATATAGTTGTCGCTTTTCCCATCCCCTTTCTTTGACCACCTAAAACAAAAATATGAGTTGCCTTCTTTAAAATTCCTCCCTTCAACATATAAATATGATGCAACTTTCATTTAAACACATAAATATTACACTTATTCAGGTGTACATTAATGGCCATTTATGTAGAATTCAGTAAAACAAAATAGAAAAATTGCATTTTTTTTTTCCTTCCCAAGAATATAATTGACTTTTGATAAATTGTTAGAAACTAAAACATTGATTCTTGTAATATGCATAGGAAATAGAAGAAATATTGTAACAAAAGCTAGCAAAACCTTAGATGCTGGTGGCAACCATCGATCAAATTCTGAACTAAGTGAATTATAAAGATGCAAATGTGGAGCATCACTATATATGGCTTGGCCTTGTAATAAAAAAATATCCAGTAGATGCCTAGGTTAACAACTCATCTACAAACAATAAAAGAAACATGCATTCACATCTCATATAAATAACTCTTAAATGGATAAAAATAAACTTAGAAACTGTATCTCTGCAAAAACATGTAGACACATCATAGCATCTCCTATATCACCAAAAAGGAAAAAATGTGTTGCATTTTCCTTCCCCCCAAAGTCCTTTGCTAAATTTTCCTTTTTCTTCAACAACGGACTATGCTATGCAAAGTGTGAATAAATACATGTCTAGAACAACACCGTATGACTATTAGCAAATCCTAGAAAAGGATTTCTATGAAAATCTTCTATGTAAGACCTCTGTGACTAGAAAGTAAGAACAAACCCTTTCCTGTGTTTTTATGTTTGATAGATATGTGGTTCCCTAATAATACAAACATTATCAACGCAAAATTCAGAGTTGGATAATTCATATCCATAATAAATCATTTTTATTTTTTTTATCCGATGCTGGAGTAATACACGACGTTATAAGAAGCTTGTGCCAACACTAAAATCATTCAAATTAATCATGGCAACATTTTGTAACTATGATAATAAAAAAGGGAGAAAGATAAAACCCACTATTTTTATTGTTGTTCGTTTACATTATTATTTTTATGCGTGCCCTAATTTATTTTTTTACCCTTTAGAGTCTTATATATACAAAGGAGGTCTTGTCATTTGAATCATCCAAAAATTGTTCATTTATGTGATGTAAAATGAGGTTTCCCCTTGAAGAAGCTTATTATCAAGTCATTGATCTATATTTTCTTATGTTTTTGTGTTATTTTGATATGGATACATAACATAGTTGGAGATGACACCATGGTCGGGGAAGTTAGGCATGGGATTGTTTCTTTTGAGAGGGAGTCTCAATTGCCTATGACAGTGAGGGATGTTTGTACATCCCTGGGTTGAAGAAGAACTTGATACCAGTTTCTGCCATAGAGGATAGGGGATTTGAGATGTTGTTCAAACATGGAAAGGTACGCATCTACCCTAAGGGGTCCTACATGATCACTTCGACCAATGTGATTGGGATCAAACAGGGTAGACTATATAGGCTCATGTTTCATCCTAGCCAATGTTGTACCTTAAGAAACCAATTTCCTAGTTGTGGAGAAATTGTGCTTAAGACATTAATGATTATTGTTTGTTGTCACTTATTTGCCACTTTATTGTTTGTTGTATTCTTAAATGAAGGACCTGGAAAACTTGGTCTTTAACCCTTAATACATATGTGACCGAAAAATATCAGAATGCCATTTGTTGCTAGATATAAATGATGAATGAAGAAAGCTTGAAGGAGAAGTTTAAGATAATATGCACCTTAACACAGAACCTACTATCCATCACTTAGAAGAGTTATGAAAATGAGAACTGAATCATAGACAATATGTTTCTTGACATAGAACTTATTATCTGTGACCCTTGGAGAATTTAAAGATAATATGCTACCTCACATAGAAACTATTATCTATAACTTAGAAAGGAAGATGAAAACTTCAAGTATAGGAGCGCTCTTTTAAGGGGTTTTAACTTTATCTACATAAACAAATAACGACCTGCAGCTTCATTACTATACTTGAAAGAAGAAAACATAAGATGACACATGACAGAGAAGTTACAAAACCATACCCAAAAATTCATGGAAACTTCTGATTCTTTCATTAATCAACAACTATATCAGGAATACAATGGCTTAGTCTCCAGGTTCTCCAAAATTCCAACCCCCACTTACAATTCCCTTTTCAGGCTTTTATCTCTTCTATCAAATCAGTTTTGGAAACTGATTTCTTGAAATAGCTAATAAACTGCTTTATAACAGTTATAGAACTACTTCCTATTTGAGATTATTCAACTTTATTACATATAAAATATTGAAACTCATAACAAATGTAAAACTACACCAAAAGATTTGAAAGGGGGCTGCATATATGTCGGGAGTGTTCTGATTGGAGAAACATAAATAAACCCAACCAATCACCTTTTCTTCGGATTCGACTCTAACATTGATTCTTCCATTTACCCAGCAAAATTAACGCAAACCTTTGGTAACTGCGGAATTGAAAAAGAATTAAACCTTCTTCATAAATCCATCAGATCCACCTGTCCATCGTTTCATTGACTTCCCATCGCAAATTGCAATCAGCGCTTTCAAACATTGTATTGACCCAATCCTTAACAAAACCACGATATAACGGACACGTCGTAGTTATAAAACATAATGTATAGACTATTGGGTCTGGAAACTTTATCGCAGATCGCAATCATCGAATGAACTAACACATATGCATAAGACGCCTTGCAGACCCGCCAGAATTATAAAACACAATATATAGTTTTTCGGGTTCGCCATCGCAAATCGCAATCGGCGGAACCCATTGGTGGGCTCCCGGATTGCAGCAATAATGTTACAACTCCTGGGACTCCCTTCTTTACTTTTATCAACCCGGTAGTTCGTAACAAACATGGAAGCGACAATGCTATATGCACAAGTACTAGCTCTTGTCGTAGGCTGTCACTTGATCAGCTGGCACAAGTCCGCTAGGAGCTTAAGCCAACTTCTATGAGCTCTTAGAAGAAGCTTTTAACTGTGATGGATGAAAACTAACTCAACTAGAGGCTAATCTACTTGCAGAAAGAAGTTGAAAGCTAGAAAGGAACGCAAACCCTAGCAAACCCTAGTTTTACTGACTAACCCTACTGGTGTAAGTAAAAGGATGAAAGCTATAGAGATGGATGCCATTGACTTCTAGAAAAGTAAAATGCATGTGACTAAGCTACTTCTAAAGAGAAATATGAAGAAAACATCTTTTTGTATTTTCAAATAATATTTGTGGAATCACTTTGCAGGTGTTTTGACTATTTTGACTGTGCAAAGGTTAATTGGCGAGAGGAAATGGAGTGGAAACTTGCAGGAGGTTGGGAAGGTGAGAAGAGGGCCTAAGGGGGTCCCTAGCACCCTTCCAGAGAGGTTCACAGTGATCAGATCTCAAGAAACCACTTTCTTGAGCTTCTACAGGAAGTCTGTAGGGGTTCTATAGGATGTTCTGTGGCTTCTATAGGATGTTAATACAGGATGTTCTGTGGCTTCTATAGGATGTTTCTACAGGATGTTCCGACAGGGGATTTTGGAGGGTTGATGGAGGACGAAAGGTGAAGAAGTGGGTACAGAGGTTGGATGATGATGTGGAGGGGTCCAGGACCTGGTGAACGAAGTGGGTGAGTGATAAGGATGGTTGGATTTGTTCAAGGAGGGGTAGAGCAATGTTGCACAAAAATATGGAAATTAGGTCAAAGTGAGGGAACGTAGCAAATGTGAGGCACGAATCAGAGTTAGACGACGAAGCAGGCGGTATTGATGGAGTAGGGGTAGGAAAAGAGGTATCATAGGTGCTCTGCAAGTTATTTCCCAAACTATTCAAACAAAGACTCAGAAAACCAAAGACCTAATCTGACCTAAATATCAGCAAAGAAAAAGAACAGAAGTTTATTCGCAACAAAATCATGTGAAATAGCTATGCAAACTAAGAAATCTTGGACCTGAGCATGTAACCGAAACTGGTATCAACTTCCACAAATGAGAATCTAACACTAATAATTGCATGACGAAGCAAAGACAATGTTTTTGGTGGCAGCAAGGACACCTTGGTCCCATCTCATGGTCCCACAGAGGGAGAGGTGAGATCAGGGGTGCTTGATAGCCTTTTTTTGAAGATATTCTTTGTTATGAATCCTCAGCCTTGTCCTCTTGCATTCTGCTATCAAATGGCTCATAAATGCTTGACCTTGGTCCAAAAGCTGTCCAAAAATCTGCAATAAACACGTATTAGTCTTCATGGTCAAGTGACTATCCTCATTCGTTCAATAACCATAAATATACTCAAAAGAATGCATAAACTATGAAGAATGGTGGATTAATGGAGAATAATAGGCAAAATTAGCCCAATAAGTTAACCATTTTTGGGGCTCATCATCACCCCCCTGCTAAATGGGCTACTCATCCTCTGAGCAACTAATCTAGCTCATCATCCTTGATAGCTTTGACTACCTCTCTCACGTCCCAGGCCTCCGAGGTGATGTCTTCTTCCTGGTCATGAAATCTTGCTTTTCTTTCCACTTCCTCCCACTACCTGTGTTCCTCTTCTTCCTTAACTCCTTCCAGCAATCCCAAAAGCAAGGGAGGACTGAACTTTAGGTTGATCCAATTGGCCTGTAGATTTTGCATTGACTGTTTATAGAGGGGTACCCTTGCCAAGGCCTCCCTCATCCTTATTGGAGAGTGGTATTCTCTTATCTTCAAACTGTGGGGCAGTGTGTTCCACTGCCTTGTGCAAGCATGAAGGCAGTTATCCCCCAACAGTCTCTCCATGTCCTCAAAGTGGGCAATAGCTTGAGATTGTCATTCAACGTAATCTGGTAAATCCTGAGGGTTGTTGGCCAAGTGCTGGTGGGTGCTTATAAATGCTGAGGGATCCTCCGGCTCTGCTCTGATCATTAGTGGCTCACTGAGTTCCTTGTTCATAATATTTCAGACCTCTGTTGCCCTTTTTTCCTCATGATTCAACCAAGAGGCCATGGCCATAAGTTGCACATCTCCTACCACAGAGTTGGGATCCCACGAATTCATGTTTGAAAGGGCCAAGTTGTGTAAATAAAACTCTGATAATTTAGCCTTGTCCTCTGATGAGCTATTTTCACATAAAGCCATGAATTGATGGTAGTTTTGAAATGGAGTAGTGCCCTTTGGGCCAAGGTGTTAATCTGGAACTGCAATCATTCATCTTTAAGGTACAAAGCGTATGACTTGGTGGCCTGCCTACACTGTACGGCCTCTATTGCCTAGCTGGCCATGCAGGCCAGTTGGGCTTCCTTCTCATGTACCTATTGCCTTAGAGACTCTATCTCCTCTGCTGCCTACAACTCCTTCTCCTGTAGTTGTTTTTTTAGTGCCTTGATCTCAGCCTGCAACCCATCCTTTCTTTGATGTTCATCCAAGGTTTCTTTGTCTATTGGAGGCTTTTCCCATTGTTGTTGTTCTCCTAGAATGGAGGGCTTGTCTTCCTTATGGATTCCCTGTAGCTGTAGCTACTATTTCAGCAGCTCGTTCTCTTCATGTAGTTTTTCCTTCTGACTGCTTTCCACATGCTTCACCATGGCCAATTCTTTCCTTGACTCCCTGAGTTGTTCTTCTAGGGGGCCTATATCTGCCACATCCTTGGACTTGGCAATCCTCATCCAAGTGTGAGTCCTAATTCTTTCTTCTTCCAGTGCAAAGAATAGTGGCATTGCAAATTTCTGGGGAATTATTTTCCCAACTTCTAACAGGTTATAGTATGAGCCCAAACTGGGCTGAGGGCTTGGTTCCAATATTTCCTCTGTCCTTTCTTCTTCCTGTGGTTGTTTGGCCGCCTTTTCCTCCAATTTCTCGGTCTCTTTTAGCTTAGCCCGAGTTTCTTGTATAAATTTCTCAGCTTCTTGTAGAATTATCTTTGATTCCATTGTCTTCAGTCTTTCTCTCCAAGTGGAAGTTTTTGGGCTTCCTTGTTCATAGGTGATGGATATCTTTGAAGGAGCCCCTTCCTTTCGTTTAGAGGTTGTGTCCTCAATGATAATTGGCTCCTTTCACTACGGCTAGGGTCTGCCTACTTTGATCCGTGTGCTCCTTCTTGCTTTAAAGTACATGGAGGTTTGCCTCTTTTGCTTCCCTTTTTGTTTTGGAGGTGTTTTTAAGGCAGCAAGCACAGTTGCTACCTCTCTTGCCAATGTTTCCGGTGATTTCCCCCTTTGTTGTTCTGTTTCTATGCTTCCTGTAGAAGTCTCTGTGTCAACTATTTCTGCCTGTATTGCGGCCATTTCAGGATTTGTCTTTACCTTTTGTTTTGGTGTGACTGTTGTGGTTGTGCCAGCCTTTACTTGGGAATTTTCTGCCTTCTCTGCTCTCCTCTGCAATCTCTTTTCCCTTGGTGTTTGTGTTGTTGTTCCTTGCTCTGTTTTAGGCTCAGCAATTTGGCCCTTTCCCTCTTTCTCTTTTCGTCCTGCTTGTGCTTGTTTGTCCTATGTTTCTTTACCACTGGTTTTCTCTCCTGCTTCAGTATGTTCCCCTTCTTCACTACTGGATGAGGTGAGCTCCTCGGCCAGAATTCTAATATCGTCATCTCTGGACATGTTTCGGAAAATTTCCCAAGAGAGGGGGACAGTGTAGGTGTGGAGGGCATCTTCCACTAAAATTTTGATGAGCCCATGTGATCTAGGTGGATGTTGGTGGCCACCCACCTATCCCATTTGGACCCCCACAACTGTCTCTTTCAGTTTTTCAGTTTCATTAATTATAGCACAGTTTACTATTTTTAGCATCTTTTCGGGTCCTAAACTTCAGGAGCTATTTTGAGGCCCTAAACGACATTTTTTGGAAAATCTACCGCCAATGATTTTTTTTTCAAAAAAATTTCTTTTCCGTCGTAGTCCTCGAAGAGATCTTTCCAATGGGCTATCATGCATGTCAAACGGAGATAATACGACCAATTCGCAACCCCGAGAAGTTCGCTGTCCAACTCACCCCAAAACAGGGCCCACAATTTGGCGTTTCATCTCCTAGGGTTAGGTTTTGGGATGTGAAGGGTTTTCCATTGTTTCTCAATAATAAATAGGCCTTCGAGCCTCATTATAACATAGTTCAGAACAGTTCAGAGGCATGTACCCGCCACATCTCTTCTCAGAGATAAGCTACCATCGCCCTAGCTAGTTTATTTCCATTTCTATTTGTAAGCATATTTCAATATTTTACAGTAATGAAATGAAATATTATTTCCGCTGCATATCTATCTTTATGGTTATCTCTGTATTTTATTGTGTTCTTGTTTAAATTCGGATCAGTGGTATCAGAGAAGTCTGCTTTTTCTCTGTTTTTCTTTGCATGTCCCCAACGGGGTCGGGATATAAGGAGTTAGGGCTTGAACTGGTCGAACCTTTGCAAGACCAGCTTCGCAAATCTCGACGACCTCCCATGGCGAATGAGAAGAAAGACAACGGGGCAGGAGATCCTATCAAAATCTTGCTCGAAGAAGCCCTCGAGAGGCAAAGGAACGCGATGATGGATAGCTTTGCGCAAATCCTTCAACGACTACCCAGAGGTGACGCATCGGCTTCCAACAACTACTCTGGAAATGCCACACCATTTAAGGTACAAGTTAATCTTGAAATCCCCATCTTCAAGGGTCAAATAGACATAGATGCCATAGACAAATGGTTAAATCTACAAGATGGGTATTTTTCTGTTCATGAATTTTCAAGTCGCGAAAAGATTTTTTTCGCTCTTCTAAAAGCAGCCCCCCATGTCAAGGATTGGTGGGAAACCTACTGCAAGCAGAAGGGTGAAAGTACAGGCTCACTGTTTTCAGCCGCACCCACTTGGAATGACTTCCGGGATGCCATCAAGGAGCAGTACTACCCTGTCAAAATCTATGAGGACAACACATCAAATGGACCACACTACGGCAGGGACGAGACCAAGATGTGTCGGAGTTCACAATCATTTTTGATACCCTTCGCACATAGTTGGGTATCAAAGATTCTGAGCTGCATCTAGTACTCAAATACCGCGGCTGCCTACATAGATACATCTAGGAAGAGATGGAGTTCTTGAACATCTCCTCACTTGGCACAACATACTGATACACTGTCAAAATCGAGAAAAAGTTCAAACAGAAGAAGCGAGACTTTGGATCTGCAAATCCGAAGCCCAAAGGACAAAGCCAAGGCGGGGTGACCCAAGACAACCCATCGAAGCGCAAGAAAAGAAAAACACCACGAAGCCGAAGAAGGACACAAGAAAGTGGTGTGAGTTCCACAAGAGTCCCACTCATAACACAAGTGAGTGTCGGACCAAGCAGTTGCTGGTGGTCGAGTTGAAGACTTCCGAATCAGATGCATGTTCTGACCCTGAACCAGATGATTAATGCAGAGCCTAGCACCACTGTTGCCACTGCCAAGATCCAGAAGAATGAGCCAGAAGACCCAGAGGAGGGGGAGTGCCTTTTCCACTCACAAATGTGATTGAAGGGTTCACCGCTGCAATTCATTGTTGACAGTGGGAGCCAGAAGAACCTCATTTCAGCATAGGTCATGAAGCGGTTGGGCCTACCAACTACACCACACCCGTAGCCGTACAGTATCGGGTGGCTTCACGAAGGACGAGATCTCAAAGTTCGCAAGCAGTGCCGCCGTCCCTACAAAATCAAGCCCTTCACAGACGAGGTATTGTGTGATGTTACACCTCTAGATGTTTGCAATGTACTATTAGGCCAGCCATACTTGTGGAGGCGACATGTTGTGTATGAGTCAAGGCCTCGCGCTGTCATTATTTCTTTAGATAATTCCTTATACAGGATACTGGAGGTAGCCCCACCTATCGCCACCTCTTTGATCACTGCCAAGAAAGGCAACAAGATCATCTCCCAGACTAGGAAATTCATTTTCTGTCTGATTCGCTCCCAAAGTAAGGGGAAGATCGTTGCTACATCCATGACCCCTGCGAAGGATTCCTCCATGCAGCAGCAGCAAAGGGATATGGTCATGACAAACCATAGGAACAACTTCTCCTCACCCACATGGGTACCACACAAGTTTCAGGTGGGCAAAAAAGTTTGGTTGCATCGATAGAAATAACGCCTTACCAGAACTCATTAGAAGCTCAGGCCACTCCGACATGGTCTTTACACCAGTACCAAGGCTACAGGCAACAATTCTTTGAAGCACAACATTCCTCCATTGCTTCGCTTGCACCAAGTGATCAATGTGGATCGTTGTCGACCATGCTTCCCACCATTTCTGGACACATCAGAGATTGCAGAACAACTCACTAGAGATCCAGCTCAGTAGAAGCTTCCTCATCTCAGGGACGAACTCAACGCAATGGGGACCATTGCTTCCTAAGGGGTGAGGAATGATCCAGGTGGATGTTGGTGGCCACCCACCTATCCCATTTAGACACCCACAACTATCTCTTTTAGTTTTTCAGTTTCCTTAATTATAGCACAATTTACTATTTTTAGCAGTTTTTCGGGTCCTAAGCTTCCCGAGCCATTTTGAGGCCCTAAACGACGTTTTTTGGGAAATCTACCGCCAACGATTTTTTTGTCAAAAAAACGTCTTTTCCGTCGTAGTCCTTGGAGAGATCTTTCCAATGGGCTACCATGCGTGTCAAATGGAGATAATACGACCAATTCCTGACCCCGGGAAGTTGGCTGTCCAACTCACCCCAAAATGGGGCCCACAATTTGGCGTTTCATCTTCTAGGGTTAGGTTTTGGGATGTGAAGGGTTTTCCATTGTTTCTCAATAATAAATAGGCCTTCGAGCCTCATTGTAACATATTTCAGAGGCATGTAGCCGCCACATCTCTTCTCAAAGATAAGCTACCATCGCCCTAGCTGGTTTATTTCCATTTCTATTTGTAAGCATATTCAAGTATTTTACAGTAATGAAATGAAGTATTATTTCCACTACATATCTATATTTATGGTTATCTTTGTATTTTATTGCATTCTTGTTTAAATCCGGATCAGTGGTATAAGAGCGGTCTTCTTTTTCTCTGTTTTTTTTTGCATGTCCCCAACAAGGTCGATATATAAGGAGTTAGGGCTTGAACTGGTCGAACCTTTGCAAGACCAGCCTCGCAAATCTCGACGACCTCCCATGACGGATGAGATGAAAGATGAGGGGCAGGAGATCCTATCAAAATCTTGCTCGAAGAAGCCGTCGAGCGGAAAAGGAACGTGATGATGGATAACTTTGTGCAGATCCTTCAACGACTACTTAGAGGCGACGCATCGGCTTCCAACAACTACTTTGGAAATGCCACAACATTTAAGGTAAAAGTTAATTTTGAAATCCCCATTTTTGAGGGTCAAATAGACACGGATGTCATAGATAAATGGTTAAATCTGCTAGATGGGTATTTTTCTGTTCATGAATTTTCAAGTCGGGAAAAGATTGTTTTCGCTCTTCTCAAAGCATCCCCCCATGTCAAGGACTGGTGGGAAACCTACTACGAGCCGAAGGGTGAAAGTACAGGCTCACTGTTTTAAGTTGCACCCACTTGGAATGGCTTCTGGGATGCCATCAAGGAGCAGTACTACCCTATCAAAAGCTATGAGGACAAATACATCAAATGGACCACACTGCGGCAGGGGCGAGACCAAGATGTGCCGGAGTTCACAAACATTTTTCATACCCTTCGCACATAGTTTGGTATCAAAGATTCTGAGCTACATCTGGTACTCAAATACCACGGCTACCTACACAGATACATCCAGGAAGAGATGGAGTTCTTGAACATCTCCACACTCGGTACAGCATACCGATACGCTGTCAAAATCGAGCAAAAGTTCAAACAGAAGAAGCGAGACATTGGATCTGCAAATCTGAAGCCCAAAGGACAAAGCCAAGGCAGGGTGACCCAAGACAACCCGTCGAAGCCACAAGAAAAGAACAACACCACGAAGCTGAAGAAGGACACAGGAAAGTGGTGTGAGTTCCACAAGAGTCCCACTCATAACACAAGTGAGTGTCGGACCAAGCGGTCGCTGGTGGCTGAGTTGAAGGCTTCCGAATCAGATGCATGTTCCGACCCTGAGCTAGAACCTGACAAGGGGAATGGCAAAGGGAAGCAGATCATTGATGCAAATCCCAGCGCCACTGTTGCCACTGCCAAGATCCAGAAGAATGAGCCAGAAGACCCAAAGGAGGGGGAGCGCCTTTTCCACTCACAAATGTGGGTGAAGGGTTCACCGCTGCAAATCATTATTGACAGTGGGAGCCAAAAGAACCTCATTTCAGCAGAGGTCGTGAAGCAGTTGGGCCTACCAACTACACCACAACCGTAGCCCTACAGTATCAGGTGGCTTCACGAAGGAAGAGATCTCAAAGTTCTCCAACAGTGTCGCCTTCCCTACAACATCAAGCCCTTCACAGACGAGGTATTGTGTGATGTTACACCTCTAGATGTTTGCGATGTACTATTAGACAAGCCATACTTGTGGAGGCGACATGTTGTGTATGAGTCAAGGCCTCGCGCTGTCATTATTTCTTCGGATAATTCATTATACAGGATACCAGAGGTAGCCCCACCTATCGCCACCTCTTTGATCACTGCCAAGAAAGGCAACAAGCTCATCTCCCAGACTAGGAAATTCATTTTCTGTCTGATTCGCTCCCAAAGTAAGGGGAAGATCGTTGCTACATCCATGACCCCTGTGAAGGGTTCCTCCACACAGTAGCAACAAAGGGATACAGTTATGGCAAAACATAGGAACAACTTCTCCTCACCCACAGGGGCACCACACAAGTTTCAAGTGGGCAACAAAGTTTGGTTGCATCGACAGAAAGAACGCCCTACCAGAACCCATCAGAAGCTCAGGCCACTCCGAAATGGTCCTTACATTAGTACCAAGGCTACGGGCAATAATGCTTTGAAGCACAACATTCCTCCATTCCTTCGCTTGCACCAAGTGATCAATGTGGACCGTCGTCGACCGTGCTTCCCACCATTTCTGGACACATCAGAGATTGCAGAACAGCTCACTAGAGATCCAGCTCAGCAGAAGCTTCCTCATCTCAGGGAGGAACTCAATGCAATGGGGACCATTGCTTCCTAAGGGGGGAGGAATGATCCAGGTGGATGTTGGTGGCCACCCACCTATCCCATTTAGACCCCCAAAACTGTCTCTTTCAGTTTTTCAGTTTGCATAATTATAGCATAGTTTACTATTTTTAGCAGTTTTTCGGGTCCTAAAGTTCCGGAAACGTTTTGAGGCCCTAAATTTCATTTCTTGGGAAATCTACCATGAGCGATTTTTTCTATCAAAAAAATTTCTTTCCCGTCGTAGTCCTCAGAGAGATCTTTCCAACGAGCTATCATGCACGTCAAACGGAGATAATACGACCAATTCGCGACCCGAGGAAGTTGGTTATCCAACTCACCCCAAAACGGGGCCCACAATTTGGCGTTTCATCTTCTAGGGTTAGGTTTTGGGATGTGAAGGGTTTTCCATTGTTTCTCAATAATAAATAGGCCTTGGAGCCTCATTTTAACACAGTTTAGAAAAGTTCAGAGACATGTAGCCGCCACATCTCTTCTCAGAGATCAGCTACCATCGCCCTAGCTGGTTTATTTCCATTTCTATTTGTAAGCATATTTTAGTATTTTACAGTAATGAAATGAAGTATTATTTCCGCTACATATCTATCTTTATGGTTATCTCTATATTTTATTGCGTTCCTGTTTAAATCTAGATCAGTGGTATCAGAGCTGTCTGCTTTTTCACTATTTTTCTTTGCATGTCCCCAACGAGGTCGGGATATAAGGAGTTAGGGATTGAACTGGTCGAACCTTTGCAAGACCACACTCCCATGGCAGATGAGAAGAAAGACAAGGGGGTAGGAGATCCTATCAAAATATTTCTCGAAGAAGCCCTCGAGCGGCAAAGGAACGCGATGATGTATAGCTTTGCGCAGATCCTTCAACGACTACCCAGACGCGACGCATCGGCTTCCAATAGCTACTCTGGAAATGCCACACCATTTAAGGTACAAGTTAATTTTGAGATCCCCATCTTCGAGGGTCAAATAGACGCAAATGTTGTAGATAAATGGTTAAATCTGCTAGATGGGTATTTTTCTGTTCATGAATTTTCAAGTCGGGAAGATATTGTTTTCGATCTTCTCAAAGCAGTCCCCCACGTCAAGGACTAGTGGGAAACCTACTACGAGCAGAAGGGTGAAAGTACAGGCTCACTATTTTCAGCCGCACCCACTTGGAATGACTTCCGGGATGCCATCAAGGAGCAGTACTACCCTATCAAAAGCTATGAGGACAAATACATCAAATGGACCACACTGTGGCAGGGATGAGACTAAGATGTGCCGGAGTTCACAAACATTTTTCATACCCTTCACACACAATTGGGTATCAAATATTCTGAGCTACATCTGGTACTCAAATACCGCGGCTACCTACACGGATACATCTAGGAAGAGATGGAGCTCTTGAACATCTCCTCACTCAGCACAACATACTGATATGTTGTCAAAATCGAGGAAAAGTTCAAACAGAAGAAGTGAGACTTTGGATATGCAAATCCGAAGCACAAAGGAAAAATCCAAGGCGGGGTGACCTAAGACAACCAGCCGAAGCCGCAAGAAAAGAACAACACCACGAAGCCAAAGAAGGACATAGGAAAGTGGTGTGAGTTCCACAAGAGTCCCACTCATAACACAAGTGAGTGTCGGACCAAGCAGTCGCTGGTGGCCGAGTTGAAGGCTTCCGAATCAGATGCATGTTCCGACCCTAAGCCATAACCCGACAAGGGGAATGGAAAAGGGAAGTAGATCATTGATGCAGAGACCAGCGCCACTGTTGCCACCGCCACGATCCAGAAGAATGAGCCAGAAGAGCCAGAGGAGGGGGAGCACCTTTTCCACTCGCAAATGTGGGTGAAGGGATCACCGCTGCAGTTCATTGTTGACAGTGGGAGCCAGAAGAACCTCATTTCAGCAGAGGTTGTGAAGTGGTTGGGCCTACCAACTACACCACACCTATAGCCGTACAGTATCGGGTGGCTTCACGAAGGACGAGATCTCAAAGTTCGCCAGTAGTGCCGCCTTCCCTATAGCATCAAGCCCTTCACAGACGAGATATTGTATGATGTTACACCTCTAGATGTTTGCGATGTACTATTAGGCAAGCCATACTTGTGGAGGCAACATGCTGTGTATGATTCAAGGCCTCGCACTGTCATTATTTCTTTGGACAATTCATTATATAGGATACTGGAGGTAGCCCCAATTACCACCACCTCTTTGATCACTTCCATGACCCCTGCGAAGGGTTCCTCCATGTAGCAGCAAAAAAGGGATACGGTCATGACAAAACATAGGAACAACTTCTCCTCACCCACAAGGGTACCACACAAGTTTCAGGTGGGCAACAAAGTTTGGTTGCACCAACAGAAAGAATGCCTTACCAGAACCCATCAGAAGCTCAGGCCACTCTGACATGGTCCTTACACCAGTACCAAGGCTACGGGAAACAATGATTTGAAGCACAACATTCCTCCATTCCTTCGTTTTCACCAAGTGATCAATGTGGATCGTCGTCGACCATGCTTCCCACCATTTCTGGACACATCAGAGATTGCAGAACAGCTCACTAGATATCCAGCTCAGCAGAAGCTTCCTCATCTCAGGGAGGAACTCAACGCAATGGGGACCATAGCTTCCTAAGAGGGGAGGAATGATCTAGGTGGATTTTGGTGGCCACCCACCTATCCCATTTAGACCCCCACAACTATCTCTTTCAATTTTTCAGTTTCCTTAATTATAGCACAGTTTACTATTTTTAGCAGTTTTTCGGGTCCTAAACTTCCAGAGCCATTTTGAGGCCCTAAACAACGTTTTTTGGGAAATCTACTGCTAGTGATTTTTCTATCAAAAGAACGTCTTTTATGTCGTAGTCCTCAGAGAGATATTTCCAATGGGCTATCATGCGCGTCAAACGGAGATAATACGACCAATTCGCGACCCCGGGAAGTTGGCTGTCCAACTTAGCCCAAAACGGGGCCCAAAATTTGCCGTTTCATCTTCTAGGGTTACGTTTTGGGATGTGAAGGGTTTTCCATTGTTTCTCAATAATAAATAGGCCTTCGAGCCTCATTGTAACACAGTTTAGAGGCATGTAGCTGCCACATCTCTTCTCAGAGATAAGCTACCATCGCCCTAGCTGGTTTATTTCCATTTCTATTTGTAAGCATATTTCTGTATTTTACAGTAATGAAATGAAGTATTATTTCCACTGCATATCTATATGGTTATCTCTATATTTTATTGCATTCCTGTTTAAATCCGGATCAGTGGTATCAGAGAGGTCTGCTTTTTCTATGTTTTTCTTTGCATGTCCCCAACGAGGTAAGGTTATAAGGAGTTAGGGCTTGAACTGGTCGAACCTTTGCAAGACCAGCCTCGCAAATCTCGACAACCTCCCATGGAAGATTAGAAGAAAGACGAGGGGGCAGGACAGCCTATCAAAATCTTGCTCGAAGAAGCCCTCGAGTGGCAAAGCAATGCGATGATGGATAGCTTTGCGCAGATCCTTCAATGACTACCCAGAGGCGACGCATCGGCTTCCAATAGCTACTCTGGAAATGCCACACCGTTTAAGGTACCATTTAATTTTGAAATCCCCATCTTCGAGGGTAAAATAGACGTAGATGTCGTAGATAAATGGTTAAATATACTAGATGGGTATTTTTCTGTTCATGAATTTTCAAGTCGGGAAAAGATTGTTTTCGCTCTTCTCAAAGCACCCCCCCACGTCAAGGACTGGTGGGAAACCTACTGCTAGCAGGAGGGTGAAAGTATAGCCTCATTGTTTTCAGCCGCACCCACTTGGAATGACTTCCGGGATGCCATCAAGGAGCAGTACTACACTGTCAAAAGCTATGAGGACAAATACATCAAATGGACCAAACTATGGCAGGGACGAGACCAAGATGTGCCGGAGTTCACAAACATTTTTCATACCCTTCGTACACAGTTGGGTATCAAATATTCTGAGCTGCATCTGGTACAAAAATACCACGGCTGCCTACATAGATACATCCAGGAAGAGATGGAGTTCTTGAGCATCTCCTTACTCGGCACAGTATATCGATACGCTGTCAAAATTGAGCAAAAGTTCAAACAGAAGAAGCGAGATTTTGGATCTGCAAATCCAAAGCCCAAAGGACAAAGCCAAGGCGGGGTGACCCAAGACAACCCATCGAAGCCGCAAGAAAAGAACAACACCACTAAGCTAAAGAAGGACACAGGAAAGTGGTGTGACCATAAGAGTCCCACTCAATACACAAGTGTGTGTCGAACCAAGCAGTCGTTGGTGGCCGAGTTGAAGGCTTCCGAATCAGATGCATGTTTTGACCCTGAGCCAGAACTCGACAAGCGGAATGGAAAAGGGAAGCAGATCATTGATGCAGAGCCCAGTGCCACTATTGCCACTGCTAAGATCCAGAAGAATGAGCCAGAAGACCCAGAGGAGGGGGAGCGCCTTTTAAACTCACAAATGTGGGTGAAGGGTTCACCACTGCAATTCATTGTTGACAGTGGGAGCCAGAAAAACCTCATTTCAGCAAAGGTCGTGAAGCGGTTGGGCCTACCAACTACACCACACTCGTAGCCGTACAGTATCGGGTGGCTTCACGAAGGACGAGATCTCAAAGTTCGCCAGTAGTGCCGCCTTCCCTATAGCATCAAGCCCTTCACAGACGAGGTATTGTTACACCTCTGGATGTTTGCGATGTACTGTTAGGCCAGCCATACTTGTGGAAGCGACATGTTGTGTATGAGTCAAGGCCTTGTGTTGTCATTATTTCTTTGGATAATTCATTATAGAGGATATCGGAGGTAGCCCCACCTACTGCCACCTCTTTGATCACTGCCAAGAAAGGCAGCAAGCTCATCTCCCAGACTAGGAAATTCATTTTCTGTCTGATTCGCTCCCAAAGTAAGGGGAAGATCATTGCTACATCCATGACCCCTGCGAAGGGTTCCTCCATGCAGCAGCAGTAAAGGGATATGGGCATGAAAAAACATAGGAACAACTTCTCCTCACCCACAGGGGTACCACACAAGTTTCAGGTGGGCAACAAAGTTTGGTTGCATCGACAAAAAGAACACCTTACCAGAACCCATCAGAAGCTCAGGCCACTCCGACATGGTCCTTACACTAGTATCAAGGCTACGAACAACAATGCTTTGAAGCACAACATTCCTCCATTCCTTCACTTGCACCAAGTGATCAATGTGGACCGTCGTCGCTCATGCTTCCCACCATTTCTGGACACATCAGAGATTGCAGAACAACTCACTACAGATCCAGCTCAACAGAAGCTTCCTCATCTCAGGGAGGAACTCAATGCAATGGGGACCATTGCTTCCTAAGGGGGGAGGAATGATCCAGGTGGATGTTGGTGGCCACCCACTTATCCCATTTAGACCACCACAACTGTCTATTTCATTTTTCAATTTCCTTAATTATAGCACAGTTTACTATTTTTAGCAGTTTTCCAGTCCTAAACTTCGGGAACCGTTTTGAGGCCCTAAACGACGCTTTTTGGGAAATCTACTGCCATCTTTTTTCTGTCAAAAAAACATATTTTTTGTCATAGTCCTCAAAGAGATATTTCCAATGGGCTATCATGCGCATCCAACGGAGATAGTATGACCAATTCGCGACCCCGGGAAATTCGCTGTCCAACTCACCCCAAAACGGGGCCCACAATTTGGCGTTTCATCTTCTAGGGTTAGGTTTTGGGATGTGAAGAGTTTTCCATTGTTTCTTAATAATAAATAGGCCATCGAGCCTCATTGTAACACAGTTCAGAACAGTTCAAAGGCATGTAGCTGCCACATCTCTTATCAGAGATAAGCTACCATCGCCCTAGCTGGTTTATTTCCAGTTCTATTTGTAAGCATATTTCAATATTTTACAGTAATGAAATGAAGTATTATTTCTGAAGTATTATTTCAATATTGCGTGCCTGTTTAAATCCGGATCAGTGGTATCACAGCAGTCTACATTTTCTCTGTTTTTCTTTATATGTCCCCAACGAGCTCGGGATATAAGGAGTTAGGGCTTGAACTGGTCGAACCTTTGCAAATCTCAATGACCTCCCATGGCAGATGAGAAGAATGATGAGGGGGCAGGAGATCCTATCAAACTCTTGCTCGAAGAAGCCCTTGAGTGGCAAAGGAACACGATGATGGATAGCTCTGCGCAAATCCTTCAACGACTACCCAGAGGCGACGCATCGGCTTCCAATAGCTACTCTGGAAATGCCACACCTTTTAAGGTACAAGTTAATTTTGAAATCCCCATCTTCGAGGGTCAAATAGACGTAGATGTCGTAGATAAATGGTTAAATTTGCTAGATGGGTATTTTTTTTTCATGAATTTTCAAGTCTAGAAAATATTGTTTTCGCTCTTCTCAAAGCAGCCCCCCACGTCAAGGACTAGTGGGAAACCTATTGTGAGCAGAAGGGTGAAAGTACAGGCTCACTATTTTCAACCGCACACACTTGGAATGACTTCTGGGATGCCATCAAGGATCAGTACTACCTTGTCAAAAGCTATGAGGACAAATACATCAAATGGACCACACTACGGTAGGGACGAGACCAAGATGTGCCGGAGTTCACAAACAATTTTCATACCCTTCACACACAGTTGGGTATCAAAGATTCTGAGCTGCATCTAGTACTCAAATACTGCAGCTGCCTACACAGATACATCCAGGAAGAGATGAAGTTCTTGAACATCTCCTCACTCGGCACAACATACCGATACGCTGTCAAAATCGAGCAAGAGTTCAAACAGAAGAAGCGAGACTTTGGATCTGCAAATCCGAAGCCCAAAGGACAAAGCCAAGGCAGGATGACCCAAGACAACCGATCAAAGCCACAAGAAAAGAACAAAACCACGAAGCCAGAGAAGGACACAGGAAAACGGTGTGAGTTCCACAAGAGTCCCACTCATAACACAAGTGAGTGTCGGACCAAGAAGTCGCTGGTGGCTGAGTTGAAGGCTTCTGAATCAGATTCATGTTCCGACCCTGAGCCAGAACCCGACAAGGGGAATGGTAAAGGGAAGCAGATCATTGATGCAGAGCCCAGTGCCACTGTTGCCACCGCCAAGATCCAGAAGAATGAGCCAGAAGACCCAGAGCAGGGGGAGCACCTTTTACACTCACAAATGTGGGTGAAGGGTTCACCGCTGCAATTCATTGTTGACAGTGGGAGCAAAAAGAACCTGATTTCAGCAAAGGTCATGAAGCAGTTGGGCCTACCAACTACACCACACCCATAGTCGTACAGTATCGGGTGGCTCCACGAAGGACGAGATCTCAAAGTTCGCCAGTACTGCCGCCTTCCCTACAGCATCAAGCAAATCACAGACGAGGTATTGTGTGATGTTACACATCTGGATGTTTGCGATGTACTATTAGGCCAGCCATACTTGTGGAGGCGACATGTTGTGTATGAGTCAAGGCCTCGCACTATCATTATTTCCTTGGATAATTCATTATACAGGATACCGGAGGTAGCCCCACCTACCACCACCTCTTTGATCACTGCCAAGAAAGGCAGCAAGCTCATCTCCCAGACTAGGAAATTCATTTTCTGTCTGATTTGCTCCCAAAGTAAGGGGAAGATCGTTGCTACATCCATGACCCCTGCGAAGGGTTCATCCACGTAGCAGCAACAAAGGGATACGGTCATGACAAAACATGGGAACAAATTCTCCTCACCCACAGGGGTACCACACAAGTTTCAGGGGGGCAACAAAGTTTTGGTTGCATCGACAGAAAGAACGCCTTACCAGAACCCATCAGAAGCTCAGGCCACTCCGACATGGTCCTTACACCAGTACAAAGGCTACGGGCAACAATGCTTTGAAGCAAAATATTCCTCCATTCCTTCGCTTTCACCAAGTGATCAATGTGGACCATCGTCGACCATGATTCCCACCATTTCTAGACACGTCAGAGATTACAGAACAGCTCACTAGAGATCCAGCTCAACAGAAGCTTCCTCGTCTCAGGGAGGAAATCAACGCAATGGGGACCATTTCTTCCTAAGGTGGGAGGAATGATCCAGGTGGATGTTGATGGCCACCCACCTATCCCATTTAGACCCCCACAACTGTCTCTTTCAGTTTTTCAGTTTCCTTAATTATAGCACAATTTATTATTTTTAGCAGTTTTTTGGGTCCTAAACTTATGGAGCCGTTTTGAGGCCCTAAATGAATTTTTTTCATAAATCTGCTGCTAGCAATTTATCTCTCAAAAAATGTCTTTTCTGTCATAGTCCTCGGAGAGATCTTTCCAACGGGCTATCATACACGTCAAATAGAGATAATACGACCAATTCGCGACACCGAGAAGTTAGTTGTCCAAATCACCCCAAAACGAGGCCCACAATTTGGCATTTGATCTTCTACGGTTAGGTTTTGGGATGTGAAGGGTTTTCAATTGTTTCTCAATAATAAATAGGCCTTCGAGCCTCATTGTAACACAGTTCAAAATGGTTCAGAGGCATGTATCCGCCACATCTCTTCTCAGAGATAAGCTACCATCGCCCTAGCTAGTTTATTTCCATTTCTCTTTATAAGCATATTTCTGTATTTTACAGTAATGAAATGAAGTATTATTTCCGCTGCATATCTATCTTTATGGTTATCTCTATATTTTATTGCATTCCTATTTAAATCTGGATCAGTGGTATCAGAGCGGTCTGCTTTTTCTCTGTTTTTCTTTGCATGTCCCCAACGAGGTCGGGATATAAGGAGTTAGGGCTTGAACTGGTCAAACCTTTGCAAGACCAACCTCACAAATCTCGACGACCTCCCATGGCGGATGAGAAGAAAGACGAGGGGGCAGGATATCCTATCAAAATCTTGCTCGAAGAAGCCCTTGAGCGGCAAAGGAACGCAATGATGGATAGCTTTGTGTAGATCCTTCAACGACTACCCAGAGGAGATGCATCGGCTTCCAACAGCTACTCTGGAAATGCCACACCATTTAAGGTACAAGTTAATTTTGAAATCCCCATCTTCAAGGGTCAAATAGACGTAGATGCTGTAGATAAATTGTTAAATCTGCTAAATGGGTATTTTTCTGTTCATGAGTTTTCAAGTCCGGAAAATATTATTTTCGCTCTTCTCAAAGCAGCCCCCCACGTCAAGGACTGGTGGGAAACCTACTGCGAGCAGAAGGGTGAAAGTACAAGCTCAATGTTTTTAGCCGCAACCACTTGGAATGACTTCCAGGATACCATCAAGGAGCAGTACTACCCTGTTAAAAGCTATGAGGACAAATACATCAAATGGACCACACTGCGGCAGGGACGAGACCAAGATGTGCCTGAGTTCACAAACATTTTTCATACCCTTTGCACACAATTGGGTATCAAAGATTCTGAGCTGCATCTGGCACTCAAATACCGCGGTTTCCTACACAGATACATCTAGGAAGAGATGGAGTTCTTGAACATCTCCTCACTCAGCACAGCATACCGATACGCTGTCAAAATTGACCAAAAGTTCAAACAGAAGAAGTGAGACTTTGGATCTGCAAATCCGAAGCCCAAAGGACAAAGGCAAGGTGGGGTGACCCAAGACAACCCGTCAAAGCCGCAAGAAAAGAACAACACCACAAAGCCGAACAAGGACATAGGAAAGTGGTGTGAGTTCCACAAGAGTCCCACTCATAACATAAGTGAGTGTCAGACCAAGAAGTCGTTGGTGGTCGAGTTGAAGGCTTCCGAATCAGATACATGTTCTGACCCTAATCCAGAACTCGACAAGGGGAATGGCAAAGGGAAGAAGATCATTGATGCAGAGCCTAGCGCCACTGTTGCCAACGCCAAGATCAAGAAGAATGAGCCAGAAGACCCAGAGGAGGGGGAGCGCCTTTTCCACTCACAAATTTGGGTGAAGGGTTCACCACTGCAATTCATTGTTGACAGTGGGAGCCAAAAGAACCTCATTTCAGCAGAGGTCGTGAAGCAGTTGGGCCTACCAACTACACCACACCCATAGCAGTATAGTATCGGGTGGCTTCACGAAGGACGAGATCTCAAAGTTCGCCAGCAGTGCCGCCTTCCCTATAGCATCAAGCCCTTCACAGACAAGGTATTGTGTGATGTTACACCTCTGGATGTTTGTGATGTACTATTAGGCCAACCATACTTGTGTAAGCGACATGTTGTTTATGAGTCAATGCCTCGCGCTGTCATTATTTCTTTGGATAATTCATTATACAGGATACCGGAGGTAGCCCCACCTACCGCCACTTCTTTGATCACTACCAAGAAAGGCAGCAAGCTCATCTCCCAGACTAGGAAATTCATTTTCTGTCTGATTCGCTCCCAAAGTAAGGGGAAGATCATTGCTACATCCATGACCCCTGTGAAGGGTTCCTCAACGCAGCAGCAGCAATGGGATATAGTGATGAAAAAACATAGGAACAACTTCTCCCCACCCACAGGGGTACCACACAAGTTTCAGGTGGGCAACAAAGCTTGGTTGCATCGACAGAAAGAACGCTTTACCAGAACCCATCAGAAGCTCAGGCCACTCCGACATGGTCCTTACACCAGTACCAAGGCAACAGGCAACAATGCTTTGAAGCAAAACATTCCTCCATTCCTTCACTTGCACCAAGTGATCAATGTGGACCTTCGTTGAGCATGCTTCCCACCATTTCTGGACACATCAAAGATTGCAGAACAGCTCACTAGAGATCCAGCTTAGCAGAAGCTTCCTCATCTCAGGGAGGAAATCAACGCAATGGGGACCATTGCTTCCTAAGGGGGGAGGAATGATCCAGGTGGATGTTGGTGGCCACCCACCTATCCCATTTAGTGTTGGAAATAATACAGAGAGGGGGGGGGGGTGAATCAGTATTATCACATTAATAAAACTTTTTCATTTCCATAATCAGATTCATATATGCTACTTCCACAACTTCTTATGATTAAGTTAATTGATCTTCAATGAGTGCATTAGAACATTATCAACCATATTATCAGATAACAGATGCCGTAATAGAGAATAGATCATCACACATAAGGCACACACATGAACACCATGATATAAGGTGGAAACCCAATGCGGGAGAAAAACCACCTGCTGCAAGTCATCTCAATCTTCTTCTTAATAAGAAAATTCTTTTACAATATTTGTACTGGTGCAGTCTTATACCAGTACGGGAGCTACAACCCCCTTTGCTCTTGTACTAGCCGATCCATTTACTAGTACGCAGGCTGCTACCTGCTACAATGCTCCAAAGATCTCCCTTAGCTTTTGTACTAGCTTAGATACTAGTACATAGGCGCTGGCCTACAATCTTCTCTCCTCCAGGTACCACGTTTCATCAATTTTCAGACTGGATACACTGAAGCACAACACATAATCTGAAAGGCCACTTTTCATCCAATTTTCATACTGGACCCAACAACAACATTGAAGCTCATAATCAAACAACCTTCTGAATCACCCAATCACCAGATCCATACATATACAATGATATTATGAGAGTTATCAACCAGATCTAGTACATAAAGATAAGTCATTAATCATGCTGTTATCTGAACTCAATACCAGTAACCAAACATCAGTTATGCACCCAAAACCATGCAGAATAGTCAAAGGAAGTTAAAACAAATTTTAAGCAGGGATCGCAACTTCACTGGTATAGATCTACGGATATCTGTACTTCCTCCGCACCTGTGCCTTTTGTGGCGCCGCGACCACCGCACTTGCGCCTTCTGTGGCGCCTCCGCACTACGCCTTCTATGGCGCCTCTGTGGTGTCTCCGCATTGCGCCTTCTGTGGCGCCTCCGCACTATGCCTTCTATGGCGCCTCTGTGGCGTCTCTGCACTGCGCCTTCTATGGCGCCTCTGCACTGCGCCTTCTGTGGCGCCTCCGCACTGCGCCTTCTGTGGCGCCTCTGCACTGCGCCTTCTATGGCGCCTCCGCACTACGCCTTCGTACTGCACCTTCTGTGGCGCCTCCGCACTGCGCCTCCTGTGGCGCCTCCGCACTGTGCCTTCTATGGCGCCTCCGCACTGCGCCTTCTGTGGCGCCTCCGCACTGCGCCTTCTATGGCGCCTCCGCACTGCGCCTTCTGTGGCGCCTCCGCACTACACCTTCTGTGGCGCCTCTGTGGCGTCTCCGCACTGCGCCTTCTGTGGCGCCTCTGCACTGCGCCTTCTGTGGCGCCTCCGCACTGCGCCTTTTGTGCCGCCTCTGTGGTGTCTCTACACTGTGCCTTCTGTTCTGTGGCGTCTCCGCACTGCGCCTTCTGTGGCGCCTCCGCACTGCGCCTTCTGTGGCACCTCCGCACTGCGCCTTCTGTGGCGCCTCCGCACTGCGCCTTCTGTGGCGCCTCCGCACTACACCTTCTGTGGCGTCTCCGCACTGCGCCTTCTGTGGCGCCTTCGCACTGTGCCTTCTGTGGCGCCTCCGCACTTCCGCAGCTGCAGCGCTCGAGAGATCACCCTTCATAGATTCGCTTTCAACTTCACTTTCATATATCAAACTTTCAAAACAATAACCCAATATTTCAGATCTTAAGATATTCAATTGCAAGGATGAGTTAGCCAAGTGATCTCCTTTGCTTTATATAGGCTTAGGCCTTTCACAATACCACGGGCCAAAACCATAGGATCAAAAAACTTTTGGACTAATACCATGGACCAATCATGAAAGTACGTGAGATAAACACTTTTGACGAAGTACCATGGTCCAAAACCATAGGTTCAAATACCAAGGACTAACTACCATGGACCAAAGGTAAGTTCTCCAACATATACGCGCTTTTCCTCATAGGTTCAAATACCAAGGACTAACTACCATGGACCAAAGGTAAGTTCTCCAACATATACGTGCTTTTCTTCATAGGTTCAAATACCAAGGACTAACTACCATGGACCAAAGGTAAGTTCTCCAACATATACGCGCTTTTCCTTGCATGAAAGTGCGTGAACTTTTTCTCTACATGAAATAAACTTTTCTCTGCATAAAAGTGCGTGAACTTTTCTCTACATGAAATAAACTTTTCTCTGCATAAAAGTGCGTGAACTTTTCTCTACATGAAATAAACTTTTCTCTGCATATAAGTGCGTGAACTTTTCTCTACACTATAATTTAATATCTGAGATGAGTGGGTTGCCATCAAGTACAACATATGTATCATAATGCCAACAATCTCCCCCTTTGAACTTGATGTCAACAACAGCCAATCACTCTCCCCCTTTGACATCAAGGGAAAAGGGTTATGCTCCCCCTAAGAACATGCTCCCCTTGACTATAAACCAGATCTGCAAAGAAGAACCATAATCCATGACCATGAAAGAGATAGATTGCAGCAATAATCAGACCAGCATCCAAGATCTCCTTCTGTACGTCCTCCATAATGCCAACAATGCATTATAAGCTCCCCTTGAGTACCTGTTGAAATCTCTGAATGAGCTCCCCCTTTGTATATGTCATGGTGCACCAATCTGATCATGCTCTTTCTGAGAACAAGCTGAAATGTCTGCTCTGCTATATAGTGTTGTTCATGCTCAGGCTCCCCTTGACTGTAAGCAAGGTCTAAATAAGATGAACATCAGCAACAACACTTTATGATCTACTCCATAGTATCTGTCAACAACAACTAGACCAGCAACTTGTATTAGTGCATGAATCATCAAGGTATGTCCGCATCAACAGAATTTCACATTCTATGTGAGAAACATCATAGCCATCCAGATCTACATGAATCATGTATCATCAATTGGGAATATCTGCATTAATCAACATATGTATGAAACAATCCTATCATCATATAGATAAGAGCTCATTATCATCATGTCTCCAACAATGCAACTTTGAATAATCATCCCTGTATCTAGCCAACAATCCTCATCCATTTGTGCCAAGAATGAAAGGAATCATAACTGTAATATATGATCTTTATGCATATGACGACAGCAGCATATGAGTGACTCAACATCAAGAAGATGTGAATTCAAGCTAAGTGCTTCCCATGCAAGCATCATTAGAGAATCAACCATAAATCTGATCCAAGAACCATGTGAACAACTCATAACCATAGCAAGATGAATCATTTATCCATATAAGTATCATCACCAAGGACTATTAACCATAATGCCAATAATGCATTAATTCCATATGCTCCCTCTAAACCTGTGCCATCTGTATGATCATGCATATCAATAAGAAGTATCAAGACATCATCAATATCAAGTTAGAACCAAAACACTTCTAACCATCATATCCACACATCATTATTATTAACTAGAGCAAAACTAATCCTTCTCTTGAATCTGTCCCTATTGCCTTTCTTCAAACAATCATATACGCGACTGTGCAGTAACTAACTCACGTATATATGCAACTTTCCTTTATGGAGTTTGCATATGAGATTCAGGACACTGAAGTTTTGTACTTTCAGCTCCCTCTGATTCTGGTATGTCTGTATGTTGTGCAGTGCCGCCTTTTTCTGACTGTACTTCCTTTTTCCTCCATATCTTCAAGCGTGATGATGACATTTTCTCCTTTTGATATGGTCCCCACACTTTGTTCCTGCATTCCTTAGCTATATGTCCAAGCTTGTTACATGCATAACATCTTACATGTTTCATATTCCTCCTGTAACAATCAGCAGCTTTGTGACCAAACATATTGCAAGAAAAGCAATATCCATAAAAGTACCTTGAATGTGATGATCTTTCTGCATAATGGTCTTGAACCCTTCTTCTTCTACATCTAGCTACAACATGTCCAAGATTATGACATACATAACATTCAACATTATTCATAGGAGGAGTAAAGGATTTTCTTTGAGGAATCTCTTTTCTTGGTTGATGATGAGATTGATCTTTCATTTCTTCGTTGATCACTTTAGATTTCTCTTTAGAGTTCCTTGCCTCACCTTGTGAACTAGATTCACCTTCAACAAATTCATGGAAACCAAGACCAGTCTTTATAGCAGGAGACCTTTGACTACTAAGAATATCATCCAAGACTTTAGAACTATCTTGAAATCGTAAAAGCTTATCCTTTTCTTCTAGTTTACCTTTCAAGATATTTACCTCAACCTGAAGCTGTTCTTCCTTTTCAAGAGATTGCTTTTTCAAATCTTCTTCAGCTTTCCTTCCTTCTTCCATTTGTTCCCTTAGTTTTAGAATCTCCTTTTCTTGTTCTTCATTCAGATCCTGCTGCATTTGACGAACTCGGAAGGCACATTCTAGTTGAGATTTTAAGCTGGTGACTTCGTTTTCTTGTTTTGCAATAGCTTGGAGTAGATCTGTATTCTTCTTCTTTGATTCTTCAAGATCTCCTTTTAGTGAGATGATTGTAGCTTCAAGATTTCATAGTAGCTGGATCTATCTTTGAGTTTCTTGATGGTTGTGCTTCTTTCATTGACTTCTTTTCTTAATGATGTCACTTCATGCTGCAATTTTTGACATTGGTCTTCCTTGTCCTTGAGTAGCTTTCTTACCTTGTTTCCTTCTTCTAGTTGGGCCTTTAGTTTGGTAGCTTCTTCTTTGAAATCACATTCCCTTTTGTTCAATAGATCTTGTTGATCTCTAATTTTGTCTGTCAGCCTTTTAAATTCTGCCTCTATTTGATATCTTTCTTGTTCACCCATAAGAGCAAATTCAGTAGTTTCGCTATCACTTTCATCTCTTCCAAAAGGAAAGATAGCTGCAACATCAGAGGATAATATATTCATACCTGATAATGATTCTGAATCTGAAGAGCTTCTTATACCTAATCCCCAATCGATTCTCCCACTGTCATAGTTCTTCTGAGATGACTTATTTTTCTTAGGTGCTTTCTTCTTAAGCTTCTTTCCCATTGTTCCACAGATCTCCTTCAAGCGATCAAGCTTCTATCAAAGGACCTGCTCTGATACCAATTGTTGGAAATAATACTGAGAGGGGGGGGGTGAATCAGTATTATCACATTAATAAAACTTTTTCATTTCCATAATCAGATTCATATATGCTACTTCCACAACTTCTTATGATTAAGTTAATTGATCTTCAATGAGTGAATTAGAACATTATCAACCATATTATCAGATAACAGATGCCGTAATAGAGAATAGATCATCACACATAAGGCACACACATGAACACCATGATATAAGGTGGAAACCCAATGCGGGAGAAAAACCACCTGCTGCAAGTCTTCTCAATCTTCTTCTTAATAAGAAAATTCTTTTACAATATTTGTACTGGTGCAGTCTTATACCAGTACGGGAGCTACAACCCCCTTTGCTCTTGTACTAGCCGATCCATTTACTAGTACGCAGGCTGCTACCTGCTACAATGCTCCAAAGATCTCCCTTAGCTTTTGTACTAGCTTAGATACTAGTACATAGGCGCTGGCCTACAATCTTCTCTCCTCCAGGTACCACGTTTCATCAATTTTCAGACTGGATACACTGAAGCACAACACATAATCTGAAAGGCCACTTTTCATCCAATTTTCATACTGGACCCAACAACAACATTGAAGCTCATAATCAAACAACCTTCTGAATCACCCAATCACCAGATCCATACATATACAATGATATTATGAGAGTTATCAACCAGATCTAGTACATAAAGATAAGTCATTAATCATGCTGTTATCTGAACTCAATACCAGTAACCAAACATCAGTTATGCACCCAAAACCCTGAAAAATAGTCAAAGGCAGTTAAAACAAATTTTAAGCAGGGATCGCAACTTCACTGGTATAGATCTGCGGATATCTGTACTACCTCCGCACCTGCGCCTTCTGTGGCGCCGCGACCACCACACTTGCGCCTTCTGTGGCACCTCCGCACTGCGCCTTCTATGGCGCCTCTGTGGCATCTCCGCACTGCGCCTTCTGTGGCGCCTCCGCACTGCGCCTTCTGTGGCCCCTCTGTGGCGTCTCCGCACTGCGCCTTCTGTGGCGCCTCTGCACTGCGCCTTCTGTGGCGCCTCCACACTACGCCTTCTGTGGCGCCTCTGCACTGCACCTTCTATGGCGCCTCCGCACTGCGCCTTCTGTGGCGCCTCTGCACTGCGCCTTCTGTGGCACCTCCACACTGCGCCTTCTGTGGCGCCTCTGTGGCATCTCCGCACTGCGCCTTCTGTGGCGCTTCCGCACTGCGCCTTCTGTGGCGCCTCCGCACTGCGCCTTCTGTGGCGTCTCCGCACTGTGCCTTCTGTGGCGCCTCCGCACTGCGCCTTCTATGGTGCCTCCGCACTGCGCCTTCTGTGCCGCCTCTGTGGCGTCTCCGCACTGCGCCTTCTGTGGCGCCTCTGTGGCGTCTCCACACTGCGCCTTCTGTGGCGCCTCCGCACTGCGCCTTCTGTGGCACCTTCGCACTGCGCCTTCTGTGGCGCCTCTGTGGCGTCTCCGCACTGCGACTCTGTGGCGCCTCCGCACTGCGCCTTCTGTGGCGCCTCTGTGGCGTCTCCGCACTGCGCCTTCTGTGGCGCCTCCGCACTGCGCCTTCTGTGGCGCTTCTGCACTTTCGCAGCTGCAGCGCTCGAGAGATCACCCTTCACAGATTCGCTTTCAACTTCACTTTCATAGATCAAAATTTCAAAACAATAACCCAATATTTCAGATCTTAAGATATTGAATTGCAAGGATGAGTTAGCCAAGTGATCTCCTTTGCTTTATATAGGCTTAGGCCTTTCACAATACCACAGGCCAAAACCATAGGATCAAAAAACTGTTGGACTAATACCATGGACCAATCATGAAAGTACGTGAGATCAACACTTTTGACAAAGTACCATGGTCCAAAACCATAGGTTCAAATACCAAGGACTAACTACCATGGACCAAAGGTAAGTTCTCCAACATATACGCGCTTTTCCTCATAGGTTCAAATACCAAGGACTAACTACCATGGACCAAAGGTAAGTTCTCCAACATATACGTGCTTTTCTTCATAGGTTCAAATACCAAGGACTAACTACCATGGACCAAAGGTAAGTTCTCCAACATATACGCGCTTTTCCTTGGATGAAAGTGCGTGAACTTTTTCTCTACATGAAATAAAATTTTCTCTGCATAAAAGTGCGTGAACTTTTCTCTACATGAAATAAACTTTTCTCTGCATAAAAGTGCGTGAACTTTTCTCTACATGAAATAAACTTTTCTCTACATATAAGTGCGTGAACTTTTCTCTACACTATAATTTATTATCTGAGATGAGTGGGTTGCCATCAAGTACAACATATGTATCATAATGCCAACATTTAAACCCCCACAACTATCTCTTTCAGTTTTTCGGTTTCCTTAATTATAGCACAATTTACTATTTTTAGCAGTTTTTTGGGTCCTAAACTTCTGGAGCCGTTTTGAGGCCCTAAACGACATTTTTCGGGAAATCTACCGCTAGTTATTTTTCTGTCAAAAAAACGTCTTTTATTTCGTAGTCCTCGGAGAGATCTTTCCAACGGGCTATCATGTGCGTCAAGTGGAGGTAATACAACCAATTCGCGACCCCGAGAAGTTGGCTGTCCAACTCACCCCAAAACGGGGCCCACAATTTGGAGTTTCATCTTCTAGGGTTAGGTTATAGGATGTGAAGGGTTTTCCATTGTTTCTCAATAACAAATAGGCCTTCGAGCCTCATTGTAACATAGTTCAGAGGCATGTAGCCACCACATCTCTTCTTAGAGATAAGCTACCATCGCCCTAGCTGGTTTATTTCCATTTCTATTTGTAAGCATATTTCAGTATTTTACAGTAATGAAATGAAGTATTATTTCCACTGCATATCTATCTTTATGGTTATCTTTGTATTTTATTGTGTTCTTGTTTAAATTTGGATCAGTGGTATCAGAGCGGTCTGCTTTTTCTCTGTTTTTCTTTGCATGTCCCCAACGAGGTCGGGATATAAGGATTTAGGGCTTGAACTGCTCGAACCTTTGCAAGACCAGCCTCGCAAATATCAACGACCTCCCATGGCAGATGAGAAGAAAGACGAGGGGTCAAGAGATCCTATCAAAATCTTGCTCGAAGAAGCCCTCGAGCGGTAAAGGAACGCGATGATGGATAGCTTTGTGTAGATCCTTCAATGACTACCTAGAGGCAACGCATCGGCTTCCAACAGCTACTCTGGAAATGCCACACCATTTAAGGTACAATTTAATTTTGAAATCCCTATCTTCGAGGGTCAAATAGACGAAGATGCTGTAGATAAATGGTTAAATCTACTAGATGGGTATTTTTCTGTTCATGAATTTTCAAGTCAAGAAAATATTTTTTTCTCTCTTCTCAAAGCAGCCCCCAACGTCAAGGACTGGTGGGAAACCTACTACGAGCAAAAGGGTGAAAGTACAGGCTCAATAATTTCAGCCGCACCCGCTTGGAATGAATTTCGGGATGCCATCAAGGAGTAGTACTACCCTATCAAAAGATATGAGGACAAATACATCAAACGGACCACACTGCGGCAGGGACGAGACCAAGATGTGCCGGAGTTCACAAACATTTTTCATACCCTTCGCACACAGTTGGGTATCAAAGATTCTGAGCTACATCTGGTACAAAAATACTGTGGTTGCCTACACAGATACATCCAGGAAGAGATGGAGTTCTTGAACATCTTCTCACTCGGAACAACATACGGATATGCTGTCAAAATCGAGCAAAATTTTAAACAGAAGAAGCGAGACTTTGGGTCTGCAAATCCGATGCCCAAAGGACAAATCCAAGGCAGGGTGACCTAAGACAACCCATCGAAGCCGCAAGAAAATAACAACACCACAAAGTCGAAGAAGGACACAGGAAAGTGGTGTGAGTTCCACAAGAGTCCCACTCATAACAAAAGTGAGTGTCGGACCAAGCAATTGTTGGTGGCCGAGTTGAAGGCTTCTGAATCAGATGCATGTTCTGACGCTAAGCCAGAACCCGACAGGGGGAATGGCAAAGGGAAGAAGATCATTGATGCAGAGCCCAGCACCACTGTTTCCACCGCAAAGATCCAGAAGAATGAGCCAGAAGACCGAGAGGATGGGGAGCGCCTTTTCCACTCACAAATGTGGGTGAAGAGTTCACCGCTGCAATTCATTGTTGACAGTCGGAGCTAGAAGAACCTCATTTCAGTAGAGGTCATGAAGCGGTTGGGCCTACCAACTACACCACACCCGTATCTGTACAGTATCAGGTGGCTTCACGAAGGACAAGATCTCAAAGTTCGCCAGCAGTGCCTCCTTCCCTACAGCATCAAGCCCTTCACAAACGAGGTATTGTGTGATGTTACACCTCTAGATGTTTGCGATGTACTATTAGGCCAGCCATACTTGTGGAGCCGACATGTTGTGTATGAGTTAAGGCCTTGCGTTGTCATTATTTCTTTGGATATTTCATTATACAGGATATCGGAGGTAGCCCCACCTACTTCCACCTCTTTGATCACTGCCAAGAAAGGCAGCAAGCTCATCTCCCAGACTAGGAAATTCATTTTCTGTCTGATTCGCTCCCAAAGTAAGGGGAAGATCGTTGCTACATCCATGACCCCTACGAAGGGTTCCCCCACGCAGCAGCAGCAAAGGGATATGGTCATGAAAAATCATAGGAACAACTTCTCCTCACCCACAGGGGTACCACACAAGTTTCAGGTGGGCAACAAAGCTTGGTTACATCGACAGAAAGAACGCCTTACCAGAACCCATCAGAAGCTCAGGCTACTTCGACATGGTCCTTACACTAGTACCAAGGCTACGGGCAACAATGCTTTGAAGCACAACATTCCTCCATTCCTTCGCTTGCACCAAGTGATCAATGTGGACCATTGTCGACCATGCTTCCCACCATTTCTGGACACATCAGAGATTGCAGAACAGCTCACTAGAGATCGAGCTCAGCAGAAGCTTCCTCATCTCAGGGAGGAACTCAACGCAATGGGGACCATTGCTTCCTAAGGGGGAGGAATGATCCAGGTGGATGTTGGTGGCCACCCACCTATCCAATTTAGACCCCCACAACTATCTCTTTCAGTTTTTTAGTTTCCTTAATTATAGCATAGTTTACTATTTTTAGCAGTTTTTCGAGTTCTAAACTTCCGGAGCCGTTTTGACGCCCTAAACGACGTTTTTGGGAAATATACCGCCAGCGATTTATTTGTCCAAAAAACGTCTTTTCCGTCGTAGTCCTTGAAGAGATCTTTCCAACGGGCTATCATGCGCGTCAAATGGAGATAATACGACCAACTCACGACCCTGAGAAGTTGGATGTCCAACACACCCCAAAACTGGGCCCACAATTTGGCATTTCATCTTCTAGGTTTAGGTTTTTGGATGTGAAGGGTTTTCCATTGTTTCTCAATAATAAATAGGTCTTCAAGCCTCATTATAACATAGTTCAGAATAGTTCAGAGGCATGTAGCCGCCACATCTCTTCTCAAAGATAAGCTACCATCACCCTAGCTGGTTTATTTCCATTTCTATTTGTAAGCATATTTCAGTATTTTGCAATATTGAAATGAAGTATTATTTCTGCTGCATATCTATCTTTATGGTTATCTATGTATTTTATTGCGTTCATGTTTAAATCAGGATCAGTTGTATCAGAGCGGTCTGCTTTTTCTTTGTTTTTCTTTGCATGTCCCCAACGAGGTCGGGATATAAGGAGTTAGGGCTTGAACTGGTCGAAACTTTGCAAGACCAACCTCGCAAATCTTGATGACCTCCCATTACGGATGAGAAGAAAGATGAGGGGGCAGGAGATCCTATCAAAATCTTGCTCGAAGAAACCCTCGAGCAGCAAAGGAACGCAATGATGGATAGGTTTGCGTAGATCCTTCAACGACTACCCAGAGGCGACACATCAGCTTCCAACAGCTACTCTGGAAATGCCACAGCGTTTAAGGTACAAGTTAATTTTGAAATCCCCATCTTCGAGGGTCAAATAAACGCAGATGCGGTAGATAAATGGTTAAATCTGCTAGATGGGTACATTTTGTTCATGAATTTTCAAGTCGGGAAAAGATTGCTTTCACTCTTCTCAAAGCAACCCCCCGCATCAAGGACTAATGGGAAACCTACTGCGAGCAGAAGGGTGAAATTACAGGCTCACTGTTTTCAGCCGCACCCACTTGGAATGACTTCCACGATGCCATCAAGGAGCAGTACTACCCTGTCAAAAGCTATGAGGACAAATACATCAAATGGACCACACTGCGGCAAGGACGAGACCAAGATGTGCCGGAGTTCACAAAAAAATTTCATACCCTTCGCACACAGTTGGGTATCAAAGATTCTGAGCTGCATCTGGTACTCAAATACCGCGGCTGCCTACATAGATACATCCAGGAAGAGATGGAGTTCTTGAACATCTGCTCACTTGGCACATCATACTGATATGTTGTCAAAATCAAGCCAAAGTTCAAACAGAAGAAGCGAGACATTGGATCTGCAAATCTGAAGCCCAAAAGACAAAGCCAAGGCGGGGTGACCCAAGACAACCCATCGAAACCACAAGAAAATCAAAACACCACGAAGCCGAAGAAGGACACAGGAAAGTGGTGTGAGATCCACAAGAGTCCCACTCATAACACAAGTGAGTGTTGGACCAAGCAGTCGTTGGTGGCCGAGTTGAAGGCTTCCGAATCAAATGCATGTTCTGACACTGAGCCAGAACCCGACAAGGGGAATGGCAAAGGGAAGCAGATCATTGATGTAGAGCCCAGTGCCACTATTGCCACCGCCAAGATCTAGAAGAATGATCCAGAAGACCCAGAGGAGGGGGAGCGCCTTTTCCACTCACAAATGTGGGTGAAGGGTTCACCACTGCAATTCATTGTTGACAGTGGGAGCCAGAAGAACCTCATTTCAGCAGAGGTCGTGAAGTGGTTGGGCCTACCAACTACACCACACCCGTAGCCGTACAGTATCAGGTGGCTTCACGAAGGACGAGATCTCAAAGTTTGCCAGCAATGCCGCCTTCCCTACAGCATCAAGCCCTTCACAGACGAGGTATTGTGTGATGTTACACCTCTGGATGTTTGCGATGTACTATTAGGCCAGCCATACTTGTTGAGGCGACATGCTGTGTATGAGTCAAGGCCTCGTGCTGTCATTATTTCTTTGGATAATTCATTATACAGGATACCGGAGATAGCCCCACCTACTGCCACCTCTTTGATCACTACCATGAAAGGCAGCAAGATCATCTCCCAGACTAGGAAATTCATTTTCTGTCTGATTCGCTCCCAAAGGGGAAGATCATTGCTACATTTATGACCCCTATGAAGGGTTCCTCCACGCACAGCAACAAAGGCCATATGGTCATGAAAAAACATAGGAACAACTTCTCCTCACCCACAGGGGTACCACACAAGTTTCAGGTGGGCAACAAAGTTTGGTTGCATCGACAAAAAGAACGCCTTACTAGAACCCATCAGAAGCTCAGGCCACTCCGACATGGTCCTTACACCAGTACCAAGGCTACAGGCAACAATGCTTTGAAGCACAACATTCCTCCATTCCTTCGCTTGCACCAAGTGATCAATGTGGACCATCGTCGACCATGCTTCCCACCATTTCTGGACACATCAGAGATTGCAGAACAACTCTCTAGAGATCCAACTCAGCAGAAGCTTCCTCATCTCAGGGAGGAACTAAACGTAATGGGGACCATTGCTTCCTAAGGGGGGAGCAATCATCTAGGTGGATGCTGGTGGCCACCCACCTATCCCATTTAGACCCCCACAACTGTCTCTTTCAGTTTTTTAGTTTCCTTAATTATAAGAGAGCTTATTATTTTTAGCAGTTTTTCAGGTCCTAAACTTTCGGAGCTGTTTTGAGGCCCTAAACGACGTTTTTTGGGAAATCTACCACTAGCGATATTTCTGTATAAAAAATGTCTTTTCTATCATAGTCCTTGGAGAGATATTTCCAACGGGCTATCATGTGCGTCAAATGGAGATAATACGACCAATTCGCGACCCCGGGAAGTTAGCTGTCCAACGCACCCCAAAACGGGGCCCACAATTTGGCGTTTCATCTTCTAGGGTTAGGTTTTGGGATGTGAAGGATTTTCCATTGTTTCTCAATAATAAATAGGCCTTCGAGCCTCATTGTAACATAGTTCAGAACCGTTCAAAGGCATGTAACCGCCACATCTCTTCTCAGAGATAAGATACCATCGCCCTAGTTGGTTTATTTCCATTTCTATTTGTAAGCATATTTCAGTATTTTACAATAATGAAATGAAGTATTATTTCCACTGCATATCTATCTTTATGGTTATCTCTGTATTTTATTATGTTCCTTTTTAAATCCGGACCAGTTGTATCATAGCAGTCTACTTTTTCTCTTTTTTTCTTTGCATGTCCCCAACGAGGTCAGGATATAAGGAGTTAGGGCTTGAACTGGTCGAACCTTTGCAAGACCAGCCTCACAAATCTTGACAACCTCCCATGGCAGATGAGAAGAAAGCCGAGGGGGCAGGAGATCCTATCAAAATCTTGCTCCAAGAAGCCCTCGAGCGGCAAAGGAACGCGATGATGGATAGCTCTGCGCAGATCCTTCAATGACTACCCAGAGGCGACACATCGGCTTCCAACAGCTACTCTAGAAATGCCACACCGTTTAAGGTACAAGTTAATTTTGAAATCCCCATCTTCGAGGGTCAAATAGATGCAGATGCCATAGATAAATGGTTAAATTGCTAGATGGGTATTTTTCTGTTCATGAATTTTCAAGTCGGGAAAGGTTTATTTTCGCTCTTCTCAAAGCAGCCCCCCACGTCAAGGACTGGTGGGAAACCTACTACGAGCAGAAGGGTGAAAGTACAGGCTCACTGTTTTCAACCGCACCCACTTGGAATGACTTCCGGGATGCCATCAAGGAGTAGTACTACCCTGTCAAAAGCTATGAGGACAAATACATCAAATGGACCACACTGCGGCAGGGACGAGACCAACATGTGTTGAAGTTCACAAACATTTTTCGTACCCTTCACACATAGTTGGGTATCAAAGATTCTGAGCTGCATCTGGTACTCAAATATTGCGGCTGCCTACACAAATACATCCAGGAAGAGATGGAGTTCTTGAACATCTCCTCACTTAGCACAGCATACCGATACACTGTCAAAATCGAGAAAAATTTCAAACAGAAGAAGCGAGACTTTGGATCTGCAATTCCGAAGCCCAAAGGACAAAGCCAAGGCGGGGTGACCCAAGACAACCCGTCGAAGTCGCAAGAAAAGAACAACAACACGAAGCCGAAGAAGGACACAAGAAAGTGGTGTGAGTTCCACAAGAGTCTCACTCATAACACAAGTGAGTGTCGGACCAAGCATTCCCTGGTGGCCGAGTTGAAGGCTTCCGAATCAGATGCATGTTCCGACCCTGAGCCAGAACCTGACAAGGGGAATTGCAAAGGGAAGCAGATCATTGATGCAGAGCCCAGCGCCACTGTTGCCACCACCAAGATCCAGAAGAATGAGCCAGAAGACCCAGAGGAGGGGGAGTGCCTTTTCCACTCACAAATGTGGGTGAAGGGTTCACCGCTGCAATTCATTGTTGACAATGGGAGCCAGAAGAACCTCATTTCAACAAAGGTCGTGAAGCGGTTGTGCTTACCAACTACACCACACCCGTAGCTGTACAGTATCGGGTGGCTTCACGAGGGACGAGATCTCAAAGTTCGCCAGCAGTGCCGCCTTCCCTACAACATCAAGCCCTTCATAGACGAGGTATTGTGTGATGTTACACCTCTGGATGTTTGCGATGTACTATTAGGCCAACCATACTTGTGGAGGCGACATGCTGTGTATGAGTCAAGGCCTCGTGCTGTCATTATTTCTTTGGATAATTTATTATACAGGATACCAGAGGTAGCCCCACCTACCACCACCTCTTTGATCACTGCCAAGAAAGGCAGCAAGCTCATCCCCCAGATTAGGAAATTCATTTTCTGTCTGATTCGCCCCCAAAGTAAGGGGAAGATCGTTGCTACATCCATAACCCCTTCAAAGGGTTCCTCCACGCAGCAGCAGCAAAGGGATACGGTCATGACAAAACATAGGAACAACTTCTCCTCACCCACAGGGGTACCACACAAGTTTCAGGTGGGAAACAAAGTTTGGTTGCATCGATAGAAAGAACTTACCAGAACCCATCAGAAGCTCAGGCCACTCCGACATATTCCTTACACCAGTACCAAGGCTACGGGAAACAATGCTTTGAAGCACAACATTCCTCCATTCCTTCTCTTGCACAAAGTGATCAATGTGGACCATCATCAACCATGCTTCCCACCATTTCTGGACACATCAGAGATTACAGAACAGCTCACTAGAGATCCAGCTCAGCAGAAGCTTCCTCATCTCAGGGAGGAAATCAACGCAATGGGGACCATTGCTTCCTAAGGGGGGAGGAATTATCTAGGTGGATGTTGGTGGCCACCCACCTATCCCATTTAGACCCCCACAACTATCTCTTTTAGTTTTTCAGTTTCCTTAATTATAGCACAGTTTACTCTTTTTAGCATTTTTTCGGGTCCTAAACTTTCGGAGCCATTTTTAGGCCCTAAACGACATTTTTTGGGAAATCTACCGCCAGCGATTTTTCTGTTAAAAAAACATCTTTTCCGTCATAGTCCTGGGAGATATCTTTCCAACGGGCTATCATGCACGTCAAACAGAGATAATACGACCAATTTGCGACCCCGGGAAGTTGGTTGTCCAACTCACCCCAAAACGGGGCCCACAATTTGGCGTTTCATCTTCTAGGGTTAGGTTTTGGGATGTGAAGGGTTTTCCATTGTTTCTCAATAATAAATAGGCCTTAGAGCCTCATTATAACACAGTTCAGAATAGTTCAGAGGCATGTAGCCGCCACATCTCTTCTCAGAGATAAGCTACCATCGCCCTAGCTGGTTTATTTCCATTTCTTTTTGTAAGCATATTTCAGTATTTTACAGTAATGAAATGAAGTATTATTTCTGCTGCATATCTATCTTTATGGTTATCTCTGTATCTTATTATGTTCCTGTTTAAATCCGGATCACCATGATGGGCTAACTGATCCGGTGTCCCTTCATTCAATTTTGTGCCACATTCACTTAATGACTGCAGAAGAAAATTGGGGATGCTCAACTTCTTTTCTGCAGGTAAATCCATTCCATGTATTATCTCACTCAGCAACCTGTTGTAGCCAGCAACACCCCCCCTTATTCAATTAAGTATCAGCCATGATACTAGATGAATGGGGACCCTTAGTTAAATTTTTGTTTTGGAAAAACAAGAGTTTCTTTTTGAAATCACAATCATACGCTTGGAAAATCCTCTTAAAAACCTAAGTCTATGATAAAAGAGAAAACCTTAAGGTCGCATTACAAAAAGTATGAAACACCTTCATTTCCCTTTTTATGCGCAAGATCCTCATGTTAATAATGGCATCGCATCGCAAATTGGTAACGCTCAGGAAGAAAATTTAAAGATCCCCCAATCTGCGATAACGCCGATCGCTAAATCGCATATCGCAGAAATGAGCCAGGCAAGATTTTGTGAATATCAAATTCCTGCGATCTGCGATATTGCGATCGCTGCGATGCCACATCCATGTGATTTGCGATGATGCGATTAGCGATCGTGCGACATGCGAGGTTACGTCAGCAAATCATAAACCACTTCAGTACGAATCCTTCGGGCGCGCCATTCAAAGAAAAAGCCACTTTCTATAATCTGACCCGAAATCATGCGCTTTTAATGAGAGTAAATGAATTAGTTGTCAGTTATTAAGTGGATTAAAGACGCGTGCCTTGGTAGAGATTTGTTTCACGTAAGGTGGCATATTTGATTTATCTCTTGCATTTAAAACTCTCCCATCACCTTTCTGGACCAGTCATTTCCATTTCACTCGTAACCTGCAGGGACAAAACGCGAAGACGAATCAGACAGAAACGCAAAGCGAAATGGGAAAGAAGAGAAGACCAAGGAGATGGCACCCCTGTACATAGACACAGCCTGCAACAAAGACGCAGGGATATCGACATGGGACGGTATGTACAGGCTGCTAGAAGAAGAAAAGACTAGAATAATGAAGGTGACTGCTGTCGCGGGCGCTCCACGCTCTTCTGACTTGACCTTGGAGGACCTAGCATGTTCATTCCTCCACAGAATAGCTGCAAGACCCAAAATTCTACCATACACAGATATGATCAAATGGATATTGGATGATGCAGAATTGAAGGGCAGACAATTCAAAGTTCATGGACATGGGCTTGTAGGATCGTTTGCTGCGCAATATTTGAAACTTATGTATCATCTTCTTGAACCTCAAGCGACCTATAATGCGGAATTCGTTAGGAAGTTTGCGGCGGAGAATCCAGATCTATCAGACACCACTAAAGAATGGTCTAGAAGAGATGAGCCGCTAAAGAAGGATAAAAACGGTATGTACAGCACTGTTTCCCTCACCTCCCCATATTGTTTTGCTGCGGCTATGCTCTGTAGGTTATTTGGGATGCCAGACATCAACAAGTTTTCATCTGAATGGCTACCATTAATTGATGCTGCCACTAATTCCGAAATCCTAGATTGGGCCAAAATCCTTTCTGATACTCTATACACGGCCGTTGTCAGTTATCGGTCTAAGAGATCCTTTTCTCAAAGGGTCTATCCTCCTTTTTATCTGTCTGCCTATATTATGGATTCTGTTTGTCTTGTATCTAATTTTCCTATTATGGGTTGGAAATGGACTACCCAAGACCCATTGCCCATCCATGTTTATCACAAGATCTTATGGGATTCCTAGTTTGCCCCTCATTTTTACCAGATTTGCCATGGGGTTTTGTTGCCCCTATATAGAATGATATATGATAAAGACCCCCCAAGGTGCTCCCCCGAGGCCCAAATTGACATCATCCCCATCGCAAGGTGGTTTGGGGAAGAATGGTTTACCTACATTAGAGTTTTTGGAAGCACTGTACCTCCACATGTCCTACCCCTATATATCCCTGATAAACTTTTAGCCCGGGAAATCGCTTATCAAACCTGTTCTGAAGGCGGTTTAACCAAGGATCTAAAGGACAAGAAGAAGGCCATTTGGCCTCAATTTCCCGTCACTTGTGGGGCCTTCTCTTTGTTTGATGTAGGACACACTTTTGGCGAGGTGGAGAATGTGACGTGTCTTCAATTATTTAAGTTCCTAGTGAGGCCATTCGACCCAAATAATGTGGCCCAAGAATTCACAACGAACGTCAAGATAAGAGTGTTCTCTAGAAAGAAAGATCTGTTTGATGATCTCTTTCAGAGTAAGAGCTCGCTCAAAGAAATTTTGCAGAAAGCTCAGTCGAGGTTGTCTTCAGGTGACCTCCAGAAATTCACGTTATACAGAGAAAGAAGGCTGGCTAGTATTCCACTAGAGAGGCTGCGAATACCTACTAGAGAACCGACTCTGAGCATCAGCCTGAGTGAAAACACCAGCGCTTCCAGGTCTAAGTCCAACGCCGCACAAGAAGTATCTGAGCATCCTGAAGAGTCTGGTCACGAACAAGAAAAAAACGAAGAAACGGCCAAAGACACAGCTCAGTCGAGTGCAATGTCTCAGCAGCAAGTTATCGCCTCACCACCAAGAGATGTCCCCCCTCCTGTCATCGAAGCACCCCTTGTCACAACAGAGCTAGATAAAGAGTGGGAAACCTTCAATGAATTAATTAATCTTGAAGGGCAAGTCCCGAAGACACCTGTGAGCAATACACAAGTGGTGCAGGAAGTCGTTTCAACCATGGTCAATAGCGCCACAGAAGATGAACACCTTCCTATCGCTCCAGCCTCAGAACTTCTACTTAACGTAGAAGAAATTCCCCCACTGGATGTATTCTATAGTCCCCAGCACAAAGCAGTCCTGAGGAGACAGAGAAAGAAGAGAAAGCTTGAGAATACACTGTCTCAAAGTACTGAACATCTGGACGTCTTGTGGAAAGACCCAAATAATAATCCGACCGAAAATCTCACGAAGCTGTCTCAGATTGCAGGAGCGTATGCTTCTGCGACCATTGACAAGGCCTCTGAAGTTCAGCAACTCTTAAAGGAACAAGAAAATCATATACAACTGCTACAACAACAGTTGCAACAAGCCAACGCGAACACTGAAGCTTCCAGATAGCTAGAAAAGCTATAGGAAGACTTTCAACAGATGCAGATAGGCTACCAGAAAAGTCTTGAAGAAAAAGAAAAACAATTGCAGACAGTGCAAGAAATGCATAAAGATGAGCCTAAACTGGCAGAGTTTATTTCAGAGTCCATCGGCTTGAACGAGCAACTACTGCAGCAACAGGAAGAGTTGGGACGTAAAATATCACAGTGGAGGCACTTTTGTGAGCTGAGCGATAAAATCACCAGTCAGGTGGTGGAATTGCGGAGCGACTATGTTCAGAACGACAAGAAGGTGACAGAATATCTAAATTGGCAAGATGATGAGGAAGGGAAAAGAGTAGGAGCACCCAGGATTAATGAAAATCATGAGCTGCTCTTTAATAAATGGGACAAACAAATCACGCAGGCAGAGCAAGCAGCAGAGACAGCGGCGACACATGCGAGCATTCTTATCGACTGTGTAAATGAAAATTTACACAGGGCCAATTTAATTACAGAGACTACCCCGGGGTACCTACCAAGAAAGTTGCAACTGGAGACAGAATGGAGGCAGAAAGCACAGGCAAAAGGGAAGGCAATCCAAGCATTGGCTAAGCTGAATTGGGAAGGTTACTGGACGTACTTGGTTAAACCACATAGCCAATGGATGACGGTGAAGTGCATTACGAACGCAACCGAGAAGGTAGCGCCAGCTCTCATAGATGCCATTTTCGCAGCCCAGGTCAGCGCAGAAATCAGCCAGTCGACTCTTCTCAAACCTATGCTGGACACTTGCAACTTCAAAGACCAAGTTCACAAATGATTTCATTTAGAATGTTGTTTTTTCTCTTTTAACTAGATTAGAAAAAGGACGGTCATTTGAAAACCGTATCCTAAAATTTTGTAATGATACTATTATTAGAATTAGGAATTAGTATTTTAACCCTTCTCATTGCATTGGAGAAGGGTCCAGAAATTTGTCAAAAACTTGTCCTCGGAACATGCACTTCTGCACCCTCAGAGGAGGTTTTGATGAATGGAAGGATCGAGATTTACTTATGTTTGCATTTTAATGTCTGCTATTGATGTTGCACTTCTGTACTCTTAGTAGGTGTTAGAAGTAAGTAGAGGTAAATCGTTATTGCTTGAAGTTTGTGAGTGAAATCAGTCATAATTGGTACTTTTATCTCTTGATTAATTTCTGCTCATATTCTTAGAGTGATATACAGTTGATTTGTTTATATGTTAATGTATGAATGTTTGGGTTACCATTTGGCACTTCTGTACGGTGGAATCATTTGTTTGTGCTTGACATATGAATGATTTATTATGCGATATGCTGTTCACAACTGTTCTGCCTAACTTCTTATGCAGAATGGTTTATCTTAAATGGTTCATATTCTTATGATAACTGAATGATCTTTATTACCAGTTATTGTTCGAAATCTTTTTAGATCGCATAATATAAGAGACATATCTCGGGTTAGCGTAGATTAGATGTGTTGTTTTCATTATATTGCAATAGTATAGCATCTGTTTACTAGTTAGATTTGAGTCAGCTTTCAAATACATTCAAAATCAGCATAATCAAAATCTACACACACACATAACCTTTAGATTGGGAAGCTGGTCCCATTATCCCCAGTCGGACCCGCTACACCAAACGGGCAAGGAGCCACCAACCAGGTTCCGGACCGAGTGGGTATCCCCCTTATTGCTGACCCGATCTCGGGGCCCTCAACATATTTGGCGCTAGAAGGAGGGCCTGAGCATAGTGTCCGTTGGAATGTTTTCCAAATTATAGATCTTGAAACAGGATGGCTGCTTATAGAATTCCTATTTGGAGTTGCATCCATGTTCCTACCTCTTCCAACACTCCACCAGATGTGGTAAGGCTCTTGTCTCAGGTAAAATTTAACGGTAAGAGTAATTCTTCTGCATTTAATCATGCCCTTCAGTTCATTCAAAAAGTTTCGAATTCTGACATTCAGAGAATTGATGAAGGCGTTTTGTGCAGGATTTTTACTCTTACATTTACAGCGGAAGCTAGAAAATGGTGCAGAACCCTCCCAGTTGCATCAATCCACAGCTGGGACCAATTCGTTAGGACTTTCATCTTGGAATTTGATTGTTATGACTATGACCAGGTATATGATGAAATTGATTATCTACGGAAACAAGACGAACCCGTAAGGGATTTCAATATGCGATTTCATCTCAAATGTCTACAGTGTGATCTCGAGGATGAGCTCACAGATGAAGAATCTTCAGATTATGATGAGTATTTCCTACCTCCTTTATCTGACCAAGCAGGAATTAGCTCGACCTTTGTTTCATTTTCTTCTAATATAGATGAGCATTTCAAGTCAAATATACAAATCATCCATAATGAAGAAAATCTGCAAAGCCTAGGAGTCATGCATGCTCTAATACCAAAAAATAAAGACGAAAATGCTCAAAGGGAAACTACCTTGAAACCAGAAGATGACTCTGACATAAAGTCAGACAATATCATTTCAAATCAACGAATGCCTATGCCAAGGTTAGATCAACCAACTATTTCTCTTTCAGAAAGTATCAGCGCACAATGGTATGATCTAAAGCCCGATGTTTATGATGAATCTGATGAACAAAATTTTCTTCATGATGTTTTTAAATGCAATATTCCAGATTCACATTTTTCTCTTTATCCCGATGTTTTTAGTGATGACAATGTTTCCCCTCTCAATATTAAGCATATCTCAAAAAAATAGAGGGTTATTCAAACGACTCATCATTAGGTTTTCAAGATAAAGAGACCGCTTTAGCACAACCTCTGATAAATGTCAAACAAGAGCTTCCTGACCTTCCTTGTCTGAAAACATATAATAAAAAAGAGGAGCCTAAGGAAATCTGTAGAGTCTTTTGCGATAGTTACTTTGACGATGATGATATTGTTGAGTTATCTCAAGTAACTCAACTAGGGTCAGATAATAAGGAACATCTTAAATCAGAAATCATATCGGCCGATCCTCATCTCAAAGTAAAAGCTCATTTGAATAATTTTACTATCCAAGACAATACCCCGATCTATGATTCATATCATGAGGAAAGCTTCATCCCTGTTCACAATCATAACCTAGTTCTTGATCCACAGAACCTGGCCAGTTCTTGTGAGGAGCAAGATGTTACAAATAGATCCCAGTGGTGCTGTAACACTATTTCTGTAAATACCCAATCATTTCTTTCTCACTTGCACTCATTTTGTACAAAATCGGATTTCTTTTTAAATTTTCAAACTTTTGATAGATTTTGTTTTAGCGATTTATATATGAGAACTTTCATTTCAAACGAAATCGCTAAAAACTCAGCGCTAACAAAAAACAAGTTACAAGTCGTTAAAACTGAAAGACCATTTTCGCAATATGACTTGTTATCCTTCCTATTAAGAGATCATCAATTCATAACAGAAATTCATCCTAATTTTTATGATCCAATAGGAATCCAGTTGAAAAAAGGCTTTCATGAGAAAGGAAAATCAGACAGAATTCCAATTGGGGTTGTATGTTTTTATTCCACAGCCAATATTCATGATCCAAGGAAAGTTTGGTTCTTTTTACTCATGCTTGGAAGATTCATACGGCTAGGAATAAAAATAGATACATGGTTCCATTGGAAATATCATTTCACATAGTTATTTCCTGTATATAGTTAGAATAGGAGTAGGAGTAATTTAGCTAGGTTATTAGGTTTGCTTTTAATAAATCGATAGGCAAAATTATTCATATTCTCTGCATAACCCTAGGGAATGTTCACCTCTCATAATAATGTTTGCTTTGGTTAACGACATTTGGCATTTACTAAAGACACCTTTTTCTCTATTGAAAATTTTTAAAAAAAACTTTTGCTTCTACGAACAGCAAATCTTTTAGGAATCTGATCTTTATTATCAATAGAACTTTAACCCAGATATGATGATAGTTTCAATTGCAAAAAAAACTTTAAAGAAAGCTATCTCAGCAGAAAATTTGTTTTTAGGTCAGCACAATGAAAGGTATCAATATTAAAATAAAAATTCTCTGTGAAATCAGCCATTACCAAAAAACAGCGCTATCATTGTCGTCCAGAACTTTCTTAAGGAAAGAAGTTTGACTTCCTCCCTGCTGAAGGAAAACGCAGCATTCAGAGGAATAATCTAAAAAGACGCTATATCTCAAAGAATGAGAGGTCTCATCACGAGCCGACTTATCATGATCACAAATATTATAACTTGCTGACTTTGCCAAAACTGTCTACCAAAACAGGGCAATGACTCAAGATTGTTGCAATCAAAAGGCAAGGGGTCTCATCACGAGCCAGCTTGTTCAGCAAAAGTGTAAATCAAGTGAATGACTGTGTCATAATTTGGCCACCAAACCAAGACATTGTTCTTTAGAGAATAAAAAAAGGAAAAAGTGTCAAAAAAGGATTTTTCTCTGAAAAAGTTGTAAATAACCTTAAGCAGGATAAAGGATCATTGCTGGGTAATAGGTAACCCTGTCGAGGTTATGGACGCCTGCTGGCAGCAGAGGCTCTACCTGCGACAAAGGAGCATATTTGAGGAAAAAGAGCTAATACACAGAGAAGACTTTATTTTATGTTTTACAAGACCAAGTAATGACTGGTTTAAATGCAAAGACAAGCTGAAGACGCAAGTAATTGAAATAGAAACAGGTTGAAACGAAACATCATTGACAATTTAAAGTATTATTTGTTTTATCTTTTTATAATAAAGTTCAAGTTTTTCTTTAAGACATTTTTCTCAGGAAGTTTGAAAGCATAAAAGCAGAGATAACTGGTTCTCCCAAGTGAATCGCCAATTGTTGTAGCCAGCAACACCCCCCCTTATTCAATTAAGTATCAGCCATGATACTGGATGAATGGGGACCCTTAGTTAAATTTTTGTTTTGGAAAAACAAGAGTTTCTTTTTGAAATCACAATCATACGCTTGGAAAAATCCTCTTAAAAACCTAAGTCTATGATAAAAGAGAAAACCTTAAGGTCGCATTGCAAAAAGTATGAAACACCTTCATTTCCCTTTTTATGCGCAAGATCCTCATGTTAATAATGGCATCGCATCGCAAATTGGTAACGCTCAGGAAGAAAATTTAAAGATCCCCCGATCTGCGATAACGCCGATCGCTAAATCGCATATCGCAGAAATGAGCCAGGCAAGATTTTGTGAATATCAAATTCCTGCGATCTGCGATATTGCGATCGCTGCGATGCCACATCCATGTGATTTGCGATGATTCGAATAGCGATCGCGCGACATGCGAGGTTACGTCAGCAAATCATAAACCACTTCAGTACGAATCCTTCGGGCGCGCCATTCAAAGAAAAAGCCACTTTCTATAATCTGACCCGAAATCATGCGCTTTTAATGATAGTATATGAATTAGTTGTCAGTTATTAAGTGGATTAAAGGCGCGTGCCTTGGTGGAGATTTGTTTCACGTAAGGTGGCGTATTTGATTTATCTCTTGCATTTAAAACTCTCCCATCACCTTTCTGGATCAGTCATTTCCATTTCACTCGTAACCTGCAGGGACAAAACACGAATACGAATCAGACAGAAACGCAAAGCGAAATGGGAAAGAAGAACAAAGCGCAAAGCTCCGAAGCAAGGGAGAAGACCAAGGAGATGGCACCCCTGTACATAGACACAGCCTGCAACAAAGACGCAGGGATATCGACATGGGACGGTATGTACAGGCTGCTAGAAGAAGAAAAGCCTAGAATAATGAAGGTGACTGCTGTCGCGGGCGCTCCATGCTCTTCTGACTTGACCTTAGAGGACCTAGCATGTTCATTCCTCCACAGAATAGCTGCAAGACCCAAAATTCTACCATACACAGATATGATCAAATGGATATTGGATGATGCAGAATTGAAGGGCAAACAATTCAAAGTTCATGGACATGGGCTTGTAGGATCGTTTGCTGCGCAAGATTTGAAACTTATGTATCATCTTCCTGAACCTCAAGCGACCTATAATGCGGAATTCATTAGGAAGTTCACGGCGAAGAATCCAGATCTATCAGACACCACTAAAGAATGGTCTAGAAGAGATGAGCCGCTAAAGAAGGATAAAAACGGTATGTACAGCACTGGTTCCCTCACCTCCCCATATTGTTTTGTTGCGGCTATGCTCTGTAGGTTATTTGGGATGCCAGACATCAACAAGTTTTCATCTGAATGGCTGCCATTAATTGATGCTGCCACTAATGCCGAAATCCTAGATTGGGCCAAAATCCTTTCTGATACTCTATACACGGCCGTTGTCAGTTATCGGTCTAAGAGATCCTTTTCTCAAGGGGTCTATCCTCCTTTTTATCTGTCTGCCTATATTATGGATTCTGTTTGTCTTGTATCTAATTTTCCTGTTATGGGTTGGAAATGGACTACCCAAGACCCATTGCCCATCCATGTTTATCACAAGATCTTATGGGATTCCCAGTTTGCCCCTCATTTTTACCATATTTGCCATAGGGTTTTTTTGCCCCTATATAGAATGATATACGATAAAGACCCCCCAAGGTGCTCCCCCGAGGCCCAAATTGACATCATCCCCATCGCAAGGTGGTTTGGGGAAGAATGGTTTACCTACATTAGAGTTTTTGGAAGCACTGTACCTCCACATGTCCTACCCCTATATATCCCTGATAAACTTTTAGCCCGGGAAATCACTTATCAAACCTGTTCTGAAGGCGGTTTAACCAAGGATCTAAAGGATAAGAAGAAGGCCATTTGGCCTCAATTTCCCGTCACTTGTGGGGCCTTCTCTTTGTTCGATGTAGGACACGCTTTTGGCAAGGTGGAGAATGTGATGTGTCTTCAATTATTTAATTTCCCAACGAGGCCATTCGACCCAAATAATGTGGCCCAAGAATTCACAACGAACGTCAAGATAAGAGTGTTCTCTGGAAAGAAAGATCTATTTGATGATCTCTTTCAGAGTAAGAGCTCGCTCAAAGAAATTTTGCAGAAAGCTCAGTCGAGGTTGTCTTCAGGTGACCTCCAGAAATTCACGTTATACAGAGAAACAAGACTGGCTAGTATTCCACTAGAGAGGCTGCGAATACCTACTAGAGAACCGACTCCGAGCATCAGCCTGAGTGAAAACACCAGCGCTTCCAGGTCTAAGTCCAACGCCGCACAAGAAGTATCTGAGCATCCTGAAGAGTCTGGTCACGAACAAGAAAAAAACGAAGAAACGACCAAAGACACAGCTCAGTCGAGTGCAATGTCTCAGCAGCAAGTTATCACCTCACCACCAAGAGATGTCCCCTTTCCTATCATCGAAGCACCCCTTGTCACAAGAGAGCTAGATAAAGAGTGGGAAACCTTCAATGAATTAATTAATATTGAAGGGCAAGTCCCAAAGACACCTGTGAGCAATACACAGGTGGTGCAGGAAGTCGTTTCAACCATGGTCAGTAGCGCCACAGAAGCTGAACACCTTCCTATCGCTCCAGCCTCATAACTTCTACTTAACGTAGAAGAAATTCCCCCACTGGATGTATTCTATAGTCCCCAGCACAAAGTAGTCGTGAGGAGACAGGGAAAGAAGAGAAAGCTTGAGAATACACTGTCTCAAAGTACTGAACATCTGGACGTCTTGTGGAAAGACCCAAATAATAATCCGACCGAAAATCTCACGAAGCTGTCTCAGATTGCAGGAGCGTATGCTTCTGCGACCATTGACAAGGCCTCTGAAGTTCAGCAACTCTTAAAGGAACAAGAAAATCATATACAACTGCTACAACAACAGTTGCAACAAGCCAACGCGAACACTGAAGCTTCCAGACAGCTAGAAAAGCTACAGGAAGACTTTCAACAGATGCAGATAGGCTACCAGAAAAGTCTTGAAGAAAAAGAAAAACAACTGCAGACAGTGCAAGAAATGCATAAAGATGAGCCTAAACTGGCAGAGTTTATTTCAGAGTCCATCGGCTTGAACGAGAAACTACTGCAGCAACAGGAAGAGTTGGGACGTAAAATATCACAGTGGAGGCACTTTTGTGAGCTGAGCGCTAAAATCACCAGTCAGGTGGTGGAATTGCGGAGCGACTATGATCAGAACGACAAGAAGGTGACAGAATATCTAAATTGGCAAGATGATGAGGAAGGGAAAAGAGTAGGAGCACCCATGATTAATGAAAATCATGAGCTGCTCTTTAATAAATGGGACAAACAAATCACGCAGGCGGAGCAAGCAGCAGAGACAGCGGCGACACATGCGAGCATTCTTATCGACTGTGTAAATGAAAATTTACACAGGGCAAATTTAATTACAGAGACTACCCCGGGGTACCTACCAAGCAAGTTGCAACTGGAGACAGAATGGAGGCAGAAAGCACAGGCAAAAGGGAAGGCAATCCAAGCATTGGCTAAGCTGAATTGGGAAGGTTACTGGATGTACTTGGTTAAACCACACAGCCAGTGGATGACGGTGAAGTGCATTACGAACGCAGCCGAGAAGGTAGCGCCAGCTCTCATAGATGTCGTTTTCGCAGCCTAGCTTAGCGCAGAAATCAGCCAGCCGACTCTTCTCAAGCCTATGCTGGACACTTGCAACTTCAAAGACCAAGTTCACAAATGATTTCATTTAGAATGTTGTTTTTTCTCTTTTAACTAGATTAGAAAAAGGACGGTCATTTGAAAACCGTGTCCTAAAATTTTGTAATGATACTATTATTAGAATTAGGAATTAGTATTTTAACCCTTCTCATTGCATTGGAGAAGGGTCCAGAAATTTGTCAAAAACTTGTCCTCGGAACATGCACTTCTGCACCCTCAGAGGAGGTTTTGATGAATGGAAGGATCGAGATTTACTTATGTTTGCATTTTAATGTCTGCTACTGATGTTGCACTTCTGTACTCTTAGTAGGTGTTAGAAGTAAGTAGAGGTAAATCGTTATTGCTTGAAGTTTGTGAGTGAAATCAGTCATAAATGGTACTTTTATCTCTTGATTAATTTATGCTCATATTCTTAGAGTGATATACAGCTGATTTGTTTATATGTTAATGTATGAATGTTTGGGTTACCATTTGGAACTTCTGTACGGTGGAATCATTTGTTTGTGCTTGACATATGAATGATTTATTATGCGATATGATGTTCACAACTTTTCTGCCTAACTTCTTATGCAGAATGGTTTATCTTAAATGGTTCATATTCTTATGATAACTGAATGATCTTTATTACCAGTTATTGTTCGAAATCATTTTAGATCGCATAATATAAGAGACATGTCCCGGGTTAGCGTAGATTAGATGTGTTGTTTTCATTATATTGCAATAGCATAGCATCTGTTTACTAGTTAGATTTGAGTCAGCTTTCAAATACTTTCAAAATCAGCATAATCAAAATCTACACACACACACATAACCTTTAGATTGGGAAGCTGGTCCCATTATCCCCAGTCGGACCCGCTACACCAAACGGGCAAGGAGCCGCCAACCAGGTTCCAGACCGGGTGGGTATCCCCCTTGTTGTTGACCCGATCTCGGGGCCCTCAACATATTTGGCGCTAGAAGGAGGGCCTGAGCATAGTGTCTATTGGAATGTTTTCCAAATTATAGATCTTGAAACAGGATGGCTACTTATAGAATTCCTATTTGGAGTTGCATCCATGTTCCTACCTCTTCCAACACTCCACCAGATGTGGTAAGGCTCTTGTCTCAGGTAAAATTCAACGGTAAGAATAATTCTTCTGCATTTAATCATGCCCTTCAGTTCATTCAAAAAGTTTCGAGTTCTGACATTCAGAGAATTGATGAAGGCGTTTTGTGCAGGATTTTTACTCTTACATTTACAGCGGAAGCTAGAAAATGGTGCAGAACCCTCCCAGTTGCATCAATCCACAGCTGGGACCAATTCGTTAGGACTTTCATCTTGGAATTTGATTGTTATGACTATGACCAGGTATATGATGAAATTGATTATCTACGGAAACAAGACGAACCCGTAAGGGATTTCAATATGTGATTTCATCTCAAATGTCTACAGTGTGATCTCGAGGATGAGCTCACAGATGAAGAATCTTCAGATTATGATGAGTATTTCCTACCTCCTTTATCTGACCAAGCAAGAATTAGCTCGACCTTTGTTTCATTTTCTTCTAATATAGATGAGCATTTCAAGTCAAATATACAAATCATCCATAATGAAGAAAATCTGCAAAGCCTAGGAGTCATGCATGCTCTAATACCAGAAAATAAAGACGAAAATGCTCAAAGGGAAACTACCTTGAAACCAGAAGACGACTCTGACATAAAGTTAGACAATATCATTTCAAATCAACGAATGCCTATGCCAAGGTTAGATCAACCAACTGTTTCTCTTTCAGAAAGTATCAGCGCACAAAGGTATGATCTAAAGCCCGATGTTTATGATGAATCTGATGAACAAAATTTTCTTCATGATGTTTTTAAATGCAATATTCCAGATTCACATTTTTCTCTTTATCCCGATGTTTTTAGTGATGACAATGTTTCCCCTCTCAATATTAAGCATATCTCAGAAAACATAGAGGGTTATTCAAACATCTCATCATTAGGTTTTCAAGATAAAGAGACCGCTTTAGCACAACCTCTGATAAATGTCAAACAAGAGCTTCCTGACCTTCCTTGTCTGAAAACATATAATAAAAAAGAGGAGCCTAAGGAAATCTGTAGAGTCTTTTGCGATAGTTACTTTGACGATGATGATATTGTTGAGTTATCTCAAGTAACTCAACTAGGGTCAGAATAAGGAACATCTTAACTCAGAAATCATATCGACCGATCCTCATCTCAAAGTAAAAGCTCATTTGAATAATTTTACTATCCAAGACAATACCCCTATCTATGATTCATACCATGAGGAAAGCTTCATCCCTGTTCACAATCATAACCTAGTTCCTGATCCACAGAACCTGGCCAGTTCTTGTGAGGAGCAAGATGTTACAAATAGATCCCAGTGGTGCTGTAACACTCTTTCTGTAAATACCCAATCATTTCTTTCTCACTTGCACTCATTTTGTACAAAATCGAATTTCTTTTTAAATTTTCAAACTTTTGATAGATTTTATTTTAGCGATTTATATATGAGAACTTTCATTTCAAACGAAATCGCTAAAAACTCAGCGGTAACAAAAAACAAGTTACAAGTCGTTAAAACTAAAAGACCATTTTCGCAATATGACTTGTTATCCTTCCTATTAAGAGATCATCAATTCATAACAGAAATTCATCCTAATTTTTATGATCCAATAGGAATCCAGTTGAAAAAAGGCTTTCATGAGAAAGGAAAATCAGACAGAATTCCAATTGGGGTTGTATGTTTTTATTCCACAGCCAATATTCATGATCCAAGGAAAGTTTGGTTCTTTTTACTCATGCTTGGAAGATTCATACGGCTAGGAATAAAAATAGATACATGGTTCCATTGGAAATATCATTTCACATAGTTATTTCCTGTATATAGTTAGAATAGGAGTAGGAGTAATTTAGCTAGGTTATTAGGTTTGCTTTTAATAAATCAATAGGCAAAATTATTCATATTCTCTGCATAACCCTAGGGAATGTTCGCCTCTCATAATAATGTTTGCTTTGGTTAACGGCATTTGGAATTTACTAAAGACACCTTTTTCTCTATTGAAAATTTTTTAAAAAAACTTCTGCTTCTACGAACAGCAAATCTTTTAGGAATCTGATCTTTATTATCAATAGAACTTTAACCCAGATATGATGATAGTTTCAACTGCAAAAAAACTTTAAAGAAACCTATCTCAGCGGAAATTTTTTTTTTAGGTCAGCACAATGAAAGGTATCAATATTAAAATAAAAATTCTCTGTGAAATCAGCCATTACCAAAAGACAGCGCTATCATTGTCGTCCAGAACTTTCTTAAGGAAAGAAGTTTGACTTCCTCCCTCCTGAAGGAAAACGCAGCATTCAGAGGAATAATCTAAAAAGATGCTATATCTCAAAGAATAAGAGGTCTCATCACGAGCCGGCTTATCATGATCACAGATATTATAACTTGCTGACTTTGCCAAAACTGTCTACCAAAACATGGCAATGACTCAAGATTGTTCCAATCAAAAGGCAAGGGGTCTCATCACGAGCCAGCTTGTTCAGCAAAAGTGTAAATCAAGTGAATGACTGTGTCATAATTTGGCCACCAAACCAAGACATTGTTCTTTAGAGAATTAAAAAAGGAAAAAGTGTCAAAAAAGGATTTTTCTCTGAAAAAGTTGTAAATAACCTTAAGCAGGATAAAGGATCATTGTTGGGTAATAGGTAACCCTGTCGAGGCTATGGACGCCTGCTGGAAGCAGAGGCTCTACCTGCGACAAAGGAGCGTATTTGAGGAAAAAGAGCTAATACACAGAGAAGACTTTATTTTATGTTTTACAAGACCAAGTAATGACTGGTTTAAATGCAAAGACAAGCTGAAGACGCAAGTAATTGAAATAGAAACAGGTTGAAACGAAACATCATTGACAGTTTAAAGTATTATTTGTTTTATCTTTTTATAATAAAGTTCAAGTTTTTCTTTAAGACATTTTTCTCAGGAAGTTTGAAAGCATAAAAGCAGAGATAACTGGTTCTCCCAAGTGAATCGCCAATTGTTGTAGCTAGCAACATCCCCCCTTATTCAATTAAGTATCAGCCATGATACTGGATGAATGGGGACCCTTAGTTAAATTTTTGTTTTGGAAAAACAAGAGTTTCTTTTTGAAATCAAAATCATACGCTTGGAAAAATCCTCTTAAAAACCTAAGTCTATGATAAAACAGAAAACCTTAAGGTCGCATTACAAAAAGTATGAAACACCTTCATTTCCCTCTTTATGCTCAAGATCCTCATGTTAATAATGGCATCACATCGCAAATTGGTAACGCTTAGGATGAAAATTTAAAGATCCCCCGATCTGCGATAACGCCGATCGCTAAATCGCATATCGCAGAAATGAGCCAGGCAAGATTTTGTGAATATCAAATTCCTGCGATCTGCGATATTGCGATCGCTGCGATGCCACATCCATGTGATTTGCGATGATGCGATTAGCGATCGTGCGACATGCGAGGTTACGTCAGCAAATCATAAACCACTTCAGTACGAATCCTTCGGGCGCGCCATTCAAATAAAAAGCCACTTTCTATAATTTGACCCGAAATCATGCGCTTTTAATGATAGTAAATGAATTAGTTGTCAGTTATTAAGTGGATTAAAGACGCGTGCCTTGGTAGAGATTTGTTTCACGTAAGGTGGCGTATTTGATTTATCTCTTGCATTTAAAACTCTCCCATCACCTTTCTGGATCAATCATTTCCATTTCACTCGTAACCTGCAGGGACAAAACGCGAAGACGAATCAGACAGAAACGCAAAGCGAAATGGGAAAGAAGAACAAAGCGCAAAGCTCCGAAGCAAGGGAGAAGACCAAGGAGATGGCACCCCTGTACATAGACACAGCCTGCAACAAAGACGCAGGGATATCGACATGGGACGGTATGTACAGGCTGTTAGAAGAAGAAAAGCCTAGAATAATGAAGGTGACTGCTGTCGCGGGTGCTCCACGCTCTTCTAACTTGACCTTGGAGGACCTAGCATGTTCATTCCTCCACAGAATAGCTGCAAGACCCAAAATTCTACCATACACAGATATGATCAAATGGATATTGGATGATGCAGAATTGAAGGGCAGACAATTCAAAGTTCATGGACATGGGCTTGTAGGATCATTTGCTGCGCAAGATTTGAAACTTATGTATCATCTTCCTGAACCTCAAGCGACCTATAATAAGGAATTCGTTAGGAAGTTCGCGGCGGAGAATCCAGATCTATCAGACACCACTAAAGAATGGTCTAGAAGAGATGAGCCGCTAAAGAAGGATAAAAACGGTATGTACAGCACTGGTTCCCTCACCTCCCCATATTGTTTTGCTGCGGCTATGCTCTGTAGGTTATTTGGGATGCCAGACATCAACAAGTTTTCATCTGAATGGCTGCCATTAATTGATGCTGCCACTAATGCCGAAATCCTAGATTGGGCCAAAATCCTTTCTGATACTCTATACACGGCCGTTGTCAGTTATCAGTCTAAGAGATCCTTTTCTCAAAGGGTCTATCCTCCTTTTTATCTTTCTGCCTATATTATGGATTTTGTTTGTCTTGTATCTAATTTCCCTGTTATGGGTTGGAAATGGACTACCCAAGACCCATTGCCCATCCATGTTTATCACAAGATCTTATGGGATTCCCAGTTTGCCCCTCATTTTTACCAGATTTGCCATGGGGTTATTTTGCCCCTATATAGAATGATATACGATAAAGACCCCCCAAGGTGCTCCCCCGAGGCCCAAATTGACATCATCCCCATCGCAAGGTGGTTTGGGGAAGAATGGTTTACCTACATTAGAGTTTTTGGAAGCACTGTACCTCCACATGTCCTACCCCTATATATCCCTGATAAACTTTTAGCCCAGGAAATCGCTTATCAAACCTGTTCTGAAGGCGGTTTAACCAAGGATCTAAAGGATAAGAAGAAGGCCATTTGGCCTCAATTTCTCGTCACTTGTGGGGCCTTCTCTTTGTTCGATGTAGGACACGCTTTTGGCGAGGTGGAGAATGTGACGTGTCTTCAATTATTTAAGTTCCCAACGAGGCCATTCGACCCAAATAATGTGGCCCAAGAATTCACAACGAACGTCAAGATAAGAGTGTTCTCTGGAAAGAAAGATATGTTTGATGATCTCTTTCAGAGTAAGAGCTCGCTCAAAGAAATTTTGCAGAAAGCTCAGTCGAGGTTGTCTTCAGGTGACCTCCAGAAATTCACGTTATACAGAGAAAGAAGGCTGGCTAGTATTCCACTAGAGAGGTTGCAAATACCTACTAGAGAACCGACTCCGAGCATCAGCCTGAGTGAAAACACCAGCGCTTCCAGGTCTAAGTCCAACGCCGCACAAGAAGTATCTGAGCATCTTGAAGAGTCTGGTCATGAACAAGAAAAAAATGAAGAAACGACCAAAGACACAGCTCAGTCGAGTGCAATGTCTCAGCAGCAAGTTATCGCCTCACCACCAAGAGATGTCCCCCCTCCTGTCATCGAAGCACCCCTTGTCACAAGAGAGATAGATAAAGAGTGGGAAACCTTCAATGAATTAATTAATCTTGAAGGGCAATTCCCGAAGACACCTGTGAGCAATACACAGGTGGTGCAGGAAGTCGTTTCAACCATGTTCAGTAGCGCCACAGAAGCTGAACACCTTCCTATCGCTCCAGCCTCAGAACTTCTACTTAACGTAGAAGAAATTCCCCCACTGGATGTATTCTATAGTCCCCAGCACAAATCAGTCGTGAGGAGACAGAGAAAGAAGAGAAAGCTTGAGAATACACTGTCTCAAAGTATTGAACATCTGGACGTCTTCTGGAAAGACCTAAATAATAATTCGACCGAAAATATCACGAAGTTGTCTCAGATTGCAGGAGCGTATGCTTCTGCGACCATTGACAAGGCCTCTGAAGTTCAGCAACTCTTAAAGGAACAAGAAAATCATATACAACTGCTACAACAACAGTTGCAACAAGCCAACGCGAACACTGAAGCTTCCAGACAGCTAGTAAAGCTACATGAAGACTTTCAACAGATGCAGATAGGCTACCAGAAAAGTCTTGAAGAAAAAGAAAAACAACTGCAGACAGTGCAAGAAATTCATAAAGATGAGCCTAAACGGGCAGAGTTTATTTCAGAGTCCATCGGCTTGAACGAGCAACTACTGCAGCAACAGGAAGAGTTGGGACGTAAAATATCACAGTGGAGGCACTTTTGTGAGCTGAGCGATAGAATCACCAGTCAGGTGGTGGAATTGCGGAGCGACTATGATCAGAACGACAAGAAGGTGACAGAATATCTAAATTGGCAAGATGATGAGGAAGGGAAAAGAGTAGGAGCACCCAGGATTAATGAAAATCATAAGGAGCTGCTCTTTAATAAATGGGACAAACAAATCACGCAGACGGAGCAAGCAGCAGAGACAGTGGCGACACATGCGAGCATTCTTATCGACTGTGTAAATGAAAATTTACACAGGGCCAATTTAATTACAGAGACTACCTCGGGGTACCTACCAAGCAAGTTGCAACTGGAGACAGAATGGAGGCAGAAATCACAGGCAAAAGGGAAGGCAATCCAAGCATTGGCTAAGCTAAATTGGGAAGGTTACTGGACGTACTTGGTTAAACCACGCAGCCAATGGATGACGGTGAAGTGCATTACGAACGCAGCCGAGAAGGTAGCGCCAGCTCTCATAGATGTCGTTTTCGCAGCCCAGCTCAGCGCAGAAATCGGCCAGCCGACTCTTCTCAAGCCTATGCTGGACACTTGCAACTTCAAAGACCAAGTTCACAAATGATTTCATTTAGAATGTTGTTTTTTCTCTTTTAACTAGATTAGAAAAAGGACGGTCATTTGAAAACCGTATCCTAAAATTTTGTAACGATACTATTATTAGAATTAGGAATTAGTATTTTAACCCTTCTCATTGCATTGGAGAAGGGTCCAGAAATTTGTCAAAAACTTGTCCTTGGAACATGCACTTCTGCACCCTCAGAGGAGGTTTTGATGAATGGAAGGATCGAGATTTACTTATGTTTGCATTTTAATGTCTGCTACTGATGTTGCACTTCTGTACTCTTAGTAGGTGTTAGAAGTAAGTAGAGGTAAATCGTTATTGCTTGAAGTTTGTGAGTGAAATCAGTTATAAATGGTACTTTTATCTCTTGATTAATTTCTGCTCATATTCTTAGAGTGATATACAGCTGATTTGTTTATATGTTAATGTATGAATGTTTGGGTTACCATTTGGCACTTCTGTACGGTGGAATCATTTGTTTGTGCTTGACATATGAATGATTTATTATGCGATATGTTGTTCACAACTGTTCTACCTAACTTCTTATGCAGAATGGTTTATCTTAAATGGTTCATATTCTTATGATAACTGAATGATCTTTATTACCAATTATTGTTCGAAATCTTTTTAGATCGCATAATATAAGAGACATGTCTCGGGTTAGCGTAGATTAGATGTGTTGTTTTCATTATATTGCAATAGTATAGCATCTGTTTACTAGTTAGATTTGAGTCAGCTTTCAAATACTTTCAAAATCAGCATAATTAAAATCTACACACACACACATAACCTTTAGATTGGGAAGCTGGTCCCATTATCCCCAGTCGGACCCGCTACACCAAACGGGCAAGGAGCCGCCAACCAGGTTCCGGACCGGGTGGGTATCACCCTTGTTGTTGACCCGATCTCAGGGCCCTCAACACAACCTAAAATGATAGCCTTAGACAATGTTGAACCTCCCTTCACAGGTAATTTATTTCATGATTTGGAAACTGACTTCGCTCCAGAGAGGAGGTAAGATGGTTCTTCGAACCTCGTTCTTGTCTTCTACAGGATGTTCCTCAGGCAGGAAGAATGCTTTCTTGGTTGCATGGCCCAATGACCTTTCTTCTTTGCTCCAAGGGAGCCCTAATGGTAGACCAATAACACGATTGATGAGCTCAAGGGTAACTTCTAGGGTCAAACCGCTTAAATTCACTCTGGCCTGTGTCTTTGATTCAGGTTTTAGGGACATTAAGAATTCCTCCGTTATCTCATCTTCATGACCCTGAATTTTGTCACAAAAGGACATCCAATTGGCGCAGGTGAAGAGGTCCACCACCTCCAGATGCTCACGTAGCTTGTTGGGATCCGAAGGTTCTTTCTTGGTAAACCCCCCTGGCATGGTGAGAGTGCCCTGTTTTATGCTCTGATCAGAAAAGGGAATGTTTTTTATGGATTTCTCCCCTGAACTTTGAGAAGGGATTTCAACTATCAATTAGCACCAATTCCCTGGCTTTAAGGCTATTGCTGCCTAAACTCGGTTGTCCTTTTATGAAGGAAGAAATTGGGTTTCAACGGGTAGACTACAAAGCTCAATGTTTATTCCCAGCATACATACAAATATGCAAATTCAAATTATTCATACACAGGCTAGCCCTCACAGTTGTGTATCTTTCCTACAGGAGAATTTTCTTTTTTTAATGGGAACTGTGGAGGAGAATTTTGACGCAAAAACGACTGAGAAATATCGTGCAACACACAGGCAAACTGTTATTTCCAACTCACAGGCGGATTTTTCTCGGACTCCCCAATTTGAGACAGTTCAATTCACCACCTTTTCGAAACATACCATGCATGGAAGAGTGTTTTTGAGCCTACCTCTCTCGGAACTCCAAATTCGAAGAAGAAAAGTTCAAACTTCCCTGCTCCGGAAAGCTACGTCGTACTTCCTGTAAAGCGTCTTCCTATAGAACTCTTGCCGGCTTCTGTAGGATGTCACTATGCCTCTGAACGAGCCTGGTATGTGGGAGATTTTTTTGAAATAGGCCGAAAAACTCGGTGGAGGACGACGAGTTAACAGACTTTGGAAGCAAAGGACGTGTACTTCGGCCGAGGATGTTGTAAGTGCGAATGAACAGAGGGTGGTGAGAGTCTTCAGTCGAGCATCTTTTGATTGTGGCGCAATTTGTGGCGAGGGGATGAGGTGGCCAGACCAAACCGTTGATCCAACGTCATGGCCATCATTTCTTCGCGTGTTCCGGACTGCCATCACCTCCCATTCTACCATTAACCATCGCCACCATTGCCAGTCCTGACTATTTTCGCCGACTGGACACTCCATACGTGTCGGCTGCACGTCTCATCGACAAATTTGAATGTAACTGAGCTTGTTTGGATCCCATGAAGCTATGTAACTGGTTGAGGGTGGCCGGTTGACTGGCCACCAATCCCATTCAATCCGAACCATTTTCATAGGCATGCAGCTTTCGAAATATAGTTTATGCAATTGACGAATGGGTTTAGACACTTACCTGCGTGGCCATGGACACATTATGCAGATTTAGGGTCTCGGGACCATTCCTTCACTTGCTACTACCTCTTGCATGGGTGTTAGAACCCATTCCTTCATTCTTTGATGTTGTATGCACGGGTTTTGGAACCCGATCGTTCGGTTTTTAATGCTGCATGTACAGGCTCTGTTTGGTTTCGGCTGCCGAGGATGTTTTCACATCCAAGAGGAGCCTTTTGCATGTTCCCTTTGTTGGTTTTGGTTGTTCCTACTTCCAGAATATGCCTCCCAGAGGGATCAACTGCTACAGGATTCCTGTAGGATGTCCTGTAGCTGCTTATCCTCCTGGAATGCAAGCTAAATGAGCAGGGTTATATTGCTGATGAGGGATTCGGTTGATGAAGGGTCCATATGGAGATTGATAGGTAGGGTGAGCTAGACATCATTGCTTGATTTGTCGCTGAAAAATTCTTGTTGGCAATCTGAGGAAAACAGGGTTTCTTGTATGACTGTGCAGGAACACATAACCAGGTGGGTGACGGAGGTGTAAAGAGATGGAACAAGGTGCCATATGGTGATGGGTGGAAAAAGGGGTGGCTGTAGGCCTAAAAAACAGATTCCAACCTTCAGATTCCCCTCCAAGATCGATTTTGGCTTGCCCAAAGGTTCTACAAGATGTTTCTTGTAGAAGACATAGATTGCCTGTAGAATAGGCAGAACTTCCTGTAGAAGGTGAAATCTGCCCCCGAATATGATCAAATATTAGGAGAGGTGAGTGGTCATGAAGGAAGTGTCTGTGAGGGTGTCTTGTAGCCTGGTGTAGACCCCTGCCCTTGTTTTGCGTGACCTTCCTAACCTACAATATATTCCCTGCAACCTATAATTATTCCACAGAGATTAGGCCTGTTTTTCTTTCTTTCTCTTTTTTTCTTTTTTTTTTCTTTTTTTTTGAGAGAGAGACAGCTGGGGCACCTCCATGAGGTTTTCACCCTCACTGTTTGCCCTGGGCGCCTCTAAGAATTTTTCACCCAGGTATATTTTTATTTCATTTCTCTATTTTTCTTTTTTTCTCTCTCTTTTTTTTTTGATGCTCAAGGTGTGGGTGGAGTAGAGACAAGGCCCTGCTCCACTACTAGCACTGATTTGTCCAAAGTTTCAATGAACTCCTACCTCAAAAGGGGTTTCCTGTAGATTTTCAATCGATGCCCATTGACGAGCATGGGGATGGCTTCTTCATCAATGGTCCTGATAAGGACTAAACCATTGTCATTGCATTTCTCCACTGTATATGGTCCTAACCACCTTGTCTTTAGTTTCCCTTTGAAATCCTTGTATCTTGAGTCATACGGTAGCTCCCAATCTCCTAGCTGGAATTGCTTTTCATTAAGGTGCCAGTCATGCCATATCTTCCTCTGGAGTTGAACTACTTCTGAGTGGATGAGGGCCTGCATTCTATGTTCATCTAATCCATTCAGCTGCAGTAATCTTTCCCATTGTGCATGGTTGAGATCTAGGTCCAGCTGAGCTGCCACCCTCAATGTGCTGTACTCGAATTCTATGGACAGCAGAGCCTTCTTCCCGTAGACTAGCTCATAAGGTTTGAAACCTATTGTAGTTTTCCAAGTGGTGTTGTAGGCCCAAGTGGCCTCAACCAAGTGATCTGCCCAATCCTTCCTGCTGCTGCTCACCACTTTAGTCAAAATCTCTTCCAACGATCTATTAGTAACTTCCACCTGCCCATTAGCTTGTAGATGATAAGGGGTGGAAGTTTTGTGCTTGATCTTGTGATGAGCAAGCAGGTCTTCAATCAGGTTAGAGGTGAACTGACTTCTTTGATTGGTGACTAGCTCTCTTGGGTAGCCAAATTTGTAGAAGATATTTTCCCTTAAAAACTCAGCCGCTTTTCTTTCTGTCGCTGCCTTGATTGCCTTGGTTTCTGCCCACTTTTTCAGGTAGTCTGTGCACACAATGATGTAAGACCTTTGCTTTGAAGGAGGGTTGATAGGACCCACAAAATCCATGACCCCCTTCTCAAATGGCTTGAAAAACACTTGAGGTTGGAGGGGCATTTCATCCCTTAGAGTCAGTTTCCCCATCCTTTGACATCGGTCACATTGGCTGATGTATCTTCTGACATCTTGATGAAGAGTGGGCCAATAGTACCCTACCTGTAGAATTTTGAAAGCATTCCTTTTCACTGTAAAGTGACCTCCACAGGGCCCATCGTGACAGGTCAGGAGGATGTCGAAAACTTCCTCCTCCCTAATACAACGCCTCAAGATCTGATCTGGGCCAAGTTTAAATAGGTTGCCCCTGATCCAAGTGAATGGGGCACTTTTCCTCACAATTTTTCTCTTCTCTCTTGAGGATAGGTGTGGAGGGAACTGTGTTGAGACCAAGTAATTTTCTATATCAGCAAACCATGGAGAGAGTACTGAAATAGAAAACAGGTGTTCGTCTGGCATCTAGTCATCCACTATCCCTCCTCCACCTGCAGGCAAATACAATCTATACAGAAAGTCAGCAACAACATTTTCTTTACCTAGCTTGTCCACAATGGTAAAATCAAATTGCTGCAACAAGAGTAACCATCTAATGATACAAGCATCTACATCAAGCTTATTCATTAAATATCTAATCGCAGCATGATCAGTTTGTACGAATGTTTGATAACTAGTGATGTAGTGTCTGAACTTGTTTAGGAAGTGGACTACAGCCAGGAACTCTTTTTCGGTTACAGTATAGTTCATCTCTGCCTTGGACAGGTTTTTGCTGACAAAGTATATGGCATATGGTAGTTTCTCCTCAACTTGTCCTAAGGCTGCCCCTATGGCTTTGTTTGAGGCATCGGTGTGGATGTGGAAAGGTAGGGCCCAGTTTGGACCTCTCAAGATCGGGGCGGACACCAGCTTATCTTTCAACTCATCCAGAGCCCCTTAACAGTCGTTAGTCCATTTAAACTCAACATCTTTCCCTAAGAGGCCAAACAATGGCGAGGCTAGCTTACTGAAATCTTTAATGAATCTTCTATAATATCCTGCTAAGCCTAGAAAACTCCAAACATCTCTTACCTTTTGAGGAGGTGGAACCTTTTGGATGATAGCAATTTTGTTAGGATCCACCTGTAATCCTTGCTGAGAAATGGTATGACCTAACACAGTCCCTTCAGTCATTAGGAATTCACATTTTTCAGGACTGAGGGACAGGTTCATCTCAATACACTTGGTTAAAACTTTTCCTAGGTTAGACAATGCTTCTTGGAAGTTAGACCCACAAGGAGTAAAGTCATCCATATAGATTTCCACAGAATCGTGAACCAACGCAGCAAATATGCTCAATATTGCTATCTGGAAAGTGGCAGGAGCGTTGCATAGCCCAAAGGGAAGGACCCAGTATGCAAAGGTTCCCCAAGGACAAGTGAAGGTGGTCTTATCTTGGTCTTCCGGGCTGATTTGGATTTGATTATACCCGCTGAACCCATCTAGGAAAGAAAAGAAATTCTTCCCTGCCAGCCCATCTAACACTTGATCTATGAACGGCAAAGGGAAATGGTCCTTCTTGGTGGCTTTGTTAAGTTCTCGATAATCTACACAACTTATCCACTTCCCATTTTTCTTGGGTACAAGCACTAGAGGAGAAACCCATTCGTTGTCCGAGATGGGGTAGATGAATCCTGCATCCAACAACTTTTGCAATTCTTCTTTAACGATGTCCTTAAGGGCTGGATTCATTCTCCTCTGAAGCTTCCTGACTAGTTTACAATCCTCTTTAATGTAAATGTGATGGGTACAGACCGACAGATGGACTCCTTTCATTTCCTTATAGCTCCAGGCAAAAGCCTCCAAATGGCGGTTCAATAGGCTACATAGCTCCTTCTCCTGAGAGGAAGATAGGGATGAACTGATCTTTAAGGTTCTTTCAAGGCCAAATTCCACATTTGTAACTCTGGGTGAGGTCAGGTCGGCCACATAGAGGTCCACTAAAGCGTTGGCTTGGGTACCTTCCACTAACTCCTCTAACAATAATGCACTGGGAGGTGGATTTTGAATCAAATTCTCGATCAAGTCATCCTCGGTTAGAGGACCTCCCATAGCGGCTTCTACTGTGCACAATGGTGCAGAGTAGACTTCACCCTCATCTCCCTCCTCCAACCAGAGTGGTAAGTCATGTTCTAACAGAGGTTGGGCAGGAGGGTATAGGACTAGCTATTTGGACATAAGCCCATTCTTGATGGTCATGCTCCCAGCTCGACAAGTGATGTAAGCATCCGCAGTAGCTAACCAAGGCCTTCCAAAAATGAGGGGTATCCAGTGAGTTTTGCCTTTGGCTGAAGGACCAAAAATTCTGCAGGGTACTCCCAAGGATCAACAAAGACCAGGACATCCTCCACAATCCCTTCGGGAGTCACGGTGGAGCGATCTGCCAACTGCAGTACTGTCGAGGTCTTTCTCATTGAACTTTGAAGTTTGAGTTTGAGCTTAGTGTCCCTAGTCATCACATTGATGGCATCCCCTAGATTGATCAGGGTGTGGGGGATTATGGTGCCATTGATGTGGACATCTACTATAGGACTCCCAGGATCCAAATATTTTGGACAGATTATTTGTCCCAACATCAAATCGGACAGTTGTCCTATGACATTGATAGTCGGGGCATCTCTCTTGTGCCTGCCTGGGTGCCAAAAGATTTCTCCTTGATCAATTTGTTGTAGATTGGTACATCTTTTATGGCCTAGAGAAGTGGGATTTTCACACACAACTATTTAAGTTCTCCCAGAAGTTTAGTCTCCTCTAGGTTTGGTTGCGTGGCTACTGTTAGTCTCTCAGGAAAGGGTGGAATGGCTTTGGGTTCACTTTCCTATTTCCCTTCCTCATCCTCCAGGGGAGGAGGTTGGCGATCTGGAAGGACCTTTCCAGACCGTAGGTTGATCTCCTAAATCTCCACAGCATAGGTAGTGCATGTCGTCTCTCCAGTGTATACCTACTGGGCCTATCTATTGTTGGGGTTCGGGTTCGGTTGAGCAAGCATCTGGGGTTTTCTCGGAGGAGCAGGAGGTAATGGTTGTGGTTGAGTAGGAGGTGGAGGAAAAATAGCAGGAGGAGAGTTGTATTAGGGCCTCCACCCCAGTTGAGGTGCATTCCACTGAGGTTGTGGCTGGACATGAGAGTGAAACGAATGAGTAGCAAGTTGAGTATGGTATTGAGATGGATAAGACCAAGGAGGAGGTGTGGACCAGGAAGGATGAGCAGGGGGGCCCCAAGAAGGCATATGAGCGGATTAGTTGGGGTTGTAATAAGTTTGGGATGTTCCTTGCATCCCCTGTTGGTAAGGTCTGGACCCATGCGTCCTCCTTTGGTTAAGGAAGTAGAGTGGCTCAGTGGCCCTTTCAGCCCCTTGGTACATGGCTTTAAGTCCAGGTAAGGTTGGGCACTGGTTCGTGGGGTGGTCTTCCTTACAAACGAAACATACGTCCACTAAGTGCAATGGACACTCGTTCTTAGGATGCTTCCTTATACATTTGGGACAAAAAATGGCCAAAGCCCTCTCAGCTTCCTCTTTCTTCTATTGGATTCAGAAAGTATCCAGTTTCATGGAAATGATCTGTCTCATCTCACTTTTAAGGTCTTCCATCTGATTAGCAAACTCATGCTTGGAGAAGGTGGTACTAGCTAAGAGTGGATTCCCCCTACCTCATTTCCGGGCTGCCCTAGAGTGGTTTCTAAACACAGTCTTTATGTCCTCATAAGGTAGTTGGTAGATTTCTCCTCCAGCTAGTATATGGAGGGTATCTAGAAGGTCTTTGGGGACTCCTCGGAGCAGAACCAGCTTCAGAGATTCAGGGTCAAGCATTCACCTAGCCCGTTTATAGCTAAGTTGGAACCTTTCCTCGTAGTCTTCTAAAGACCCATCACTTCCCATGGTCATCCGAAAGATCTCTCCCTTTGTTTCCTTTGACCTATAGTAGTCCCGATATTTGTTGTTAAAGGCTTGCTGCATCTGAGCCCAAGTTGTGATACTATTTCTAGGTAACCCCATGAACCAGTGTAGTGTTGCATCCTTGAGGGTAGAGGGAAAGAGTTTCAACTTTTTCTCATCTTCTGCATAGTCATAAGTTCGACAATGGACAGAAAACTCCAACAGGAAGGTATCAGGGTCTTCAGTGGTCAATCCATGTAAATGAGGGAAGGCTGAGGGACTTATGTTTTTCATTTTCATGTCCCCATTGGTCTCTCGAATGGGAAAGGCACCTTCTATTCTCTCCTCATCTTATCTACCATTTTTGTTTTCAACCATGGTCTCAAAAGGAATGTTTTCTTGCTCTTCTTATGTTATAGGATCTTCGTATATCTCTGGATATTCACCTATAGGTTCTTCTGGATCACTGCCACCGAAGAAGAGAGAAGGGTGACTCAATGATGTGGTGGGGGTGTTGGGTAATAATTTCCCTGTATTGTCTTTGTTCCTACGAGGCATGAAATGGAATGTTTTTGGTGGAGTTTTGGCGTTTTTTTTTCTGCTTGTACTTGCAAAACTGAAATAGATTGAACTGCAACTAACTAAAATCTATCTTGCTGAAATGAAAATGCGAAATTGAAATGAAAGCAGGAAAGGACTAATCTATTTTGCTGAAATGAAATTGCAGGAATGAAATTCTAATCTATGCTTGCAGAATTGAAATTGCGGAATTGAAATGCTAATCTATGAAAGTAGGAAAGGTCTAATCTACTTTTGCAGAAATGAAATTGCAGAATGGAAATGAAATAAACTACTTAGTAGAAGGTTGTAGTAGAAAATAGAAGAAAAGCAGCAATCACAAATACTCCGATGCTTCCTCGACAACGGTGCCAAAAAGAATGGTGGGCTCCAATATTGCAGCAATAATGCTGCAACTCCTGGGACTCCCTTCTTTACTTTTATCAACCCAGTAGTTCGTAACAAACTTGGAAGCGACAGTGCTATATGCACAAGTACTAGCTCTTGCCGTAGGCTGTCACTTGATCAGCTAGCACAAGTCTGCTAGGAGCTTAAGCCAACTTCTATGAGCTCTTAGAAGAATATTTTAACTGTGATGGATGAAAGCTAACTCAACCAAAGGCTAATCTACTTGCAGAAAGAAGTTGAAATCTAGAAAGGAACGCAAACCCTAGTTTTACCGACTAACCCTACTGGTGCAAGTAAAAGGATGAAAGCTATAGAGATGGATGCCATTGACTTCTAGAAAATTAAAATGCATGTGACTAAGCTACTTCTGAAGAGAAATATGAAGAAAACATCTTTTTGTATTTTTGAATAATATTTGTGGAATCACTTTGCAGGTGTTTTGACTATTTTGACTGTGCAGAGGTTGATTGGCGAGAGGAAATGGAGTGGACGCTTGCAGGAGGTTGGGAAGGTGAGAAGAGGGCCTAAGGGGGTCCCTATCATCCTTCCAGAGAGGTTCACAGTGATCGTATCTCAAAAAACCACTTTCGTGAGCTTCTACAGGAAGTCTGCAGGGGTTCTACAGGATGTTCTGTGGCTTCTACAGGATGTTCCAAAAGGGGATTTTAGAGGGTTTTTGGAGGACGAAAGGTGAAGAAGTGGGTACGGAGGTTGGATGATGATGTGGAGGGGTCTAGGACCTGGTGAACGAAGCGGGTGAGTGATAAGGATGGTTGGATTTGTTCAAGGAGGGGTACAACAATGTTGCATAAAAATATGGAAATTAGGTCAAAGTGAGGGAACATAGCAAATGTGAGTCAAGAATCAGAGTTAGAGGACGGAGCAAGCAGTATTGATGGAGTAGGGGTAGGAAAAGAAGTATCACAGGTGCTCTCCAAGTTATTTACCAAACTATTCAAACAAAGACTCGGAAAACCAAAGACCTAGCTACTTTAACCTAATCTGACCTAAATATCAACAAAGAAAATGAACAGAATTTTATTGGCAACAAAATCATGTGAAATAGCTATGAAAACTAAGCAATCATGGACCTAAGCATGTAACCACAACTAGTATCAACTTCCACAAATGAGAATCTAACACTAACAATTGCATGACGAAGCAAAGACAGTGTTTTTAGTGGCGGCAAGGACGCCTTGGTCCCAGCTCATGGTCCCACGAAGGGAGAGGTGAGATCAGGGGTGCTTGATAGCCTTTTTCTAAAGATCTTCTCTATTATCAACCTATCAAACCAATCTGAACATGAAAAGCCTTTTTAATCATCAACAATGACCTAGGTAACCAAGCAAGACTTTAATCTACTTAATAGAAATTATTTGATAAAGACATCAACAACACATAACAATACACAAAGGAAGCCTTGGCACTTGGGTTGGGCCCAACCCTAAGAGCTACAAGCTCCTAAGAAGAAGCTCAGAACTGGTGCCAAATGAAATTGCTTTCCATTACTAAAAAATAACCATGTCACAAAAGAAGTTGTACAGTAGAAGCTACAAAATGAGCTGGGAAACTAGCAGCACTATAGTGCAGAATACAACTATTCAAAAAGTAACCTACGAAGGTTGGAAGGCTTCCTATTTATGCACCACAAGGACCTCCAATAGTCCTCCTTGATTCAAGGGGCTTGGCTGCCCAAATTGCTAGTACTCAATCACTTCATAAAATCTGCTCGGCTGCCCTTCGGAATCAACGTTGGTGGGCTGCTGAACTCCAAGTTGATGGTGGAGAACTCGAGGAAGAGGCCATTTAGTGCAGGAAGCACCCTCCCTACGAATCCTGAGCCTTGTCCCCTTGCATTCGGCTGTCAAATGGCTCATAAATGCTTGATCTTGGTCCAAAAGCTATCCAAAAATCTGCAATAAACACGTATTAGTCTTCATGGTCAAGTGACTATCCTCATTCATTCAATCAAAATAAATATACTCAAAAGCATGCATAAACTATGAAGAATGGTGGATTAATGGAGAAAAATAGGCAAAATGAGCCCAATAAGTTACCCATTTTTGGGGCTCATCACCCATATACATGTATATGAAGGGCTTTTCAATACAGCGGACCCGCCGAGACTTTTAAATACAATGTATATATGTTTCAGGTCCAGCTATCGTGAATCGCAATCGGCAGAAACTAAGGTGCTATGGGATACGTCAAACCTGTCGGGCTTTTAAACATAATATATATGTTTCAGGTCTGCTTGTACAATGCTTCATTAACTACTCGTCACAAATCGCAATTGGTGATTCCCGTGGTAGTACTTCATATGAATGCATGTTGTGTTTTTCGATTGTGATCTAATCGCATTTCTATCACACATATATATACATATTGGTTATGGATCCATATAATTATTTATATTGCGATTTGATTTGATTGCAAGGGCCAATTATTTTACACTTGTTTCTTTTGCGATTTTGATATATTATAACAAATAGATACTTCATTAGTTTTAGACTTTGCGGATGTAAAAAAAATAAGGGAGCTTCATTGAGGTTGAACCCCTGCAGTGATATAACTGATAAGTAAAGCTAAAAACACAATATAAGCTACAACATCTAGCTCCAACTGGGGATAGTGCTTTTTCCATAGAAGCACTAAGAACTACAGATCAGTGTGTTATCCTCGGGCATGGAGTCATACATTGCTTCGCCAAACTTAACTGTGTAAAAATTTATATAGTGAACCCACACCAATATCTGCAGTGATAAGATGCTTGCGCTTTGATAGCAAAATATTGAGAATCATAGATTAGTAGCCTTAGTTGGGCATGGAGTCCAAAACTATGAAAACCGTGAAATTTGAAAAACTAAAACCTGACATTCTTGAAGTCTGAAACCTCTGCAAACCGGTTTCCAACTCGGAAGTCACCCTTATTCTTCAACTAATAATTAAACTGAAGAACTGCAACTGGAAACCAAACGCTCAACACCTGAGCTTATTTATGTACAATTTCCTACATATGTACATGATTGAGCTCCATCAAGTGAAGTCAATCTTCCAATGGTGCCAAGTTAGCATTTGGGTGCTTAATCTAGAACCATTCCACCAATGAATCTTGAAAATGCAATTCATCCTGAACAAAAAATAAATTATGCATAAAAGAAGCTCACAACAAAAATTAGGAGTATATCGACAAAATGATATGTGTAGACTGCTGATAAATTCTTCTATGTAATCTGCCACGGGATCTTCAAAAGTATAAGAAAAAAATATGCTCTCGATCAACTCCAAAAACGAAATTCTCTATGTATGATGGTTCCTGCTCAATTAAACCTTTTGTTGGGATAATATGTTCAATAGAACAATCAACAACATCTTTAAGAAAATGATCTATGTCACTTTCATGTCTCCACTTTTCATCTCTAAGCTTTGATTGAAAACAATTTGTAATTCTAACCTCAGGAAGAAAAAGAAATTTTTTCACACTACTATACAACATATGATCAACTTCAAATAGATTGTTTACCTCTGATCCACGGGCATCCTTATGTTCTTCAATGCAATGATATACAATCTCTTTATCAGCGTTCTTTTTACATAAGATAGCCTCTTTTGCTATGATAGATAGCTCAATATATTATTGTCCAACATATCCCACTTGTTGGTTTCTTCCTGTATGTTCAACACCCAACTGATGAACTTGAATAGCTTCGCCTTGTTCCCCATTTAAACCATTTTCATTATAGATAGGAGGATCATAAAATTTAACAAAATAGGAAATATGGGGATTTATTTGCAACTTAATTATTTCTTCCTCTTCTCGACTGCTTAGCAGAAATTCTTGATGCATGTTTGAACTTTCCTCCAACTGAATACTTTCTTGACTTTCTTGGAACAGAGTCAACTAATTCTTTTCTTGGACGATTATTGGAGAGAAATGCTTTATAAACCTCTCCACATAATTTTGAGAAAATGATGTTCAATCTGCTTGGAACATAGTCAACCAATTATATACTTGGGAGATTATTAAAGAGAAATGCTTTATAAACTTCTCCGCATCATTTTGAGAAAATGATAGTTCCTCACTTTCAGAGACTTGCTCATAGTTAATCTAGCTATAGCTTCTCTGAATGCTTGATATATTATCAAAAATATCATTAGTTTCCTCGGATTATCTTGAGCTTTTAAAGTTTCTTTTAAATCATAATATTCATAACAACCTTCAAAAAAAAACTTGTGTGGATAATAAGTTCTACAATAAGAATTGAATACTGAATGGAAATCTTTTAGAGATGAAATTCTTGAACGAGGCAAAGACCTGAACCAAACCCTAGGTTCTTGGTCCAAAGAAAACAAAACAACTTCATCTTCACATCTTCATGAATGATGCCCTGCTGCTCCATGCATTCATGAAACTCTTAGAGATGCTGAGCTGGATCTTCATATTCCATTCTACTGAATTTTGGAAGATACTCATTCCACGCATAAAATGAAGGCATATCATGAGGATAGCCAGTGATCCCAATAAAATCAAATGGATCAAATTTATGGACTAAGAATGCAAGGGGAGCCATTAAAATCAAGAAAAGAAAACTTCAAAGTACAGTGGAGTCGTCAATCAATGTTGTAAATGAAAATCACAGGTGTGAATGTACAACCAACTGCTGAAACTTTTCATTCTCAAGAATCAGTTTCAAACTTAATAAACCCAAGGAAAAGTTCTCTTATTCAATTGCTTTTATTCAAAACAGCCAAACATTTCCTCCTCACTGAACAACCAAAGGAAAATATTGAAAACCCAGGGAAAAATGTTCTTGTCTTCTCTCCCCAGCAACGACGCCAATTAATGTTGTATCTTAAGAAACCAATTTCTTGGCTGTGGAGAAATTGCAATTAAGACATTAATGATTATTGTTTGTTGCCACTTTATTTTTTGTTGTATTCTTAAATGAAGGACCTGGAAAACTTGGTCTTTAACCCTTAATACATATGTGACCAGAAAATCTCAGAATGCCATTTTTTGCTAGATATAAATGATGAATGAAGAAAGCTTGAAGGAGAAATTTAAGATAATATGTTGCTTAACATAGAACCTATTATCCGTCACTTAGAAGAATTATGAAAATGAGAACTGAATCATAGACAATATGCTGCTTGACACAGAAACTATTATCTGCGACCCTTGGATAAGTTAAAGATAATATGTTGCCTTACATAGAAACTATTATCTATAACTTAGAAAGGAAGATGAAAACTTCAAGTATAGGAGTGCTCTTTTAAGGGATTAACTTTATCTACATAATCAAATAAAGACCTTCAACTTCATTACTATACTTGAAAGAAGAAAATATAAGATGACACATGACAGAGAAGTTACAAAATCATACCCAACAATTCATGGAAACATTTGATTCTCTCATTAATCAACAGCTATATCAGGAATACAGTGGCTTAGTCTCCAGGTTCTCCAAAATTCCAACCCCAACTTACAATTCCCTTTTCAGGCTTTTATCTCTTCTATCAAATCAGTTTTTCAAACTGATTTCTTGAAACAACTAATAAAGTGCTTTATAACAGTTATAAAACTACTTCCTATTTGAGATTATTCAACTTTATTACATATAAAATATTGAAACTCATAACAAATGTAAAACTACGCCAAAAGCTTTGAAAGGGGGTCGCATATATGTCGGGAGTGTTCTGATTGGCAAAACATAAATAAACCCAACCAATCACCTTTTCTTCAAATTCGGCCCTAACATTGATTCTTCCCTTTACCCAGCGAAATTAACACAAACCTTTGGTATCTACGGAACTAAAAAAAAAAAATTAACTCTGCTTCATAAATCCGATTAACTCTGCTTCATAAATCCATCGGATCCGCCTGTTCAGCATTTCATTGACTTCCCTACACAAATCGTAATCAACACTTTCAAACGTTGTATTGACCCAATCCTTAACAAAACTGTGATATAACGAACGCGCTGGAGTTATAAAACATAATATATAGACTATCGGGTCCAGAAACTTTATCACAGATCACAATCGACGAATGAACTAACACATATGCATAAGACGCCTTACGAACCCACTGGAATTATAAAACGCAATATATAGCTTTTCGGGTCCGCCATCGCAAATCACAATCGGCAGAACCCATATACATGTATATGAAGGGCTTTTCCGCTGAGACTTTTAAACACAATGTATATATGTTTCAGATCCGGCTATCGTGAATCGCAGTCGGCGAAAGCTGAGGTGCTACGGGATACGCTGGACCCGCCGGGCTTTTAAACATAATATATATATATATACATATATATATATATATATATATATATATATATATATATACATATATATATATATATATATATATATATATATATATATATATATATATATATGTATATATATATATATATATATATATATATATATATATATATATATATATATATATATATATATATATATATATATATATATATATATATATATATATATATATATATATATATATATATATATATATATATAGCTTTCAATCCACATGCGAGAGCTGCTCAGAACTATAACATTGTTGAAGATTTAGCTATTTCACCTTCAGCAATGTTGGCTTTGGAGGTGCTGCAATCATGTCTAGCACAGCGTAAATTGCTATTGTCGGCTATAGGAGCTATTGATATTCAGGACTCGAACCTTATAATCTTCGATTTAGAAAATAGTACACCTCGTTTACCTCATCAAATGGCTTTCCAGATTCCAGTGTTAGTCAAAAATAGACCTTGCTATAGGAGTGTATTGATGAGGGAGCTTCAACGTGTATTATGTCGATCCAGTGTTGGACATCGCTTGGTTCTCCTACACTTAATCAATCCCCGACGATTCTAAAGGCTTTTGATGGCCATGGGTTCCATCCTTTTGGCATTCTATAGGATTTACCTATAGGGGTTGAGGCAAAACTCTTAATCTAGATGTGGAAGTGGTTGATGCCCCTCTAGATTACAACCTTCTCTTGGGTCTCATTTGGTCTTACGCTATGACTGTTATTGTTTCATCAGTCTTTTGGCTTATAAAGTTTCCTCATAATGGAAACATCGTAACTATAGACCAGCTAACTTACTTTTCATCTGACCTAGCCTCTCCTAAAAGTATCTAGCATGTCGGAAAAACAACTATCCCTTATAAGGATGTTGGAGTAGGATTAGTTAAAGATTCCGGTTTACTAGGAACTTTTTCCTTTCCTCCTCCTAACATATCGCCTTCTACTACAACCATTCATATGATTTCATCAGACACTATTGTTTATGATTATCCTTGGATTGTACATTCCGAATCTAAGATGGATTCATTTGGTGATGCTACGCCTTTAAGTCCCTATGAAGTTGCGTATCAGGTCATACAGTCGTTTTCCGACCCGTCTTCAACCGAAATTGACTTAATGAATGTGGTCCATGAAGAATCTCTTTCAACATCAAACTCAGATTCAACAACTTTTTCCGAACTTGTTCACACTGACGAGCAGATTCATGAAATTTTGTCTGTTGATGATTTACCATGGGAATATCTTCATCATAGATCTTCGTTTTTACCTGAGATTGATCATTTTGAAAATGATTTTCATCTATTTTTATGACTGATTATGTCAAGGAACCACAGAATCCATTGCAAAATCCTGATTCTGAGTTAAATTTGGGAAATATTTCTCGAACAGTTCCTATTGACATTTCAGTTAAACCTGGAATTGTTGAAAACATTCATATAGGTGCCTCCTGTACAGAAAACGAACTTCAAATATATAAGGCCCCATTTCAAGAATTTCGCGACATGTTTGCTTGGTCATATGAGGAAATGCCAGGAATTGATCCAGCAATTGTTGTTCATGAAATCAAAACTTACCCGAATGCTAAACCCGTCCGGCAACGTTTGCGTCAGATCCACCCGCGAAAAGCTGCTGCTATTAAAGTAGAAGTTGAAAAATTACTCAAAGCGGGTTTCATTTATCCAATTCCCTTAATGGATTGGGTATCGAATATTGTTCCTATTAACAAAAAGCAAGGACAATAAGAATATGTATTGATTATGCTAGGGTCCCACCCTAACCCCCTTATTTATGTCTTGGGATCACGTCATAGTCAAGAGTCAATAAAGCCCATATTAATATTTGTAAGTGGTTAACCCGCAATTAATGACGGGACCACAGTTAGTTGCAAATGGGCGGAAGTATTAGATAGATGGTAAATAGGCGGTAGTATTAGATATATGGTATTAATAAAACCCACGATATTGGCCCGTGGTATTGCATGTATGAGTCATATATAAAGGATAGAGACTCCCTGCGAGGAGCATCGTGTCTTGTTTTGTAATCGAGCTCTGCACTATTGGAGGTTGCCCCCTCGAAGAGGCCTGTGAACATTTCTTGCTGAATAATAAAATCATTGCTATTCTGTGCTCTGGGTATATTTTCTTCGCATATTTTGTGTTCTCGGTATCTTTTCTTCGCATATTCTATGTTTGGGTATGACTTTGCAGGTTAAGAGCATAACAAGTGGTATCAGAGCACTTTCCAGGGCTCGGTGGGATCTCCAAATTTTAGCAATTTTTTTTTGGCTAAAGACGTGTTCCGGCGTCTTTAAACCACGGGATCTGTCGTTAAGCGCATAAACCTGCGGATTTGGGGAGGCATGCACGCAGGAAATACAAGAGGTGGTCACGTCTGTTGGACTCCCTTGTAACCCCTGTGGGTACCCCTTCGAGTAGTAGTGCATTAGACAGAACCGCGCACGGACTGTCTTCCACGTACCCTCTGGGTATATAGGAAGCCCCCTAGCTCCCTTGAAACCTCGCCATAGATAAACCTTCGGCCGTCTTGTGGCTACAGTACATCGAGAACAACACTCGGAGAGATTACTCGCCCATACGATAGGGTAGTCGGGTTGTACGGCTAAGGGTACGGTCGATCCTCCTTAGTTAGAGCCCTGAAACATTGGGCCGAGTGCTACTGTCAGACCCTTATGTATATTGCGATCTGTAGCACCTGACACTCCTCAAGACCATAGTTCCCTTTCTATCGGGGGATCACACATCACCTATTCCAGATCAGCAAGGGCAGCAGTAGCAGACATCAGTCCCGCAGCTCCATCAGATCAACAGCAGCAGTTGTTCCACCATTCAGATCTCTCAGATCCACTAGATCGGAGTAGTTGTGAAGGGTTCCTGTCACTGGATCTAATTTTCGCAGGACTTTTGGCGGCATTGACATTCTGAGGATTTGGCGACTGCAATATTGATCAGGAAGGAGTAAAACTCCGTTAGGAGTTTTCCAAAAAAAAAAAGAGTCTGAGATCTTCCAGGGCGCTTATTGGTGACCTAGCCCATCAGAATCAGGACAACGAGCTGAGCAAGGTGGTACCATTCAATTTCTTAGTAAAAAAATTTTAGGCGGTCCCAATTTTTGTCCTCAGGTTGGTGTATGGTAGAAACTTGCACCCAAGAGATGGCCAATGAAAGGATCGACAAAATTGAAGAGCATGTGCACTCCCTCCAATCGGCGGTCAAGTTTATCGAACTTGAGCTTAAAGGAATAAGTAACCAGCTAAATGATGCACTCCCAAAGGGCAAGGAGCCAACCCACGAGGAGGCGTATAATGGCCATGAATACCATGAGGGTGAGTCTAGCCACTCTCATCAAGTCTGGCACACCCATCCACCACCTAGTCAGCGACCTCCCAAGTTGGATATGCATAAATTTGACGGTTCTCACGCGTCTGCATGGCTAGCACAAATGGAGCAGTATTTCCAATTGAATCATATCATAGATGAGGGGACTAAGCTTATGGTGGGCACCATGTACTTGGACAATGAACGATGGCAATGGAAGGAATGGCATCAACGTTGCAATGGACAGTTTCGGGATTGGGCCCAATTTGCCAAAACTCTTCGCAGTCGCTTTGAACAGGAAGACTCTTTCTTGGGGCGTCTCACTAAGCTCCGACAGACGGGTACAGTGGAGGAATATATTACTGCTTTTGAAGCCTTAGCCTTCCGCACTAGGGGTCTCACAGATGAGTTCTACATGGAATGCTTTATCAGCGGTCTTAAAGAAGCCATCAAAGCTCAGGTTCTACTCCACCACCCTCCCACATGGACAGAGGCTTGCCAGGTAGCCCGTAAGGTGGAACGTGCATTAACAGCCCAATCCAGCCGACCCAACTTCCCCGCTAAAGGTCGTCCCTCACAGGCTCTCAATATGACTCAGACACTTAAGATTCAAAAGGTGTCACCTGCGGAAATGGCCGAAAGAAGGAAGCAAGGACTATGTTATTACTGTGATGAAAAATATTCCCCGGGTCATAAATGCAAAAAGCAAAAGTTTTTTCAAATAGATGCCACTGACTACAGCTCCACCGAGGAAGATCCACCACTTGAGGAACCGGAGGAGATCGAAGAAGATAACCAAAAGGAAATTGTATCTGATGAACCAATTATTTCACTAAATGCATTGGCAGGAATTTCTTCCCCTCAAACTCTCAAAATCAGGGGTTTTCTTAAACATCGCCCAGTAGTAGTCTTGATTGATAGTGGAAGTACCCATAATTTAATCCATCAAAAGATCGCTGAAGCGGCACATTGTTTCGTCCGGGCAGTTTCTAACTTCCAAGTCCAGATTGCAGATGGGGGCACAATGAAATGTGAAGGTCGTTGTGAAAATGTCAAAATTCAAATGGGGGATTATCAATTGAAAACCCACATGTTTGCAATACACATGGGGGGTTGCGACATTGTCCTAGGCGCGGAATGGCTCCACACTCTTGGGCCAATCACAATGGATTTCCAGGAGTTATATATGAGTTTTAAGCAGAACAACTCCACACATACCCTCCGTGGACTACAGGCGGGAGCCCCCTCTATCATCAGCTCGCATAGGATGGAAAAATTGTTAAAAAAGGGCCATCATGGAGTGGTAGCTCAATTTAATGCCATCCAGGTAGTAGACACCATGTCTCCGCCAATTCATCCTGAGATGCAACAGATTTTAAATAAACATCGGACGGTCTTTGACAAGCCTCATGAGCTTCCAACCTCGCGAGGGGAACATGATCATAGCATCACATTGGTTCCAGGGGCCCAACCCCCAAATGTGCGGCCATACAGATATCCGTTCACCCAAAAGAATGAAATAGAAAAAATCATCAAGGAATTGTTGGAAGCAGGTGTCATTCGTCCCAGCATTAGTCCTTATTCATCCCCAGTGGTCATGGTCCTCAAGAAAGATGGGGAGTGGCGGATGTGTCCCGACTTCAGGGCCCTCAATAATTTAACAGTCAAAGATAAATTTCCCATCCCAGTGGTTGACGATTTGCTGGACGAACTCAATGGGGCTCAATTCTTCACTAAGTTGGATCTTCGCTCAGGCTATCACCAAATTCGCATGAAGGAAGTCGACATTCCCAAGACAGCTTTCAGAACTCATGAAGGCCATTATGAGTTCCTCATCATGCCATTTGGTCTCTGCAATGCCCCCTCTACTTTTCAGAGCCTTATGAATCACCTCCTCAAACCATATCTCAGAAAATTTGTCCTTGTCTTCTTCGATGACATCCTCATCTATAGTGGCACTTGGGCGGCACATCTTCAGCATGTAGATATACTCTTGCAACTGCTCTGAACGCATAAATTATTTGTCAAGATGTCTAAGTGTTAGTTTGGCATGGAAGAAGTTGAGTATTTGGGCCACATTGTGGGGCGTGAAGGTGTCAAGGTGGACCCCAAAAAGATCCAGGCAATGCAAGAATGGCCTCAACCTAAGACCTTGAAAAGCTTGAGAGGATTTTTGGGTCTCACAGGCTATTATCGTAAATTTGTCCGCAACTATGGCCGCATAGCGAAGCCCCTAACGCAACTCCTAAAGAAAAATTCCTTCTTCTGGAACGAGAAAGCACAACAAGCATTTACCGCTCTCAAAACCGCCATGTGTTCCACTCCTGTCTTAGCACTACCAGACTTCACCAAATCATTTGTCATTGAAAGTGATGCTTCGGGAACAGGTATTGGAGCGGTCTTAATGCAGGAAGGGCGACCATTGGCCTTCACCAGCCAACAACTAAGTGGGAAGAATCTGGGCCAATCTACCTACGAGAAGGAAATGATGGCCATCTTACATGCAGTCGAGACCTGGCGACCTTACTTGTTGGGGCGAAGTTTCCAAATCCGCACAGATCATCATAGTCTTAAATATTTTTTGGAGCAACGCCTATCTTCCCCGCAACAAAATAAATGGTTAGCCAAAATGCTGGGATATGATTATGAGATCATTTACAAGAAAGGGAAAGACAACAGGGTAGCAGATGCATTGTTGCGCCAATTTGAGGAGGAAAGTACTCTGCTCGCAATTTCCCTCCCCATTCCCGACTGGATTGAAGAGGCTCGCAGGGAATGGTTTTCACATCCTGGGCTCTCCCAACTCATTTCTCAATTGCAGGTAGATCCTAATTCCAGCAAGGGCTACTCGTGGCAGAATGATATTCTTCGCTACAAGGACAGAGTCGTAATATCGCCAACATCCACCCTCAAAAGTCGCATTTTGGCAGAATTGCACTCATCTCCCATTGCAGGACATTCGGGCTTTCAGAAGACGTATGCTCGCACCAGAAGATCATTTTTTTGGGCCGGCATGAAACAAGAAATCCTTACTTTCGTAGCAGAATGTGAAGTCTGTCAACGCCACAAAGGGGAAACCGTCAACACACCAGGCACATTACAACCATTGCCCATTCCGGCGTCAATTTGGACAGAGGTCTCCATGGATTTCATTACAGGTCTTCCAAAGTCTAGGAACAAGTCAGTCATCATGGTGGTTGTGGACCGACTGTCGAAGTATGCTCATTTCTGCGCCCTACCCCACCCATTTACACCAACCTTGGTTGCTCAAACTTTCATGGATCAGATCTTCAAATTGCATGGCATGCCCACTTCTATTGTGTCCGACCGTGACCCAATCTTCACCAGTAAATTTTGGCAGGAGCTCTTCAGAATACAAGGCACTCAACTCAAACTCAGTACTTCATATCGTCCGCAAACAGATGGTCAAATCGAAGCCGTCAACAAATGTCTAGAAACCTACCTTAGGTGTTTCACTTCAGAAAAGCAACACCTTTGGGTACAGTGGTTACCTCTGGCGGAGTGGTGGTATAACACAAACTATCATGCCACCACCAAAATGACTCCCTATGAAGCAGTCTATGGACAACTTTTGCCTTCCCCTACTTCTTATCTCACGGGGTGCTCCAAAGTACAAGCCGTGGATCAACTCCTACAACACCGCGCAACCATGCTTGCCCATCTGCGCGAGAATCTTCATCAAGCTCAGAACCGTATGAAGCAACAAGCTGACCAACATCGCTCAGAGCGCCAATTTCAAGAAGGGGATTAGGTCTTTTTGAGGCTGCAACCATATAAGCAAACATCACTCAAAGACAAGGGTTGTCAAAAGCTCTCCCCAAAATTTTACGGACCATACCAGGTACTTCAGCTCATTGGAGAAGTGGCTTACAAGTTGGCTTTGCCACCTACAGCAAAAATCCACCCAGTTTTCCATGTATCGTGCCTCAAGAAAGTGATTGGGAACAATTGACGAGTTCAAACCAGTCTACCTGAATTGGACGAAGAAGGGTCAATCTAGCTTCAACCTGAACAAGTTCTAGACACATGATACAAGCACCTGCGGGGCCGCATGATTAAGGAGTTCCTCGTCAAATGGAAAGACACCTCTCCGGAAGATGCAACTTGGGAACCGACCACTATTCTTCAGCAGTTTCCGCAGCTTCAGCCTTGAGGACAAGGCTAGTCTTAAGGGGGAGGGCATGTTAGGGTCCCACCCTAACCCCCTTATTTATGTCTTGGGATCACGTCATAGTCAAGAGTCAATAAAGCCCATATTAATATTTGTAAGTGGTTAACCCGCAATTAATGACGGGACCACAGTTAGTTGCAAATGGGCGGAAGTATTAGATAGATGGTAAATAGGCGGTAGTATTAGATAGATGGTATTAATAAAACCCACGATATTGGCCCGTGGTATTGCATGTATGAGTCATATATAAAGGATAGAGACTCCCTGCGAGGAGCATCATGTCTTGTTTTGTAATCGAGCTCTGCTCTATTGGAGGTTGCCCCCTCGAAGAGGCCTGTGAACATTTCTCTCTGAATAATAAAATCATTGCTATTATGTGCTCTGGGTATATTTTCTTCGCATATTTTGTGTTCTCGGTATATTTTCTTCGCATATTCTATGTTTGGGTATTACTTTGCAGGTTAAGAGCATAACATATTATAGGGATATTAATCGAGCCTATCCAAAAGACAATTATCCAACTCCCTATATCGATCAAATCATTGATGATTGTGCCGGCAGTGAAATATTCTCCTTTATGGATGGTTTTTCCAGTTACAATCAAATCAACATTCTACCTGCTGATCAACCAAAAACGGCTTTCATTTGTCCATGGGGGACATTTGCTTATTACAAATTACCTTTTGGGCTCAAGAACGCTGGAGCAACTTTTCAATGAGCTATGTCTTACGCGTTTCATGACATCAAGCACATTGTGCAACCCTATCTCGATGATTTACCTGCTCATTCATTACGTAGAGCCGATCATCTCATTCATTTACAAGCAATCTTTATGAGATGTAGGCATTATCGAATTAGGTTGAATCCACACAAATGTGTTTATTCCATAGAAACGGGTCGGTTACTGGGATTTGTTGTTTTGAAAGTCGGCATTCGTGTCGATCCCTCGAAGGTTGAAGCTATTGTCAAATTGCCTCCTCCTTCGACTCTTCGCCAACTCCAAAGTTTGCAAGGGAAAGAAAACTTTTTACGTCGATTCATTCCTGACTATGCCGAGATAACAAAGGGTTTTACCAGGTTGTTGAAATAGAATACTCCATTCTTTTGGGATGAGATAGCTGAAAAATCTTTTGATGCACTAAAACACGCATTGACCCATGCACTGTTATTGCATCCTCCCAACTACAACTAGGACTACTTCTTATATCTCGCCGCCTCTCATTCCACCATCGGGATGGTGTTAGTTCATGAAGATGAATTTGGTAGTGAACATGTGATTTATTACCTTAGTCAAACTTTGAATCCAACTGAGCTAAAATATTCACATGTGGAGAAATTGGCCTTGGCAGTTGTTCAAGTTGTCCAACGTTTTCGTCATTACATTTTACTATGCAAGACTACCATAATTTCCGACTGCAACCCTATGATCTATATTTTGACCAAACAATTGCTAGGGGGCAAGTATTCCAAATGGATTGTTATCCTACAGGAATTTGACTTGGAGTTTGAAAAATCTAAGTCAAAGAAATATTTAGCTTTTGCGGAGTTGATGTGTGACTTCCCGCGTGCTGATACTAAAACTGTGGCAGAAGAGCCCATTGTGGATGAATCCTTGTTTCTTATCAGCACTCTTGATCCATGGTATGGAGATATCATAGTTTATCTCCAAACCCAATCCTTTCGGCCTGAAATTTCAAGATCTCAGCGTCGGAAAATACGATTCCAATCCCAACAATACAAAATTATTGGAGATACACTTTATCGTCGTGGGGCGGACTCTATTTTCTGACGTTGTTTAACTCATGAGGAAGCTGAAAGGGTTCTAAATGACTGTCACTCTGGAGCGTGTGGCGGTCATATGTCTGGGTTTGCCACAACCCAAAAGATATTGTGCGCTGGCTATTTCTGGCCATCTTTGTTTAAAGATTGTATTGACGCGATCTGAAAATGCCACAACTGCCAAATTTTTGATCGAAAGATGCGTGCTCCACCTACTCCTCTCCACCCTATAATTGTCATCGGTCCTTTTGCGAAATGGGGTATCGATTCTATTACATGTAACCCTCACTCGGCCGTGGGGCATGCGTATATCATCCTTGCGGTAGATTATTTTACCAAGTGGGCCGAGGCAATGCCTACATTTTCGGCAAATGGAAAAACTGCTGCGATTTTCATTTTCAATCATATAATTTCTAGGTTCAGTGTTTCACAAGCGATTATCACTGATCATGGGTGTCATTTTCGAAACATTATGATGACTGAACTAACAGATCAACTTGGCCTGCGTCACGATAGTTCTACTCCATATTACCCACAGGCTAAATTATGGTCTGGTTGAAGCCATCAACAAAGTTCTAGTCATTATGATCCGACGAATCATTGGGATTCATAGGTCGAATTGGCATAACATGTTATTTTCAGCGCTTTGGGCATATCGAACCTCAGTAAAAACGTCAACTGGTTTCACTCCTTTCCAACTAGTTTACGGTTTGGAAGCTGTGTTACCCATTGGATGCGAAATCTCGTCATTGAAAATGGCCATAGAATTACTTCCAGCCACTTCCGAAGAGGAGAAACATTTGTTTTACTTGGCTCAGCCAGATGAGAATCAACGTGATGATGCACTAGCAAGCGAAACTCATGCCAAACGTATTAAATCTCAATATGATCGAAATGTTACGCCTCGTAATTTTTCGGAAGGAGACCTAGTCTTACTGTACGATCAAGCAAATGATAAGTTAGGCGCTGGAAAATTCGTACCCATGTGGCATGGTCCTTATGTTGTTAAGCGAAAGCTGGAAAAAGGGGCTTATGAATTGGTAGACTTTGACAGTGTCTCTTTAGGTAAGCCCATAAATGGTCTTTACCTAAAGAGATATTATGCTTAAATCTGGGTGTGGATATTTTAGTTAGATTAGTTTTCTTTCTAGCTGGTGTGTTTTAGATTAGAAAAGTGTGCGTAGTTTAAAGAGTGTTTTCTGGTCATTATTCCTGCTTATCTTGATTTTACTCTTGATATTGCAGATGTCGACATCTCTCCAAACATACATTGGTTTCGCTGATGGTGCTTGTCGTAATACACGGAACATTTCTTCCGCAGCTTGGGTTATCTATTCACCCTCTGATGAGTTGGTATCTATGCATGGGGTAAGCCTCGGTCAAACAACGAACAACATTGCAGAGTATAGTGCAATGATTGAGTTATTATCTGAATCCATCTCATTTGGTATTCGGAGTTTGATTGTGAGGTTAGATTTTGAACTCGTTGTGTTACAACTTAATAGAGTTTATGCCATTAGAAATCCAGTATTATTGAGATTATTTTTGACAGTTCGTCTCTTGGAACTTGAATTTGACTATATTGAATATCAGCATATTCCAAGATATTTAAATACATTAGCAGATGCAAGTGCTTCTCGAATTTTAAGTAGGCATTTGCAATAATCAAACAGTAAATTTAAAAACATTCCATAACATGTTTTACAAGATAGCTAGTAATAGCGATATAGCATAGCATAGAAGTGTGTCAAATATACATCGTCTTCGATCATAGGTTGAAAAACACTTTATGATCAGCAAAATGATAGTACAAAAAGAAAAAATGTCATATGAGTCTACAATAGGCAATCATCCTATCACTGGTGATGATCACGAGAAGAAACCACTGCTCGGGCCACCCTACAAAGGAACCTCCTGAAAGGTCCTGGGACCCCAATGACGTAGCGCTGCAGCCTAAGAGGAATGTCATCTATGCTAGTCTTTGGAATGTCTGCAGTCAAAAGCTCTAGATGGTTTTCCAATTCAGCCAGGGTCTCTGTAGATTCATCCTGTGGGGCTGGTACTGCTGCAGCTGGATGTTTCCTCTCATAAGGCCAGAGAGTGGCTAGTCGCCGTGGACCTACATCTACATTTGAAACTTTTTACTATCAGTTTTGGGACGATTTAAAAACAGAACAAAAAAAAAATTAGAAAATGTTGAAAATTATTTTACCTGAGTCATCCCATTGCTCACTTGGTGGAAGAGCCATGTCTAGGTCACCACAATAATCCATCCCAACATAAGGAAAATCCTGAATCACAAAAACTTGGTTCTCCAACCAATGAAAATACTCAGGAGGAAATCGAACAACCTCTGAACCCTCCTCAGGATGACGGGCCATAACTGCAACCCAACGCATCAGCTTGGGCTCTCGGGGAAGTCCAGCTTCAATGGAAAGATGTTGTGGGACCAACATTGGAACCCTCTCTAGACCAAAGCTCACAACTAAGAAACCATATCCAAATTTTTCAATTGTCCGTTCTTTGCTCTAGTCAGTTGGCCTTTTACATTAGCCAACACAGCTTCGCACCAGTTGAAGACGGTGCCTCGAAAACAGTATACTGCCATCCGCATTTAGGATCTAGTGGCCATATGTAGTGTTGCGCTTACGTAGAGTCTGGTGACAGTAAATGCAATCACTTTGAGTTCAGGGCGGGAGATGGTTTTGATATCAATCCCTTTGTCCTTAGTTTGGTCGTTACAAAACTCTAGCCGGAGACTATCGACAGACTGGCCACCTGGCCTAGTCCCGAATAGAGTCAATTGTTCACCTCTCTTGGGCAAACCAGTCAAAAAGTAAATGTCCTCTGGCTCCATTTCGAGTTGGTGGCCACCAATAATGAAACACTGGTCCTACACATTCCACCTGTCCACCAACCACTGCAAAAAGTCTACTTGGGCCCTCATGCCAGGTATGGCCCAGAATTTAAATAACCCACATGCCTTTAATGCATCGATTGAAGTTTGATGATTGATTGTGGCATACATCTTCGTGCTCCCGTTCATGCCAGCCAAGCATGATGTATACCCTATATTGAAAGAAAAGGTGGATTAGAACATTTTAAATCGAAGTTTTTGGGCGAAAATTGAAGTTTTTGAAATTGAAAAACCTATGCCGTGGGGACGGCACTCTCTAGTTAGAGATAGTGCGTAGGTCCACACTCTGACTAAACAGCAGGTGCGGGCCCCTGGCTTTTTCCTGCATATGAAAAAGTCGGGGTCCGCAGGTTTCGCATGTTGTGCGTGCGGACCCCCGCGAGCAAACTTTTAAACAAATTTCTTCCTAAAAATCAAAATATAAACCTAAAAACAAATTTCAAATGGTTTAAATGCAAGAGTAAATTGATTTGGATTACCTGGAGGTGACGGTGTTCGATTCCAACGGATAGATTTTCCCCAATCTTCACGGGAAGTTTCTTACCCAAAAGCTCTCTTTCTCACTCTGAAGTCAAACAGTAAAAATGAATTTACAAAAGCCCTTTTTATAAGCTTTTTTGAACAAATAAATTTTTAATTTGTTTATTTTTCACTTTAAAGAGATAGCTTTTGAAGCATTTTTATTTATTTTTAAACAGGTATGGGTAATGTTTGAATTTTTGTGCAGGATATCGGATTTTTCAGGCAAAATTGATCATTTTCAACAAAAACATTAGAGTCATCTTTAAGCTCTTTTCTGACTCCTAAAATATGAAAAGATTGCTGAGTTTTTATTTTTAAGCTCATTAAAATGGAATTAAAAGGACAGTCCACTTACAGCTCTTTTCTGACCGTATAAACATGAAAAGATTGCCGGATTTTTGTCGTTTCAAATTCGATATTGGTTATAAAACGACGTGTCAGAAAAGATCGTTTTTTTACTTTTTCAGGTCAGAGACACTAATTATGAAAATTACTCCTTGATCATAATGGTCAAGCGGTTCTCTCAAGTATTATTTTATACTTTTTCGGGCTTGGGAGACACAAATTTACGAAAAAGGACAACCATGGAGTTTTCTTAAGTTTTTCTTCTAACTCCCTAAAATTGAAAAATGCCGAGTTTCTCCTATACTGGACTCGTCAAAATTTAACAGTAAAGGACCTATTCAATTACAAACAGGAACAGACCACTCCTTCTTAGGGTTCTAACTTAAATTAGTTGGACTCATCAGAAGGATGAGCTTAGAATCAAGAAAATGTTATCCTCCTCAAGCTTGTCAAAAATAAAGAGGTACTTGCCAGAAATGGTGGGGGAAAAGAGGGAAAAATGAACCTATTTGTCATACTTTGTGTCTCACAAAAACGTTTAACCACTCTTGAACATGACACCTTTTGTTCACCTGGGTTGGGAAGTCCTTTGCCTAACAGTTAATCAAACCATATTGAAAGTCTTCAGCCGGTTTCTGGGTATTAGCTTTGGGTCAATTATCACCAAACCATCTGCAGTGTTGTTATGTGTTCAAGAGGTCAGTGCAAATAAACCATTCATCTACAAAATATCTGTCATCCATCTTGACCATCCCTGAGTCAATCCTTACAACTATATTTCTTCAAACTTGATCTATGATTTCGTGTTGTGGGCTTGCCTATGACAGATCGCTTTCTATCGACTTCAGCTCATTATCTAGAAAGATGATCTGGGAATCGTCAGCACCTTGGGATCTGCATGCCTCAATGGTAGGTTTCTCGCCTTCGACGATAGGTTGCATCACTAACCTTCGATTAAAGGATTCCGTGACATGTTTGACATCAACTCATCTATTCAAATTTCATGGATTGTACTGAGTACTTTGAGATCCATTGACATTACTGGTGGTTTCTCTCACACTTGTTAACAGTTTACATCATTGACTAGTAATCAAGTGGTTTCTACCATGTTCGACTTCGACACATTCATTCACATGGATAGAATCGTACTATTTCAGGAAGTAGAAATCAAGACCCTGGATCTAGTTTCCACCATCCAGGCTACGAGGAATTTTGTATTCATTATACAGTGGAGTATTCATAAACAAATGGTTGCGCCCATACTGTGTCTGCATATGTCTATACTTGTGATGTATTAAAAGATCATTCCTATATCAGAGCAGTTTAGTTAGTTTTCTAGTCAATTTTGATCTGAGTATGGGAATCCCTACCTCAGTAATGATATGATCTCATATATATATATTGTATTGAATGTTTTTTCAAGTTCCAACCAGGCTCTCCACAAGATGATCCTCAAAATGATAAAGTACTTCACTCTTCTTAGACGACAAATATTATCTATTACAGACTTCGCACTTTAGGGGGAAATCTGTTACACAAAATATTGTCACCATGACCTTTTTCAGTCAGTGTGAGTCTATCACCACTCATACTGTCCTCCTATGCAAGTCTCAAACCTCAGCTCTTCATGTCAAGCCTTAAAAATGAGAGAATGTCCTTAAAAATCTCTAAAACTGTGGTTCCGCACTTTCTCTTAGCATTACCTGCGGTCCCACACCCCTTGGTCTTGTTACCTGTGGACCTGCCCGCTCTGTCTCTAAAGGAGTGGGTGCGGACCCCTGTAAAAGTAAAAAAGGTGCAAGTTTATTATTAAAACTCACTTTGGATTAATTCTGGATGCTTCTAGAAGGAATCTTGAGGTGGCAAGTTCGCTCCTAGGTGGTTCATGCATCCCATAACTAAAGGAGCTAACCCCTTGATGAGAGGAGATTATCCCTTTGAAGGAGGACTCTATCCCTTTGAAGTTGGACCTGGTAACTTCCCTCGTATGCACTATAAAATGAGGCATTGGGCTAGTTGCTAGGGAGGTTGAAAGCTGAATATTTTTTAGGGTAAATGCTGTTGGAATTTAGACTTCCTAATTGAGCTTGAGAGGAGAGATTACATACCTTTTGGCTTCATTGGGAAGAGAGTGAAACTTGTCAAAGTAGAGGAGATTCTTGCTGGACCCTGGGAGGAGCTTGTACAGCATCAAGGCACCAAGGTTGTAAAGTTCTTCTTTGTTTAAAGTTAATACAATCAGATTCATTTTTCTCAATAAGTTGTCTTCTATGGTTTATTTCATGAATTCCTTGATCATCATGATAAATATGGTTTATTATATCGGCTATGCAGGTGTTATTTGATGTGTGCCTATTTGTGTTTGCAGGTTCTTTAAAAGGGAGCTCATTTGGACGAACAGAACATAGCTTCCACAAACTAGCACTGGACTCGAGGTAGAGTCTAAAACATCTATTGGATTTTATTTATAAATCACAATATTTAGAGAAAGGTAGAATTTGTTTGGTTTGCATGTCGCTAGATATCCATATATACTAGGGAGATCGGTCTTGTCCGCAAGAACGATTTATCTGCCCAACAGGGTTATAAACGAAATCAAAACCAATTTCTTGTTCTGGAAAACCAGAACATCCAAGAACTTTAGATACAAGCCTTGAACCCAAGACCCAAAACAAAACCCTACTTAAAAAGCAATCCTAGGCCAACTAAGCTTTTCACTAAGAAGGATATTCGAAATCGAGAACTGAGTTCTACAGATAGTTGATGACCAGAAAATAGCATAAGTCACCAGGAAATAGATGTAACTAAGAAAAATATTTTGAAAAAACAAGCCAAAATTATGTATATGCGATTATGTAAAGACATAGAGGCACTCACGCGCATTTCAAACACAGGAAAATCATGTCTACATGAGTCTGATTGAGGAAACTAGCATGTATATGCGACTGTACTCCAAGAAAAATGCGTATAAAAGACTCAATCAAGAAAAACAACAAATCAAGGCCTGGTCTAGAAGATCGTACTTGATTCTTGGGAAGCTAATAAGTCAAAGACACTGTAAAAATAGGCAATCAAGAAAACAAACCCTAATCAAGAACGAACAACCCAAACTAGGAAAAACAAGAATGTTTTCCCCAGCGGATTCATCAATTATATTGCGAGTGAGAACACCTTAGGGCCTTGGGTTGAAAACCCTAACAGAGCGGAGGCATACAATAGCAAGAAATGTGCAGACAAACAATTTAAATGCTTTAACTACTAAACTGGGAAGAAGTGTCCTTACTTGGAGGTCCTACGTTTGGGTAGATCCCGCAGGGTTCAAACCCTCTGCTTCTTCCGATGCCTTGAAACCTGTAAATTATCCAAGGAAATCGTATGCAACAGGAGTAATGAAAAGAATTTCCACGCTATATAAGTTAGATCATATAAGAAAATGAACAATTATGCATTTATATAAGATCTATAAAAAAGTCACAACATGGATCAATGCATAAACACGATAAACATCGGGAACAGAACCTCATTTATTTATTGATGTAAGCTAAATAAAAGGTGGAAAACTACAACCTGAGGCTTCCTCCAGCTCCAAGTGGAGCCGTCCTCTGGATCCATCTTGTCCCGGCCTCAGCAATCTTCCTCCATAAATATACACAAGGATATCATAAGAGGGATGAAGGATATCTCAAAAGAAGAAACAAGAGTTTCCTAAAGCTTGGGGAGTGCAGGAGGCATAGGGATTTCTTCAAACTTGATCAAAGATCAATCAACTATAACATCAATATCTCCTCTCTTCTAAAACTACAACTAGAGTCTTCCTCCAGCTCCAAGTCGAACCGTCCTCCGGATCCGTCTTGTCCCGGCCTCAGCAATCTTCCTCCATCAATATACACAAGGATATCATAAGAGGGATGAAGTATATCTCAAAAGAGGAAACAAGAGTTTCCTAAAGCTCGGGGAGTGTAGGAGGCACAGGGATTTCTTTAGACTCGATCAGGGATCAATCAACTATAACATCAATATCTCCTCTCTTCTCCTCCTTTAGGCCTTCCCATGGAGGTTTATTTGTACTTCTCCAAATTAGTTTTTTCAGTTGGGAAACAGTTGGGCCACGGGCTATAGTAGGTGAGTAATAGGTAAAACCCATAAACTCCACCTGAATTTAAGGAGATTTATTATTTTTAAGTGTTTTAACACATATATGCGGGTTGGGTATATACTGACCTATGTGTACATGCTTTTAACATAGGGAAAAGTAGCGTATGAGAAATAAAACACTGGTTTTTAGAATTTGGACCAAGTCTGGAAATGAAGGGTTTCCCTAGGCCATAACCAGAGCATCAGATCTACAAGGAGTGGTAAATGGTGCTATAACACCTCCAGATATTCCTTGGTGGCAATCTGGGTGAGTTGGTCAAAATATTCTTCAACCTCCTGCCTGACTTGATTCTTGCGCTTGGCTTTGATGAATGAGCCAATTGAAGCGACCTCATGTCATTTCATGATCAAATCTACGTATTTTATAATCGTGCATATGAGGCTTGAATATTGGTGATGAATGAGGTGAGTTGTTTGGTACTCAAGATGATCATCTGAACTTATTCTTTCTCCAACTCCGCCTATTTCCTTGTTTTCTTTGCCAATTGGGACAGTGACCCTTTATGTTACATTGGCCACTCATGCACGATATCGATGGTTGTATGGACAACCTTGAGGCCTTTAGTAATATAATTGCACTTCTGTTTCATGTCGTGCAAGTGGAAAATTGATTTATGCATGGTGACAAGCTCCTCATAAAGGTTCCACATGGTTTCTTCCAATGTTGATACTTCACCAAGTATGGCTGCCTTAAGTCATTCCATATATACTTGTGTGGGAGCTACTTTCTGGGCCTCTGCTTAGTGCTGATCAATTTTTTTCCTTGTAGCCTACAAGTTATTTTCCAACTACCTATTCTCATCCATGAGATACTCTGTATTTGACTTGGTATCACCTGACAAGGCCAAGTTGGTTGCAGCAATGGCCTTTGGATTTCTCCTAGTAGCCCTTACAATCACCCTTTCTCTAATGAATACAGGAGATGTAAGATCGCTCAAGAAATTTTTATTTTTCACTTGTATAATCTTCTTTTGAATCTCATCGTAAGTTATATTGTATGTATCAATGACTGGACCATCATCAAGAGGAACCATTTCCTCTTCTTCACTTGGAGCTTGCTATGATGTCGAAGGAGGGGGATACTGAATGGTCACCTGCTAACTACTCGACATAAGATCAACATCTTCGTTTAGCAGCCCCGGTTCCACATCCATGTCTTAAATCAAAATCAGTTCTTCTATTTCTTGAGCAAGTTCCTTCTCCTGTAACTGTTTTCTCTACTCTTCTAGTATTTGGTTCTATCCTTATTCTTCAGCCTATTTTCGTGCTTCTTCTTATTCTTATATTATCCGCATTTATTCTTCGTCTTGTTTATTTCTTTCTTATTCCAATCTCTTCTGCTCTTGTTCTTCCCTATGCTTCATCTCTTCTTCCTGATTCCTCTGTTTCCTCCTCTTTTTTGCTGCTATGGTCGCTTTCAAGATGATGGATATGCTTTCATCTTACAGCTTTGAGCTTCCACTAGACTATGTGCAACTTTCCTCTTTCCCTTTCTGTGCACTAGCTTGTGCTTTTCTATTGGTTCTTCCTCTAGAGTGACTTATTTCTGAGGAGTAACCCTCAATTTTCCTGTGAAGCTAACTGGTTCATAAGACTTGGAGGCATTGTAACAATTATTCATCTCTTCCTTCTCGGGCTTTTAAAATGTCTCACTCATCCATTGGAAATGAATCCTCGGACAATGTTCTTTGTAAGCATTCATAGGATCATACAAATTGAAGACCAAATGACCATATGCGAATTTCTCTATCTCCTTGCCTTTGGTGTCTGCAACCTTCAAATTCTTGATCTTGTACAATACAATTTGCAAAGGAAGAATAGGCCAAGGTGCCTTCTTCTTCCTGTGAAAAACTCCTAATAACTTTGTGAAAATATGATAAGAAACTTCTTGCATGACCAACTTGTCAGTGGCATGCCTTGACAAAATATGTGGAGACTTTTAACAACTAAACACTCTGAGGAAAGTGCCATCTGGTGAGGCAAATCAATCTTCTAATTCCGACACTGCTTCCATTACCCCATGGGACATGCAAGGTGACTCTTCCTCAAATAATAACATGTACAATGGAATGAGGAAGTGTTCAGTCAACTTTTCAGTTACTCCTTTGTAACTACTCTCCGAACAAAAACTTGCAGTAAATGTGCATGACAGGTTCTCTTGGTGACTAGGTCCCACTCATGCCAAGAAAAGGCTTCTAAGCACATATTGCATCTAGAAAGTAAGAAGACATGTATAACTTAGATTTCTTACCCTTGGGATGGTTTCTAGCATTATTTACATGGGTCCTTAATTGTTGAGCCAACAAATATGACCAGTTAAATGGTTTTCCTTCATTCATAACTTGACTAAGAAAGAATCCCAAACCTTCTAGAAGGGTCTCAATACTGCTTTGGCCATAGATATGAAAACATAATACTATCAAGTACTGGTAAGATTTCTTGATATATTTGGTCTTGTCAGTGCTGCTTGGTGTTTGGCGAAATTTGGAAGGCTCTTTCGCCCAACTTTTGATGATATCATTTTTGCTTAGGTAGTTGATGACTGCATAGAAGTGGGAATCCATGCAATATTCTTGCAGAAAAAAATGATACATACTTTGAAAATCATGTGCCATAAAATATGCAAGTCTTTGTACATTGGCACTATTGAGAGTCATGGTCTTGTTATCCATATGGGACAGTATCCAAATAACAATGTATACACATGGAAAAACTAGATACCTACATGCAATCTTGTGTAATCTTGACCTTTGGACATTGATGTGAAATTTTTGATCTTCAATATCTTATTTGAAATTTCTTGCTGAGAATACCTCATTCACCTTCTGCCATGTAATGTCTGAGTCTTTCGATATAAACAACTGAGTGTTTAAGAGAATTGGAAAATTCACTAGAGTACTCACAATTGCCTCCCCGATGTTGCTCTCTCTAGTGTCCTTTGAGAAAAATATCTTGGGAGCCATAGTGATAGTAATTGATCAAGAGAAGTGCCCAAAAATTGCAGTACCTGTAGGAGAAAATGTACTCATGGCAAACATACATTAACTTAAGAAAAATGACTCACAAAGCAAGATTAAGGAAATACCAAAAGACTGAGAGGGAAAACTACATACTTCTTGGACTGAGGGAAGAGACTAGCCTCATGAACTGCGCATTGCACAGCCTAAGCATTCAAGGGAGAGGCTTGAGGCTTGAGACTATGTAATGCACAATCTCAGCCTGGGCAGATTAAGGAAGATACTATGCATTGCATAGTATCAGTTGCCAAGGACGAGGCTTGATCCCTAGAACTACGCAATGTGCAGTTGGGAAAGCCAAGGACTGCGCATTTCACAGACTCAAAGGCCAAGCATAAAGCTTCAACCCTGGAGTTGAGCAATGCACAGTTGATCGTGGCAACCACTGACCAGGTAAAGGGAAGATATTCCTAGGAAGGGGATGGGAAAGTGGAAGATCTGAATGATGGTTCAAGTAAGAGTGTAGTTATGACTAAGGGAAAGATAGATCAGTGAAAATTAATTTCATAATATCAACATCCAATAGTAAAAACAATAAGCATAGGGAGTCACTGAAATGACGACCACCAATCGGTAAGAATAAGAAGTTGATGTGACACTTGTAAAATGTGAATGGAAGACGAAACCAACACTTGTAAAAGCTAATATAAGATAAAACGCCAACAAATATGAAAAGAAACAAGCAAAACAACACTCACATTAGTGAAATAATAAAAAGCAACAGAAAAATAAAAAAAAACAACACATGCAAAAATTACCCGAAAAAGAACTGCAAACTAAAACAAAAGTTCCTTTATCTCCTTGGGAAAGATAGATCTCTAATATCAAGTGTGCAAATGAGATCTAGGGGAATTTATTATATAGATCTAGGCGGGTTAAGGTTTCTGACGCACATGCCTAAAATCAAGGAGAAAACGCCACTTGTCCAAAATTCATAATTACATAGTCAATTTCATTATACTTTGGTCACTTCAATTAAGTTTTTCCTCTCCAAATTATAGTTTTCATGGCTCCTCGAATGCACCAAATAAATCACTATCGTTGTGTGTGGACCATGATTGTTCAGAGGTCTTTGTTTCAGCCAGATGTATGCCTAGGAAGTTTGTACACCCCTCCACGCGATGGGGGTGAAGGGGGGACTTATCCCCCCTACGGGGGTCCAGGGGGGCCGATCCCCCCCAGCTGGGGTGTTCGGGGGCCAGTAGTCCCTCAGTGAGGGCTCGGGGGCAGTGTCCCCGAAGCTAAAAATAGATGTAAAATTGCCTTGTAAAAGTATAGTAATTTCTAGTTAATCTGGGTCGTTCATTAGGCGTATGATCTGACTATAGAACTTATGTTTAGTTTAGGGTTTTTTGCCCTAAAACGAAACCCCTCTCTATGTATGAGGGCATTTTATTTTAGACTGAGATATAGATGTGTATTCTGTGAGCGAGAAACAAAGAGGTGAGACTGTGAGAGAAAACAGAGGATATTACAGCGGATCTGCTGTAGGTTGTGTCTCTTCATTTTGCTAGATAATAAAAAGGAAGGACTGGCTGTTCGGGGTGGACGTAGCCCAAACTGGGTGAACCACATATATCTATGTCTCTCTTGTTTTATGCATTTTTCTATGTTTATATTTCTGCAATATTTTGTGTGTTCCATTGCTCCGTAATATATAATTTTATAACAACTGGTATCAGAGCCGAAGGTCTATTTGGCTGATAAACTCACAGGAAAGAAGGGTTCCTCATTCGAGTGGGGGCAATGGCGGAAGATGGTAAGTTTAGGGTCGAGAAATTTAACGGCCAAAACTTCTCACTGTGGAAGATGCAGATGGAAGATTATCTATATCAGAAAGATCTATACTTACCATTGGGTGGAAAAGCAAAGATGCCGACGAGTATGAAAGATGAAGAATGGAACCTTCTCGATAGAAAGGCACTCAAAACAATACAATTGTGCCTTACAGTGTCGGTCGCCTTCAACATTTCGAAGGAAACAACGACAAAGGGTTTGATTAAGGCATTGGAGAAGCTATATGAAAAATCCTCGGCCTCAAACAAGGTATTTCTTATTAAACGGTTATTTAATATGAATATGTCAGAAGGTGGATCTCTTGCAAATCATTTAAATGATTTAATACTGTTACAAGTCAGTTGTGTTCTGTAGGGGTAAACTTTGATGATGAAGTTAGAGCTCTGTTATTCTTGTGCTCATTGCGAGAAAGTTGGAATGGTTTAGTAATGGCCATTAGTAACTTTGTCTCTGGATCTAGTACTTTAATGTTGATAATGTCATCGGTGTTATCCTTAGCGAGGAAATGCGATGGAAAATCTCCGGTGAGACATCGGGTCATTCTTTGAGTGCAGAGTCTAGGGGAATAAAAATGGAAAGAGGAAAGAGCTCAGGATATCGCAGTAAATCAAGGAAATGCAGATCCAAGTCCAGATTGGGGATAGTGTGCTAGAAATGCGGAAAGAAAGGACACCTAAAGAAAGATTGTAGATCTTGGAAGGGAAAAGAAGGAGATGCACAGCAAGAAAACAATCATGAAGCAAATGTGACAGGTGAGGTGTTACAAGATGCTTTGATTCTTTCTTTCGAAAATATCATTGATTCCTGGGTGGTAGATTCAGGGGCCTCATTCCATGCCACACCTGATAACAAATACTTTCATGACTATGTTCAAGGAGATTTTGGACAAGTTCGTTTGGGTGATGATAAACCCTGTAAAATTGTTGAAATGGGTAAGGTTCTTGTAAAACAGCAGAATGGAAACCAATGGCTACTAAGGGAGGTAAGGCATGTTCCAGATCTAAAGAAAAATCTGATTTCAACAGGGCAGTTAGGCAGTGAAGGTTGTGTGACAACTTTCACAGATAAATCTTGGAAGGTCACCAAAGGAGCCCTGGTAATAGCAAAAGGTGAAAAGGTTGGTACATTGTATTTATGCAATGGTATTTCTAACTCTGTTAATGCTTTAACTTCGAAAGGAGCAGATGCAGCATTATGGCATCATAGGCTCGGACACATGAGTGAAAAGGGGATGAAGATTCTTCACTCAAGGAATTTGTTGCCGGGTTTGAAGAATGTTGATTTGGACTTCTGTGAGAATTGCATTTATGGAAAACAGAAGAGAGTCAAATTTCTCAGAGTTGGGAAAGAAAAGAAGAATGAAAAATTAGAGCTTGTGCACACAAATGTATGGGGACCTGCTCAGGTATCATCTCTCAGTGGCTCTCATTATTATGTTACTTTAATTGATGATGCAACTAGAAAAACTTGGATTTATTGTATTAAGAATAAATCTGATGTATTTGATACTTTCAAGAAATGGAAATCTTTGGTTGAGATTGAGATAGGAAAGAAATTGAAGTGTCTTAGATCAGATAATGGAGGTGAATATTACAGCAAAGAGTTTGATAGGTACTATTCAGAACATGTAATTCGCAAAGAGAAGATAGTTCCAAGAACACCACAAGAAAATGGTGTGTCAAAAAGGATGAACAGAAAAATCATGGAGCGTGCAAGGTGCATGAGATTGCATGCAGGATTGCCTTTACAGTTTTGGGCAGATGATGTAGATACTATTGTTTATATAATAAATAGAGGGTCTTCAAGTTGCTTGGATGGTGGTGTTCCAAAGGAAGAATGGACAGGTAAACTACTCTTTTTTAAAGCCTTTTGGTTGTGAGGCCTTTGTCCATATTGATAAAGAAAATAGAACAAAGTTTGAGGCAAAGTCAAAGAAATGTACCTTTATTGGATATGGTGTTAATGATTTTGGCTATCGCTTATATGATTATGAAAATCACAAAATCATTAGGAGGAGAGATGTAATATTCAATGAAAAGGTCTTGTATAAGAATCAGTTGCAGAAAAGAAACAGGAAAAAGAAAACAAGGAATACGCAATTCTTGATGAAATCATTGAAAAAGTAAAGGTGCCTGAAAATAATAATAATCAACAACCACAACAGCAGTAACCAACACAACAGCAACAAGCACCCCAAACACTTGAAAGTGGTGTTAGAAGATCTACTAGGATAAGTAGACCCCCTGAACGACACTCTCCTTCATTATATTATTTATTGTTGACTGATTCCGATGAACCCGAATGTTATGAAGAAGCAATGCAGGTTGAAAGCAGGAAGAATTGGGAGGTAGCCATGGAAGAAGAGATGGACTCCTTAATGCATAAGCAGACTTGGGACTTAGTCAAGTTGCCTGCAGGAAAAACTACATTGCAGAATAAATGGGTTTACAAGCTGAAGGAAGAAGATGGAGGAAAATAGAGGTACAAAGCTAGACTTGTGGTGAAGGGGTTTGCACAGAAGAAAGCTATTGATTTTGATGAAATATTTTCTCCTGTTGTTAAAATGACTTCAATCAGAACTATTTTAAGTCTAGTGGCAGTTGAAGATTTGCATCTTGAGCAGTTAGATGTAAAGACAGCCTTTCTCCATGGGGATTTGGAGGAAGAGATATATATGCAGCAGCCACAAGGATATGAAGTGAAAGGGAAGGAGAAACTAGTGTGCAGGTTGAAGAAGAGCTTGTATGGCTTAAAACAGGCTCCAAGGCAGTGGTATCTAAAATTTGACAAGTTTATGTCTGAACAAGGTTATACTAGATGTCACTCTGATCATTGTGTTTATCTGAAAAATCAAAATGATGGCAGCTATATTATATTGTTATTATATGTAGATGACATGCTTGTTGCAGGGTCTAACATGTAGGAAATAAATGTGCTCAAAAGAAAATTGGCAAATTCATTTGCAATGAAGGATTTGGGAGCTGCAAAACAAATCCTTGGTATGAGAATCACTAGAGACAGGAAAAATCGCAAATTAACATTGTCTCATAATGAGTAGATACAAAAGGTGTTGAAAAGATTTAACATGCACAATGCAAAACCAATTATTACACCTTTTGCTAGCCATTTCCATCTTAGTAAGGAAATGTGTCCAAAGACCCAAGAAGACATGGATTATATGTCTAAAGTTCCATATGCATCAGCAGTTGGAAGCTTAATGTATGCAATGGTCTGCACAAGGCCTGATATTGCACATGCAGTGGGAGTTGTAAGCAGGTACATGAACAATCCAGGAAAGGAACATTGGATGGCAGTGAAATGGATTCTCAGATATTTGAAAGGTACCACAAATCAAGCATTATGCTGTGGTGGTTCAAACATTTCTCTACAGGGATATGTTGATGCAGATATGGTAGGTGATAGAGATAACATGAGGAGCACTACAGGATATGTATTTACTATTGGTGGAACAGCTGTCAGTTAGGTTTCAAAAATCCAAAGTGTTGTTGCACTTTCAACAACAGAAGCAGAGTATGTTGTTGCTACAGAGTCTAGTAAAGAAATGATTTGGTTACAAAGGTTTATGGGTGAATTGGGTAAGGAGCATGATATGGGCACGTTATACAGTGATAGCCAAAGTGCCATTCATCTTGCAAAGAACTCAGCATTTCATTCTAGGACTAAACACATACAGCTCAAGTACCATTTCATACGATCAGTGTTGAAAGATGGAGAGTTGAAGCTGGAAAAGATACACACTAGCCAGAATCCTGCAGACATGTTAACAAAAGTTGTAACCAGTGAGAAACTGAGAATATGCTCAGTTTCAATTGGTGTTCAAGGATGACGATGAATATGAGAAACAGCCAGGTCCAAAGAGGAGTCATTGTCCAGCAAATGAAGCAGCGGTGGAGTTGCTACAATAATTCTCCAAGTGGGAGATTGTTGTGTGTGGAGAATGATTGTTCAGAGGTCTTTGTTTCAGCCAGATGCATACCCAGGAAGTTTGTACACCCCTCCACGTGGGGGGGTGCGAGGGGGACTTGTCCCCCCCATGAGGGTTCGGGGGGGGCGATCCCCCCCGCGGGGACTCGGGGGCAGCGCCCCCGAAGCTAAAAACAGATGTAAAATTGCCTTGTAAAAGTATAGTAATTTCTAGTCAATCTGGGCCATTCATTAGGCGGATGATCTAACGGTAGAACTTATGCTTAGTTTAGGGTTTTTTGCCCTAGAAGGCAACCCCTCTCTATGTATGAGGGCATTGTATTTGAGGCTGAGATATAGATGTGTATTCTGTGAGCGAGAAATAGAGAGGTGAGACTGTGAGAGAAAACAGAGGATATTATAGTGGATCTGTTGTAGGTTGTGTCTCTTCATTTTGCTGGATAATAGAAAGGAAGGACTCGCTGTTCGGGGTGGACATAGCCCAAACTGGGTGAACCACGTATATTTGTGTCTCTCTTGTTTTATGCATTTTTCTGTGTTTATATTTCTGCAATATTTTGTGTGTTCCATTACTCCGTAATATATAATTTTATAACAACAATGGTGGTGTCGTAGGAACATCTACCTCTCGTTGTCGGTGATTATTCGACTGGCACTCAGTGGTCTACCAATTTGACTCTGTGCCCCCGAAAGTGAGGAATGAGATTCTTCACTTGGAAGCCAAGGAATTTGATGATCGAGTATATTTCTCTGATACCAAAATTAGTGGCAACACCTTCATGTGGACTCTATATCTTGGAAAATTTTGCAAAATGAGACTTCAATTTCTCCACTTAGTGGCTCTGCATCGCCAACTAGAAACCTTGCTTCACAGGGTCATATGTGACAAGCAAGTTGACCACTATCAGTTATTTGTAGGAAAATAGGAGATAAAAGGGATCCTTTGAGAGATCAGTTATAATATGGATGAATTATATCCATATTAACCCAGGCGGAACGTTACGTAGTGTCCGACTCAGACTCTGGATCATAGTTGTTGCCTCATACCCCAACTATTATCAATGCACCAGTCAAATTTCCACCACAAGGAAACTCCAATAATCTCTCTCTAATCATCATAGTAGACTAATATTCTTCTCTGGCAATGGCCTCCTCCTTTTTGCATAACATATATCAACTTCTCTTATCGTTGTATGATCTTTACTATGTTTCAATATGGTGAATGTGCACACTGTTTTGTTTGAATGCCCAATACACATCATGCATGTAATTACTAATGGGCTATTGTTTAGCCAATTTGATGTTCTTAAATTTCTTACATAAATTATCGACTAGATTTGGTAAACTTGTGAAGTGCAAGTGCACTATATATGCTAGAACCCCTCTTAAGTTTATTAAAATGATGATTGTGTTTGTTTTAAAGATTATTTCTATTATTATATTCCTAATGAAATTGATGATTTACAAATAAATTCCTACAATTAACTCTGAAAAGAAAAATAAAACAAGTTATCATGATCCTATTTAACTGACTATCGTTAGTTTCAAAAGAACTACTATGCAACGTAATAGAAAAGCAAAACTACTTTGTAAGTTCTATGAAAAACTTCTTTAAGATAAATTTTATTTTTGAAAAAAAACTAAAAAGGAAGTTATTCTAAAATCTGTGAATAAACTACTTATGTTCTAGAAAGACAAATATTTATGCTCTAAAAGAGATTACTTCTATTCTATAATGAATTTATAAATCATCCAATGTTAAGACCTCTACACTGCAATTAACAATTCAACTTTGAAATAATAAAGCAAAAACAAAAGGAATGCAATCTAACAGATGTATTTGCTATGAAAACAAAGAAGATTATATACATGGTTCTATTTTAGAAAGCATATAAATTATTGAAATTGGAAGACAACAAAAGAAAGATTGTAAACAAATGACTACAAAGAAATTGAAGCTACAATAATGAAATTCTAGAAATAATGAAAATGAAATGACTAAGCTAAATGTAAAAGATTGAACCTCAACTGTCTGCAGGGACCTCCACAAAACAATAGGTTTTAAAATTTCAATTCAACAGCTAACTACGCATGAGGTTGACAAAAATACTTCTTCAATTAAAGAGAACACAGTTATAAAACATAAAATAGTCATTCAAAGATTATATATGCACCTCCCTTGCTTTTTGTTTATAGATATATATATATATATATATATATATATATATATAGAATTTGTTCTCAACAGATTGAGACTTTGACGCCTTATAAAACTTAAAACAATCCTAGCTTGAATTTTAATATATAACTGAGTAATAACATTTCTCTACAATTTTCTATTTGGAAAGAAAATTGGAGAGTCGTGATTTATCTGAACTATCGATGCTCTGCTTATCCATGTATTGACCCACTTCTTTGACTGCGCCACTAGGCGATTTCCTTGATGATTTGTCTCGGACGAAGAGGAGGAGATCAATCCCCATATTCTCATGTGCTTCTTTGCTTGGCTGGGATACTAGAATCTGACAAACTGTGGAGATAGCTGTGGAATCATGAAATAGCTACATAATCGTATTAATTTTGTATCTTATTGAAATATTTTAACTTAATAATAAGGCACATTAATAAATATGAAGAATATGACATCTAAGTACCTTCCCATGTCAAAATCTATAGTTTACAACATATTTGAGTTGATAGCAATGATGAAAAGAGGAAAAATGGATGAAAAGAATGTAAAAAGAAAACAATCATGAGACTCTACATTCCCCCATGCTGAGGTTTTCGCATGTCCTCATGCAAAACCCAAAACTGATGTCTCTTGTTTAATTATTGCATTTATTTTAAGACCTCTGCAAGTACATCCAACTTCATCTTTCTCCCTTTCTTTCCGACCACTTCCATCCTTGGCTTTTTCATGAGAATCTTGTACTTCAGGTTTATGAATTGTCTTTTTAGAGCTCTGTTTTTCTGCTTCAACTTCTTATTTTTCTCATACCATAGACTTAGGTGTAAAAGAATATTGTTACTCTTAGCTATTTGTATTTCACTTTGCGCCTTTAGGGTTTGATTCTCCTTCTGAATGTACCTGTTTAGTGTCTCCAGCTCAAAAATTTCTTTTTTTAAAACATTTATCGCTAGAGGTTCTTATGGTTTACTAAACTGGACTTCTTCTTGGTTTAATGTTTATGTTCTTGTCGCGTCTCTTTTCTCCGGGGACTCGATATATCATAAATTTCCTATTGTACAGGATCAATTTTAGGTGTTCTTTGGCCTGGGCTCTGAGGAGGTGAGATGAGTGTTGGCGAATAAACCCTTAATCTTCCTCTGCTTCTAAGTCAATATGCTCCATACTTTTTGAAGGCAATCCTTTTGTTGTTGGATTGAGTCTGGTACTTCTTCTTAAAATTGTCAGAGGAGGCATTTGAATTTTTTCTTTCTTCCTTTCTATCTTAGGCTTTTATGTTTTGGGCGTTCCCTGTCTTTCCTTGTTGGCTTTCTCTCTTCTAACATTTTTCTTGTTTATATTCTCTAAAATTTCTACAAGAGGAATATCATCCTCTCATGGCTCTTGTGGCTGTTGTTGTTCTTGTTCCACTGGTTCTTTAATATTTATTTTTCTTCCTCTCTTGGCTTTGATGCTACTCTGTTGTTCTTGAGTATCTCCCTTAAAATGATTCCTCACTAAAAATCCTTTCCCAATTATCACCCATATTTTTAAGATGAAATTCAAGAAGGATTTTAACAAGACCATGGTGATACATGGTATTTTCTATAAACTAAAATTTCCTTTGAACATTCCCTAACATATTCCTTAGACTATTAAGAAAGAAATATGGAAGATTTATTTCATTATCCTCAATAAAATTCATCAACAGTCGAATATGATAGAAAAACATGCATCCAAACCTCCCTTCGCAAGTAACAAATTTTTGAACTATCAAAAGTAAATTTATCCACTTACTTTTCAATGTTGTGCTCGGAATGCCCTTCTTGAAAATGGTGGTGTCCATGCTAGGGTTCTTCAGAAAACCTTACAGTCTTCCCTCTCAATACCTCTATTTTAAAACCATTGTTCTCCAATTCGAGGCAATCTAGTAGCTTCGGAAACAAATGACTATGTTTAGTCAATTTAATGTTCTTAAATTTCTTACATAAATTATCGACCAGAGTTGGCAAAATTGCAAAGTGCAAGTGCAATATATATGCTAGAAGCCTTCTTGAGTTTATTAAAATGATGATTGTGTTTGATTTAAGGATTTTCTTTATTCTTATATTCCTAATGAAATTGATGATTTACAATTAAATTCCTACAATCAACTCTGAAAAGAAAATCAAAACAAGATATCATGATCCTATTTAACTGACTATCATTAGTTTCAAAAGAATTACTATGCAAGGTAATAGAAAAGCAAAACTACTTTGTAAATTCTATGAAAAACTTCTTTAAGATAAATTGTATTTTTTTAAAGAAACCAAAAAGAAAGTTATTCTAAAATCTGTGAATAAACTACTTATGTTCTAGAAAGACAATTATTTATGCTCTAAAAGAGAATTACTTCTATTCTAGAATGAATTTATAAAGCATCCTATGTTAAGATATCTACACTGCAATTAACAATTCAACTTTGAAATAATAAAGCAAAAAACAGAAGGAATGCAATCTAATAGATGTATTTTCTATGAAAAGAATAAGAGTATATACATGGTTCTATTTTAGAAAACATATAAACTATTGAAATTGGTAGACATCAAAAGAAAGACTGTAAACAAATGACTACAAATAAACGGAAGCTACAATATTGAAATTCTGGAAATAAACAAAATTAAATAACTGAGCTAAACGTAAAATATTGAACCTCAACTGTATGCAGGGGCCCTCCACGAAAAAATAGGTTTTAAAACTTGAATTCGACATCTAACTGTGCATGGGGTTGATGAAAATACTTCTTCAATTAAAGAGAACAGAGTTATAAAACTTCAAACAGTCATTCAAAGATTACATACGCGCCTCCCTGCTTTTTTTTTACAGAGTTATATAAATAGAATTCGTGCTCAACAGATTGAGACTTTTATGCCTTACAAAACTTAAAGCAATCCTAGTTTGAATTCTAATCTATAACAGAGTAATAACATTTCTCTACAAATTTCTATTTGGAAATAAAATCAAAGAGTCGCGATTTATTTTAACTCTCACTATTTTTCTTATCCACATATTGACTTGCTTCTTTGGTGGTGCCACTAGGCTATTTCCTTGATGATTTGGCTCAGGGGAATAGGAAGAGATTAATCCCCATCTGCCCATGTGCTTCTTTGCTTGGCTGGTGTACCAGAATCCGACAAACCATGGAGATAGTTTCGGAATCATGAAACAGCTACAGAATCATATTAATTCTGTAGCTTATTGCAATATTTTAACTTAATAATAAGGCACATTAATAAATATGAAAAATAAGACATTTGAGTACCTTACCATGTCAAAATCTATAGTTGATTGCTTATTTGAGTTGATAGCGATGATGAAAAGAGGAAAAATGGATGAAAAGAGTACAAAAACAAAATAGTCATGAGACTCTACATTCCCCCATGCTGAGGTTTTTTGTGTGTCCTCATGAAAAACATAAAATTGATGTCTCTTGTTTAATTACTACATTTCTTTTGAGACCTCTGCAAGTACATCCAACTTCATATTTTTTCCTTTCTTTTAAACCACTGCCATCCTTGGCTTTCTCATGAGAATCTTGTACTTCAGGGTTATGACTTGCCTTTGTAGAGCTCTGTTTTTCTGCTTCAACTTCTTATTTTTCTTATACCACAGACTTAGTAGAAGATTGTCACCCTTAGCTATTTGGATTTCACTCTGCACCTTTACGGATTGATTCTCCTTCTGAATGTACCTATTTAGTGTCTCTAGCTCAAAAATTTCTTGTTTTAAAAAATTTATCATTGGAGGTTCTTGTGGTTTACTAAACTGGACTTCTTCTTGATTTAATGTTGATGTTCTTGTTGGATATATTTTCTCCAGGGACTCGATATAATCATAAATTTCCTGTTGTACATGATCAATTTCAGATGTTCTTTGCCTTGGGCTTTGAGGAGGTGAGATGAAAGTTGGCAGAGAAACCCTTGAATCTTCCTCTACTTCTAAGTCGATATGCTCCATACTTTTTTAAGGAAGTTCTTTTGTTGCTAGATTAAGTCTAGTACTTCTTCTTAAATTTGTCAGAGGAGGCATTTGAATTTTTTCTTTCCTCCTTTTTATCTTAGGCTTTTCTGTTTTGGGTGTGCCCTCTGTTCCCTTGCTAGCTTTCTCTCTTCTAACATTTTTCTTGTTTATATTCTCTAAAATTTCTGTAAGAGGAACATCATCATCTGATGGCTCTTGTGGCTATTGTTGTTCTTGTTCCACTAGTTCTTCAAAAAAAAAATTCCCTCTCTTGGCTTTGCTACTACTCAGTTGTTCTTGAGTATCTTCCTTAAAATGATTCCTCACTAAAAAGCTTTCCCAATCATCACCCATATTTTTAAGATGAAATTCAACAAGGATTTTTAAAGACCATGGTGATACATGGTATTCTCTATAAACTAAATTTTCCTTTGAACATTCCCTAACATATTCCTTAGCCTATTAAGTAATAAATATGGAATATTTATCTCAGTATCCTCAATAAAATTCATCAGTAGTCAAATATGATAGAAAAACATGCATCCAAACCTCCCTTCGCAAGTAACAAATTTTTGAATTATCAAAAGTAAATTTCTCCACTTACCTTTCAATGTTGTGCTCGGAATGCCCTCCTTGAAAATGGTGGTATCCATGCTAGGGTTCTTCCGAAAAACCTTCTTGTCCTCCCTCTCAATACCTCTATTTTTACACCATTTTTCTCCAGTTTTAGGCAATCCAGTAGCTTTGGCAACAAAGGCCTCTATTACTATAAATTTTATGTCCCCTGTCTCGACTTCCACCTAATCAAAATCTCTGGAGAAATATTTATTTACTTATTTATGGAAACCATTGAATTTCTCCACCAACTCCAGCCACTCACTTTCTGTAATAATTCTCTTGTCTGTGGATATCCTTCTAAATTATTTTTTTCCTCTTGGTTCTATTCTAACTATAACCCCCATGGATGAGAATCTTTGTCTCAAGATTGTTTTGTTTAACAGGGTGTGAGGGTTTCAGAGCGATGAGGATGAGAGTGTGAATGATGGGAGTGTAAGTGGTAAGGGTATAAAGAAGTGCGACATAATCTAACCTTTGAGAGCATGAATGAGCATGATTTGGGCGATCAAATCAATAAAATCAAGATGTACGTTGGAACGTAAGTATAATGATGAGGAGTGAATGGCGGATTAGATCTGATTTGACATGATACTATCAACTCTTAGTAATCATGATTTTGAATTTTGGTAGTACAATGTCTATATTATTCATACATTTAATGTTTTTGATCCCTCTTCTCAAATTAAAGAGTTGCATACCTTTGAATTATTTCTTTCTAACCTTTGCTTTCTATCCTTTATATTGCCTTCAAGTGCTTTGCAATGGAGGGAGTCAATCTCTCTTTCAATTGTTTCATTAGAAATTCCTATCAAATTGGCTACATAAATTTGCTAGAGATGCAGAAACTTAGTAATTATGTAGCTATTTTAATCCTAAAAAGAAAAGAGTGGGATATAAAGAAAATGGGTTTAGAACGGATATGAGGAAAATTTAAGGTGCCAAAAATTGGATTTCACCTTATATTTTCTGTATAAACATGCCAACCATTGTTGGTTTTAAAGTTTATACACTTTATTATTATTATTATTATTAGATATATATATATATATATATATATATATATATATATATATATATATATATATATATATATATATATATATATATATATTTAAATTTTTTTAGAAATAAAAATATTTTTGGAGATCAAGTTGGAGAAGAAGGAAAATCCTTAGTCACCAACTTTAAATCAGTATTATCTTACAAATATTTGATAAATTCTTCCTTGGTCAATGGCTTATGTAGATTCTCAGTCGATGACCATTCACAAGAAAAGTGGTCCTTTCTTCATCAATAATTCTGATCCTAATTGCACCATTATCAAAGATTGTTTCAATCTAATAAGGCCCAAGCCAATGAGTTTGAATTTTCCCTTGGAAATATTTGAACTTTGAATCAAACAGTAATGCCCAATATACTAGATGGAACTTTCTGATGAGCCTCATAAATGGGTAATTATATGGGCTCATTTTACCTCCTAACCTAGTCAAATCAACCATTCTCTTAGCTTATTGTATGATTTTCTAATTATATTTATGATTATAGAGTGAGTTGAGTTAGTTATGATGCCATGTGGTCTAATGTGTGTTTAATGCAGATTATTGATGAATTTTGTGGTCAAAGTCAAGGATCCACTGGACAAATGGCAGCAATAACTCGAAGTGGAAAAAGGAGAGGACTTATAGGATGGAATCCCCCTCATTTATTACTCCCCACTTCGAATTCCCCTTCATTTAGCACAGAGTACAAGCAGCCAAGTCATGCATTAGCAGGCAGACGAGAAAGTGGAGGATGACTGATGATAATCTCGAGTTTTGGGAGCCAAGCCTCCCTGATTTTAAGGAAGATGTTGGTAACTTCATTTGTATAAGTAGAGAGGCCTAGGGCCTCACTAGGGTTGGATTTTTGTCGGATTTTTGTTAGATTTTTCTTATATAAACTCAGCTCAAATTCAATCTTATTATTTTGTGACAGTTTCATGTAATTCTATTCTTGTTTTGGAAATAAAGATGGAATCCTTTTTGAGCTAGCACTTAGTTACCTCATTGGGCTGAAGCTCTTGTGTTAGGGCCCAATCCAAGTGGCCAAGCTCCTCTTTGCTTGTATTTGTATGTTTCATTTCAGTCTATAGATTAGTTGTTGTTAGATGCATTTCTTTTATGGTTAAGAATAGGTTCCTTTTGATGATTTAGTAGTTTGCTTCCATTTGTCCTTTTTATAGCAGATTAAGTAGTGATAAATAAAATATTCAAAAGGCTAGCAATAGTGCCTTGGCCTCTCTTCCCCCTTTTGGGACAATGATTTGCGGCAAAGACCCTCTCGCTGCCCCAAAAACATAGATTTTCCTCATTCATAGGACTTCTAGTGTTTGCAGCTTTCTAGTTGGTTCATAGTCTAGTTTAGCTTTGCTTCAAAACTTCTCCATCATGCTCATTTCCTTATTTTCAAAAGTCTTCTTTCACGCTTTATTTTCCTGCAATGGTTATCAGCATTTCCTTTCATAGATCATAGTTTACTTGATGCAAAAACTCTATTTTTTTAGATACACTTATTTCCTTGCTTGCTTAATCTCATTGGTTGATTGTCAGTTATTTATGTAGTAGATACCTTCTAGCAGCAGGAAAACCTATCATCCATCCCATCCTCCATTTTCTCCATGCCCTATATGTCGCCCAAGTCTCCCCTCAATTCTGCCTTAGTTTCCTACATTTTCCATAGACTTTCCTCCTCTCTCCTTGAGCAAATCCAATCATCTTTCTCACTCCTAATGATTCTTGGTAGACCCTAGGTGCCCTAACACTTCATTCCAATCCTCATCCACCTTTTCCACCCACTCTCCCACCCTAAAAGTAGCCAAAACTTCTCTCGGCCTCCTCTTGTAGGCCTCCTGTAGAATGTTGTTTTTCCTCCTATAGATTTCCTGTGTCCTCCTATAGATTTTCCTGTAGGCTTTCTTTTGAAAGCCGAGTTTGGGAAAAGCCTCCAGGAGGCCATCTGAGACCTCCTAGGACCCATCCACACCATCCTACATCCTCTCAAGTCCCAAAACCACCCTCCAACGTCACCTATTCGCTGCCACATTCACAAACAATAAATTACATGCATGACAAATTCACATAAAAATCCAAAAAGATGTTTTTTGCTCATTTTCTGCCATAAATAGTTTAGTTAGATGTTGTTTACTTCCTTGAATAGTTAATGGCATTATTTCCATGGTTTTCATAGTGCTTTCTGAAAAAGTAGGATTAGTTGGTTAATTAGGATCTCCTTGGTTTGCTTTACATTTCAGTCTTCCTTTCTCCAAGTAGAATAGCATTTGTAGAGTAATCTCTCTTTTTCCTTTCATCACATATAGAGATTCTTCTGGAATCCATAGAAGTTGGCTTGAGCTCCTAGTGATCTTGCGCCGGTTGACCAAGTGACAACCTGTAGTAAGAACTAGTACTTGTGCATACATCACCATCGCTTCCAAGTTTGTTACGAACTACCGGGTTGATAAGAGTAAAGTAGGCAGCCCAGGAGTTGTAGCATTATTGCTGCAATACTGATGCTCACCACTTTTTGGCGTCGTTCTCGGGGAAGCGTCAGAGTATTCTGTGATTACTGCTTTCTTCTATTTCTTCTTGCAACATTCTGCTAATAGTTTATTTCAGCAAAAGTAGAATAGTCATTTCCTTTCTTTCAGTCCTGCATTTCCTTTTCTTTCCTTTTTAGTTTTGCAATTTCCATTTCAGCAAAAGTAGATTACTGATTTCTCTTCTTTCAAGTTCTACATTTATTTTCTTTCCTCTTAAATTCTACAAATTTCATTTCAGCAAGTTCATTTCAGTTAGTTGCAAATTGTTTTATTCAACCAATTTCAATTTTGCAGGTACTATCAGTGTGAGGAAAAAAGAAACAAAAACCAACCAAAAAGATTTCCTTTCATGCCTCGTAGGAATAGAGATAATTCAGGAAAAAAATTTCCCAACACCCCCATTGCTTCACACAACCAGCCTTCTCTCTTCTTCGGTGGCTGCGATCAAGAAGAACCCTTAGGTGAATAGCCAGACATATTTGAAGAACCTATAGGGGAAGAAGAAGAAGAAAACATTCCTTTAGAGCCAATGGTTGAACACAGAAATGTTGGGGGGAATGGAGAAAGAATAGAAGGTACCTTTCCCATTCGGGAGACCAATGGGGACACCAAAATAAAGAATATAACCCCTTCCGCCCTACCTCATTTCCATGGTCTCACTACAGAAGATCCTGACACCTTCTTGTTTGAGTTTGTTGTTATATGTCGAACCTATGACTATGCAGAAGATGAGAAAAAGTTGAAATTGTTCCCTTCTACTCTCAAGGATGCAGCATTGTGCTGGTTCATGGGATTACCTGGCAATAGTATCACAACTTGGGCTCAGATGCATCAAGCCTTTAACAAAAAGTATCGAGATTATTGTAGGTAAAAAGATACTAAAGAAGAAATTTTATGGATGACCATAGGAAGTGATGAGTCCCTGGAAGACTATGAGGAGAGGTTCCAGCTCAGTTACAAAAGGTTCGACTGTACACTTTACCCTGAGTCTCTGAAGATGGTCCTGCTCATGGGAATTCAGGAAGATCTTTTAGACACCCTCCATCTACTGGCTGGGGGAGACATCTACCAACTATCCTATGAAGACATAAAGACTATTTTTAGAAACCATTCTAAAGCAGCCAAAAGAAAGGTAGTGGGAGTCAACCCATAGCCAGTACCTCTTCCTATAACTCATCCATTAAGGGAGAAATTGGAAACATGCTAGAAGACTTCAAGAGTGAGATGTTGCAGACTCTTGCCATGCAAATGGATACCTTGCATATCAAAAGGAAACAAGAGGAAGCAGAGAGGGCTTTGGCCATATTTTGCCCTAGATGCACCAGGAGGCATCCTAAGAATGAATGGCCATTGAAATCTATAGAGGTTTGTTCAGTTTGTGAAGAAAATCATTCTACAGATAAGTGCCCTTCCTTGCCCGGACTTAAAGCTGTATATCAAGGGGTTGGGGGAGTCACTGAGCAACTCTATTACATAAACCAAAGAAGGTTGCATGGACCTATACCATACCAGCATGGGATGCAAGGGACATCCCAGGCATGCTAAAACCCCAACCCAGTCACTTCCGTACCTTCTTAGGGTCCCCCTAATCATCCTTCATGATCCACACCTCCTCCTTGGTCCTTCACATCTCTATATGATGCCCAACCAGCCAACCATTCATTTCAATCCTATGCTCAGCCACCACCTCAGTGGAATGCACCTCATCAGGGGTGGAGACCCCAATACAACTCTCTTCCCACTCTTTTGCCTCCACCACCTGCCCAACCACAACTGTTACCTCCTGCTCCTCCAAAGCAACCCCAAATTCCTGCCCAGCCGAACCCGAACCCGAACAACAGACAGGCTTAGCAAGTGTATAGTGGGGAACCATCATGCCCAACTTATGCTATCGAGATTCAGGAAATTAACTTGCGATCTGTGAAAGTTCTCCCAGATAGCCAACCTCCACCCAGGGAGGTTGAGGAAGATAAAGAGGAAAGTGAACCTAAAGCAATTCCACCCTTTCCTAAGAGATTATCCATGACAGTTCAGCCTACCCCAGAAGAAACTGAACTCCTAGGGGAATTAAAACATTTATGTGTAAAGATGCCACTTCTCCAAGCCATAAAATATGTCCCTATATACAATAGGTTGATCAAGGAGAAGTGCTTCAGGCATCCAGGAAGGCGCAAGAGAGATGCCCCAACCGTCAATGTCATAGGGCAACTGTCGACCTAATGTTGGGGCAGGTAATCTGTCCAAAATATCTAGACCCTGGAAGCCCAGTAGTTGATGTCCACATAAATGGCACCATGATCCCACACACTTTGATTGATTTGGGAGCTGCCATTAATGTGATGAAAAAGGACACAATGCTCAAACTCAACCTCCAAGGTTCCTTAAGGAAGACCACAACCATGCTACAGTTAGTAGACTGCTTCACCGTGACCCCTGAGGGGATTGTGGAAGATGTGATGGTCTCCATTGATTCTTGGGAGTACCCTGTTTATTTCTTAGTTCTCCAGCAAAAGAAAAACCTCACTGGGTATCCTCTCATTCTGGGAAGACCCTGGTTGGCTACTGTCGATGCCTACATCAGTTGTCGAGCTGGGAACATGACCATAAAGAATGGGCATATGTACAAACAATTAATCCTATATCCTCCTGCCAACCCTTGTTAGAACATGATCTACCTCTCTGGTTGGAGGAGCAAGATGAGGATGAAGTTTATTCTGCACTGCTTTGTACATTAGGAATCACCATGGGGGGGAACAACAAGATGAGGATGATATAATTGAAAATTTGATTTAGAATCCGCCTCCCAGTGTATCGCCCTTAGAGGACATAGTAAGAGAAACCCAAAACAACCCCTCAACTGATCTTTTTGCGGCAGACTCCACTTCTCTCTGTATTAAGAATATAGAGTTCGGTTCAGAAAGAACCTTGAAATCAATCCATCCCTATCCACTTCCCAGGAGAAGGAACTGTGTAGCCTGCTGAGAAGTCACTTAGATGCCTTCGCCTGGAGCTATAAGGAGATGAAGGGAGTGCACCCTTCAGTCTATACTCATCATATATACATCAAGGAGGGTTGCAAGCCAGTCAGGTGACCTCAAAGGAGGATGAATACAGCACTTAAAGATATTGTTAAGGAAGAACTGCAGAAATTGCTTGATGTGGGTTTCATCTATCCCATCTCTGACATTTAATGGGTCTCCCCTTTGGTGCTAGTGCCAAAGAAAAGTGGTAAGTGGAGAATTTTTGTTGACCATCGGGAATTGAACAAAGCCACTAAAAAGGACAATTTCCCTTTACCTTTCATAGATCAAGTGCTAGATGGTCTGGCGGGAAATTTTTTTTCTCTTTCCTATATGGGTTTAGCGGGTACAATCGGATTCAAATCAGCCCGGAAGACCAAGATAAGACCACTTTCACTTGTTCGTGGGGTACCTTTGCATACCGGGTCCTTCCTTTTGGTTTTTATAACACTCCAGCCACTTTCCAAAGAGCAGTACTGAGTATATTTTCTGAATTAGTTCATGATGCAGTAGAGATATACATGGATGACTTTACTCCTTATGGATCTAACTTTCAGGAAGCTTTATCTAACCTAGGAAGAGCTCTAGATAAGTGTATTGAGATGAACCTGTCCCTCAGTCTGGAAAAATGTGAATTTTTTATGACTGAAGGAACCGTGCTAGGTCATGCAATATCTCAACAAGGACTATAGGTGGACCCCAACAAAATTGCCATCATCCAAAGGGTCCCACCTCCTCAAAAGGTGAGAGATGTCAGAAGTTTCCTAGGCTTAGCTGGGTATTACCAGAGATTCATTAAAGATTTCAGCAAGCTAGTCTCTCCTTTGTTTGGCCTTTTAGGTAAAGATGTCGAGTTTATATGGTCGGAAAACTGTCAAGAAACCCCAGATACCTTGAAAAGAAAACTCGTGACTGCCCCAATCTTGAGAGGCCCAAACTAGGCCCTACCTTTCCACATTCACACAGATGACTCGAAAAAAGAAATAAGAGCAGCCTTGGGACAAATTGATGAAAATATACCTTATGCCATATACTTTATAAGAAAAAACTTATCAAAGGTGGAGCTAAACTATACAGTCACCGAAAAGGAACTCCTAGTTGTAGCGCATTCCTTAAACAAATTCAGACATTATATCACAGGCTATCAAACCTTTGTGCACACTGATCATGCTATAATTAGATATTTAATGAAAAAAACCGGATGTAAATGCCCGCATTATTAGATGGTTGCTTTTACTGCAACAGTTTGATTTGACCATTGTTGATAAGCCTGGTAAAGAAAATGTTGTTGCTGACTTTTTGTCTAGAGTAAATTTGCCTGCAGGTGAAGAAGGAATGGTGGATGATCAAATGCCAGATGAACACCTGTTTGCTATCTCAGTACTCTCTCCATGGTTTGTTGATATAGCAAACTACTTAGTTTCAGCACAGTTCCCACCACACTTATCCTCAAAAGAGAAGAGCAAGATAGTAAGGAAAAGCGCCCCTTTCACCTGGATTGGGGGCAATCTCTTCAAACTTGGCCCAGATCAGATCTTGAGAAGATGTGTCAGGGAGGAGGAATTTTTTGACATCCTCCTGACCTGTCATGATGGGCCTTGTGGAGATCATTTTGCAGCAAAAATAACTGCCTTCAAGATACTACAAACAGACCACTGTTGGCCAACTCTTCATCGGGATGTGAGGAGATACACTAGCCAGTGTGACCGGTGTCAAAGGATGGGGAACCTACTCCAAAGGATGAAATGCGCTTGCAACCTCAAGTGACCTTTGAGCCATTTGAGAAGTGGGGCATGGACTTTGTGGGGCCTATCAGCCCTCCTTCAAAGCAGAAGCAATACATCATTGTGTGCACCGATTACCTGACAAAGTGGGTAGAGACAAAAGCAATCAAAGCAGCGACAGAGGAAAAAGTAGTTGAATTTTTGAGAGAGAACATATTCTGCAAGTTCGGGTATCCAAGAGAGCTGGCCACAAATCAAGGAAGTCAATTCACTTCCAATTTGATTGAAGACCTGCTCACATATCATAGAATCAAGCACAGGACTTCCACCCCTTACCATCCACAAGCCAATGGGCAGGTGGAGGTCACTAGCAGAGCACTAGAAGGAATCCTGACAAAGGTAGTGAGCAACAACAGGAAAGACTGGGCGAGCAAATTAGTTGAGGCCACTTGGGCCTACAATACAACCTGGAAGACCACTACAGGGGTCACACCCTATGAGCTAGTCTGTGGGAAGAAGGTTTTGTTGTCAATAGAATTTGAATCCAATACCCTGAGGATGGCAACTCAACTAGACCTAGACCTCAGCCATACACAGAAAGAAAGATTACTCCAGCTCAATGGATTGGATGAACACCAAATGCAAGCCCTTCTCCATATAGAGGTAGTTCAGCTTCAGTGAAATATATGGCATGACAAAAACATCAAGGAGAAGCAATTTCAGGAGGGAGATGTGGCACTACTCTATGATTCACGATACAAAGATTTCAAGGGCAAGCTGAGGACAAGATGGCTGGGACCCTACACTGTGGAGAAATGTAATGACAATGGTTCAGTTTGATCAGAACCATTGATGATGAAGCCATCTCCATGCTTGTCAATGGACACCAGTTGAAAGTCTACAACAAACCCCTCTCCAAGCAAGAGTTAATTGAAGATATGAATAAAACAGTGATGGTAGTGGAGCATGTCTTAGCCTCCACTTCACCCACTCACTGAAGTAAAATTAAAAATTAAAAAAATAATAATAATAAGTACTCAAGCGAAAACCTCCATGAGGCACTTGGGTCCCATAATTGGGTTGAAAACCTCTTCTGAGGTGGCCTAGTGATGTCAAAAAGAGAAGATAAAAAATAAGATCCCTGGGTGAAAACCTCCCTGAGGCACCCTGGTTGTTTTCAAAAAAAAAAAAGAGAGAGAGAAAGAAAATGAATTTCCAATTGCATTGCAGGTTTGCAGGAGGACTACAGGAAGCAACAGAAGGTGCCAAGGGAGCCCTGAAACCAATACAAGAACCTATCCTACCTTCCCATGCCTTTCTGCATCATTCCACCTCACTGTGCTTCTTTTCCAAAAACTGCGTTTTCTACAAGAGGCTCATGTAGGAATTACAGAGAGCCAGAAATGGACATAAAAGGCAGTTAGAGGAATAGGGAAGCTTCATAAAAGGTCTATAAATCCTCCTATAGTCTTCAAACCTCCTTTCCATCATTTCGAAGCCTGAATCACATCCCAAGCATCATTCTTCTTCCTACCCAAGAAAAAAAACACAGAAAAAATAGTTTTTAGAAAAAGAAAAAAATGAGAAAAGAAACAGCACCATCCACCTCACCTGAAGCCACCCATTACCTTTCCATCTCTCTCTACATCTCTAGCATCATCCTCATAGCTCCAGGAATGTTATAGCTCCAAATCTCACTCTTATGGTTTGTGATGCTGTACTCATGGCCTAGGGCAACCCCTCCTTCCAGACCTGGTCCTCAAATTTAAAAAACAGTGTTTTATCCCTTATACGCGACATTGCCCTGAGTTAAACGCGTGTATACGCGGGTCTGTGTATAGCCAACCGGCGTGTATGTATTAAAACACTTAAAAAAATATAAAACTCCTCATTTTCAGGCAGAGATCGCGGGTTTTACCTGTTGATCACCTGTTAGTGCCTGTGGCCCAACTGTTCCCAACCAACTCCTAACTAAAAAACTACTTTGGAGATGGTATAAAAAGGCCTCAAAGGGAAGGCCTAAGGGAGGAGAGAATAGAGAGAAAGGTTATTATGCTGAGATTTTTCCCTTAACCAGGTCTGAAGTCCCTTGTGCCTTCTGTACTTCCCCCATTTTGTACAGGAAACCTTTGTTTCCTTGCGTGTCGATGTTCATACACCATTTATGACATCATGGAGAGAGTCATGGAAGGAGTTTTGTTAGAGGCTTGAGGCTGGAACGGATCCGGAACGAAGCTTTTCTTGGAGCCTGCTGAAGGTGATTCAGGTGAACATATTCCTTTTTATGTACTCTATTTGTCTATAATAAAAGAAACACATGTCTTGGTTCCTGAAATGAATCTTCTTTATGTTAATGATAGTCATGTTTAGAATTCATATGTAAATGGTTGTTTGGATTTCATAACTAACTACCTTTCTTTATAACATGAAGATGGTTTCTTTATAAGTTTTGTCCATGTACTGCTGTGTTCTTTGAATTGATTGTTTTGCAGGACAAAAGAGAAGAAGGGAACTCTAAGAAGGGTTTGGACCCTAAAGGTCTTCTCAAACGTAGGACCAAAGGTACGTACCCTTATCATAGAATTTACTTACTATAGCATAATGGCTGTATGAATGTATGTTTCTTTGAATAGATAACTTTCAGTCTGCTAGGGTTTCAACCCAAAAAGCCCTAGGGGAGTAATTCCCTCTACCAGAATTGGCGACTCCACTGGGGACAACGCTCTTGTTGTTCCTAGTTTGGGTATTTTTCAAGCCAATCAGGGCTCAGCTGCCTTGTCTGCTTGCTGTTACTGTCTGGTCTGTTCTTGGACTTTAAGCTTTGCCAGTTTCTTCAGTTTGTTTTTTATTTTTCTTGAAGCTTTTCATACACCCTATTTTTCTTAGATACAGGGGCGTATATACGCTTGTTTCTTTGAGTGAACCCTCTTATACGTAGGTTTCCTAAAACACAATCGCGTATACATGCAATCTGTACTTAAGTACAGTCGCGTATATATTGCAATTTTCGAGATTTATAAATCTTTTTAGTCTCTGAAGGCTTGTCTGGTGGTTTGAGTCAGTCTGAAACAGTCATTTTCCAGTATCAGTTATTTGTTTTACAACGAGCATCTCGTTCTGAATTCTCTCTGATTATAAGGAGTATTGGTCTTGTTTTTTGTTGATTGCAAGCGTCATCGTTTTTGGATAAAGCACGCAAGATTTCTTTCTAGGAATCTTGGCTACTCTGTTTCATCAGGGTAGTGAGATTGAATTCAATCTTTGTGTTAATCTTGCTTTTGGTGACTTTTTGTTTGCTTGACAAAACCTCTTTTTGTGACCATCCACTTCTTTGTTTCATGAAAGTTGTTGATTAACACTTTCTTGGAATTTGTCTTTTTGATCTTTTGGTTTTCATTGCCAAAGCTTTCATTGCTGCTTTTGATTGTTAAGAGCGATTTCAAGCACATTTATTTTTGTTGAGTTTTCATCCATTGAGTGGTGTTGATTCGCAAAAGTGTTTAATTGCCTATTCTTCGTTCACAAGTTTCAGTGTTGTTGAGAGCATTTTTGAAAAGACTTTTTTTTGCTTATTGCTTTGAAGAAAATCTTTTGAAAATCCTAGTTTTGCTTTCTTGAACTTGCTTTTCATTTGGTTTCCTTTTAGTAAAGTGAAAGTGCTTTATGTTTGTCTTAGAACTTGTTTTTAATGTTTAGATGAAATGAATGGTAACATCTCATATTCCATCTAGGCATTGTAAGTGGAAAGATAAAGATTGATAAGCAAGCAACTTTCATTTTTGGTTTTTAGAGTAGTTTTAGATCTTGCATCCACATATAGTTGTTGCATTAGGATAGATTTGCATCCCCTTTTTAGGCACATATAGCTTTGTTAACTTTTGTGAGTGTGAAGTGTGAATTAACGAAAAGAAAAGAAAATTTTGTTTTATTAGAAGTACCTCTAAACCCTATAGAAATTGCTCTTCATCGAAAAATGAAAAAGTGCATGTGCATGTAGTTAAGTTTTTATTAATTTCTTTTGCATCAAAAAACACCACCAGTTTCACTTCCGTTACCTTGTGACTTAAAGAACAGCCTAATAAAATCAAGCGCTAACTAAAATTCACTAGAACTTTTTGTTTTAGTCAATTACACCAACAAGATTAGGATTTTAGGGCCTTGGATTAGGCGAGTGGAGAGTTAACTCTCCAAGGCCATATAAACGTCAAACGTAGGAGTCTGAATAACGAGAGAAAATCCAATAGCGTTAGGAAGACCAGGAAAGCTCCGGATCTGGGAGTTAAGCATGAGGGTCTGTGAAGACAGGGAAGAGAGATACCCCCTCTCCTACTCGTCCGAACTTACCTCACGACTGTTCCGCCTGGCGTCTGCGACGAGTTGTTATCCATAATTGCTACTCCTAGGGAACTACACAGGTGGCTGTGGAGGGGAATCCCATGGCACCTGAGGTTGACGTTGCATCACTCTCGACAGTACTACTGGAGGGCACCCTTGCGAAGCTTGGGGACTTGCACCGGTGCAGGCTGTTGTTAGGAGGTCAGCGTAACTTCCTCTGATACCTTCGCTGATAGGACTGGGCCCTCATCATCCCAGACTATCTTCGAAAGGCCCCTTATTTCACTTTCTCGTATTTTGGTGTCCAGTCTTAATCACCCGGAGCGGAAATACTTGGAAGTTGTTTGATTGGCTGTCTCTTTAGGGACTTTATAGTGTGTGCTCTGTGCTCCTAGTTGGCCTAGCTTTCAATTTTTTTGAGTCTTTAGTTAGATCATAACAAAAATTTCAAAGTGGCTGACCGATCTCCAAGACGGTCTAGAAGACTTCATGGTCTCTCGCCACCAAGTTTAGAGCCTTCTCCTAGAAGGCGCAGAGGCAATACTACCGGTGGGTTCCATCCCATGCCGGTTGACGCATCGGGGATTGATCCTCCTCTCGGGGGCATTAGCGGCCAAGCAAGGCCTGGCACTTCTGAACAAGAGAGGGACACTCCAGTCCTTTCTCGAGTTCTCTTTCAAGCGGAGAATAACATAGAGGTAGAAGAATTTTAAGAGTCGTTAGCGGCTCCAAATTCTCCACTACCATCTAGTCATCCAGACGTACTGCAATACGTTGGGACTCCGACGCATAGACCGTCAAGTCCAGGTTACGCTACGCGCTTACCATCGATGACCACTACTGGAAGCATGGCTTCTACGATTGCTACGAATATGCAAACCCCAACATCGGTGCAAGGGGGAGGAACCATTTCCATCTCCTCTGCTTCCTTGTTTGGATCTTTTGCTAGCACGTCTATAGTTGGGTCTACCTCCATTCCGTCCACGAGTGGAAATGCCCAAACCAATGCTTTTGGTACTGGATTCTTCCATTTGGCACCCATTCACAGGGTATTCCATCGGTTCCGTTTAGTGCCGCTACGTCCATGATGGGTGGATCGGCTTCATTCCAGGGTTTTCCTTTTGGAAGTGGTCATATACCACATTCCAACCCGACGGTAGGATCCATGCCTTTTTCTTCCGTGGGACAAAGCAGCAATCCTTTCCAAGGTTGGAATGACCCTGGGGTTAGTAGCGCGGGAACTGGGAATCCATTTATCGGCCAACAAGGGAATAGGCCGTACTCCACGGTTAGTATGCTTCAAAGTATTCCTCCCCTTGCTTCAGCTTGGAATCCGTATCAGGGGTTATCAACTCCCTACAATCCGTTAGGAGGAAACTTTGCTGGTTATGGAGGTTATACGGCCGGAGTTGGTCAAACTACGAATTTTGCTGGACCACAAGGCTTGCCTTTTGGTTCAGCCGGTTCTACTGGTTACTTCGGGCAGCCTGGTACCTCCCAAATTCCAGGACAATCTTTTCAGAGCTTTGGGAGTTCTGTCCAGTCTAGGTGGAATCCCCAAGGTCCTCCTAGGCTTCCGTTTCTGGCAACGTTAAACTTGCCAGATCTCACTAAGTTAACAAATGACCCAATCAAATACAATCTGGCCTGGCCTCCGGTCCCAACCAAACTCCCTTCGGACATTCCAAAATTCGAAGGGAAGAGTGGCGAAGACCCAGGCGACCATGTAACCACATTCCATTTGTGGTGCTCATCTAACTCCCTTATCGAGGACTCGATTAGGTTGAGACTCTTTCAGCACACCTTGACTAGTAATGCGGCCAAATGGTATATAGAGTTGCCAGGGGGTAGCTTTACATCGTTCGCTAACTTAGCCAATATTTTCTTAAATCACTTCCAGTTGCTTGTCCGCTATGATGTCGGAACTGAACTTCTGGCCACCTTTCGTCAGGATAAGGCAACCCACATTTTCGACCATATTTAGGAATGGAGACGGAGAAAGAGGCTCATTAAAGCTGAAATCCCTCCGGAGTACCGTCTTGAGTGGTTTTTGAAGTCTTTACAACCCGAGATCTCCAAGGATGTCTCCATGTCTGGGGTCTATTCTGAGGAGCAAGCCATTTTTAGGGCCCAACAATTAGAATTGATCTATTCTCAGTCTAGGATCCTACAAAAGTACTTGCCAGATGCTCCTGGATCTAAGCTTGATGTAGCTAAGTCGAAGCCAGGTCCGCACGCGGATGGTATCGTCGGGTCAGTAAACACAACTACCGTGAACTTGTTGAATCAATTGCAGCAGTTGTCCTTGCAAGCTGCTTCTAACAACCAAGTCACATCGTCTAATCCCCCCGCTTCCCAAACTTCTTCAATAAATGCCATCCAATCTGATAACCCCAAAGGAAATCAAAATTCCAATGGGAAAAAGAAAGGACGAGGTAAGAAAAAGAACCAGGATGGGAAGCCTGATGCAAATAAATCTGGCAACAACGCCGGTGGTGGTAGAAATGAGTCGAGAAAGAAAGTCAAGTTTCCCTGCAAATTGTGCAGTGGAGACCATCTAACTCATCTCTGCCCTAAGATTGAAGATGCTCAGCACTTGTTAGGACAGCAAGGGACTTCTAGTTCTCAAGCTGTGTTAACCAACCCGTTTCCCCAAGGGCAGCAACTTCTTGCTGGCGCGAGTTCGAACTCTGGAACCTCCGCTGGGGGCAACCAGGAAGGGGAAAAATCGTCAAATGTTTTCATGATGGGTTCTAACGTCCATGTGGCTACTCGGTCACATGATTATGGTGAAGCCAAAACTCCCAAGGACAAGACTGTTCCCGGAAGTACTGACCTTCATATTGAGCGACCCCCTGTCGAGACTATACCACGGATACCGAAAGGTTCCGCTAAACGCGCGACGATTAATCCTAATGCTAGGGCCGCCCAGAATTACCCCATTGTGGAGGATCTGGCTCAGAGTCTGTGCGCCATGTCCGCTTTAGAGGTTCTCCAGTTGTGTCCGGCTCAGAGAAGTGCTTTACTCTCCGCAATTGGAGCAGTCGATCCAGCTAACTCTTTAGTGCTCACTTTTGACATGTTAAATGTCAAAAAGCGACTCCCTCATCATATGGCTTTCCAAATAAAGTCTACATACCGAAAAATCAATATTTTTCGCACCGTGATAGATGAAGGAGCTTCCACATGCGTTATTTCGATGTCATGCTGGAAGGCTATTGGATCACCCTCAGCTGTTCCTTCACCCACCATTTTGACTGCATTTGATGGTCATTCTCATAAGCCGCAAGGGATTATCCTGGCCTTTCCTATATGTGTTGGGGGAAAGGTCGTCAATATTGAAGTAGAGGTCATAGACGCTAACCTAGACTATAATCTCCTATTAGGAAGGAACTTGGGATACGAGATGGATGCCGTTGTTTCGACTCTGTTTCGTGTCATTTTCTTTCCTCATGAGGGGAAAATCGTTAAGGTTGATCAATTGGACTATTGTCCAGTCGATCCTCAAGCAAGCTCTGACTCTACTGTCCCTTTAGTGGATAACCCTCGCCTGCCAACTGAGAATTTAGGAGTAGGGATGTATTCCTCATTGATGGGTACATTTGATCTTCCCTCTCCTTTCGCTAAAATCAATGTTATTTCATCATCTAAGGAGTCTCCTCGAGAATAGTTCTTTCGAACTCGTTATTTTTCAGACCCTTGGACCTTGCCTTCACCTACGACCACATTAGTTGAAGGACAAGTAAATGGAATGGCATTCCCTATATCTGCAACTAAGCTTAGATATGAGTCTATCGTAGACTCTGCAGACAACCACTCTACTCCTTTTTCCGAAGAGGAGTTAGATGGTCATGTGGCCCCGGCTTGGAGCCTTGATTCTACCTCTGCCTTGGACTACTTAGATTCGGTTCTACCTTCTGAAGAAGCAATCCTTGAAGTAGTGATGGGTATAGATCAACCTTGGGAAGACTTACACCATCGTTCATACTTTCTTCCTCCATTGCAGGAAGTAGAATCTAGATTCTCCGAGCTCTTCACTAGTGATGTTTGTACGATGTCAAACCCTTTGGCTCCAGTACACATTCGTGCCGAAGGTAATATGTCGGTAATTTCAAAAACGATACCTATAAACATCTCTAGGGACCCTAACGTCATCGAGAATATCTTCATCGGAATTGAGTGTTCCCCTGAAGAAATTCAAATCTACACCGACCTTTTTAAGGAATATCGTGATGTATTTGCTTGGTCTTATGAGGAAATGTCTCGCATTGATCCTTCTATTGTTCAACATGAGATCAAGACGTATGAAAACTCGAAACCGGTTCGTCAAAGGCTTCGGCCAGTTAACCCTAGGAAAGCAACAGCTATCAAAGCTGAGGTTGAGAAGCTGCTAAGGGCGGGTTTTATATACCTTGTTCCTCTTACTGACTGGGTTTCTAATCCAGTCCCTGTGGACAAAAAGCAAGGAACAATCCGAGTATGCATCGATTTTAAGGACCTAAACAAGGCTTGTCCCAAAGATAATTACCCCACGCCATTCATTGATCAGATTATCGACGAGTGTGCGGGTAATGAAATTTTTTTCTTCATGGATGGTTTTTCGGGTTATAATCAAATCTCTATCCGTCCTGAAGATCAACATAAGACAGCTTTTATATGTCCCTGGGGTACCTTTGCATATGGAAAGATGCCTTTTGGTCTTAAAAATGCTGGAGCCACTTTTCAGTGGGCCATGTCATATGCTTTCCACAGCATCAAACATGTCATCGAGGCATACTTGGATGATCTCGCTACTCGTTCTCGAAAGAGAACTGATCATCCTAGTCATCTTCGATTGGTTTTTGAACGATGTCATTTTTATAAAATCCGGTTGAATCCCAACAAGTGCGTTTTCGCGGTTACGTCCGGTTGGTTGTTAGGGTTCATAGTGTCTAATGAAGGGATTCGGGTTGATCCCTTCAAGGTTGAGGCAATAGTTCAGTTGCCTCCCCCGTCCTCAATTCGACAACTTCAAAGTCTTCAAGGGAAGGCTAATTTCTTAAGACGGTTTATAGCAAACTATGCCGAGATCACAAAAGGGTTCATGCGTTTGCTACAAAAAGGAGTTCCATTTGTGTGGGATGACTTTGCGCAGCGGTCGTTTGATGCTTTGAAAAAGGCATTAGTCTCTGCCCCGCTTTTGAGTCCACCGGATTATGGTAGAGACTTCCTTTTATATCTCTCCGCAGCAAAATCAACCATTGGTATGGTTCTAGTTCAGGAGGATGATGCTCTCACCGAGCACGTCATTTATTATTTGAGTCGAGGCTTAATAGGTCCTGAACTTCGCTATTCTCCAGTTGAGAAGTTGGCCTTGGCAGCTGTCCATGTTGTCCAGAGGCTCCGTCATTATATCTTGCTACGCAAAACTTTTGTCTTAGCGGCAGTCAATCCATTTCAATTTGTCCTTAGTAGGCGAGTGATTGGGGGCAAATATAACACATGGATAGTCATTTTGCAAGAATTCGATCTCGAGTTCTTGTCTGCCAAGTCTAAGAAATCCATGGTTTTCGCGGAGCTAATTTCTGAGCTTCCTTGTGGAGAGGATACTGTTTATGAGGAAAGTTTTCCCGACGAACATTTATTCCTCATCTCTTCACTCAACCCTTGGTATGGAGATATCATTGTCTATCTCCAGACTTCGAAGTTTCCCTCTACTTTCTCCAAGGATGAATGTCGAAAATTACATCACCTGGCTAAAAACTATGTTATCATTGGTGACACATTATACTGTCGAGGGGTTGATTCAATCCTTCGGCACTATTTAACCTTAGAGGAAGCAGAGTCTATGCTCAATGACTGCCACAGTGGAGCTTGTGGTGGTCATTTATCAGGGCTTGCTACAGCCCAGCGCATCTTACGTGTCGGCTATTTTTGGCCTTCACTCTTTAAATACTGTGTGGAAGCGGTCAAACGTTGTCACCCGTGTCAAATTCTTACTCGGAAGATGCGCGCGCATCCAGCTCCCCTTTTTCCCGTTGTCACCGTGTTAACGGGAAAAGTGTCTATTCAGAACGACCCTATCCCACTAAGGTGTGACAGTGACCTTAGAAACAAACAGAGAAAACTACTTTTGTATTCTTCTTTATGAACTATAAACAAAGAGAAATAGGATGAACCAACCTATGTCTTGCGCTAGTCCCTTGATCCAATCTCTCTCCTCTTTGACAGCTTCCAGCTACCTGCTCCCTTACTTGCCCAGCTTCACCAAGTACCTGCAAGATCACAGAAGAAGGAAACTATACAAAGACATGGGTTTATATTCATAAAAATCTTAGGATCAGATTTAAGCTAAACATACAAATGTAACAAACATCAATGATACACAAGCATGTAGGAGAAACTCAAATAGTTTTATTGATATAACAAGAAGATCCGGGAGGAGTTACAATCGATGATTCCTGATCCAGCATCAACCTCCCAGCAAAGAAGCCCCCTCTTCACCTCCAACAAAGCATAAATCACCGAATACTCTAATATCTATCTCAAAACCAACAGCAATTCTCTGCAATGTACAAAATTCCAGCCCCTGGATCTCCGGGATGAGGGATCCATATATAGATGTATGCAAGGAGTATGAGTCAGCTTATGATTTGACTAGTGTCTTCTCTCTGTCAATTCTTGCTTCCACTTGGAGACTGAGAGCCTCTTACTCATCCTTGGTCGAACTCAGTGAGGCAAGTGTCATTGGAGAAGATTCTGGAAGCTTCCATTGTCTTTCCACCTCGCGGAATGACACTGCCATTTGTCATTTCCCTCTCAACACACCCTGGTAGTGCATTTAGGTGCGTTGCAATGCACCTAGCTAGTGTATTTGGGTGCTATGCAACGCAGCTCGCCAGTGGAGCAGCTGAAATGGTCCTGATTTGACTGATTCTGAGCAGTTTCTGGTGGAGAACTTCTGGGACAAGCTGTAATTTGTTGACCTTGTTCCTTTAGGGGTCGGAACAACACTTTTAGGGACTTAGGATCCCTTGGTTTATGGACATTTCATGCTTAGAGCTGTAAGGCACAAAAATGTCTATAACAGTTGCCCCCTAAAGTATGAGGCCGTTTATCGGGTGAAATGCTTTATTAGGAGGATCCAAAGTTCTTTCAATGTTGGGAGGAGACCTGTAATAAGATACAATACAATACATTATCTTCATACTGTTTTCATGATCTAGCTGAGGCGGGCATTCCCATGCTCAACTTTATAAATTCATTTTCATGTACATAGGACAGACAATCGTCTGATGGTAGACTGATGATTCTGATGGAGCCATCATCCTTTTGGTAGGATGATTATCTGTGCTGCAATGCTGTACATTTCAATGTCTTTATTTTCCTGAATATATATCACAGCCCGGATGGATGAAACTAGATCCGGGGTCTTCAATCTCGTCCGATCTTCACTCGAAGTACAAGTCGATCTATGTGAGAAATGTTTTGAAGTCGAACATGGAAAGACATCGCTTGATTACCAGTCAATGATGTAAACTGTTAACAAGCGCGAGAGGAATCACCGATAATGATGATGACCCTCAAGGTACTGCAGTATAATTCACGCGATGTGAATAAAGGACTTGGCGTCGAACACCACGCAAAATCTTTCGGTCAAAGGTCATTGATGTATACCTGTCGCCGGAAGTGAGAAACTTGCCATTGAGGCATGCAAGCTTCAAAGTACTGAATGGGGTGTTCCTATATCCACTTCTTGGATAATGAGCTGATGTCGACAAGAAGTGATCCGTCAAAGGAGGGCCTTAATGAATCCCACATCAATGACACGGAATGGAGCAAATGATTTTGATGGAGGTGAAAACGATCTGATGATATATGGTTCAAGATGGCGGTCATGAAAGAATGAAGTATAATGTATGGTAGTGGATGGGACACAGGTGAATTCTCTGGATGACTTCTCTTGAACATGTCGACGACACTTATGTGATGGATTGGTAGCATTTACCCCAAATGTGGATGGTATGGCGTGACCATGGTGATGTGACCGGTGAATGAAACAACCCAACCCGATTCGGACACGGAGTGGAAGTGTCATGTTCAAGAGAAACTTGCTACCAATAAAGATTCTTTGAGTTTTCTTCCCAATTTTTCCCCAGTCATTGCTGACCAGTACCTCTTTATTTTTGTCAAGCTTGAGGAGGATAACATATGCTTGTTCTATAATTTTCCCTTCGGGCAAACCCATCGCTATGTTTTAACGAGCCTAGCAATAGTGAAACTCGTTCTCGTCTAAAGACAAGTTTGTCGCTATTAATCTTTTTAACGAGTTTAACGACAAAGATAACTCGGTCCTTTTCATTTTTAGAGAGTCTGAAAAGGTACGTAAAGGTAACTCAAAATTCCTTTTTCGTCATCTAATCCCTTAAGTCCGAAAAAGTATAAAACAATACAGAAGGGATGAATTTTCGATAGTTTTAACGAGCCGAACAAACAAGCGCTCGATCTTTTTGTGCAATAATCCCTCAGGTCCAAAAATATTAAAATCTAGAGCAGGGATAGCACTTCTCGTCGCTTTAACGAGCTGGAAGGCCAAAACTCGGCAATCTTTTCATATTTTACGAGTCAGTTGAAAAGAGCTTAAAGAAGACTCGTCTTTTGAGGAACGAGTGATAAAATGGGTAGCAGCTGATTCCAGGTAAGGTTTGGAATTTTCCAATCACGGCAGTGTCACAAGGATGGCTAGTGAAATCACTCTTCGCAGCTGTTCCTCAAAAAGGGTAAACAATCAAATGGAGGTGAATGATTGGCCAATGGAAAAGTGGAGGTGATGGTGCAAACACGACCAAGGCTTTAATGGCTGAAGTACTACATTCACGGTGGTTATTTACCGGGGAATAGTTCATTTTTTAATGAGCTTAAACGCGGGTGGAAACATTTGCTCATGTCTTATGTTTATTTTTTAACGAGCTTGAACTATGTGTTAAAACTGCTCGATTAATCCAGTCATATGATAAGAATGTCTCATATAGAAATGGAAACTTTTAGATTTTTGCCCCACATCCTTTCTTTATGCAAGTTAGGTGACGACTAATCCTATGAGTTTAAAGGGTTAGCCTACGGGTTTAAAGGGAGGACCTAAAAATTTAAAAAATAAATAGTCGCCCTTCGCTTGCACTCCAAAAGGTTTGCATGCCCCCAGGTATAAAATATGGTTTCAAGGTTACCCCTCAATTTGCAGACAAAACATTTGTTCTATCAAGAGAGGCCTACCTCTTACAGGTTACCCAAAGATTGCTCTATTCACACAGCAAACAAAACACTTCTTCGGTGATGTCTACCGAGATAAACAAGGGTGAGCGACGACGTCCGCCAACTCACATAACTTTGACAAGAGAATCTTTTTCTAGAATAACCCCTCTTCCACCGACGGACGGGGTACAGACTAGTCATATTCTCCCACGGAAACCTACCCTATACCCAAAGTTTTCCTGCCGAAGCAGACCAGGACACATGCCCCCTGGTTTCAGTCGTATCCCTCCGAATTACTCGCACTCATCGGGAGGACGGACTGGGGATTGAGACATTCCTTGCGTGAAGAGACCATTTAGGGACGGTATATGACTATTTGCTATGCGTGATCCGGGAAATGAAAGCTGGTCCACGAGCTTGACCACTATTCCTTCGTGCGGAAAACACATTACTCTAAAGAGTGAGGAGACGATGGCTCCCATGCAATAAATATAGTCTCGTCCAAGGAGTAGGTTATAATCCAAGGGTCCTTGAACTACCATGACGTTCATGTGAACTGTCTTCCTTCTCAATGTTATGGGCACATCGGGAAGGATCCCTAAAGGTCGACTGGTTCCTTTATCAAAGCCTGTCAGATTTCTCGTCTCAGGCGACAGCGATGGCGAACCAAGCGCTTTCCAAGCAATAGAGGAAAGGGTACTCACAGAAGCCCCCTCATCTATGATGGTACCAGCCATGACCATTCTATATATTTGAATGATAATTCGGAATGGTACGCTTGCTGGTAGGCGGGGTCTGCCTAGTTGATTCTAGTCGAAGGAGACAACTAGGTTGCTTGGAGGTGGGACCGAGTAGACGGCCGAGTATGGCTCTGACGAACTTCCTTCCTGCGGTAAAGGAATGGGTAGATTGCCCCCATGTTCGTCGGAGTCTGTGTTGATGAAGAGAATTTGGACGGTGTCATCCTTGTTCTCTTCAGTGATTCTATCATCCGAAGATAAAACCTCTGAAGGCAAGACCGGGTCAACTGCCGCCTCGACCTTTTGACTTTCGTCTGGTATGGATTCAGTTGGTTTATCTTCAATTATAGGCGCTTCAGCCGACCACCTGAGCGGGCCAGCTGGATTCTCAACTAGTGACGGACTCGGAAAGAGTTTTTTATATCCAGGAGGAAGTCGTAACGGTGAAACCAGACAATCATCCAAAACTCTTTTAGCTTCGTCTAAGAAGGGACAATGGTGGAGGGCATGATTGCCTTCGCACAGTTTACAAGGAAATCTAGCTTTCCCTTTCAGTCCTGGGGCTTCACTTTCACTAGTTGACGGTGTGCTTTCAACATGATCACCAGAGGTTGATGACACCGGATTGTGCAAACGAGGAGACCAGTCCCTTAGTATCCGGGGGATGTAAGGACAATCTCTGTGAAAGTGGTCTCCTTTGCAAATGACACATGGCAATTTAGGCCTGGTCGGTGCAGTGTGTGGATTTTCGTTAGACGACACTCGTTTTCCCCCATTCGCCTTTGGCTCCTTCTTCTTTTTCTCTTTCTTCTTCTTTTCCTTCTTCTCCTTAGGAACTTGGCTTTTAGCTTTACCAGTTCCATCAATCGAAGAGGAAGGAGGAGAGGAAGAATTAGAGGAAGTAGAAGGCTGGTGGGTAACTCTAGACTCGTCTAATTGCTGATTCGATTGTTCAGGAATAGTGGTGTTCTGAACGACATTGGTTGAGAAGAGCCATACTGGCAAGCCAATTGTCAGTCATGGAAGCGACAATGTGGCCATATGGGGCGCACCAACATCTCCCTAAGAGGAGAAGGGACTAGGATTTCCACCAAGGGGAATTCCTTGGTTGGTAGGCTCCATTTTCTCAACCCAAAATCAATGTAGGAAAAGGGTATGAATATTCCGTTTAAAATAAATTTTAACACGCTTTGACACAACTTGTTTTTTCAGTTTTTAAGAGTCGAGAAAAAACAAAAGATGACTCTAGTCTCCTTCGATTTTTAATGAGCCTGAAGTGACAAGTGCTTAGATGGACCTTTTCCATTAAGGAGTCTGAAAAGGAATGAAAGGGACTGCTCTGGAAGTCTAGGTAGAGGGAGTACCAAACCAATCGCAAAACTGCAGAATACTTTTTACGGTACGGCAGTCAATCTTCCCGAATGCTGTGTTCAGTGCATTGCGATCAGTAGGGCGGCTGACACGGCTTCCTATGGATAAAAGGTTTTAAGCCTATAGGGGTCTTCCAATATATACTCGACGGTACGTGGGAGCACAAGTCCGTACTGGCACTTATCGTCTCAAAGTGGAGGAATCACCCGACCATCAGTGAGGACAACAGTTACCAGGCTTTACGATGCCGGAATACGTCTCTAGTCTAGACCTCTAAATGTTGTGCGTTAAGTTCCAAAGGGTTGTTAAGTTCATTGAGTTTATTTTAAGTTGATCTTTCTTATGAAGTTTTCCTTTTGGGATCACCACGAGATGTAGATGTAATTCCTAAAATGCAATCTAAAGATGATAAACAAACTTTTATCTCTTTTCAGCAATGAAAATCCTAGCTACTAAGGGAAAAGAAAGACACAATCTTTTCGCAAAGAGCAAAGAGCACACTATAAATGCACTTTCCTAAATCAAGCCAAACAGACTGCCAATATGCAAATGCACATGCATGTGTTTTGTTTTTCACTTTCTTAATATTGATGCCTAAAAAGAAAGTTGTTGTACAAATCTGAATTCACTTTCAAGTGAAAAACACAAACAAGCTTCTTTTCGAAATCAAAAGGTAGAGACGATTACGACACTTTATGATTTTGAAATAAATACTCGTTTCGACACTAGAAAGTCACAAATTCAAACCAGAGGTGAAAGTAAAAGCATAATCGACTGTCAACAGCAAATAAAATTTCTCCTATGATCAAAATCGACACTTGCGACAGATCTGAATCAAAGGACGCCAGTATGACTATTCGACTTTTGCAATGGAAAACTGTAAATGACGTAACAAACACACAAAAACATCTACAGTTTCTTTTATACAACTGAGGCGGAATTAAAGCAAGGAGAAGGGGTTTTTAAACAGACACATACACTGATCACAGGCTGCAAAAATCAGAGACAAAACTGAAAAAATTGAGCAAAGAACCTCAGCTGCACAAGGCTAGGCTTATCAGCGCACCTGTTACATAGAGAAACTGGATTGCAACGCAGGTTTCCCTCTTGGGAACTGCGCTGAAATGCAGGAACTCTTCACAGTACCTGCGCTGGGGCAGAAACGAGAATTCTATCTGGGTTCTGGGTCACGGTTTGCAGTTTAATCTATGGTTTTTGGCCGAGTAAAAGCAGTCAGTAATGCACAATCAGAGGGTAGATCTAAAGAAGGTCTAAGAGCTATCACAAAGGGCAATAATATCATTTGTGAATCAGCTGTTCAAATCATAAATAGATCCAGTGAATGGATTGAAGCAATAGATGTCTACTTTGCATTTGTTAATGGCAAATGCAGTTCGATTCGCTACTTCTAAGTTTATGAAACAAACAACAAGAGAAACACAAACAAACTAACTAGACAATCGTCCCCAGCGGAGTCGCCATTTTGTTAACGGGAAAAGTGTCTATTCAGAACGACCCTATCCCACTAAGGTGTGACAGTGACCTTAGAAACAAACAGATAAAACTACTTTTGTATTCTTCTTTATGAACTATAAACAAAGAGAAATAGGATGAACCAACCTGTGTCTTGCGCTAGTCCTTTGATCCAATCTCTCTCCTCTTTGACAGCTTCCAGCTACCTGCTCCCTTACTTTCCCAGCTTCACCAAGTACCTGCAAGATCACAGAAGAAGGAAACTATACAAAGACATGGGTTTATATTCATAAAAATCTTAGGATCAGATTTAAGCTAAACATACAAATGTAACAAACATCAATGATACACAAGCATGTAGGAGAAACTCAAATAGTTTTATTGATATAACAAGAAGATCCGGGAGGAGTTACAACCGATGATTCCTGATCCAGCATCAACCTCCCAGCAAAGAAGCCCCCTCTTCACCTCCAACAAAGCATAAATCACCCAATACTCTGATATCTATCTCAAAACTAACAGCAATTCTCTGCAATGTACAAAATTCCAGGCCCTGGATCTCTGGGATGAGGGATCCATATATAGATGTATGCAAGGAGTATGAGTCAGCTTATGATTTGACTAGTGTCTTCTCTCTGTCAGTTCTTGCTTCCACTTGGAGACTGAGAGCCTCTTACTCATCCTTGGTCGAACTCAGTGAGGCAAGTGTCATTGGAGAATATTCTGGAAGCTTCCATTGTCTTTCCACCTCGTGGAATGACACTGCCATTTTTCATTTCCCACTCAACGCACCCTGGTATTGCATTTAGGTGCGTTGCAACACACCTAGCTAGTGTATTTGGGTGCTATGCAATGCAGCTAGCCAGTGGAGCAGCTGAAATGATCCTGATTTGACTGATTCTGAGCAGTTTCTGGTGGAGAACTTCTGGGAGAAGCTGTAATTTGCTGACCTTGTTCCTTTAGGGGTCAGAAAAACACTTCTAGGGACTTAGGATCCCTTGGTTTATGGACATTTCATGCTTATATCTGTAAGGCACAAAAATGTCTATAACACACCGTCGGTCCCTTTACCAAGTGGGGTATTTATTTTACAACTTGTAATCTGCCTTCAGCAGCGAATCACAAGTACATTATCGTGGCTGTAGACTACTTTATGAAGTGGGCTAAGGCCATGCCCACTTATAAGAACGATAGTGACACGGCAGCTTTGTTTCTTTTCAATCAGGTTATCTCAAGATTCGGTACCCCAAGAGAGATTGTCACTGACCATGGCAGTCATTTCCAGAAGCAACTAATGTCCGAATTGGCTCTTAAATTAGGTTTCCATCAGGAGCATTCGTCCCCTTATTATCCTCAGGCCAATGGATAGGTCGATGCAGTCAATAAAAATCTTAAGACGATACTCCAACGGACAATCGATAAAAATCGGTCCAATTGGCACATTATGTTGTATTTGGCTCTTTGGGCATACCGAACCTCCGTCAAAACGGCTACTAGTTTTACTCCTTTTCAGTTGGTTTATGGGATGGAATCTATCTTTCCAGTTGAATGTGAAATTCCATCTCTTAATTTGGTTGTTGAGCTTCTTCCTGAGACTTCGAGTCTCGAAGAGCGCCTAGTTCACTTGGAACATCTCAATGAGCAGCGTCGAGATGCCGCCACGATGAATGAGGCCCATAAGAAAAGGGTTAAAACGCAGTATGAAAAGTCTGTCCGTCCTCCAGTCTTTTAGGAAGGTGACCTTGTCCTGGTCTATGACCAAGATAAGGACGCCTTGGGGGCAGGCAAATTTAAGCCTATGTGGTACGGTCCTTTCATTATTAAACGAGTTTTAGAAAAAGGATTGTATGAGTTAATTGATTTCGAGGGAAACAAGATGGCGGAGCCCCAAAACGGGCTCTACCTAAAGAAGTACTTTCCTTAGTTTTGACCAGGCAATGGCTTCTTTGTATTTTATGTATATTTGTACATATATCATCGAGAGTTTTCTGATATCAGCACTTTTTGGTCTGCTGTGGCAGGTGTTGATGGATGATTTGGTCTATTTTGGGTTCGCCGATGGTGCTAGTCGGCACACTTGGAATCTTGCTTCCGCAGCTTGGGTACTCTATTATCCAACTGGTCAATTGATGGTATCAAGAGGCGTGTGCATCGGTCCTGCTTCAAACAATATGGCCTAGTATACTGCTGTTATTAATTTATTATCCTAGGAAATCTCTCATGGGATCGACTCGTAGGTAGTATATCTTGATTCTCAATTGATAGTGTCTCAATTAAATAACACTTATCGGGTACGGGATCCATCTTTATATTGCCAGTATTTAAGGGTGAGGTTGTTGCAAATATCATTTACTTATATTAATTATTTGCATATTCCAAGATCTCATAATTGGTTAGTTGATTCTATCGCTAATCAAGCATTAGACTGGCATATTAATCATTCATCACAATAAAATCAAGCATCAAAAATTCAAACTGTATATATATATATATATATATATATATCTATATATATATATATATATATATATATATATATATATATATATATATATATATATATATATATATATATGTATATATATATATGTATATATATATGTATATATATGTATATGTATATGTATATGTATATATATATATATATATATATATATATATATATATATATATATATATATATATATATATATATATATCGTAAAACGTCTCGAGTGTACATATGTGTGTCCAAAAAATATACAAAATTGGGACTCAAATGCCCATAATCATGTCCGGCATATCTAATGCCTCGGCTCAGGATGAGCATCTAAGTATGTCACTATAGCATTGGCCACGCGCCGAAAAATGCGAACCCAGTCACGTGGCATGCCAACCACATGACGCTGCATATCCTCAGGAAGGTCCTCTATGACGGCCATCGGTACTCGACAGCTCAATCTCGCCAAGTGTCGCTGGACGTTGTTTAGAGTCCGTTCTGTATCAGCAGCTGCCTCTTCGGCTCCTCGGCCGCGCCGTCCATGCCGCGGGAATCCATCTGGTCGTACCGGCCCAATGTCTGGAACATGATCATCATATCAGTCATTTGAATCTCATCAAAAAATATTTTTCAAAATTCATCATTATATTTGAAAAATCCAAAAAAAAAAATCAAAAAATCAAAAAATCTTACCAATCTCGCCCCATGCTGCATTCGGTGGTAACACTAGATCAAGATCTCCTCGGAAATCCAGCCCAACATAGGGGTAGTCATCTACGGCGATGATCTGCTGACCCCACCAGGTGAAGAAGTCATCATCAAAGGAAATCCTTCGGACCTCCCCACCCCCCAGACGTTTCATCAGATCAGCCCACCGGCCCATGCGTGGATCGCGTGGGGTGCTAATGGAAACTGCTACCCTGGGGCGAAGTGCGGGAACCTTCTCTTCTCGAAAAAGAAAGTACATAAGATGCTCCCATATCCAAAGTTTTTAGTCTGACCCCTCCTGATAGAAGTGAGCTGGCTCTTCATGTTGGCCAGAAGAGGAGTACACCAGTCAAACACAGTAGTGAGACAGTCAACTGCCACGCTCATGTTTTGCCGTGATGCCTGATGCAGAGAGGATGATCCGTTCACCCGAGCCATGGTAAACAGGATTATCCTAAGTGATAAACTCGCCACATGTGTGATGGAAACCTGGCTCCCAACCTTCTTGGGATGTCCCGGGCAGTATATCTATACATAGTCCTCTATCGAGAGGGCACTCCGTATCCTGCCTCGGGACTGTACTACCTCTCCCCTTCGGGAAAGGCCCGTGATAAAATAGATATCCTCCACTTCTACCCTGAGCGGCATTTGATCGATCACAAAAGCTTCCTCATCGACATCCCAATAATCAATGAGCATCTCAAGCAGACGCGTGTTCGCTTTCATATTTGGCAATTTCAAAAATTTAAGCAAACCGCATCCCCGTAGGGCATCTAATGCTTCTGGACTGTTCATAACTTCACTGTCTACCGCTGCATGCTCTCTTTCACGCCACGTGACAAGCATCCTGAGAAAAAATTGATTCAAAGCCGTTAGTTTTCGTTTAAAATGGTTCGCGGCGTATACGCGAGTTCCTGTGCACACAGTCGAGTATAGGGCCCGCGTGTACGCGGGTTCGATATTACCAACCCGCGTATACGCCACGAGGAAATTTTGGACAAAAGTTCAACGGTGAAACCTCAAAAAAAATCCTAAAACTTGTCACAATCAATTGCAAGCTAAGTATAAGAGTTACCTGGAGGTTTTCGACGAATTTGAACGGTTGAATCTGGCTGTGGGAAGTTTGCTCCTTTTGCTCCAAATCTTTTGCTCTCGAACTCAAATGGTAAAAATGGTGAGTCCAAAATGCTTTTTATAAGTTTTGAAAATGCAAAATTGTTTCAAAATTTTATTTTGTTTGGCCTCATGTGACTTTTAACTTGGGAGCTTGGAATGTCAAGATTGGTCTGTTTTTCAGGACATTTTGGACGATTTTCAGTTTCGAGGTGGTTCCATGACTGCTGACCCGTCATAGCAGGTATCGTGTTCTCACTGGCATATAGGTTAGGGACACCATTTTTTCCGTTGCATTATGCATACTAGCCTCCATTTGACCGACACCTCTGCCATATGGTCGACCCCATCGTGTTATGGTGCGTAAGCCATCTTCACTCGCCGATTCTTTAAATCGTGACACGATGGTAGAGCCATCCTTTACATGGGCATCCTAGTTAGCACCTCACTAACATTTGTTGCCCATGCTGCTCCGTTTTGAGTAGGCTTGGGAGTCCTCTGTAGTCCTGCCATGACTTATGCGTTGAAGACTCATTCCTCTTAGTTTCTCCGCTTTGTTCTGGCCATATACCTTAGAGGCTCCTTTGTGTTGAGTTGTACTATTGCATTGCATGTTGACCACTTGCACCTTTTGGCCTAGAGCCGGCTTCACTTGGACTCGTGTTTAAGCCAACTTTTGACCATGACATCTGCAAAATCAACCTTGCATACCCTTGACTTCTACAGCTTGACACACCTTGACCCGTGGAAAGAACATACCTTTGAGTGTCACTGACCAGTTTTCACCTCCCTGCATTGAGCATAGGAATGTTCCTTTCCCAGGAACTAGATCATCTGTTTCACCGACACTCGTTCTTTCCAAGGTACCATAGCATTCTTTTATTCTTTTTTCGGCTTAACAGAAAAAGACAAAAAAATTAAATATTCCAAAAAGAGCGGGAACGGGACATTATTTCCATTTATTGTTGGCAGCTAGAGTCAGTCGTGTCGCCCTTGAACAAAGCACTCAAAACAAAGTCTCCTCCGTATGGGTGGGATTTAGTTTGACTTAGGTACGCCATAACCTTGTTATAGAGTCAGTTCTCCCCCGATTGGTTATTTCTTCCAATCATATGGAGGGTTCGCTCGTGCCTCCTGCATGGCGAACTTATACAGAGTCATCATATGCTGCCATATAGTCACATTCAGTCGTGCTTTTGTTCAAGGGAAGTTAGCCTGAGTCGGCCTCTCTGCGGTATCTCTTGACTCATTTTTCAGTCGGCCATCCCTGGTTGTCAGTGTCATGTCTATCATCACATCAGTTATATTGGTCCTTTACTCGTGCCGGTTTGAGAAGGTCCCCATTGACTTCTTGCTGGCGGGTCTTGTCCTTATCGACGACGACATCTTGCTCTGAGGATAGGCCTAGAGCTGCACCCTGGCCCAATTCTCATTATTGATAGGTTACCTTATGCTCAGCATCGATCAGTATCATGGGTCTTTGACTGAGTGGTTTCCCTTGTGTTCGACATCAGCTTACATTATCACACATTGGGATTCGTGCAATACCTTAGTTTCCATTTGACCCTATTGGTGGATACCTCGCCTCTGTGTCAGCTTTCATTATTGGTTGGTTCAGAGGGTTTCTGTCGTGCGCTAGCCACATCTTGTGTATGCCAGAAACGTACTTCGGTTGGGTTACTACATCTTTTTCGTCCGATTCCTTCCACATTATTGGCCTACGGGTTACACTCGCGCTAGATTGATGAAGGATGCCTTAATGCCTTCCTTCTAGCAGATCTTTCCCTATCGACTCCGACTCATTGCTCTGGGGCAAAGATCTAGAGTCCATTTGGCAGTACCTTGGGGTTTGCAATCATTAGTGGCAGATCCTTCGCTATTGACAGTGGGAAACCATCATTGTCTCCTGATCGATAGATTCTTACAGGTGTTCGACTCCAGCTCATCTATTCACACTTGTTAGATTGTACTGGGTACCTTGACGCTCATTATCATTATCGGTGAGTAGTCTCGCGTTTGTTAACAGTATACATTAATGACCGGTAATCAAATGATTTCTCACATGGTCGACTTCAGATCATTTATTCCCATGCTGTAGAAATGTACCACGGCGGTTGGTGAAGACCTCAGGTTGTATCAGCATTCATTGGTTCACTTGACAGTTGCTCCTGTTGCTGCTAGTTGATACCACTCCACTTCATATGTTGCAATCAGTCATGGCGACATTCTATATGCTGGCACCTGAGTTTGCAGTGTAGTACCATCCTATTCCATCATGTTCAGTTGGTACCTTTTGGGATCAGTCTTTGATATTAGTGATCCGTTGCATCTTTCAACATCATTGACAGTCTTATATGTGATATTCAGACATGTACTTGTTCATTATGATCAGATGATCCATTATGTATCTTTCATTTATTTATACTTGTATACTTAGTGGATCCGCTTGTACCTGATATGCAAACATGCTTTACTTTTTCTGAGCATGGGTATGCCCACCTCAGACAGTGTTTCTTTCTGATCTCCTTTGGTGGCTTGGCAGGCTGAATTCTAGTGAAGTCCTCCTCGGTTTTTGACAGACTTCCTGTCCATGTACTCGCATAAAATATTTCGGCCATCATGTACCCCTTCTGACCTCATATATTAGGGGGCATCTGTTATAGCTCCAAATCTCACTCTTATGGTTTGTGATGCTGTACTCATGGCCTAGGGCAACCCCTCCTTCCAGACCTGGTCGTCAAATTTAAAAAACAGTGTTTTATCCCTTATACGCGACATTGCCCTGAGTTAAACGCGTGTATACGCAGGTCTGTGTATAGCCAACCCGCGTGTATGTATTAAAACACTTAAAAAAATATAAAACTCCTCATTTTCGGGCGGAGATCGTGGGTTTTACCTGCTGATCACCTGTTAGTGCCCGTGGCCCAACTGTTCCCAACCAACTCCTAACTAAAAAACTACTTTGGAGATGGTATAAAAAGACCTCAAAGGGAAGGCCTAAGGGAGGAGAGAATAGAGAGAAAGGTTATTATGCTCAGATTTTTCCCTTGACCAGGTCTGAAGTCCCTTGTGCCTTCCGCACTTCCCCCATTTTGTACAGGAAACCTTTGTTTCCTTGTGTGTTGGTGTTCATCCACCATTTATGACATCATGGAGAGAGTCATGGAAGGAGTTTTGTTAGAGGCTTGAGGCTGGAACGGATCCAGAAGGAAGCTTTGCTTGGAGCCTGCTGAAGGTGATTCAGGTGAACATATTCCTTTTTATGTACTTTATTTGTCTATAATAAAAGAAACACATGTCTTGGTTCCTGAAATGAATCTTCTTTATGTTAATGATAGTCATGTTTAGAATTCATATGTAAATGGTTGTTTGGATTTCATAACTAACTACCTTTCTTTATAACATGAATATGGTTTCTTTATAAGTTTTGTCCATGTATTGTTGTGTTCTTTGAATTGGTTGTTTTGCAGGACAAAAGAGAAGAAGGGAACTCCAAGAAGGGTTTGGACCCTAAAGGCCTTCTCAAATGTAGGACCAAAGGTACGTACCCTTATCATAGAATTTGCTTACTATAGCATAATGGTTGTATGAATGTATGTTTCTTTGACTAGATAACTTTCAGTCTACTAGGGTTTCAACCCAAAAAGCCCTAGGGGAGTAATTCCCTCTACCAAGGAACGAAAAGAAGCTGAAGTTTCAAAGGGAGAAGCAGCTACAGGAGCTCCTGTAGGAATTCATGTAGCAGCTGATCCCATTAAAATCCAGCATCAGAACAAGAAGGTGCAAATATGAAGATTGAAGAAGACAACTGAAGATCAGATCCAGCGAGAGAGGAACCTGCACAAAGCATAGCCACTCATCAACAAGAAGACAGCATGCATCAAAGGAACCAAAGGCATGCAGTAGAGAGAGAGAACCACAGCACCTCACAGCAAATGCATTCGGATCTCAGGTAAGTAACTAACCCGCTCCTCTATTTGCATTTGTGTAATTAGAAGGCATGCAACAGCAACGAGATGGTTAAGGTTGAACGAGGGAAAGTTAACTGGGCCACCTTCATCTAGTTGACTCCACTCATCTGAAGATGTCACCCACACGTGCGCACAGTCAACTCAAAAGGAATGTAAAGGACAGGTAGTGGAGGCAGTGTGAACTCCGATGAAATCATGTGGAATGATTATGAGGGAAGGGCCATGATGAAAAGGTAGGTGGGGACCAACGGTCCTAATATGGCCAACGTACACTTGGCCAGCTCACCCTCCATCACCGAAAATATCCATAAAAAGCAATAAGTACTCCTCCCTGAGCACTCTCACCACCTTTTCCTTCATTCTCTCCTCGAAACTCCGCTCTTGCAACCTTCTTGTGCCCCCACATCCTTGAAACCATTGTTCTCCATTAATATCTCCCATATCCCTGCTCTCAGCATTTTCTATAGGAGCACTTACAGGTTCTACAAGAGAACCTACAATATTTCTACAGGAGAACCTACAGGAATTCTACAGGAGGGCCAGTAGTCTCCTACAAGAGGGACAGTGAGTTGTTTTGGAGAGGGAAAACACGGGTTTTAGCACAATTCTTAGGCTGAAGAGGTAGGTTCTTGGCATACCTCCATTGAATATCAAAATATGCAAGCAGTGGTTTAATTTTGGGGAGGAAATAAAATTTTTAGGTGGAGGAAAATCATAGAAGAATTGCTGCTTATTTCTTAAAAAAACACAGTTTCTCTGTCTCTCTATTTTTCTTCAAAAATTGTTCTCTCAATTTCCATATTTGGTTTTCTAGGGAAGCATAAACAAAATGATAGGATTTTTTATGAGTAAGGGGCCCACCAACTCCTCCAGGATCCATGCACATCCCCAAGTAGTGGACATATTCACAAGAGCCAATTGGATGAACTTTTTTGAGAAATTCTGAGGGTTTGATGAGGAAATTGCTCAAGAACTTGCCCACTCTTTGGCCCCTCACACCAGAACACATGCCACTGTCACCTTTAGAGGCCTTTCCATGGAGATAACCCCTGAATTTGTCAATAGGGTCACTACCCTTCCTCTTGGGTTGCCTTGGAGTAAGGATGAAAAACCAATTGTCCAGGCTAGCCAGAAAAACTTCTTCCAAAACAATGAAACCCCTGTAGAAGATAAAAATGGCATAAGAAGGGCTAGCATACCATGTTGGCATTATGATTCTAGTTTGGCTCTATGTTACAGGTGTTGTACTTGATGGCAACTCTCTTAAGTGGCAATGCTCTGTTCAGGCTCTCAAAATGTTGGAAAATAAGAGGTACGCAGGTACACCGTACAAAAGCTGTGGACCCGCAGGAATATCATAGAATAAGTGCGTACATACCCGCAAGTAACCCGTTCATGAGGTGCGGACCCCCAGTTCACTCACTTCAAGGCATAAAAGCGCGCTCACGTGGGGTTTCTTATGTTTGGCCCGTGGTATTTAGCCCGCCGTTCTTGATTCTATGGTTTTGGCCCGTGGTATAGGATCTAATTTAGCCCTGGTTTGGGTCCCTTGTATTGGTTATTGATGGTTTTGCCCCATGGTGTGAATAAGGGCTTGACTATAAATAGGGAAGGAGATCACTTGGCTAATGTATCTTTTGCAAATGATATATCTTAAGATCTGAAATATTGGGTTATCGGTTTAAAAGCTTGATCTATATAAAAGTGAAGTTGAAAGTGAATCTATGAAGTGTGATCTCTCGGGCACATGATCAGATCTGGTCATCTGACTATTTGTGGCACACTCGTGGACTGCCAATTCGGTCCTAATCAGAGGTACGCAGGTGATTAACGGTGCAAGTGCGGGGGTACGCACAACAGAAGAAGGCTCAGTGCGTGGGTACGCAGAGCAGAAGAAGGCGCAGTGCGTAGGTACGCAGCGCGACAGAGGTTCAGGTGCGGAGGCACAGTGAAAGTATGCGGCGCTACAGAAGCCGCAGGTGCGTAGATACACGGCGCGATAGCATTTGAGAGTGCGTGGCCACAGTAGTAGTACGCGGCGTGATAGAAGCAATGGGTGCGTGGGCACAGTGAAGGTACGCGACGCGTCTAAAGGAACAGTGCGTGGATACGCAGTGCAGTTCAAGGATATCTGCAGGTATACGCATAGGTGCAGAAGGTGAAGTGCGTAGCAACGCATGCCAGATAAAGAAAAATTGCGTATCTGTCTTAAGGCATTTATTTGACTGAATTTTCTCTGTTGATAAGGTGTTCTGGGTTTAGTTTAGTGTTACTATTGATCTGGTTACTGCAGTTGACTGGGTGACTTTCTTGTACTTGATGATCATTTGATGTTCATGGATCTAGTTTGAAAATTTATGAAAAGTGATCCTTGAAAGAAAAGAAGTAAGGGGTTGTAGCTCCCTTCCAGGAGAGACTAGAAAACTAGAGAGAGAGTTGTAGCTCTCTGCAGGTTGCAACCTGCGTACTGGTAAAGGACTGCACCAGTACAAAATTATTGTAAAAGGAGTTTCTAATTTGAAAAAGATAGAGACATATTGCAGCAGGTGGTTTTCACCCACATTGGGTTTCCACCTTATATCTGGTGTTCTTTGGTGTGACTATCTGTTTTTCTTGTTCATGCTCATTATTTTATGGTACTGACATACAAAAATAATTCAAAGTATAAATAAGGAAGATTTGTTAAAAGAACTTGATAATACTGATTCACCCCCCCTCTCAGTATTATTTCCAACATACCATATCCTTGGGATGAGGTCAGCTATCAAATAATCAAGTATATTTCCTGTGAGGGGAGTACAACATTGTCTATGGTTACCACTTTAGAATCATGCATGAATTAAGGTATGGCATGGACACTCCAGCCCCTCAAAAGCTTAGCATCCCCTACTTCCTCCTATAGTCCCTCATTGACTCCAGTATTAAAGTAAAAGTAGGAAATCCAGAGCAGCTAGCTCACCATGGGTTAATCAAAATTTTAGTGGAAGAATCCCTTCATACATTTACACTCCCTATAGCATGGGAAATATTCCGAAACATGACTGTTGAAGATGACATAAAGACCCTGACCTATGATATTAGCCCTACTGGTAGTGAGGAGGAAGAGTAGCAAGGGGGAGAAGGTGAAGAAACTGGTGATTTAGAGGAACAAGAAGGGAAGAAGGGAGAAACCAAAAGAGAGGAGGAGAAAGTTGAAGAAACAAAGCAAACAGAGACAGAGAAAGAGACAGAAGGAGGATAAAAAGGGGCAGAAAAGATAGAAGTGTCCCCTAAGACCCTAGAAAGAGAAGCAGTAGCTACTCTCACTACCCTCATCACACCAATTAAGCCAAAACAGAAGAGGAAGAGGAAGACCTCAATGTATTTCAGAGCTAGGAAGAGCACAAGAATCAAAACAGGGAAACCCCAGCCTTCTTCAAAAGTGCCAATTATTATTGAAGATTCACAGTCTGCCCAAGGAAAGGAATCCCCTTCTAAGGCACCTATAACTTATGAAAAGGGGGACTCCTAGATCTCCCACATGGAAAGAAAAAGTAGAACTACAGGACTCAAAAACAGTCCTACAGGAGGCATAGACTGTTCTATAGGATACCCTGTCAAAACTACAGGAGACCCAAAAACTTGAAAAAAGGGTATGAGGACAGCCACGGGGAAAGGAGGAAGCAACAGAGGCACAAGAACCTGATCCCTAGCCTAGTCTTGGCTCTTACTACAATCTTCTCGAGGGGGGAAGAATCATTCCACAAAAATTTACAATTCCACTATTCTTTGAATTAGAGAAAGAAAGAATAAGGACCCATAGGTGGATGCAAATAGCCAAATCCAAGGTATTTGAGGATATTGGCCATATAGAGAACAAACTCAGAGAAATGGGCAGAGAGATAAGTGTTGTCAAACACAGGGAAGCAATCACAAGAAGTCACCTTGAAACTGAAAATGAATTGCTAAGAAGACAACTGCAAGAGAAAGAGACCCAACTGGCATGCATGGCTAGCTGTTCCATGGAGGAATTGCAATGTAGGACACCAGCAAAATCCTATGGCATGTATCTCAAGGACCAATGGATGCAATTTCAGATAAAGACTTTGGCACAAAGAGGCACAATGCCTTTCCAAGATTACAGGTAGTTTATGGACCTATGTGACCAAAGCACATTAGAAGATAAGGTAAAGATGGTAGAATTCTATCTGCATAACATGGCCCTCACAGAGATGAATGTGTGGGATCCCAATGCTAGGCTAGGGGACTTGCAACTAATTGCCATGGCCTCATCGATGAACCATGAAGAGTTAAGGGCAGTAGAAATAAGAAGGTTGATAATAAGGAACAGAATGAGCCCTTAATGATCATAGCTGAGCCATCAGACCCCATGGCACTTATCAGCACACATAACTTGCTTGCACATAATCCTCAGATTGCCCCTAGATATATCAGTGATCAGGCACAATCCATTGCACATTTCGAGGATATGGAAAGGTTACTTGGGGATGACTGTGTGCATGCATGTATGAGGAGATGGAAAACCTTACCACACAGTTTGCAGATCAAGGAATATCATTCCCCAATGAGGATGAAAGAGGAATTAAGGAGAGTGCCAATGTACAAGCGCTCCATGCAGAGGTTGAAGGTCAATTGGATTGGCCTCAAATTGAGTCCTCCACTACTGCTAGGAATGCTAGAAGGCAGAAAAGAAGAAGATGAGCAACAAAAGTGGGAAGAGATAGACAGGGAGGCAGGATTCTATGACAAGGAAGAGGAGACCACATCAGAAGCATGCGATGCTAGGGAGGCCACCAGGGCCATAAAAGATGAGGAGATGGACTAAGTTGCTCAGAGGATGAGCAACACTTTCAGTATGGGGGTGATGATGAGCCTCATAAATGGGTAATTATATGGGCTCATTTTACCTCCTAACCTATTCAAATCAACCATTCTCTTAGTTTATTGTATGATTTTCTAATTATATTTATGCTTATAGAGTGAGTTGAGTTAGTTATGATGCCATGAGGTCTAATGTGTGTTTAATGCAAATTATTGATGAATTTTGTGGTCAAAGTCAAGGATCCAGTGGACAAATGGCAGCAATAACTCGAAGTGGAAAAAGGAGAGGACTTATAGGAGGGAATCCCCCTCATTTATTACTCCCCACTTCAAATTCCCCTACATTCAGCTCGGAGTACAAGCAGCCAAGTCATGCATTAGCAGGCAGCCGAGCAAGTGGAGGATGACTGATGATTATCTCGAGCTTTGGGAGCCAAGCCTACCTGATTTTAAGGAAGTTGTTGGTAGCTTCATTTGTATAAGTAGAGAGGCCTAGGGCCTCACTAGGGTTGTATTTTTGTTGGATTTTTGCTTATGTAAACTCTACTCAACTTCGAGCTTATTATTTTGTGACAGTTTCATGTAATTCTGCTCTTGTTTTGGAAATAAAGATGGAATCATTTTTTAGCTAGCACTGAGTTACCTCAGAGGACTTAAACTCTTGGGTTAGGGTCCAATCCAAGCATCCAAGCTCCTCTTTACTTGTATTTGTATATTTCATTTCAGTCTGTAGATTAGGTTGTTGTTAGATGCATTTCTTTTATGGTTAAGAATAGGTTGCTTTTGATGATTTATTAGTTTGCTTCCATTTGTGCTTTCTATAGAAGATTAAGTAGTGATAAAGAAAATATTCAAAAGGCTAGCAATAGTGCCTTGGCCTCTCTTCCTCCCTTTGGGACAATGATTTGAGGCAAATACCCTCTTGCTGCCCCAAAAACACAAATTTTCCTCATTCATAGGACTTCTAGTGTTTGTAGCTTTCTAGTTGGTTCATAGTCTAGTTTAGCTTTGCTTCAAAACTTCTCCATCATGCTCATTTCCTTATTTTCAAAAGTATTCTTTCATGCTTTATTTTCCTACAATGGTTATTAGCATTTCCTTTCATAGATCGTAGTTTACTTGATGCAAAAACTCTGTTTTTTTAGATACACTTATTTCCTTGCTCACTTAATCTCATTGGTTGAATGTTAGTTGTTTATGCAGCAAATACCTTCTAGCAGTAGGCCAGCCTATCATCCATCCCATCCTCCATCTGATCCATGCCCTACAGGTCGCCCAAGTCTCCCTCAATTCTTCCTTAGTTTCCTGCATTTTCCATAGACTTTCCTCCTCTATCCTTGAGAAAATCCAATCATCTTTCTCTCTCCTAATGATTCTTGGTAGAACCTAGGTGCCTTAACACTTAATTCCAACCCTCATCTACCTTTTCCACCCACTCTCACACCCTAAAAGTAGCCAAAACTGCTCTCGGCCTCCTCCTGTAGGCCTCCTGTAGAACGTTGTTTTTCCTCTTGTAGATTTCTTGTGTCCTCCTGTAGAATTTCCTGTAGGCTTTCCTTTGAAGGCCGAGTTTGGGGAAAGCCTCCAGGAGGCTACCTGAGACCTCCTAGGATCCATCCACACCATCCTACATCCTCTCAAGTCTCAAAACCACCCTCCAACGCCACCTATTCACTGCACATTCACAAACAATAAATTACATGCATGACAAATTCACATAAAAATCCAAAAAGATGTTTTTTTCTCATTTTCTTCCATAAATAGTTCAATTAGATGTTGTTTACTTCCTTGAATAGGTAATGGAATTCTTTCCATGGTTTTCATAAAGCTTTCTACAAATGTATGATTAGTTGGTTAATTATGATCTCCTTGGTTTGCTTTACGTTTCATTCTTCCTTTCTACAAGTAGAATAGCATCTGTAGAGTAATCTCTCTTTTTCCTTTCATCACATATAGAGCTTCTCTTGGAATCCATAGAAGTTGGCTTGAGCTCCTAGTGATCTTGCGCCAGTTGACCAAGTGACAACCTATAGTAAGAACTAGTACTTGTGCATATAGCACCGTCGCTTCCAATTTTGTTACGAACTACCAGGTTGATAAGAGTAAAGTAGGCAGCCCAGGAGTTGCAGCATTATTGCTGCAATACTGGTGCTCACCACTTTCTCTCTTTGATATATTTTTCATGCCATCTAGATCTCTGCTATTGAACTAGATTGGTTCTTTGCATTGCATCTTTCTTATCTCATCAAGTTCATTCAGTTGCTCCATTCTTTTTTTTTGTGCCTCTGAAAGATCAAGACCCAATTTGACTGTTGTCTTGAAAGTTTTGACTTGAAACTCAATAGGAAACAAGACTTTTTTTCCATAGAAAATCTCATAAGGAGTATGCCCTGTAGTATTTCTCCATGTGGTACGGTATACCCATAAAGCTTCTGGAAGCTTTTCTACCCAATCTCTTCTATGAAAATGCATAGTTTTGGTGAGATTTCCTTCAATGACTTTATTGGTCAACTCCACCTGTCCATTTTCTTGAGGATGATATGTAGTAGACTTCTGATGTTTTATTTTCTATTCGTCCATTATCTTATGTACCAACTTGAATGTGAATTGAGTACCTTTTTCTGTTACAATTTCTCTTGGGACACCAAAATGAGTAAAGATATCCTCGAAAATAAATGAAACTATAGCCTTTTCAGTAGCAAAAAGAAGTGCTTTAGCTTCTATCCATTTTGTAACATAATCATTACAGACAATAATGTACCTTTTTTGTCTCGAAGGTGGATTTGTTGGACCAACAAAATCCAGAGCCCATTTTTCAAAAGGCTCAATAAGTACCTCAAATTGTAGAGGCATCTCATCAAAAGGAATAGGTTTCCCCATCCTTTGACAACTATCACAACTCTTAACATACTCCCTAGCATCCCTAAAAAGGGAAGGCCAATAGTATCCTAAGAGAAGGACTTTGTATGAAGTTTTTTTGTCATCGAAGTGTCCTCCACAAGGCTCATTATTACAAGCTTTCGGTATCTATGGTACTTCATCTTCTTTAACACACCTTCAGATGATCAATTATTGCCTTGTTTTATACAGTTCTTCATTTATCCATGAATAAGATGCACTAATTTGAATTACCTTCCCTTTTTCTTGAGGAGACAAGTATGATGGTAATTTTCTTGTAGCCAAATAGTTAGAAATATCTGCAAACCATGGAGATTTAGTAGATACAGCAAAAAGATTTAATAGATACTACAAAACATATTCATTAGGAAAACTATCTTCTACAGGCATGTCATTGTTATCATTTTGAACCCTTGATAAAAAGTCAACAACTATATTTTTTTCCAAGTCGATCCAAAATAGTAATGTGAAACTCTTACAGCAACAACAACCATCTAGTGATTCTTCCATTAGTGATTGGTTTATTCATTAAGTATCTAATTGCAGAATGATCAGTAAGTACAAAAATTTCATAGCCAGTAATATATTGTCTGAATTTATTGATGGCATGAACAACAACTAAAACCTCCTTCTCTGTGATAGTATAATTTAACTCTGCAGGAGTCAAATTTTTACTAGTGTAATAAATGGCATATGGAGTTAAGTCTTTTTGTCCTAGTATAACTCCTAAAGTTGTGTCTGAAGCATCAGTCGAAATGTCAAAAGGTAATTTCCAATTTTTTCCTCTAAAAATGGGTGCTTCAGAGATTTTCTATTTTAATAACTCAAAGGCCTTTTGCAAATCAGAATTCCAATTTAATTCACAATATTTTTTGAGCAGTTTGAAAAGTGAAGATGCAATTTTTGTAAAGTTTTCTATGAATCTTCTATAATAACTAGTGAAACCAAGAAAACTTCTAACATCTCATTGACATGTTGGAATTTATAATTTATAGATAACTTCTACTTTAGATGTGTCCACTCTAATTCCATTCCCTGAAATATGGTGTCCTAAAACAATTCCCTCAGTGAACATCATAAAACATTTTTCATGGCTTAATGAGAGATTTACCTCTTTAGATCTAATGAGAACTTTTTACACATTTTTAAGAGATTCTTCAAAATAACTTCCATAAACTATAAAAACGTCCATATACACTTCCACACAATCATGAATTAGATCAGAAAAAATTCCTAATACTACTCTTTGGAAAATTGCAGGAGCATTACATAATCCAAAAGGAAGTACTTGGTAAACATAAGTTCCCCATGGGAAGGTAAAGGTAGTTTTATCTTGGTCTTCTAGGGCTACTTGGATTTGATTATACCCACTAAAACCATCTAAAAATGTAAAATATTTCATTCTTGCTAATGTATCTAAAACTTGATCTATGAAAGGGAGTGGAAAGTGATATTTTAAAGTGGATTTATTCAATTCCCTATATTCAATACACACTCTCCATTTTCCATTCATTTTAGGAACAATTACTGAGGGTGAAACCCACTCGCTGTCTGATATTGGATAAATGAAATTGGCATTCAACTGTTTTTGTACTTCTTCCTTAACAATCTCCCTTAGATTTGGATTCATTCTTCTTTGAGGTTGTCGAATTGGTTTGGCATTTTCTTCAATGTAGATATGATGTTTACAAGTATTAGGATCAATTCCCTTCGTGTTAGTATATTCCAATGCATAAGCAGGTGAATGTTCTTGTAACATCTTGATTAATTCTTTCTTCTGAAATCCATCCAAATTATTGTTGATATTCAAGATTTTTCCTTGAAATATTTCAATTGTAGAATTGCTAGATTTTTCCATAATGTTGGGATCGAGATCCCCCAAGGGCAGTTTTAGGGCTAAAAGCCCATGTTTTGTAATATTATTGTAAATACTCCACATTTTGTGGTCGCGGAGCACGAAGGTATTATGTGTCACAGAGGGTATTCCACCTTAGTGTTGTAAAGTAAAGTCGGTTGTAAGAGATCTATCCATGGTCTGCAGACCATGGGATTGTATAAAAAGAGTTCAGCTCCAAGGAGTTAGAGGCATAGAAGAAGTAAGAAAGTCATACCTTTAGAGCAAGAAGTCCAAGTCTTGGGTTGTAGCGTAGGTAGAGGCTCTGCAGCTGAGTGCACAGAGGCATAGGGTAGAAGTCCACAACTGAGTGCGCAAACCCCTGCAGTTATGTGCGCAGGGTGAACAGAGTCTGTAACACTTGGAAGATATTAATAAAAGGAGTTATCCTACAATTTCTTTGTATTTGTTTTGTTGATGGGTTTTTATATTTTGTGCATGAATTTCCTTCGTTGTGCTTCTATGTTGCGCGAATTAATATGGTTACATTGAATAATTAAACGTAATTACGAATATCTGATTACGTGGTGATAAACTTAAGTATTCGGCAAAATAAGAAAATCATTTAGGGTAATTGAGGAATCTGCACGGTGAATTTCCATAGCAGTGCGAAAGTACCTGAGCCCCAGGTTAGGGCCGCGTGAAGGTTGATCATATACTTTCGAAAAGGTATTGGAAGCCAGAATAGGGGGGTTTTCTTACAATCCCTAGAGCGAGAACACCTACGTGAAGGCAGGGATAAAAGAGATCAAATGACATCACAACCATCTCAGGGTGCGGAAACTTGGTTCCAGCATCCCCCCATACTGCTTCGAGTGAGACTTCGGTCCGCACTCCATGGGCTGATGCCGAAAGGGCCAGTAGTGTAGGGATTTGTTTGGCTAAATAATGCTAAACCTGGGTCAGGCCCCCTCAAGCCAACACATAGAACGCAAGGATAGTTGACGGGATGATAAATATTCAATATTGCATTGTTCTCGAAAATTTTGACAAGATACACAATATGATGAAGATTCATTATTTTCCATTAAATTTAAAATTTGATCTTCTTCATATATTTTTGAAGTAGAAAATATTGGTCTTATATCAAAGTCATCATCTATCCATTCTTCATTTTCAACCTCTACTGTTGTTTTTGCTGGTGGATATAGTGTGAATTTATTTGTTGTACTCCCATCAGAAATGAACATATCACTAGATCTACAACTTATGAAAGCATCAACTATAGCTAGCCATGGTCTTCCTAGAATCAATGGATGTCCTCCTAAGTTATTCTTGGGTGTTAAAATCATAAAATCAACAGGGTATTCCCAAGAATCTAAGGATACATATTTGCCTTCTAATACACCATCAGGTTTGATTACAGATCTATCTACCAATTGTAATAGTGTAGATGTATATTGAAGATTAGAAAGTTTTAATTGATTCATAGTTTGTTTACTCGTGATATTTATGGATGCTCATATATCAATCAATGTATTTTTGATCTCCACACCATTGATGTCTGTTTTCACATTGGGACTTCCTGGATCAAGATATTTCTTAATTGTTGTTTTACCCATCATGATATCTGTAATTTTTCCAGCTAGTCGAATTCTTTTGATTTCTTTCTTTTTCTTCAATGTATTTTTATGCTCAAGTCCCTAATTGTTTTTGCAAAAATTTGTATTTCCTTAATGGCTTGAAGAAAAGGAATCTTTATGAAAACATTCTTCAGTTCATCTAACATGTCGTAATTAAGCAATAATTTTTTTTTTTCTACCCCTTCATCACTTTTTAATCTTTGAGGGAAAGATGGTTTTGAAACAGATACTAAAGGTTGTTCCATAATAGGACTTGAGTTATTTGAATGTGCTGGAGTAACTTGTTTTTGAGTTTTTTTCTTTTTTATTAAGAGACTTTTCTTCTTCAAAGATATTTTCTTTTTCACGTTCTTGAATAACAACTGATGGGGACTTATTTTCTAATATTCTACCAGATCTAAGTTGAACATTTTTTAGATTTAGTGGAGTTATCATGTAGGTTTGAAATTTTTGTCCTTCCATATTGTAAATAGGTTGTGAATTTTTATTATTATTTGGATTTGGGAGTGGTTGGGCAAGCAATTGGTTTGGTCTTTGAGGAAATTGTAATGAAAGTTGTGGATTCAAATTGTGAGGTTGACTTTGTTGAACAGACTGAGGATAATATTGTGGAGGAAAAGTAGGATATGATTGTTGAAATTGTGGAAATTGAGGATATTGAGGGAATTTTCCATAGGATTTTGTTATCCTTGTGACCACGGTTTTGGCCAAGATTGCTAAGGCACTGGGGTAGTCCAATTATTTTGTAAATATTGTGCAAATGGTTGACTATTAAAACCTTGAGCTGTATTTTGTTGTGGATTCTTCCAAGGTATTTTAGCAATAAAACAGAGAGGATCTACCTAATTCGGTACTCCTTCTTCTTGATAGATAACTTTAAGACCTGGTATTGAGGGACATTCTTTTGTATCATGATTTTCCACACAAATAACACAAGTTTCTACACTTTTTAAATCAAGAGGACATTCTCTCAAGGCATGTTTTTTTCTGCGCTTAGGGCAAAAAATGGATAATGCAGCATTTTCAGCTTTTTGCTCGTTTTGTATTTTAAGGGTGTCACTTTTTTCATTAAGACTCCCTAAAATATCTATTTTAAAATTATCAAGAAAATTTCCTAATTCTGCTCTACATATTTTCTGAGCTGGAGATTTATTAATCCTTGATAAAAGAGGATCTCTTGGATTTTTCCCGGTTCTTGCTTTGCCTCTTGAAATGTGTATGCATAACTCACAAATTTCTCCCAGTGACAATTGAGAAATGTCTCCCTTACCCATTTGATTGAGAATATTAATCCACTCATCTCTAAGGGATTTCAATAAGAGAGCATTCAAAGTTTCCTCATCTAGATTATTCATTTTTTCCCTTTTTACATTGCAAGCAAATCTTTTGACTAAATCTTCAAGATTTTCATCTTCTTTTTGTATCATTTTAAAGACTTCATATTTGATGTTATGGGGCATACAATAATCCTTATATTTCTCTAAGAATGTATTTTTCATTTGTTCCAATGTTCTTATGGAATTTATTCCTAAACTCATAAACTATTTTAATGCTACATCTTTAAGGGTTCCAGGGAATAATTTCAACTTTTGAGCATCATGTAGATAATCATATGATCTACACAAGACTTCAAATTCAAAGAGAAATGTCTCAGGATCTTCACTCCTTAATTCATGAAAGTTTGGAAGGATAGAGGGTGAGATATTTTTCATTGTTATAGTTGTATCTTCATCAAGGATAAGAAATGAAAAAGGTTCTAGATTTATATCTTCTCCTCTTCCTCTTCCTCCACTTCTTCCACCTCCTCTTCCACCTTGTCTTCCACCTCCTCTTCCCCCTCCAATCCTAGGTTTTTCACCATTCAAATTATGTACCTCTCCTTCCCCTTCTCCAACCATTGTAGATTCTTCAGAACTAATATAGGGTTCTGGTTCTGGTTCTAAGATTGGGTTTTCAACTTCCTCTAGTTCCTCTAGTTATTCTATCAATGGTTTGAAGTAGGTTTATTCTTCCTCTTCGTCAATAGGGACTTTCAAATCTTGAGCTAGAAGTTGTTCTCCAGTTGAAGATAGGAAAATTATTAATGTTGTTGGAGATATAGGATCTTCTTCTATTATGGCTTATGTTGATGAAGTTGGTGAATCTCTAGGTTGGATTTCGGACCTTAATACCTCATGAAGTTTATGTTTTCCTTCTATGGATGGAATTCGAGTTTGTGTGGGTGGTCTGGCACTACGAGGTCTTGGTGGGTAAGTGATGTTGTTGGAATTAAGCTCTTTCCTCTACCTACAAATCTACCCCTAGATTCTCTTTCCATATTGTTGTGGGGAAAAATGCCTATGCAGGACGATCCTATCCACCTAAGGTGTGACAGTGCCTTAGCAACAAACAGAGACAGCTATTCTAGTATTCTTCCTTTATGAATTAAGAATGAAGAGAGAGATGGATGGACTAACTGGTGTCTTCCGTTTGTCCCTCGATCTGGCTTCTCTTCTCTTGGAGAGTTCCCAGCTACTTGCCTTCTCGCTCGCCCAACTTCAAGAGGTTTCTGCAAGATCACAAGAAGAGAACACTACACAAGACATGGATTCATATTCATAACTAGTTCAGGATTAGAAATAAAATAAACATACTAATGCAATCATACATCAAAAATACATCAGTATATAGGAGAAACCAAGATAGCTTTATTGATGAATAACAAGGTTCAGGAAGAGATACAACCCAGAGGGCTCCAATCCAGCATCTCCTTCCCAGCAAATGGAATTCCTATCTTCACCCCCTTCAAAGCATTAAGCACCCAATGATTCCAATCTCAAACCAACAACAATTCTTTGCAATAACAAAATTCCAGCCCCCAGATCTCATGGAGGAGAGATCCATATATAGATGTTTGGAGAGAGGATGAGTCAGCTTGAGATCTGACTAGTGTCCTCTCCCTCTGTCAGTTCTTGATTCCACTTGGAGTTTCTTGCTTCCACTTGGAGATTTGGAACCTCTTACTCATCACCAGTCGAATTCCCTGAGGCAAGTGTCATTTTGGAAGCTTCCTGGGTTCTGACACCTTGAGAAATGAACTTGCCACATGTCCACTCTCGCTCAGCGCAGGTAGCCAGTGTTCCCTTTGACATTCAGTGCAGGTAGCCAGTGTTGGCTTTGACATTCAGCGCAAACAGCTAGTGGAGCTACTGAAATGATCCTGAATTGACTTGTTTTTGAGCAGTTTCTGGTGGAGAACTTCTGTGAATTGCTGTGGTTTGTTAGCCTTGTTCCTCTAGGGGTAGGAACAACATGTTTAGGGAATTTGGATCCCTTAGATTATGGACTTTTCATGCTCAATGCTGTAAGGCACAAAAATGTCTATAACAGTTGCCCCCTAAAGTATGAGGCTGTTTATCGGGTGAAATGCTTTATCAGGGGGATCCGAAGTTCATCCAATGCTGGGAGGAGACCTGTAATATGATACAATACAATACATTATTTTTCATAATACTTTCATGATCTAGCTGAGGCGGGCATTCCCATGCTCAGCTTTATAAATTCATTTTTCTGTACATAGAACAGACAATCGTCTGATGGTAGACTGATAATTTTGATGAAATTATCATCCTTTGAGTAGGATGATTATCTGCTGCAATGATGTACATGTCAATGTCTTTATCTTTCCTGAATATATATCGCAGCCTGGATGGATGAAACTAGATCCGGGGTCTTCAAACTCGTTCGATCTTCATTCTAAGTACAAGTCGATCCATGTGAGAAATGTTCTGAAGTCGAACATGGAAAGACATCGCTTGATTACCGGTCAATGATGTAAACCGTTAACAAGCGCGAGAGGAATCACCGATAATGATAATGACCCTCAAGGTACTGCAGTACAATTCACGTGGTGTGAATAAAGGACTTGGCGTCGAACACCACGCAAAATCTTTCGATCGAAGGTCATTGATGTATACCTGTCGCCAGAAGTGAGAAACTTGCCATTAAGGCATGCAAGCTTCAAAGTACTGAAGGGGTTGTTCCTAGATCAACTTCTTGGATAATGAGCTGATGTCGACAAGAAGTGATCCGTCAAAGGAGGGCCTTAATGAATCCCACATCAGTGACACGGAACGGAGCTAATGATTTTGATGGAGGTGAAAACGATCTGTGACATATGATTCAGGGTGGCAGTCATGAAAGGATGAAGGATAATGTACGGCAGTGGATGGGACATGGTTGACTTTTCTGAACGACTTCTCTTGAACATATGGCGACACTGATGCGATGGATCGGTAGCATTACCCCAAATATGGATGGTATGGCGAGACCATGGATGTGACCGGTGAATGAAACAACCCAACCCGATTATGGTACGGAGGAAAAGTGTCATGTTCAAGAGCGACTTGCTACCATCAAAGTTTTCTTTAGTTTCTCCCAATTTTTCCCCAGTCATTGCTGACCAGTACCTCTTTATTTTTGTCAAGCTTGAGGAGGATAACATATGCTTGTTCTATAACCTGCCCTTCGGGCAAGCCCATCGCTATGTTTTAACGAGCCTAGCGATAGTGAAACTCGTTCTCGTCTAAAGACAAGTTTGTCGCTATTTAATGATTTTAACGAGTCTAACGACAAAGATAACTCGGTCCTTTTCATTTTTAGAGAGTCTGAAAAGGTACATAAAGTTAACTCCAAAAGCCCTTTTTCGTCATCTAATCCCTTAGGTCCGAAAAAGTATAAAACAATACAGAAGGGATGAATTTTTGATAGTTTTAACGAGCCGAATAAAACAAGCGCTCGATCTTTTTGTGCAATAATCCCTCAGGTCCAAAAAGATTAAAATCTAGAGGAGGGATAGCTCTTTCGGTCGTTTTAACGAGCTGGAAGGCCAAAACTCGGCAATCTTTTCATATTTTACGAGTCCGATGAAAAGAGCTTAAAGAAGACTTGTCTTTTGAGGAACGAGTGATAAACAGGGTTAGCAGTTGATTCCAGGTACAGGTTGGAATTTTCCAATCACGGCAGTGTCACAAGGATGGCTAGGTGAAATCACTCTTCGCAGCTGTTCCTCAAAATGGGTAAACAATCATATGGAGTTGAACGATCGGCCAATGGAAAAGTGGAGGTGACGGTGCAAACACGACCAAGGCTTTAATGGCTGATGATATTACATTCACTGTGGTTATTTACCGGGATAGTTCATTTTTTAACGAGCTTAAACGCGGGTGGAAACATTTGCTCGGTCTTATATTTATTTTTTAACGAGCATGAACTATGTGCTAAAACTGCTCGGATCTTGCGTTTATTTTTTAACGAGCATGAATTGTGTGCTAAAACTGCTCGAATCTTGCGTTTATTTTTTAACGAGCATGAATTGTGTGCTAAAACTGCTCGATTAATCCAGTCATATGATAAGAATGACTCATGTAAGATTCCATTTTTTATGGAGCTTGCGCCTTACCAAAGCTATGCCCCGCATCCTTTCGTTATGCAAGTTTGGAAACGACTAATCCTACGAGTTTAAAGGGTTAGACCTACAAGTTTAAAGGGAAGGACCTAAAAATTTAAAAAATAAATAGCCGCCCCTTGCTTGCACTCCAAAAGGTTTGCATGCCCCTAGGCATAAAGTACGATTTCAAGGTTACCCCTCAATTTGCAAGTAAAACATTTGTTCTACCAGGAAAGGCCTACCTCTTTCAGGCTACCCAAAGATTGTCTCGTTAATCTTTCAAACAAAACACTTCTTCAGCGATATCTACCGAGATAGACAAAGGTGAATGACCTTAGTGCGAAACACATAACTTTGACAAAAGAATCTTATTCTAGAATAACCCCTCTCCAGCAAGGGCGGGGTACAGACTAGTCATATTCTCCCGCGGAAACCTACTCTATACCCAAAGTTTACCTGCCGAAGCAGACCAGGACGCATGCCCCCTGGGTTCCAGTCATATCCTCCCGGATTACTCGCGCTCATCAAGAGGACGGACCGTGGGTTGAGACATTTCTTGCGTGAAGAGACCATTTAGGGATGGTATGTGACTATTTGCGATGCGTGATCCGGGAAACAAAAGCTGGTCTACGAGCTTGACCACTCTTCCTTCGTGCGGAAAACACATTACTCTAAAGAGTGAGGAGACGAGGGCCCCCATGCAATATATATAGTCTCGTCCAAGGAGTAGGTTATAATCCAAGGGTCCTTGAACGACCATCACATTCATTTGAACGGTCTTCCCTTTCAATGTTATGGGCACGTTGGGGAGGATCCCTAAAGGTCGACTGGTTCCTTTATCAAAGCCTGATAGATTTCTCATTTCAGGCAAAAGCGCTGGCGAACCCAGCGCTTTCCAAGCAATAGAGGAAAGGATACTCACAGATGCCCCCTCATCAATGATAGTGCCAGCCATTACCATTCTGTATATTTGAACGATAATTCTGAATGGTATGCTTGCTGGCAACCGGGGTCTGCCTAATTGGTTCCAGTCGAACGAGACAACTAGGTTGCTTGGTGGTGGGACCGAATAGACGGTCGGATATGACTCTGACGAAGTTCCTTCCTGCGATAAAGGAATGGGCAAATTGCCCCCTGGTTCGTCGGAGTCTGTGTTGATGAAGAGAATTTGGACGGTGTCGTCTTTATTCTCCTCTGTGATGGTATCATTCGAAGATAGAGCCTCTGAAGGCAAAACCGGGTCAACTGCCGCCTCAACCTTTTGACTTTCGTCAGGCATGGATCCAGACGGTTCATCTTCAATGATAGGTGCTTCGGTTGACCACCTGGGCGGGCCAGCTGGGTTCTCAACTAGTGAAGGACTTGGCAGGAGTTTTTGATATCCAGGAGGAAGTTGCACTGGTAAAACCGGGCGATCTTCCAAAACTCTTTTAGCCTCGTCTAAGAAGGGACAACGGTGGATGGCATGGTCGCCTTCACACAGTTTGCAGGGAAATCTAGCTTTCCCTCTCTGTCCTGGGACTTCACTTTCACTAGTCGACGGTGAGCTGTCAACATGGCTATCAGAGGTCGACGCTACCAAATTGTGCAAATGGGGAGACCAGTCCCTTAGTATCCGAGGGATGCAGGGACAATCTCTGTGGAAGTGGTCTCCCTTGCATATGACATGTGCGATTTAGGCCTGGTCAGTGCTGTGTGTGGATTTTTGTCAGACGACACTTGTTTGCCCCCAGTCGCTTTTGGCTCCTTCTTCTTCTTCTCTTTCTTCTTCTTTTCCTTCTTCTCCTTAGGAATTTGGTTTTTTGTTTTACCAGTTCCGTCAAGCGAAGAGGAAGGAGGAGAGGAAGAGTTAGATGAAGTAGAAGGCTGGTTGGCAACTCTAGTCTGGTCTAACTGTTGACTCGACTGTTCAGGAATGGTGGTGTTCTGAACGACATTGGTTGAAAAGAGCCAGACTGGCAGGCCAATCGTCAGTCCTGGAAGCGACAATGTAGCCATATGAGGCGCACCAACATCTCCCCAAGAGGAGAAGGGACTAGGATTTCCACCAAGGGGAATTCCTTGGTTGGTGTGCTCCATTTTTTCAACCTAAAGATCAACGCAGGAATAGGGGTGATTGTTCCGTTTAAAATAAATTTTAACGACGCTTTAGTCACAACTTGCTTTTTCAATTTTAAAGAGTCGAGAAAAAGCTAAAGATGACTCTAGTCTCTTTCGATGTTTTAACGAGCCCGAAGTGACAAATGCTCAGATGGACTTTTTCTGTTATAGAGTCTGAAAAAGGCAAAAAGGAACTGCTCTGGAGTTCTAGGCAGAGGGTGTGCCAAACTTTTCGCAAAACCGCAGAATACTTTTTAGGGTACGGGCGGTCGATCTTCCTGAATGATGTGTTCAGTGCATTGCGATCAGTAGGGCGTCCGACACGGCTTCCTAAGGATAAAGGTTTTATGCCTATAGGGGTCTCCCAATATATATGCGATGGTACGTGGGAGCACAATCCGTACTGGCACTATCGTCCCTCAGGAGGAATCACCCACCATCCACGAGATCGACAGTCACCAGGATTTACGACGCTGGAACACGTCTCTAGCCTAGACCTCTATGTTGTGCGTTATGTTGCAAAGCGTTGTTAAGTTCATTCAATTTATTTTAGGTTGATCTTTTTAGAAGTTTGCCTTTCAAGGTTCACCACGAGATGTATGATACAATTCCTAAATGCAGTCTAAAGATGATAAGCAAGCTTTATATCTTTTCAACTTTGAAAATCCTAGCTACTAAGGGAAAAGAAAGACACCATCTTTTCTCAAAGAGCAATCAGCACACTCTAATGCACTTTTCCTAAATCAAACATGCAAACTATCAAGATGCAAATGCACAATGCAGGTGTTTTTTTTCCGCTTTCTTAGTATTGATGCCTACAAAGAAAGCTTTTTGTACAACTTTGAATTTGCTTTTAAATGACACATACAAACAAGTTTACTTTTTCGAAATCAGAGAGGGTAGAAGAGATTACAACACTTAACGATTTTCGAAATGAATACTTGTTTCGACACTTAAAAGAGACAAACTCAAACCAAATGCAAAAGTAAATGTATAATCAACTGCAAACAGCCAATGAACTCTCTCCTAAGATCACAATCAACAGATCTGAATCAAGGGCTACAGGATGACTATTTCACTCATGCAAAGGAAAACTGTAAATGATGCCACAAACACATAAAAACACTCACAGTATTTTTGTACAAAAGGAGGCAGAATCTAAGCAAAGAAAAGGAGTTATCAGACTGGTACCTATGCTGGTTACAGGCTGCAAAAATCAGAGATCAAAACAAGGCAAAATAGAGCAGAGAACCCCAGCTGCACAAGGCCAAACTGGTTCAGCGCAACCTCAAAACAGGGGTTTTGACATTCAGTGCAGGTAGCCTTCACGGGACCTGCGTTGAAATGCAGAATCCCTTCACTGGGTCTGCGCTGAAGGAGAAACTCTCGTTTCCCACTAGGTTCTGGGTCACAGATTGCTATTTAATCCCTGTTTCAGGCCAAATAAAAGCAACAAGCAAGGTACAATCAAAGGGATGCTTTGAGGGAGTACTAAGATCTATCACAAAGGATCATCAAATCATTTGTGAGTCCATTGTTCAGATCATAGACAAGTCCAGTGATTGGATCAAAGCAGCAACTGTCTACTTTGCATCTGGGAATAGCAGATGCAGTTCGATTGTTGTTGTCAAGTCTATGAAACAAACAATGATAGAAGCACAAATAAAATGACTAAACAGTTTTTCCCAGTGGAGTCGCCAATTTGTTGTGGGGAAAAATGCCTATGCAAGACGATCCTATCCACCTAAGGTGTGACAGTGCCTTAGCAACAAACAGAGACAGCTATTCTAGTATTCTTCCTTTATGAATTAAGAATGAAGAGAGAGATGGATGGACTAACCAGTGTCTTCCGTTTGTCCCTCGATCTGGCTTCTCTTCTCTTGGAGAGTTCCCAGCTACTTGCCTTCTCGCTCGCCCAGCTTCAAGAGGTTTCTGCAAGATCACAAGAAGAGAACACTACACAAGACAAGGATTCATATTCATAACTAGTTCAGGATTAGAAATAAACTAAACATACTAATGCAATCATACATCAAAAATACATCAGTATATAGGAGAAACCAAGATAGCTTTATTGATGAATAACAAGGTTCAGGAAGAGATACAACCCAGAGGGCTCCAATCCAGCATCTCCTTCCCAGCAAATGGAATTCCTATCTTCACCCCCTTCAAAGCATTAAGCACCCAATGATTCCAATCTCAAACCAACAGCAATTCTTTGCAATAACAAAATTCCAGCCCCCAGATCTCATGGAGGAGAGATCCATATATAGATGTTTGGAGAGAGGATGAGTCAGCTTGAGATCTGACTAGTGTCCTCTCCCTCTGTCAGTTCTTGATTCCACTTGGAGGTTCTTGCTTCCACTTGGAGATTTGGAACCTCTTACTCATCACCAGTCGAATTCCCTGAGGCAAGTGTCATTTTGGAAGCTTCCTGGGTTCTGACACCTTGAGAAATGAACTTGCCACATGTCCACTCTCGCTCAGCGCAGGTAGCCAGTGTTCCCTTTGACATTCAGCGCAGGTAGCCAATGTTGGCTTTGACATTCAGCGCAAACAGCTAGTGGAGCTACTGAAATGATCCTGAATTGACTTGTTTTTGAGCAGTTTCTGGTGGAGAACTTCTGTGAATTGCTGTGGTTTGTTAGCCTTGTTCCCCTAGGGGTAGGAACAACATGTTTAGGGACTTTGGATCCCTTAGATTATGGACTTTTCATGCTCAATGCTGTAAGGCACAAAAATGTCTATAACACATATGCATATCATGTTTTTATTATTATTATTATTATTTAAAAAAAAAAAATCAATACTTCTATTTACACTTCCCCAGTAACGGTGCCAAAATGCTTAGTCAATTTAATGTTCTTAAATTGCTTACATAAATTATCGACCAGATTTGGTAAACTTGTGAAGTGCAAGTGCACTATATATGCTAGAAGCCTTCTCAAGTTTATTAAAATTATGATTGTGTTTGTTTTAAGGATTTTATTTATTCTTATATTCCTAATGAAATTGATGATTTACAATTAAATCAAAAAAGAAAATTAAAACAAGTTATCAAGATCCTATTTAACTGACTATCGTTAGTTTCAAAAGAACTACTATGCAAGGTAATAGAAAAGCAAAACTACTTTGTAAACTCTACAAAAAACTTCATTAAGATAAATTGTATTTTTGAAATGAAACTGAAAATAAAGTTATTCTAAAATCTCTTAATAAACTAATTATGTTCTAGAAAGACAATTATTTATGCTCTAAAAGAGAATTACTTCTATTCTAGAATGAATTTATAAGGCATCCTATGTTAAGATCTCTACACTACAATTAACAATTCAAATTTGAAATAATAAAGATAAAACAAAAGGAATGCAATTTAACACATGTATTTTCTATGAAAATAAGAAGAGTATATACATGTTTCTATTTTGGAAAGCATATAAATTATTGAAATTGGTGGATAGCAAAAGAGAGACTGTAAACAAATGACTACAAAGAAACTGAAGCTACAATAATGAAATTATGGAAATAATGAAAATGAAATGACTGAGCTAAACGTAAAAGATTGAACCTCAACTGTCTGTAGGGTCCCTCCACAAAACAGCAGGTTTTAAAACTTTAATTCGAAAGCTAACTGCACATGAGGTTGACGAAAATACTTCTTCAATTAAAGAGATTAGAGTTATAAAACTTTAAAAATTCATTCAAAAACTACATACGCGCCTCCCTTGCTTTATGTTTATAGAGTTATATATATGGAATTCATTCAACATATTGAGACTTTTATGCCTTATAAAAATTAAAACAATCCTAGTTTGAAATCTAATCTATAATGGAGTAGTAACATTTCTATACGATTTGCTATTTGGAGAGAAAATCAGAGGGTCATGATTTATCCGAACTCTCACTACTCCTCTTATCCACGTATTGACCCGCTTCTTTTACTGCGCCACTGGGTGATTTCCTTGATGATTTGGCTCGGGTGAATAGGAGGCGATCCATGAGGAGATCAATCCTCATATATCCATGTGATTCTTTTCTTAGCTGGCGTACTGGAATCCGAAAAACCATGGAGATAGCTGCGGAATCATGAAACAACTGCAGAATCGTATTAATTCTCTAGGTTATTGCAATCGTTTAACTTAATAATAAGGCACATTAATAAATATTAAAAATAAGACATATGAGTACCTTAGCATGTCAAAATCTATAGTTTACTGCTTATTTTAATTGATAGCGATGATTAAAAGAGGAAAAATGGATGAAAAGAGTGTCAAAAAAAAAACAGCCATGAGACTCTACAGCTATGTAGTTTGAATGTTGGTCAATCTTGGGGATCATAGGGATTGATTTTTTTTTATCTTTTATCAGAATAGTTGTTTATGGGATCCCATAGAGAGTTTGGGCAGAAAAAGCTATCAACGTAATCTTAGTTGCTTCATAATATAAATATATTCCTATACATGTAAAACCAACAAAAATTTAAGTGGAAAAGGTGTTACAATGATAGAGAGGGATGAATTGACTGAAAAAATGGTTGTTTATGGATCCCATAGAGATTTTGGGAAGCAAAATCTATCAATGTAATCTTAGTTTCTTTATAATATAAATATATTCCTATACATGTAAAACCAACAAAAAGTTAAGTGGAAAAGGTGTTACAATGATAGAGAGGGATGAATTGACTCAAACATGCATGGGATCAAATGCAAAAATAGTAGGGTTTTTTCATGTGATCTTAATGTTATCTCTCTAATAATTAGATGATTCTAAACACATTAATATAAAGTCATCATTGTTTATGATGAAGAATTACTTATGATCCATATTTGTTGGAGTAATGACTAGAATTATAATATTATATATACAATCTTCATTAAATATATACTATTAAGATGTGTTCCTCCTTCCATTATTAAATTTATTACATTCTACAATTCAATCATAGAGAGAGGTTGTTAAAATTATGCCCTTCACATGTATTATCTTTACATATGCATGGTGTCTTTGTTGAGTCATAATTTTTTTAAAGTAAACCATGGATGGCATGCTAGGGAAATGTTGGAAATTGTTTATTAAGAAAGTGATAGAGGTTCTAAATTAGTGGAAAGTTGTGGGCTTCAACGTAACTATTACAAGTCAGTGATTATTAAAATCATTATTTTATTAACATATTTGATTGTTCATGTAACTCACTATGGGAATTAGTATGTATTTTACAATTTAATAGTAGAAATATGTTCTTAACATCATGCCTTTCACATGTTTATATTACGTTGTGCAAGCCATTTGTCTCATTTAACCGTGAATTAGTTAATGGGAAATGGTGGAGTTATAAAATAATGAAAATTTATGGATTTCAACACAATTCAAGAAGGGAAGACACAAAGCAACAAGTCCTTTCCATTGAGTCTAATTGAACATCAATACCCAAAACAGTTCCTCAGCTTATTTAGGAGTAGCTGCATGAGAAGTTCTAGTAACACTAGCATTAGTTTGTGCAATAACCAAATTTATTGAATACATTTGAGAGAGGTAGCAATTGCATAAAGTAATAGTGCACTAGCTAATAAATAATATAAATAAAAGGGCATACTCGCTAATATAATACAAAGACTATCTAGAATATAATAATACTAGATTAGTAGGAAATAAATACAAGAGAAATATATAAATAAAATTGATACGAATACAAGCTAGATAATAAATTATTAATACCAATTATAATATAAGGTATATAATATAATAAACTCATATTAAACCATAATGCATGCTTGTTTGCTCCATAATCTAGCTTAAATGTAGGTTGTTAGGAAATTTCAAAAAGTGTTGTTAGGGGAATCAATGATTTGGAATTTTGCAAATCTCTTAATGACAATTTACAAAGCTTATTGTTTTTAATAGCATCGGGTAATTTATTTCTAATAGTGTCTTCCTATCACTGGATCAATGCATCACTCATGTTAAGAACTTGAAAGACTTCTTCTAGAAAATACGTGGATGATGAATAATAAAGGGACAAGTACAAAGAATGTAGTGATGAATATAGTAGATAAATGGTTAATGGATAGTTATAAAGAATGCACTGGATGTATGGGTAAAGGTTCTAGTGATTTGTAGAAAGCATAGAAAAGAGATTTGGAAAGGAAGTTACAAAGGATAGCTACACCTTTGTTTAGTGTGAGTATTATTCATATTCAATTGATCTCGTGGGGCACTAGCTTGAGAGTGGTAGTGAAATTTCATTAAATAAATCACAGTTTTGTTTAATCCTTGTAAATGAGACATTATATTATGATATGACTGGTTTAGTTTTAATATTTTATATGTTAACTTTTTCAATAATAGAGTTTTGTCACATATTACACAATGCCCATTTTTTTGAACCAATTTGTTTTGATTATTTAACTTATTGAGGTTAAAACAACATCTCTTCGACCACTCAGTTCAACCCTTCTCTTTGTTCAATTAAAAGTCCAACCACGTTAAAGTGACAACAAAGAGTTTTAAGGGTCGAATGATGTTGAATCACGGAATGTCTGGGCAAGATTGCTCGACCACCAAGAGAGGTGCATGCCTAACATTACTTACGAGATTCTCACGCAGAGAACAAAGACTTACTTGCTTTAACTGGTATATATATATATGTATATATGTATATATGTATGTATGTATGTATATGTATATGTATATGTATATGTATATGTATATGTATATGTATATGTATATATATATATATATATATATATATATATATATATATATATATATATATATGTATATATATATATATATATATATATGTATGTATATATATATATATATGTATATATATATGTATATATGTATATGTATATGTATATGTATATGTATATGTATATGTATATGTATATATATATATATATATATATATATATATATATATATATATATATATATATATATATATATATATATATATATATATATATATAAAGTAAAATTAAAAGAAAAAGAAAAACTTGTCAGACAGACCTTGCATGGATTTCACGTGTCCGAGCGATTGAAAGAAGTCATCGCAACCTTCACAAGTTCTAAGCTATAAACCTATAATATGTGGTAGTGATTTCTTTAGTATAAACCCATAGAGAAGAGAGCTATAATAATTTTTGTAGCTTGTTTCAACTAGTGCATGATGATCTATTGGGACCTTCTATGCTTTTGGTGTATTTGCTATGGAGTATTTATTTTTATACTCTACTACAAGTGGTGTAGTGTCAGTGATAGGATACAGATCTTAATAGTTTCTGGTGGAGGACGCGACTTCTGATCCTATTTGTTGTAATATAGAAGTGGGGACTAGCAAGAACTTAACTATTCCTCCTGATAGTTAGATATTAAGCCAAATCAACTTGGTCAAAATCTCTACCCCTTTCCTCACAGGAAATCTCACTACTGCATTGGGCTTCTCTCATTAGGGAAGGCCACAACACAAGAGGGTCATTTATAGTAATTATCTGGCATAGGATGTACTTGCACAATAACCTGTAAGATTCTCTTTGTTTTCATATTTCTTCTTGTTTTTATGAGATTATTTTCATCCAAATAAAGATGCTACTTTTCTATCGAAGCTAATTATTTTCTCAATAGATTATTATGCCCACCTTGCATAAAGGAACAAACTTTATTGTTGAGGAAAAATATAAGGTAATGCTAAATGGAAACCAACAAAGTTTCTCCAAAACATTAGTACAGGAGAAGTTTGCCTCAACTTTTTCAATTGTTGTGGCTTTGCTCTAGGATCTAGAGGTCGATGACACTATCTCCAATCGATATGTTAAATACTCATGATTGCATTTGTTGATCAGTGACCTTTTATAAGTTGGGCTCAAAGCATTATGAACCAATCTGCAATAACTATCTTTTACATTAGTTTTGGAGTTGTTTACCTTTAATTTTCTTACAAAGCACCTAGACTAGTACACCATAAGAAAGATGGATAACCTGAAATTGGACTATGCTTTATGTATTCCACTGCACGTCAGCCTTCACCATGGACAAGTTAGTGTTCTCCTCCGAGCTCTTGTTTTGGTTCTTAACTGTTTTTCCATTGGGGCCATCACCTCCAGAATATGAAATTAAAGATAGATAGAGATATAGAATTTAACTTAAGACATAATTGACCTTGATACATTTCAAACTATCTATTAAAATAATTTATCAAAAAATGAGTATTCCCCAAATTTTGTATACAATGAAATTACTTTACTTGAAAAATCCTACAAATTAGATTAAAATGTTAGATTTGAGGATTTAAAAAAAAAATATTGGCAAATATTTGTAACTTGCATTTTAAGAATCTACACTCAACATAAAATAATGGACCTCGTACAATTTTTCTTGGACTTCACACTTCACTCATAGTGAAGCCCCACCTCCCCCGTGTAGTGGGGTAGCAAAACTCGCAATATATTTTCCCATTTATATTATAGGCAATTTAGATTGCATTATTCATCATATCATCTTTACAACATATCATGTTATCATTTTAAAGCATAGTAGCAAAATTCAAGAGTTTTGGCATTGGGAAAATTTTATCTGAGTCCACTTACTTTTCCCAGTCTTTGATAATATACCTCAAGTTTTCAATACACGTGGGGTTTGGACACATAGGCCCAATAGAAACATATTAAAGACCCTATAAACTAAATGACCAAATTTTTAAGCAATGGATTATTTTTTCCAATATATTAAGTGTACATGTGGCAAAATTATTCAAAAATTTGGGACAAAATTACATGTTTTTGAATCTATGAGATAATAATCTTGTTATTTTTATCCAAATCTTGCTACTATGTTAAGTATTGTTTCTCAACCATAACTAGTAAACATGTTGCCTATACAAATAACTACCTATATATACCAAATACTATAATACATTGTATGTACAAAAAACTACTTGTTGCTTCTTGAATTTCATGTTCTCTTCTTTGAGTTGATTTGCTTTAGCTTCCAACTCTACTGTATAAACCTGCATGAGTGAGAAAATTCAACAGAATTTGGAGCTTAAAATTTATGGTTTAACCCTCATGTTTGGGGAGGCTTGACAAATGCCATACAAGCCAACTAGGCAGAAATGATATTATGAACCTAAAAATTATAGTTCTAAGCCTCCAATTTGGGAAGTATTGACACATGAAAGATGAGCCAAACAATTTCTATGAACCTCAATAAGATAATTTATCCTTTTATTAAAAGAATAATCTTTAATATATAAAGAACAATTTGATAAACAAACTCAATAGCAAGGATAAATATGTGAACAACTAGTTTAAAATCACCCTAGAAAGTATAAATGAAGAAATTAACCCAACAAAGGGGAAAGATGTGCATGTTTTGCATATTTTACTAATCAAATCGATCCAGCCAAATCCAACATTATAAAGAAACAAAACAAGATATCAACCTATTTTGCATATTTTCTTAATTAGTTAAACCAACCAAATCCTAACACTCAATACCAAAACACAAAAGATATGAGCATGCTTCAGTGTCTATCACTTCAAAAGTTCAGCCACAGTATATGTGCAACTGATCAATCCCCTTCTATTTGTGAGAAACACCTAGTGGGAAGACGAGATTCTACAAAAATAAAGTAAAAATTGTCTGAGATAATCAATGTCTATATTGTGCATTCAAAGAACTTATAGAAAAAAAATGTTTGTTGTTTACCTGTTGTTCACATGTTCATTGTTGTTTCTCACATGTTCTTTGTTGCTCTAGAATGGAAGGAAAAAATATCCCATGTTCTTTTTTGTGGCCAAAAGTATCTACTCCGTGGTAGGAGACTGAAAACATGTTCTCTTAGGAAGAAGTTTAAGGCTGTTAAAAATTGGCAGTACTATCTTCAAAATGAATTTATGTTTCAGGCTCGTTACCAATAGGATTAGGCTGAGGTTGATGAATGACTCAAGTTTTCGAGTGAGCCCTTGCCAACTGTGAGGTTCACATGCAAATGACCACACATGACAACACATCACCACAAAGAGAACACACAACTACACATTAGGGCCATATAAAATTTTACTCTTTACACCAAACATTTAATGTTAACCAATATTGCCAGACTAATGCTAGTATTACTTGATTCTGAAAATATTTGTTGAGATTGTTCTTCAACTGAGCGTTTGGCACAAAATTTGCCTTTCAGCATTAGGAAGAGGCCAAATAAGACCTCAAAACCCTGCATTGGCTAACCAAATGTGTTGTCAATATTTATTTGGTTGAACAAAAAAATATACCAAAACATTTAGCTTAAAACCTTAAGTTTAATGTTTTGATTTCTATGCGGGGACTAATACAAAAGCATAGGCGATTACTATAGTCATTACCTTCTTTATGGCAAAGACTAATAAATAAGTGATTATTAAAATTAATTATGTTAATGGGAAATGGAGGAGTCATAAAATAATGAAAAGTTGTGAATTTCAACATAATGACATAAATCAATGATTATTAACAATAGTATTTTATTAATATTTTTGACAAATAATATAAATTTTAATAAATAAACAATTAAATATATATTTATTTTTCTATTTATTTTATAATTTCAATCACAGTCACAAAGGGACAAAAAAAACTTTGTAAAAGAGAAAAAAACTCTTATATATTTCTCCACAAGCAAATTTAAAAGCCTAGTTGTTACCCTAGGAGAGGCTAGCAAAGGTCAATTAGGGCTCCTTAGCTCACATAAATTCTCAATCTAGGTGTATCTTGACTCCATTAAACCCAAGAAGCAAGGCACTGACCCTCACATCCCCTTGATGGTCAAATTTATGTTTCTTTTCTTCACTTTTCCCAATTCTAGGCCTAACCCTAGAGGGTCACACAAGGCATCAAGCGAAATTCCTTGTAGCCATCCATAACCCTTGAATTTTGGTCCACTATTGCACTGGAGTTTGCTCAAGAGGTCCTTCAAGTTTAAGGCAAATTCGACGGTGGAATCCCGAGACAGGTTTTTGCGGGTTTTACTTAGAATTTAATAAGGATTTGTTGGAATCACAATTTTGAGTTTTGAACTCTTCACAATTCGAGTGCCTCAAAAGTTTTTCAGGGTGTTGAATTCATATACAATCAAAAATCAATTTTAAAGAACAAAAATCAAGATTTGAAAAAAAAAGCACCAAACTCCTACCAAAAACTTCAAAACATATAATGATTAGACAATGTCCATTGTAATTAACAGTGAGTTACAATTCACATTGTGCAAAGGTTACACAATATGCCTTACGCTTGTGCTGAGAGGAAACAGAAAAAGCATATTATGTATTCAGTTTTGGAGTCCTTGTTTATATATGTGGATCTCATCTTTAATGTTAAAAGTGAAATTTTCTAAAACCTTAATAGAATTATGAGTCTCCCTAACCCATATGTTTTAAAGTGAAATTTTCTAAAACACTCATAAAATTATGGTTCTTGCTAACTCATGGTTAATTTAATATTGGTCAATGGCAAGAGATGGAGACTCTATAATGAAAAGAAAATATTAGAAGTTATGGATCTCACATTGGAGAGCGGTAATTAAAATTGGTTTCTTTGCATTCAAGTAATTATAGCGATACAACCTTTAATGTCCAATGTAATGTCTTCGCCAACTACATATTCAAAACTTTTTATTTTATAATTTCCATCACAAGAGACTTTATAAGAGACAAACAAATCTCTTATATTTACCATATAATACATATTAAACCTTTTTATATAAAATTTTAATTTTTATATGTATTATCTATTATTTTTCATTTAAAAATATATTTGTTTATTAAACTTATTAAAAATAAATAAATATATATATATATATATAAAATAATAACCCTAAGTGAAAATGTTTTAAATTTATTTTACATAAAAAATAATAAATTCATATTTTATATAAAATTATTAAAATTTACATATTATTACTATCACAAAAATCCAAAATTACACAATAATATAAATCAATTTTCAACACACAATTCATTACCCGAAATAAATATATGCAATCTACACCGTATCATTACTCTTCACATATCCCCACATCCACAATGTGAGATTTTTATCCCATGTGAGATTGTTTCCCTTTGTTTACTCAGAATCAATTCGTAGACATGTAGGACATAAACATCAGTACAACCACTTGTGTTTCCTTTTTCCTATTGATATATTGAAGTTTGAATATGGGAATGTAAAAAACTACGCATGAAATCGAAACAATAAATCAATAAATTAGAACGATTCCATGTTGATTCGATGAAGAAAATTAATTTAATGTACATAGGTATCTTAAATTAAAATGGTATTTTATACATAGATATATAATTTTTAAGTATTGGGAATGGTGTAGAGAAGAAAATTGATTTTTATAGAAGTCTAGAAGCAAGAGAGATTGTTGGTATTAGGCTAATTCTTAATATAGACTCATTTAAGAGTGGGCATAGTTACTCTATTCTATAATATAAACATGTCAATTTATGAAACTTGAAATAATAATTAAAATAATGAATTTTAATTATTTTAAATAGATTTTTGAGTTAAATATTTACAATTTTTTTATAAATTAAAATATTTTACACATAAAGTTATCAATAAAACATGAAATTTAGAAAGAAAAATTATCATAAATAAGATTTTTTTAGAAATTGGGATGGTGATAGGGAGAGTGAAGATAAAGATAAAGCTATGCATTCAAAGAAATAAATTGATTATTATTTTTTAGTACAAGTTAACATGTTTCAAAGAGTACAAGATAAAATACACATGAAATTACCCCTAATCAAATTGACTAGTGATTTTATTTTTTATTTTGCATATAATTAAAAAATAGAAACTTCAAAATGAATAATTAACCGAGATAGAAAAAATAAAAAATAAAAAATAAAAATAAAAATAAAATTGTTCCATGTCATTCTTGTGATGTCATTATTCCAGAAAAAAATAATTTAGATAGAGAAATAACTAGAGAAAAATTAAAAGGCAATTTGGAGAATGGACAAGTAAATCTATAAGCAAATATGGTTTGGAGGTGGAATTCTACAAAAATGGTAGGTGAGCTCCTAATTTTTTTTTTTAGAAAATTGGTAAAATAATGATAAGACATTAATGGATGTGTAATTATTTTCATGGATTCCAAAGGGTATGAAAGTATCTCTAAGTTATTAGCTACACTTAATTTCTAAAAGTTTTACTTTGAATATACGAAGAAAATAGAAAGTCAAAAATGAATAATAAGAATAATTGGTCTCGAGAGAAATTGAAAGCACATTAAAGAAAAAAGTGTTTAATGTTATCCTTGTAATGGTCACTACTCTAAAAAGAAAATTATAAGGGAAATAACATTGGAGAAATTTTGAAAAGTAATTTGGAGAATGGATGAGTGGATCTCTAGGTAAATATGGTTTTGAGGTGGAATTGCATTGATTTGTTTAGCTTGGGCGCTACTCCCACACCCTAGGGTACAAGGTTTGGGAGAATTTGTCCCACATGGGCTTTATGGGCAAGTACCCAAGCAATGGGTTTTGCACCCAAAGTTGTGGGCTCAAAACCAAGTGCAAATTTTGATGGTTTGGTCATTGAGGGCATGCATCTTAAGGAACTAAATGGCACCTAAGGCATCAATGATGTGGTGTTGATTGGAAGAAATTAATTTTATGTCTTTTGTTTTATGGAGGTTTAAAGAATTATTTATGCCAAGTTGGAGTTAAGTAATGACCCTTAATGGCTAAGGGAAACCAACAAGACCTCTGTATATAGAAGACAAGTGAGCTCATTCAATCACACACATCCAGGTGCATATCATCTAAGTGAAAGGCAATATGATTTGTCTGCAAACCTATAAGAGCAAATCCAAGTGAAGGAAGGACAAGTTTTTGGCATCTCTTTCTTGTGTTTGGATAGGGTCAAGTTAGGGCAATGTTGGCAGAGTTAGAAAGGCATATTTTTTGGCATGTGGTTGGTGGAACACTCTTTGTAGCTAGAGTGAGGCCAAGTATCTTCAAGGGAAAATGCAAAAGTTTTAGTGGCGAAAAGTGAGAGTTACACCTGGTTTTAAGGCCTATTTGAAGCCCTAGTTAGGGATCACCTCTAGTTAATCCCTAAAAGGAGGGTCGAAACCTGAGTCTTGTGCACAAAAGCCATGGGTTTTAGGAGAATTGTGTGGACATCCTATTATGTGATTGACAGTGGCTCAAATCAAGATAAGACGGCAACCTCCAAGCCCTAAGTCTAGTCATCTTTGGAGAAACATAGAGACAAGAAATGGGCAGTGGTAAAGTGATCCAGAATCTCTAATTTTTCGACATTAACCAAGATCTTTTCTTCTATGATGTATTCAGAATTGCATGAAAGAGTGTATAAAAACCATGTATACAAACACATAAAAAGAAGCAGCATAATGGAAGCCATAAGACAATTCACGCAAAAGTTTGATAATGGAGTTCGTCTAGTGTGGAATACATCTCCAAGCCTTGTTTCAATAGTGTAGATGCCTCTTCATTCGTCTTAGCAAAAATAAAGTAGTACATGGCAAAAATACATCTTATACCTCCAAATCTGGGAGTTACTTGAAAATGGGATGCTCATATGGAAAAACATACTACACCAATGATCCATGTGGATATTGGTGGCCACCTGCCTATTCCACTTGGACCCCCACCATTGTATGATTATTTTTTTCAGTTTCTGTAATTGTAGCATAGTTTACTATTTTTGGAAGTTTTTCGGGTTCTGAACTTTCAGAGTTGTTTTGAGGCCCTAAACGACATTTTTTTGGAAAACCGATAAATGTGACTCTTTATGTTCATAATCGAAATTTACAGTCCTCAGATAGATATCTCTAACGAGATATCATGCACATCAAACGAAGATCGTATGTCAAGTTACGACCCTCGGAAGTTGATGTACCAATTTACCCCAACAAGGCCCATAGTTTTGGCGCTTCATCTCCTAGGGTTAGATTTTTGGATGTTTATGGTTTCCCATTGTTTCTCAATAATAAATAGGCCTTCAAGCCTCATTGTAACATAGTTTAGAGGAATGTCTCCACCACATCTCTTCTCAATGATAAGCTATCATCACCTGAGCTAGTTTATTTCCATTCTATATGTAAGCATATTTCAGTTCTTTGATATTAATGAAACGAAGTTTTATTTCTACTGCATCTTTGTGTTTAGGTTTATATCTATATTATATTGTGTTCCTACATAAGTTCAAATCAACCAGTGAAATCTTCACAAAATTCTGAAAAATTTGAGTATAAAGTTGATTATATTTTGTCCCTTGAAAATTTAGCCCCCTAGGAAATATCAAAGATTCCATGCAGATTTTTTGTGGAATATTCCCCAAATATTACAATGGAATATCCCCCTAGATCCTTCACATAACTCGCACTCAAGTTAGGGTTCAGACGATGGGGTTTCGACTACGCTATTCCACTAGGGGCTCGGTTCCGCTCGTCCAATTCTGTCATTCAAATGATACGAGGGGTTTAAATATTAATGGTTTGGGAGGATATTCCAACAAGCCACTTGGGCCATGTTGGTTAGCGGAAGTGTTGGGTGTGTGTTATATTCTTTCCACAACTAGCCCAAAGTGGAAAGTTGGGGGGTTAGAGGGGGGCAGCAGTGCCCGAGGAATTTTTTTTTGGACCCTATATTAGGTGGGAAGACCTACCTATGGTTTTTTGCATGGATTTCCCACATGGTTTTGGGCACGATGGTTTTCTACCCATGGTGTTTTGTAGATCCAATCGAGGGAACTTCAGTTATGTTCTAATTCAGAGTTAATGGATTGGGGTCTATGGATGCTTTGACATGTATATATATGTATTGTAACATTGAAAGGAATATAATGAAAAATCAATCTGGTAGTCCTGGTTTTGGGATCCAGGGGAAAATATTTGTGTATATGTTTTTTGTTTCTCGCAATTATATATTTTTAGTTTTAAGAATTCGTCTACAGGTAATTTTTGTATAGGGTTAAAACTTACATTTGGTATCAAATTTGTTTTGGCTTCAAGGGGACGCCTTTACTGCTGAGGGGTTTTTCTCGGGCCTGTGGTAAACTCTGTTTAGTGGGATATCTGCGGGATCGATTCTTGGGGTGAAAGAAGATGGAGAGCAGTGAAAAGATAGAGATCAATAAATTTAATGATCAGAGTTTTGAGTTATGGAAAATCGAGATGAAGGATATGTTGGTGGATAAATTTCAGTGGATCGTGATAGATCCAAGTACTAAACCAATGACAATGTCTGATGAAGGCTGGAAGAAGTTGGATCATAAAGCAAAGAGCACAATACTGTTTTGTATCTTAGATTCAGTATTGTTGAATGTATCAAGGGAAGCTTCTACAAAGGCTTTGTGGGACAAGTTATGGACTTTGTACCAATCTAAGTCTCTGGTTAATAAATTGTTCCTACGGAAAAATTTGTATAACCTGAGGATGAAGGATGGAGACTCAGTGACAGAGCATCTGAACGCATTTAATACTATGGTAAGTCATTTGTTATATGTTGATATTAAGATTTCAGATGAAGATGAGTGCATCAGTTTGTTGTTTTCTCTACCAAATTCATGGGATAGTCTGGATGTTGCAATAGGTAGTAATACAACTACCTTGCATTTTGATGAAATAGTCTCATCTTTGTTGTTAGAGGAGATGAGATTGAAAAATATGGAGGGCCAGAATGGTGATGCCTTGTCTCTATGAGGACGGTCCTAGAACAGAATCAAAAATAAGTCCTTGAGTGGGGGATCTAAATCTAGAGGGAGATCTAAATCTCCAGGAAAACCTGTAAAGGTGTGCTGGAAATGTGGAAAGGAAGGGCTCTTCAAAAAGGACTATAGATCTAAAGCTCCTGAGAAAGAAAAGTGATCTGATGATGCTCCTTCTATAGAAGCAAAAACCACCTTAGATGAAGGTGGGGATGTGTACTTAGCTTCTTCTTCAAGTACACATGTAGATCATGAGGCATGGTTGATTGACTGAGGTGCATCCTTTCACTTCACTCCCCAAAGGGAGTGGTTCTGCGAGTATGAAAAATATGACGGTGGTGATGTATTATTAAGGGAATCATAGAATCATCAGACACATAATTCAAGATGAATTTGCAAGGTGGAAGGATTAGAACACTTCTTGGTGTTCTTCATATTCTTGCATTGGCCAAAAATATTATTTCTGTAAGCAAGATGGAAGATGCAGGTGTAAAAACAATGTTCAAGAAAGATACTTGCAAGATGGTTCGGGGAGCACTAGTACAAATCCAAGGAGTTTAGATTGGAACTCTATATAAGCTTCTGGGTAGCATTGTTATTGATGGGTGCAATAGTTATGTGGTTCTTGAAAGTGGAGCAAAATATCTAGTGGTCTCTAGAGAAAAGACCATGTTATGGCATCAAAATCTTGGACATATTGGAGAGAAGGGCATTTGAATACTTCATGGTAATGGTATGGTAGAAGGTATGTCTAATTTCTCTTTGGATTTCGATTTTTGTGAACATTCTGTATATGGGAAGAAAAAACGGGTCAGTTTCCCCTCTGCTGCTAAGAGGGCGAAAGGGATATTAGAGCTTGTGCACAGTAATGTGTTTGGACCTGTGTCAGTTCCATCACTGGGTAACTATGTGTACTATGATAATTTATAGATGACTTCTCAAGGAATACATGGATATATTTCCTCAAGAAGAAATCTGAAGTCTTTGACAGGTTTAAATAATTTAAGGCTCTTGTGGAAAACTAGACAGAGAAGAAGTTAAAGGCATTGAGGACAAATAACAGTGGAGAGTTTTGCAAGAAGGAATTTGAGGAGTTTTTTAAGAAGTTTCGTATAGCACGACAGAATATTGATCCATACACACCTCAGAAAAACATACTTTCAGAAATAATGAACATGACGCTGATGGAAAAGGCAAGAAGCGTGCTCAGTGGTGTCGGGTTAGGACAAGAATTCTAGGGAGAGGCAGTTGAGACTGGATTTTACCTGGTCAACATATCACCTTCATCATAGTTGGAGGATAAGTATCGACAAGAGATATGGACTGGTAATAAACCCTCTCTTTCACATCTGAGGGTATTTGGCTGTGATGCATATGTACATGTTCCAAAGGAGAGAAGAACCAAGTTGGATAGTAAATCTGAAAGGTGCATCTTTATTGGGTATAAGGATGGTTTAAAAGGTTATAAGATTTGGAACACATAATCAAGGAAGGTTGTGTACAGCTGAGATGTGGTGTTTAGAGAGGTGAAAGATGTTATTAAACATGAAGTCCTACCAAAGGAACCTGAGAAGATGGAGTTTGAGTTAAAGGAGGAAGAATTGGACTCTACAGCAGAAGAGGAATAAAACGATGAAGAACCACAAACTCCAACTTTGAGAAAATCAGTTCGAGAAAGAAGGAAGCCATAAAGGTATAGTCCATCCTCTTTCTGTTCAATTTTTTCTCTATCTATTACTAATGATGATCCCAGAACTGTCATGGAGGCAGTAGATTCATAGGATGGAAAACTCTAGAAAGAGTCCATGGTTGATGAAATGGAATCTTTGGAAAAAAATGAGGCTTGGGATCTGGTGGAGCTGTCGACTGGAAGGAAACCCATTGGAAGCAAATGGGTGTTTAAGAAGTAGATGAATGCAGAAGGAAAGGTGGAGAGATACAAAGCTTGGTTAGTATCAAAAGGTTATTCCCAGGTGTCGAGAATTGATTTTGGTGATATTTTTTCTCGTGTTGCCAGGGTAGATTCTATTATATTACTTTTATCTGTTGATACTTCTTTTGATTTTGAGGTAGAACAGATGGATGTGAAGGCAAAATTTCTTCACATGGATCTAGAAGAAGATCTACATCAAGCAACGTGAAGGCTTTGTGATGAAGGGTAAGAAATAATTGGTATGCAGGTTAAAAGAGTCTATGTGTGGGTTAAAACATTCACCAAGGATGTGGTTTTAGAAATTTGATACATTTATACATGGACTTGGCTTCACTAGAAGAAAAGCAGATCATTGTGTGTATTTTAAATTAATTGGTGACCGTGTTATCTATTTGGTCTTGTATGTGGATGATATGTTGCTGATTGGAAATAACAAAGAAATTATCTAGGATTTGAAGACCCAATTGTCCTCCAAATTCAACATGAAATATATTAGTGTTGCAAACTATATTTTGGGCATGGAAATTAAATGAGATTGGGCAAACAGGAAGCTCTGGTTAAACTAGAGTAAGTATGTCGAGACAATACCGCAGATGTTTAATATGCAGGATAGTAAACCAATGAAGGTTCCTATTCCTATAGATGTAAATTTATCTGATAATAGTGTCCCAAGACATAAGAAGAGGCAGAGGACATGTCCTGTGTTCCATACACAACTATAGTCAGTAGTCTAATGTATACAATGCTTTGTACTAGACTAGATATTGCATATGCAGTGGGAGTATTGATCAGGTTTATGTTAAAACCAGGGAAGGAGAATTGGACAATAGTGAAGCAGGTTTTCATGTATCTACATGGCACTAGTGATTATGGTCTGTGCTACCAAGGAAGACCAAGACTGGAAAAATTTTTGGACATCCATGGCTTTGTTGATGCATATTGGGCTGGAGATCTAGATCAGAGAATATCTACAAGTGGGTATGTGTTTAACCTATTTGGAGGTGCATTCAGTTCGATGAGTAAGAGACAGTTTGTAGTGGCACTTTCAACTACAAAGGCAGAATACATGGCAGCCACTCATGAAAGCAAGGAAGCAATTTGGTTGCAGAGATTTCGTTCAAGTATGGGGTTAGTACAACGAGCTATAAGGATAGACTGTGACAACCAAAGTGCAATTTTATTGGAAAAGAACCATTCTTATCATTCAAAGACAAATCACATTGATGCTCAATATCACTCTGTAAGGGATATGGTTGAGGACAAAAAGGTGTTGTTGGTAAAGGTGGACACATTGAAGAATACTGCAGATGCATTGACAAAGTTTGTGTGCATTGAGAAGTTATATTGGTGTAGAGAAACAATGGGCATTACAGGGTTGGACCAATGATTAAGATCTCCTTTGATCCCCTGTATGGAAAAGAAAACAACAAGTGGGAGAATGTTGGGTGTGTGTTATATTATTTCCGCGACTAGCCCTAGGGACGAATCTAGGGGGTTAGAGGGGGGGCATCCTGTCCCCCTTTCGTTGCATCAAGCACAGTGAGGGGGTTACAGGAGGGTGGTAGTCGGGGAAATGCCTCAAGTTTCTTTTTTTTGACCCTATATTAGGTGGGCAAACCTACCTATGGTTTTGTGCATGGATTCCACACATGGTTTTGGGCATGTTGGTTTTCCTCCCATGGTATTATATAGATCTAGTCAAGGGAACTATAGTTATATTCTAATACAGGGTTAATGGATTGGGGTTAATGGATTGGGTTTTATGGATGCTTCGACATGTATATATGTGTTGTAACATTGAAAGGAATATAATGAAAAATCAATCTGGTAGTCCCGATTTTGGGATCTAGAGGAAAATCTCTATGTATTTTTTTGTGTTTCTTGCCATATATATATATATATATATATATATATAAGAATTCATTAGAAAGTAATTTTTGTATAGGGTTGTTATACAACAAAATGAACTCCTCATCAAACTCAGAGGTGAAAGACAGCATGACTGAAGCAAAGACCACAATTACAGGCCTTGATTCCACACTAATGTTGGTTGCACACTGAAAACCTGCTTTATAAAGCTTGATACCAAGCCTAAGGGTGCATTAGTGACCCTATTAACTCAAGTTGTTAGACCAAGGGCAGCATTAGTGAAACTAAGGGAAGTTCAGTGGGTCAAACCAACAAATTTGCTCACAAATATCTAGATATTTATCCCTAAATTTGCTCAAGAAAAGCAAGGAAATTCCCAAAAATCAAACTATTTGGGGAAACTCCAATCTGAAAAGGAAAGCAAATGGGAAAGAGCTAGAAAACGGAGCAAGTTCATTTCTTTTGCCCTAATGAACTCTATGAGGAACTTGGAAACCCTAAACTAATTGCTATATAAGCAGTGAGAGGGTCATTGTGAAAGGGGTCAGAGCATTTGAAAGGATAGCCTACTAAGTTGTTGTGAATTGTCACATACTTGAAGAAGTGAGCTAGAAGAGAGAGAGGGAGAAGTGAAAGGGGCAAAGGAAGACTAATACAACAGATGGTTGTAATCACTCTTCCGTTATTAATATAGAATTGTAGTTGTGTTCCCTACTCCATGGTGTCAGTAACCTTGTTCATTAAGTTGTTCATTCGATACTTGTTTAGATGAGTAGTTTAGTTGTATGCAAATAGATGTTCATTGTGCATTCATATATTAGTTTTCAAGATTGTATGTTGTGATTGTGTTTTCCTTTCCTTTGTGCAGAAATTGATTTGGAGCCGGCTTTGAGGGAGTTCCACTTGGTTGCATTGCGATCTCCAAACAAATCTAGAAGGAGACTTGAGGTAATCCTCTTTCCATACTTTGTTAACTGATATTTGATAGATGAACATGTGTATAACTTGGTAGTTTCTGCAGATAATCTTACAGTTTGTCGAAGGTTCCGGGAAGGCCTTTGAGGGTAGTTTTCATTCTCCATACATCGTGTATTTTACCCCATAGCAGAATTGGCGACTCCGCTGGGGACTATACATCTAGTTCTCGGTTTACCCAGACTCTTCTCTATTCTCTCTTCCTTCCAAGAGCTCCCTATTCTTCAGCAATCCTTTTTTTGATCCACCAAATATCTTGATACATCCTACTAGTATACATTCATCTCAGAAACTGATCTTGGAAACCCTCTTTGTGATAGATTTCCCACACTAACGCAGGTTACCAAGCTATACAAAGCTTTATAAAGCATTGTGCCTGTGTGCAGGGAACGTTAGTGAGCCTACTAACTCTTTGTATCCATTGTTACAGAGCGTTATTCTCCCTTTGCCTTGATTTCCAGTAGTATTTGTGGACCAAAAGGGATCGAAAATCTTCTCATGGGCTGAAATAAGATTTGTAACTGTATTATGCCAACAAAATTGGTGTTCTAGAAATTTATTTTTAGGAAAAAGTTTTGGTTTTTCTCTCTTAAAAACATTTTTCTGAAAGAAACACTGACAATTTGTATTCATCCTTTTGTTTAAATAGTTGTGAGTTGATTCATTTTGGTTTTTAGTAGTTGTTAGGAAATATTGGAAAAGAATATTTTGGTTATGCATGTGTTGAAAGACTATAGATGCACAGATGAAACTATGAATATGTGAAAATATGAATATGTAGAATACAGCTTGTATGCATCAATTGAAAAAAAATTCAAAGCATTGTTTCTGCATGATTTATGGAGTCAAGAGTCTCACCATATTTCATACGTCAACACCCCTACCGAAGATAATAATCAAGTACACATAAAATTTACATTAAAATCAGTGAATTACTCCTTTGAGCAAACCAACATTAGCTAGGCTAGGATCTTGGGATAAGCATGTGAGTGAACTGCCCAAGGTCGAAAACCAAACTAGTGTCGTTAATGAGTGAAAAATTCCTTCTGCACTCATACTACTAGGACCACTCCAGCAAAAGCGAAGCAAAATACGAGACAATATCGGACTATAATTGAAGGTAGCCTGCCTTCTCTTACAAATCCTTTTGGCATTCTGTGTATTCGGGGTCCCTTCGAGGATTTTGGAACTGAGTCAGGGACACAGGTATCTTGCCCACACAATGTGTTGTCTACGACTATGTCCCCCCCGGTGGTGTCTGTGATCTGAGGTATCTCTAGTGGCCAAACTTATAGGGACTTACACAAGGTGACTGGGACGGGTTGTCCTGGTACCTAACACAGACGGATCTACTCTGTCTTCTATTTTTGGGAGGGTGCTCGTCTTCATGAGAGTACTTGGCCCCTCAATCTGAAGTTCAGGTGAAGCTCTAGAGTAAACATAACCGTACATTTGGCCATCATTCTCTGTTATTCATTGAGATAACGGGCTTCATCTCTGGTGATCGGTGCTTATCAGACGAGGTAATTTCCCTATGTTTGTTGATTGATCCATTTAGTGTATTTTTTATATTTATTTAGGTACCTGAGTGCTATCATTTGAGACTTTAAAGAATATCACGATAAAAATTTATTGATAAAATTAACGGTCACCGTGGCTACATCTGGCCCTCGTCGTCACTCCAAACGATTGTTAGGACTTCCTCCACTCATTGTGGAAGATCCACCGAGTTCCACTGAACCAGATTCCCCATCTTCCGGGGATCAGTCTCCTAGATCTCACACGGGATCTATTTTGACAACCAACAATTCAAGTTTGCCAGAGGATTTCTTCACCGAGGGATTTCTTCCCCCCTTTAACCCTTCGCTCACGAATCCGTTGGAACCCGTCTTGGCTCGCGTGGTACCTGTACTTCCTGCTTCGATAGTTAGAACATTTCCATCTATCCAGTCGACGACTAATGGGTTGTGGAACTTTAGGGACACTTTTGGTCCTTCACCACTCCCCCAGTCAACAGTCATCACAACACCGGTAATGTGGAATCCCGTTATCCCGTTTGTCCCAGGTACAACCACTCACATGACACCCTCTATGAGTGGAACCCAGCAGATGCCAGGTTCCACCCCTATGGTGCCAAACTACATACCTTCGACAAGTGCCACATATAGTGCTCCCTATAACACTCAATGCGGCACTATGGGCGCGGTTCCCATTTACCAACAACATGGTCGACCACCAATGTACAGTTCAAACCCCCAGATTCATATACCTGGGGGGGTTCCCAATATGCACATGTCGGTAGGGAACATAACAGTTCCCCCTCTGTTCTCAGGCATGCATGGTCAGTCGCTAATTGACATGAGCGTTCCCTCTGTCAATCAAGGACAAATGGTTAGTTCTGTGTCGGGCAGGAATCCTCAAGGGGTTCCCAACCAGTCCATGGGGGCACCCTACTCACATATTCAAATGAGTCAAGGGGGCACCGCTTATACTGGGGGCAATTTCATACCCCAGTATCAAAATCCTCATGGAAATCCACTCTACAACACCATACCTCAAAGCAACTGCTACACCATGCAACCCATGTATAATATGGGGAACCAAACGATGGGAGGAGCGCAAAGCTCCTCAAGTCATCCATCATCACCATGGTCTGAGTCAGGGGCACCTAACTCTCTGCCTTTCTTGGCAACGTTGGATATACCCGACTTATACAAGTTGACAAACAACCCCATCTATCACAACTTACAATGGTCGTCGATCCCGCATAAAATACCAACGGACATCCCAAAGTTCGATGGAAAACAAGGGGAGGATCCGGGCACCCATATCACCACCTACCATCTCTGGTGTGTTTCAAACTCTATGGTGGATGATAGTGTCTGGTTACGTCTTTTTCCCTGCACCCTCACTGGCAACGCAGTGAAATGGTATATTGAGTTACCACGCGCGTCAATAAACACCTTTGACACTTTAGCGATGGAATTCCTAAAGCACTTCCAGTTACCTATCCGTTATGAGACTGGGACAGAGCTCCTTACTTCATTTCGTCAGGAGACCACCACCCACATCTCCGATCATATTCATAAATGGAGACTAGGCAAAGGTTAGTAAAAGCTCCCATCCCAGAATTTCTCTTAACGGACTGGTTCTGTAAGTCCTTACACCCACAAATCGCTAGAGATATCACTCTAGGTGGTGCGGTCACAGAAGACCAATCCATACGTCGTTTCCAGCACTTAGATCTGATATATTCACAGTCTGGCACTCTTTACGACATAATCCCCAATGCTCCTAGTAACCTCGATGCTTCCGCCACTCAGCGCCCCGGAGTGCACGCCGACGGTATTGTCGGCGCAACCTCTGGGGCTGCTGTAAAACAACTCAGTGGTTCCATTGCCAAGCTGGCAGTGGACCCCTCTACCAATACGACTACTCTTCCTGCCACTGCGATAAACTCCGCTCCCTCTGAAGAGCAGTCACCAAGCAGCCCAACCTAAAATAGAAGGTCATTGCACCTACTGACGAGGAAAAGGATAAAACCACCAGATATCCATGCAAACTCTGTGTTGAAGACCACACGACTTGGCGTTGTCCGCGGCTTCAGGAATGCACAGAATACCTTGCCAAAAGGGATTCTGGTAAGGCCCCTGCTATCCTTAGAAATCCTTTTCCCACTCAACAGCAGCAAAATCTTATTGCAAACCAACCGCAACCCCCGCAAGGGGGCAATGATGGTTCGCAACATCCTTTAGCTGGTGAAGGATCTTCTACCGTTTACACATTCAAAATGGTAGAACTCACCACAAGAGCCAAATCTTATGGAGCTCATGTCGCCCAGACAGCAGAACCATCCTCAGGTCAAAGCCCACCGCCACCTAACGATTTGCATATCGAAAGTCCAGTTGAGGACTTTGTAATTTGACCCCCAAAAGGGCCACTGAAATGCACAATGTACAATACATCTACACGTGCCGCCCAACACTACAACATTGTAGAGGATTTGGCGCAAGTGTCATTGGCTATGTTGGTGCTCAAAGTATTACAAACATGCCCAACACAACAGAAAGCTTTGCTTTCGGCTATTGGAGGTATTGACCCAATGGATTCCATGCTTGCTATTTTTAACATGGACAAGTGTAAACCTCCCATTTCTCACCAGCTTGCATTCTAGGTGCATATCACTTCGAAAGGTAAAGGTATACACAGAACTATCATTGAAAAAGGTGCTTCTACCTACGTCATGTCGGCTTCATGTTGGCTCACCCTGGGTTCTCCAACCCTATCCCCACCGTCGAACTCCCTGAAATCTTTCGACGGCCACACCTTTATCCCAAAAGGATACCTAGCTAGTAGTCCCATCACTTTGTATGGGAAAACTATAACGGTGGACATAGAAGTCATGGACAAGAAACTCAACTATAATCTCTTGCTGGGTCGCAGTTGGACATATGCCATAATGGCTGTCGTATCTACTGTCTTTCGCATCATCCTATTTCCATTGGATGGAAAGGTTATTACAGTAGATCAGTTGTCTTTCTGCACCCCTGATTATTCACCATTACCAAGTGGCTTTGTACCCCTAGTAGGAGGTGGAACTGACTGTTGTGTCAGTTTAGGTACCAGTCTACAGAAGGCGTCTTCCCTCATGGGATGTTTTCCTCTTCAGCTGCCAAGTTTTCACAGATGGTCAACATGCTTTCATATATTCCTCATGAACTGACCGGTCCATGGATCCTGTCGGCTCCTTCCGACCTTGACACATTCAGAGACCAGATGCCGCTGTCACCAACTGAATTGGCCTACCAAGCCATTCAATCCGCATCCGCATCTCTGGTCATGTTGGTTACTGCCGACGATACCACCGCCCTTCCCATAACCTCTCCTCCTTTAGATCCATTCAATCAACTCCTTCCTATAGACAAAGTTGTTCTAGAAATCATGAGTTTTGGAGAGCAACATTGGGAGGATTGGCACCATCATGTTCCGATATCTGATTCGGACATGATGCCTCTTCAAATTCTGTCCCCTGACATACTACAAATCGTTTCCTCTCCATATACGAACATCCAAACTTTGGATGCGGAAGGAAACATGGGCGACACTTCCAGGTCATTACCCATCGATATTTCTGTCAAGACAGGCATCGTGGAAAATATCCAGATGAGAGTGGATTGCAATCTTGAGGAAATTACAAGCTACACCTACCTATTTTAGGAATTCCACAATGTATTCAATGGGTCTCACGAGGAAATGCCCGACATTAATCCGTCAACTGTCGCACATGAGATCCAGTTTTACGATGATGACAAACCCATTGAGTATCAGATCCCTTCCCTGGAAATAGTCGTTGAACCCATGCTCAGCAGTACAACCGAAGAAGAACGCTTACTATACCTTAAACATATGGATAAAACCCGTCGACATGCTGACTCGGCACTCGAGGCTCACAAGCGCTAGGTACAATCCCTATTTGCAAAAGAGCTTAAGTTTCCTCCTTACCAAGAGGGCGATCTTGTGTTGCTCTATCATCCAAAAGATGACCTCTTGGAGACATGCACGCTTCAACCCAAAAGGTTTGGTCCCTATGTCATAACGAAAGTCCTCCCCACAGGGGCATATGAACTACAGGACTGGGAAGGAGTCCCACTCAAGGAGCCCACATAGGGGCTCTATCTGAAAAAGTATTATGCCTAGTATTGCACTGGGCATGTGCTTTGTAATTTTATGTATTCATAAGTTTTTCTTCCCTTTTTTGTGTGATTGGATTGTTTTGTTATTTAGTGGAGTACTTGTCTCATGCATTCTTCTCGCAATGTAGATGTCGTTGTTACCTTTAGCATACATAGGATACACGAATGGTGCTAATTGTCACAAACGGCACATTGCATTAGCCGCTTAGGTCATTTACACACGCAAGTCAGAACTATTTTGCTCCGGGGAGGTCTTTCTTGGTACCGTCACCAACAATATTGCCGAGTACATCTCTGTCGTTTCACTTCTCACAAAAGCGTCGTCAAGGGACATCTCCAATCTGGTGGTCAGGTTAGACTCCCAGCTAGTCGTTATGCAATTGACTAATCGTTATCACATTCGTAATCCAACCTTGTTACGTCATTATCTAAGGGTGCGACTCCTGGAACGTCGATTTGAAATAATCACATATGAACATGTTCCTCGAGAATTAAATACAGTTGTTGATTCATTAGCTAACTATGTATTAGATTGGCATTTGTCTCATTCTTTATAGAAGCATGCATGAAAAGTAAAACATTTACTGAGTTAAAATTTTGTTACAAAAAACATTTAAAAACACATTTACACCACCAAAATACCAAAAATGTCTGTATATATATATAGATCGTCATCCAGTCTTTTACATCAAAATATTCCAAAACTTGGATGTTTTAAGTACAAAGTGGCTATAAAAGCCCAGCTACAAACAATCATATGGCTATGCCAAAACACCTACTAAAAAGAGCTTATTGCTCCAGAAATGCTAAAACTACTCTAGCTACACTCCGAAGAGGAACAAGAAAACACTCAGGTACACCAACTGTGTGCCACTACATATGAGCGGGAATCTCTCTCATAGGAAGGGGGGGGACACCCATGGTCAAACCCTCCAAGCTCCTCAGAACCTCGCGGAGATTGTCAGCATCACCCCCTCCAACGAGTAGTTGGCCTCCTCGTCGCACATGGCGAGGTTCACCTGCAGGTCATAATGGCACCACATTTGTGTTAAGCATGAGTTTCATGTCAGTACTTATTTCGCCTATAAAAACATTACATAAACATTCGAAAGCTAAAAAATACTTAAAGTACTGTAAAAAATTATTCTCACCTTGAGGAGCCCAGTTGGTCCCAAGCGGTAGCATCAAGTCGGGGTCGCCGGTAAAGTCCATGCCCTCATAGGCATAGTCATCAATAATCACAATTTGGCTACGAAGCCATTGGAAGAAATCTTCGTCGAAGAAATGTCGGATCGGTCCTCCTCTTGTGTGAGGATCGAGTGATGATCAGTGACCCTTCCTTGGCTCCCTCGGATCAAGGGGACCTAAGCTCATCCTTGGGTGCATAACAAGTACCCTCTCAAGGAAAAATGAGACTATGATAGTACCATACCCAAAACTGTGTTGGGTACGAGTCTTGCATGCTGTTAATTCTGCCTTCAACTAGGAAAGAACTGCTTCACACCAGTTGAACATCTATGGCTGGACACAGTCAACTGCAAGCATCAGTTGGGCCTTTGTCGCAACGTGGGGACTCTTTGACCCCGCCAATCGCACAATCAACCATAAAACTACCCTCATAGACTGGGATCTTATCCTCTCTATAGGGACTCTGTTGCTGACTAGTCCACTCTCATGGATGCAGTAGGATTGCACCAGCTCTAAGGTAGATCGTGGATCTGGCTAGCCACTGGTGAGGTTTTCCTGTGCCCCATGGCATAACAAACCAGTGAAAAAATAGATGTCATCACGGTCAATAGCCAACACCTGATCTCCAATCTTGAACACTTTCTCGTGTTCATCCTAGCGCTGGATAATCCATCTCAGTAAATCCTCCTGCCCTTTCATCAACTCTAACTTTTCATACTTCAGTAACCCATAGTGGCACAATGCAAGTATGCATGTTGGATCATTTCGTATCAGCAATTCCTCATTATCATGGGCCCGTTCTCTCCATAGGTGAGTCATTTCGGCCTGAAACCTGCACAAAATAACCCTAAAAACAGTTAAAATGGGGCAAAAACACTTAAGGAATCCATGCATGAGGGTTTTCACTGCGCCCTTTAGCTCTAACGCTACCCGCAGTGCTGCACAAGGAGGATTAACGTCCTCTAGTAGCTCGTACAGAGCGTTTAACGCTCCCTACTGGCCATTTGGAGAGTGTTAGTGTGAAAATAGGGCTTTATGGCACCTCATATCTACAAAATTCCACCCATAAAACTATCAAGAAAGGTCAAGTAATGCATAGAGCAAGGTTTTAGGTTTTACTTGGGACTAACGGCACATCGAATGGTCGCCCGGATCTCCTGCAATGGTCCGCGGAAAATCTGCTCCTCTTTAGCTCCAAAATGCTCTCACAAAATTCAAAATAGTGAATATGATGCATGTGAAAGCTCAAAGCATCTCCTTATATTATGTTTGGAGACATGATTTTCTGAAATCTTTAAAGAGGAAGTAGTCCATTCTCCATGATTTTTTATCATGCATGAACCCATATGATAGGAGTTGTTGCCTTTTTTATACTTTTTCCGCTTTTTTATGAAAGCACCTTTAGGAATGAAAAGCAGTAAAAGTTTCATGCAATTCTAATTAGAGCACTTTTTGAGATATTTTATTGCTCTTTAAAAAATATAAACCTCTCCGAGTTTTCATCGTTGAGCTCATTAAATCTATGCGACGATGGTTAGAGCACCTTTTGTGATATTTTATTGCTCTTTAAAAAATAAGAAACATCTCCGAGTTTTCATCATTGTGCTCGTTAAAACTATACAACGATGCTCTGAGCAAATCTTTTTTGATCTTTTTCTAGCTCATTAAACTAAAAAAGACCAAGGTATCATTATTTTTAGGCACTTTTTTCTCGCTCTTTAAACTGAAAAAAATCCCGAGCTTCGGCTTTAGCTCGTTAAACTTTATAAAATGAACCAATCATTCTTTTAGGTACTTTTCTCGCTCGTTAAACTGAAAATTCTCGAGTTTTTGTTACTGGGCTCGTTAAAAATATATGGCAGCAGCAAGAGCACTTTCTATTTTGGGACCGTTTCTCGCTCTTAAATCGAAAAATCCACAAGTTTTTCCCCTCCTTCGAGCTCGTAAAACTATGAAGAAGGGATGAGTCGTTCTTTTCCCTCTTTTTATCACTCACTAAACTGAAAAGATACCTTGAGTTTTATTCATTTGACTCTTAAAACTTTTGATGAAGATATTGAGTTTGTCGTCATGTGACTCATTAAAAATTCACGACAAAAAACGAGTTTAGTCCATCGCCTCGTACTCGTAACAAAATGAGGTCAACATCTATTGAAATTAGGTTTCTCTTTATCCGGGTTCAATAGATTAACTTACGGAAAACTAACCGATCTGGGTATACTATTAACCTTTTGTCACACCCGGTTAACAACTATGACAAAGGGACCACCATGGAGTCTCTCTTTACGATCTTTTCAGACTCTCTAAATATGAAAAGACCATTGAGTTGTCTAGTCTGGACTCTTTAAATTACACAGACAAGATATAGAGTTGTTCTTTTTACAATACTTTTTAGACTTAAAACATGAAAAAATCGACAAGTTTGTTTATCTAGACTCATTAAACTAATCAGATAGGGAAAAGAGTTGCTCTTTTTGTGGTCCTTTTCAGACTCTTTAAATATGAAAAGATCGATGAGTTTACCCGTCTGGACTCATAAAATTAATCACACGGGGAAAGTGGACAATACAACTGTATTCCGTATTTGAAAGCGTGGTTTGGAAGTAGTCGTTCCCTTCAACATGGCACTCCCTCATATAAACCTCCTTTTGATGGCCTCTCAATATGAACCCCACCATCCTATGAGTTTTAGCCTATATACCCTGATGTAATTGTGTCTCTGTATCCTAACACTCTGTAGTGTTCATGAGTCTAGTGTTGTCTGGTTAAAACCATTGTTGTGCCTTCTATTGTTCAAGGGTTACCCATTTGTTTCCTCCATCAACCGATCAAACGTATCCTTTCATCATGTCCTTCGTTGTTTAGACCCAAATGCTCAAAATATTCCTCAAAAAACAAAATCATTCTTGTCTCGTTTCGTGTCGATTGATGTAGGACACATTATTGCCTACCTTTCGACAGGTTTCTTCCTATCAACTTCAACACTCTATCTAGGAAGATAAACCAAAAACACATTCAGTGCCTTCACACTTGCAGACATTAGTGGCAGGTTTCCTTGTGCTCAGTTAGAGGTTCTCATTATTGGCTCCTGATTAAGCGATTCTATGGGTGTTCGACGACAAAGACATCTTTCACACTCACTAGTTTGTATTGTGCATCTTGGAGACCATCACCATTATTGATGGCCTTCCTTGCATCTGTTAACAATCTCCATTATTGGCCAGCAATCAGATGATTTCGTGCATGTTTGACGTCAACGCATATATTTGCATGTATCGATCTATGTTGTTCGGTGAAGCAGAAATCAAGACCTTGGGTAGAGGCTTGCATCATTCAGCCTTGTTTCGTCTCCCAAGCTGCGGATATTGGCTTTTGAAGATAGTTGTTTCAGGATGATTCTATTATGACATTGGACCCACGTTGTGCTTATCGGCGGCTGGTATCGTCATATCTCTTTTGAGAAGATTACTCTGACATAGCTATTGAGCATGGGAATGCCCAATTCAGGACATGATTTTACCATTTTTATATATATGTGTTGTATGAGGTTTCCATTGTTGCCCGAAGCTTCTCTCTCTCTACATTTTGACAGGAAAAATTACAGTGTCAGTAAAGTATTCCGGCCATCATCTCTGCCTCCGATCTCATACTTTAGGGGGCATCTGTTATACAACAAAATGACCTCCTCATCAAACTCAGAGGTGAAAGACAGCATGACTGAAGCAAAGACCATAATTGCAGGCCTCGATTCCACACTAACACTAGTTGCACACTGAAAACTTGCTTTATAAAGCTTGTTACCAAGCCTAAGGGTGCGTTAGTGACCCTACTAACTCAAGTTGTTAGACCAGGGGCAGCGTTAGTGAAACTAAGGGAAGTTCAGTGTATCAAACCAACAAATTTGCTCACAAATATCTAGATATTTATCCCTAAATTTGCTCAAGAAAAGCAAGGAAATTCCCAAAAATCAAACTATTTGGGGAAATTCCAATCTGAAAAAGAAGGCAAATGGGAAAGAGCTGGAAAGCAGGGCAAGTTCATTGCTTTTTCCCCAATGAACTCTATGAGGAACTTGGCAACCCTAAACTAATTTCTATATAAGTAGTGAGAGGGTCATTGTGAAAGGGGTCAGAGCATTTGAAACGATAGCCTACTAAGTTGTTGTGAACTGTCACATACTTGAAGAAGTGAGCTAGAAGAGAGAGATAGAGAGAGAAGCGGAAGGGGAAAAGGAAGACTGATACAATGGATGGTTGTAATCACTCTTCTGTTATTAATACAGAACTGCAGTTGTGTTCCTTACTCCATGGTGTCAGTATCCTTGTTCATTAAGTTGTTCATTCGATACTTCATTAGATGAGTAGTTTAGTTGTATGCAAATAGATGTTCATTGTGTATTCATATATTAGTTTTCAAGATTGTATGATGTGATTGTGTTTGCCTTTCCTTTGTGCAGGAATTGATTTGGAGTCAACTTTGAGGGAGTTCCTCTTGGTTGCATTGTGATCTCCAAACAAATATAGAAGGATTCTTGAGGTAATCCTCTTTCCATACTTTGTTAACTGATATTTGATAGATGAACATGTGTATAACTTGGTAGCTTCTGCAGATGATCTTACAGTCTGTCGAAGGTCCCGGGAAGGCCTTTGAGGGTAGTTTTCATTCTCCATACACTGTGCATTTTACCCAATAGCAAGGGTCAAAATCTACAGGAAGAGTGTTAAGTTGCTATGACCCCAGGGGTTTTAGGCTCAGCCCTGTGAACTCCCAACCGATATATATTTTAAACATGAAACAAATTCTTTCCAGCTGTAATTCATTGTCTGTCCATTTGACCATTGTCATACCACAATAGTTGGGTATGGGTTTGGTGGGTCTGCCAAATTGGTGGCTCGACAACCTGTTCCACCTACCAAACTTGATTACCATAAATAATATGCCACCTGTCCACCAAATGACCAATAGAAAAAAAGGGTTCTGCCAAACTAAACTTTTGCCAGCTTCCGTACCCGCTTTGGTAAGGGTTTACTTGTGAATCCTAGGGTGCCATGTGGTGCCCCTGGATTGGGCAGCATACAACCATTCTGAGTCTGCCAAGTGTCAACACCAGATTGGCCTAACATATTTCATACTAATGATGTCAAATTTCATCCGTACTACCATGTGGTGATCTAGGGAGTGCCACATGGTAGGTACGCCTACAACTTTTTTTATTGTTGGACCGAAACTTCAAATGGAAATAACTTTCACATACGATGTTAGATTGAGGTGTCATTTATGTCATTGGATTCAGAATGACGACCTCTTCGATTTGAGATAGGTTTTGCTGAGATTCAAGGAAATTGAAATTTTGTCCTTTTAGGATCCTCCTGGATCATTCCTCCCCACTAAATGACTTTTGGTCCTCGAAAATTATAAACATGATCATTGATCTGCATGACAGATGCCTATGGTAGGTCACCTTCCATTTCCTTCACCTTTGTACTTCCAAACTTGGGAAGATGAAAATTACACACTCATGGTAAAGTTTACATTAGAAACCATACCCCATGCTATCCAACTAAGGGCCAAAATATCACTATATTTCATATATAATTGATGTTATACATTTGTCCATGAACCACAGCCTAAAAAAAAAAATGATGTTGTACATTCATCACATTTTCAATCATTTTTGCAACATGTGATTTAAAATGGTGGTCATGCCAAACTAATTAGAAAAGCTACCCCTTTCTTAGCTAACTAAGTTAATGAGATTTCTTCCCATACCGTGCTTCCTTATTGAAATATTTCATTGGTTGGTTCCTTCGCCAGTGCTTTCTTACCCTTCTTTGGTCATTGCTCTACATGGAGCTTCCAACATGTGGCTCTCTAATGTCTACCCTTGTTGCAATGACTGCAATGTTTTTTCTTCCTCAATACTTTCTTGACCTTCTTTGAATAGGTATTTGGTGTGACTCTGATGAGGATATCTTGCCGTAGCTTTTCCTTTGGAAATCTCACTAGAAGGTGGTGATGTGCTCTCAACATCTTTCACTGTCTTAGACTTGTCGCTTAAATATTCTCCTATATCCATCTTGGAGAATGTCTCGTATTCCTTTCTAACATAGCCTAGTCCTGCATATCGAGGTAATTCCACCACTTGGATTGGATTCACAATGCCTTGGCCATTAGATCCTAGGCCTTTTCCTTCATACCCCATCTTCTTCATGAGCTTCGAACCAATACCTGTGGTGTGTCTTTCAAAAGCACCAAATTCATCATCATCATGAGAACATAAAACTGTAGAATCATTGTTTACCTCTGAAGCGGGTGATGATGGATTGCTAAGCCTTCATTATGCTTCAACTTTTCTAAGGCCTCTTATGTGGTTTACAAATGAAGCTAGAGTCCCTACTTCTCCTCTTTTGCTTCTTATAGAAGTCTCCTTAGTTCAAATTTCTTTGCTTGAATTCTTATGTTGATCTCCTCAAGTTCTTGGAGCCATGTAGTCTTTGGTGTTCTTCTCATATTTGGCACAACAGCTGTTGCAATCTTTGTCTCATCACTTGAATCAAAACCCAAGTCAAATGGTCCATCACCTACAATCCTAATAGTTGCACATGGTGGTTGGAAACAAGAGTCAGAAAGATATAAGAGGATTAGGTATTGTTCCATTCAGGACGGATTCAGGTCGTTTGTTTTGAGTTCAATATTACTATGGGTACCGAAGCTCATATACAACATGTTGTCAGTTTTAGTGATTATGGTGAAGGGGTTTGAGATAATTTTCTAGGATGGTAAAGTGAAACGTAGGCCGAGAATCTCTAACTCTAATAGAGTTGTAATTGGAGTTAGGGAGCATCTTCTATACCGGATAATGGGAAAGCATATATATCATGAGAAGCAGGAGGTTCCTGAGGCTCAGATGGAGCCAAGTTCTAAAGGGAGTATGTAGGTTCAGAGGAAGAATATGCAACCCAAGAAAAATGCATGGTCAGTGGGAAGTAAGGGGACTTCTATAGCTAGAAAGAAGGAATGATGGGATGGCATCAAGGCCTATCAGGAAAGGAAAAACAAGTAGGAGGCTTCTGGTCATAGACACATTATCATGATGAGCATGGTTCATTCTATAAGGTATGTTGTAGTGGTGAACACTAGGAGTTGGGTTAGTGTTGGTAGTGATGATGATGATGGATTTACCTTCGTTGCTAAAGGGAGCATTGATTTATGTAGCTTGGGAGGTATTCCCACACCCTAGGTTATAGGGTTTTGGAGAAGTTAACCCACATGGGCTTTGTGGGCGAAGTACCCAAGCAGTGGGTTTTTCACCCAAAGTTGTGGACGCAAAACCAAGTAGATATTTTAATGGTTGGTCATTGAGGGCATGTGCGGAACCCTTAAGGATCTATGGGGCACCTATGGCATCGATGATGTTGCATTGATTGGATGAAATTAATTTCATGTCTTATGTTTTATGGATGTTAGAAGAAGTATTTAGGACATCTTGGAGTTAAGTAATGATCCTTGGTTGCTAAGGGAAACCCACCAAGACCTTTACAAATAGAAGACAAGTGAGCTTACACACATCCAAGTGCATATCATCTAAATGAAAGTTAATTTGATTTTCCTACAGACTTATAGGAGCAAATCCAAGTGAAGGAAGGATGAGTTTTTGGAATCTCTTTCTTGTGTTTTCATGGGGCCGAGTTAGGGTAGTGTTGGCAGAGTTAGGAAGGCATATTTATGGGCATATGGTTGGTGGCATACCATTTTTGTACAGGTAAAGTTTTTTTGCGCTTTGGGAAGAAGGGTCAAGCCCCTATGACCCCTAGTTACAGGGTCGTAAGGGTTGTTTTTGGAAGGCCACAAGGTCTGGCAGATAGTTGGAGTGAGGTCGATTATCTTTAAGGGACATTACCGAAGTTTCAGTGGCCATAAGTGAGAGTTACACCTAGTTTTGAGGTATGTTTGAAGCCCTAGTTAGGGCTTACCTATAGTTGTAACATAAGCCCTAAAATCAAGGTTGAAACCTTAGTCCTATGCACAAATTCCTGGGTTATAGGACAACTTTTTGGATGTCCTAAATAGGTTTGTCATCTATAATGGGTCAAATCAGAGATAAGAGGGCAGCCTACAAGCCCTAAATTTGGTCATCTTTGGAGCAACAGAGAGGCAAGAAGTGAGCAATGGTAAAGACCCTAAGAATTGGCACTCTTGGTGGTGCAAGAGAGTAGCCAGTGGAAAACGTTTTTTGGGTCAAAGTTCAATCACCCTTGGAGGAGCAGGAGTGTTAATAGTGGTATATTTTTGAGCTAGAGATGCACGCTTTTTAATTGATCAGAAGTTGTGTGATCGACAAAAGGGAAGGAAAAGCACATGCTAGAAGTGTTCAAGGTACGTGAACTAAAAGGACCGTAGATGTTCACCATTAGAAAGTAGGTCAAGTGTACTTTGTTCAAGGATAAATTGATACTAATAATTGTTGATACCAAGCCCTAGGCCCCTAGTTGTGTCTTGTATCAAGGTTGATTATAAAAGCCATGATCCCTAGTACGAGATTCCTAATATTGTTGTATTATTTTTTTGTAATATAACAATTGTTGGGTTAAAATTTGTCTTGTGTATTAGTTGATTCACTATTGTGTATTCTCCGTTGTGCAAAGTAGAAGGGTTGTGGAATTTAAGTGCGTTTGTGGTGACGTGATTTTAGATTCAAACTTGATTCTTAAGTGTCGTGGAAAAATCAACAAATTCTACAAAATGATGTAGGATTATATGGTAGATGAGTTCCTAAAAATAACCTAGGAAACAATTAAAATAATGATAGACATTAATGATGTGTAATTGTGTTCATGGATTTTAGAATACGCAAAAGCAAAACTATTAGTATCTTTGGATTGTCAACTATACTTAATATTTCATATAAAATTCTAGCAAATATTTTAGCTAATAGTCATATGCAATTCTAACAAATGTTTTAGTTAATAATGTTAAAGCTCTAGTATTTTTGATAGTTAAATGTAAACAAATAACTTTTGTTAATATGATATTTATTCTTGAAAATTTAATCATTGTCATGAAATCTTATCAGTTGACAAGGACATTAATGAGGAAGTTACATTTCTTGAGATAGATTTAAACAAACCAAATGGCCATGGCCTTCAGTTTGAGAATGTTGAGATATCTTAACTTTGGAAATATGTTTATCAAAATGTTTACAATCTTGTTTGGTATTGTTTTAGTCACAATATGTGTTAATAAAAACTTTATTCTTAAATAATATTTCAATGATTCATTCCACAATGTTAATATAAATCATTTTCTTTCATTTATAAAAAAAAACTACAATTTTGCCAAGAAGCGTTGTGCATCCCAGTATGGAAGATGTTGTGATGTTATGTTATCTAAACATTTTGACTCGATTGAATTACATAAAAATAAAAATAAAATTATATATATGTGTCTATGCGGCTCAATCAAATTATATGAAAATAAAAAAATTGATTTTAAAAAAGTATATATATATATATATATATATATATCACCAATGTAGATCAATGTTAACTCTAGATCTAGCAAGCATCAAGAGGGATCAAAATTCTCAAGGTGCAAACATTTTCTCTTATATATATGTGTGTGTGTATATATATATATATATATATATCTATATAACTAGTGTATATCCATGTTAACTCTAGATCTATATATGTGTCTGTGCGGCTCAATCAAATTACATAAAAATAAAAAAATTGATTTTAAAAAAGCATATATATATATATATATATATATATATATATATATATATATATATATATATCACCAATGTAGAGCAATGTTAACTCTAGATCTATCAAGCATCAAGAGGGATCAAAATTCTCAAGGTGCAAACATTGTCTCATATATATATATATATATATATATATATATATATATATATATATATATATATAACCAGTGTATATCCATGTTAACTCTAGATCTATCAAGTGTCGAGAGGGATCAAAACTCTTGAGGTGGCAAACCATTACTCATATATATATAACCAGCGTAGATCCATCTTAACTCCATAACTATCAAGCACCGAGAGAGATCAAATTTCTTGAAGTGCAAACTTTTTCTCAAATTTTACACTCAAAAAAGAGATTTGCACCTTGAGAGATTCAATACCTCTTGTACTTGATAAATGTGAAGTTAAAATAGATCTATATTGATAAATAATCCAATTAGAAGTGTGTTTACTTCACACAAAAGTTGGATAAATTAATTTTCATTTTGAAAAAAACTTTCTTCTACTTACAAAAAAAATTATAAGTGACATAAAAGGGGTTATCGATAACAACCATTTAACTATATTGTATAAAAATAATATAAATCCTTAATTTGCTTAATTCAAATTAAAAGGCACATTTAAAAAAAAAACTTTGTAAATGACATAAACTTAAAAAAGGTTATTATGAACAACCATTTAACTATGTTGTATAAAAAGAATTTAAATCCTTGATTTGCTTAATTCAATTAGTTACCAATTTCAAACACATGAAAAAAGTTGATCATTCACTTGGTGTCATTGTCTCTCTTGATAACACCAATTTGGGTTTTAAAAACTGGAATATGAAGTACTAAAAGGGTAAAAGGTGCAACGTCCCTTTATTGGTAAACTAAATTATATTTAGGTACTTGGATGTTGAAAACCATCATATTTAGCTAGGAAAAAGTTTATGGATTTTACACAATAAAGAAATTGATTTAAGATTTTTTAATAATTAATTGGATAAACCCTATTGTTATCAAAATATATAAGTAAGAATAGGTTAAGGTTTATCAAAGGTCAAAGCATAATTTTATAAGCATACATGCATATTATGAAATAAACGTTGATAAACTTTTTGTTAAATAAGAGAAAAAGTCCAGCAAAGTATAAAAATGACATCAAAGGACCTTTCAATTCACGTGCTATCATCATCGGGCAAAACATAAAAGGGACATTTTAATCGACATGGTATCATAACTTATTGGAGAGTTTTCCACACGAGGGGAAACACCCGAGAAAATTTTTTTTTTCACCCACAGGTTTCAAATTTATTTTCATCACATTATTTCGTCAATTAAAAAATATCCAGGGAACTCACTGTTTGACCACAAAAACATGGGCTGCTTTGGTAAAGGTTCTTTCCACACGTTACGCGAGTGTGGGAAATTATTGTAAAATAAAAATGTCGATTAATTTTAATATTTTAACTTTTTTCCTTAAATGAGAGTAATTAATTGCAGATATATATTTCTGATGTGTGAGAGTGATTCAGTAAATTTGATTTAGTTATTAATGGTTTTTAGGTTTTAAGTTTGTGAGAACTTATGGTATTGATTCATGGTATTCATGTGGAATATAACCTATTTAAAGGCGAAAAGACTCAAGGTAAATTTGTCTTGGTGACCAATGGGATCCAAACAATGTTGTCTTTAGACATCACCACTTCTCTCGGTGTTTCATGATCCTAACAACTAGTATTAGAGTTGTGGTCAAAGGTGTGTTGATTAGAGCCTAGTGAATATTAGACGAAGGTGAGGTGAGTGCAATAGATGATTGTTCAGTGGAGGTGTAGTCAATAAGGAGTAGCTCGAGTAACCAAAAGAGTTGAGTGGAGGAAAGAGACTTGTTCAACGCATAGCTTAGTTATTGACTTGTCGGTGTAGATAGTGGCAATTTAATGCACAATGTGGGAGCATGACAAAGAGTCTAAAGAGGCAAAGAAGAAACTTGTTGAGAAGAAGGTTATGGCAGAAATATCCCCACCACATAGAAGAAGCTCACTCCTCTCATGTTTGATAAGAAGTTGTCCAAGAAAGGCGGTAAGAAGAATGGCATAATGAAGTGAGGACAAGAAATTGTAACAAACCCATGCAGGTTGTGGTGACAACATTAGTGGGTGCTTGAAGGTCGAAAGCCTTGACCCTACATAAAATAATTATGGGTCCTATGGAGGGTCTAAGACTAGATAAAAAAGGAAAAGAGGCCCGACAAAATTGGGATTGAAGACTAGAAAAGGAGATAAATTTGTTGAGGAAGAGAAATGATGAGGAGGTTGTGAAGTGTAGCAGGCCTCTTAGACTTGTGAAGCATAAACCATAGTTAGAATGTCAGCCGGAGTGAATAGCCTTTGCGCCACTAGACTTGGGAGTGTGATTTGTAGAGGCAAGAAAATGATCATGGTTGTACATGTATGACTAGTGAGTAGAGATATAAATGTGTAGAAGTAGAAAGAAAAACCAGGAAGAGGGCACACAATGATAATGCGGATGTGAATGAACAATTGGAGATATGAGGAGAGAGAGGTTAAGTAGTGAGAAAAGCTAGGTTAAAATATGGATCAACAAAGCTAGAGATGTAGTGAGAGAGTGGTCTTATGGATGAGAAAATGAAGATGGAGTCAATGGCTTGAAGTTTAGGGAAGGAGCCAACGTGTTATGAGAACCACAATGGTGTGATCACACCAGTGTTGAGAGAACACCCTAATGGTTTTTGGTCCAAGGAAGGTGTCTTTCCCTAGGAAATTGTAAGACCTATTGTTCAGGCATACATGCTGCACAAGAGCACAAATGTTTGTAAGGCCTTAAGACTTTGATAAGGCATATATATAGTGTGGTGGTGCATGGAGTCATCAAGTTGTGGAATGGACCGCTTGGATAAGTACTAGGGTAGCATGTGTACCAATATCCTAGCTTGAGGGGGGGAAAGTCAAATCTCAAGTGAGATAGTTGGTGAATGATTGGCCAAGTTAACCTCCCTGAGTCAAGTTTAAGGAGGGGATTATTAAGGTGGTCTAGGTAAACTTGACTTGGTTAAGTTACCAACCATTTTCGGGCTCGAGGTTTATGAGAACCCATGGTATTGACTCACGGTATTCATGTGGAATATAACTTATTTAAAGGTGGAAAGACTCTAGGTAAAATTATCCTCACAACCAGTAGGATCTAAGTAAGAATGTATTTAGACACTGCCACTTCTCTCCATGTTTCAGGATCCTAACATGATGTTGAAGACTTTTTTTGGGTATGTTGGACAAGCATGTGATCAAATGCTTCATAAAAACATTGATTAGTGAAAACAAAAAACTTTAGAATGTCAACAAGAAAATTGATTGGAATAGAGAGATATAGCTAAAAGTGAAGGGTTTTAGGAAGTGACAAAGTCAAGTTTTGTTTTTCTTTTAAATACTTTTAAAGTCATTTTTTGAAAAATAAAAATAATATTGCACTAATTGTACTTCTACAAAAATGGTAGGAATTAAATGTATTTCTTTTCGATGTATAGGATATTAATATGAGCTTCATTGGGTTATATATATATATATATATATATATATATATATATATATATATATATATATAGGGTACATATTTTCATTATAAGGATGGTATCTAGAGTAAACTAGATTTCACAAAAGCTCAAGACATTGTCAATATAAGACTTGTTGGAAGGGCTAGTGGAATTAGTATACTAGATCTGATAGTTAGACCTTAGCGGCTATCAAGTCGAATATAATTCAGTCAGCAACGCAAGTTAGAATGTAAGTTTGTCGACCATGCAAGTTAGGTAAATTGGCCAAGGTAGCTAGATAGTTGTAACTACCTTGTAACCGAAACATCTAGTATAAATAGCCATTTGATGTAACAAAGAGAAGAGAGAAGTTGGAAGGAATTTCTAAAATTTGTGTGATATATAAATAAATTGCTAATATGTTGGTCTCCCACTACTTGTGTTCTCTTTCCCTTCACTCATCTATGTGTGTAAGAATGTATGTATATATATATATATACATATATATATATATATCACTACTTGTGTTCTCTTTCCCTTCACTCATCTATGTGTGTAAGAATATATATATGTATATATCTACTGGTAAATGCTCATATATCCTCGGATTACAACATTGGTCCCATTATTGATAGTACCTAAACTCGAGTACAAGAAAATAATGCATACCTCTATGTGGAGTTTGGAAGATATCTGTGAGTGGTGGGAGTGAAAGATCCAAAATTATATCGAGAATTATGCCAAGAGAAATCCACTAATGTGGATAGAAGTAAGAGCACATTTCTTCACTTAGATTCACGGTAAATTCTTACAAGCCATCTTGCAACAAATCATCTAATACATCAAATCGTACTACTAATGAATAGATTGGTGGATGACCAAAATTTAATGCTAAAAATCACAAACGGGGTCCAAAAATACCTGCACAAATAGGTCTAAAAGATCAATAATGATAACTATGAAGAACAAGCAATAAAAGGAGGAGTCTCAATTGATAAAATTAAAAGAAGGCTCCATGAAAATTTCCATGATGGTTTCTTATGTACAATAGCTTCCTACATAAATTTATATTAGACAAAGGAGTTGGTCACATCGTCAGGAACCAACCACCTCTAAATACTCCTCCTCCCACACTAATTGTGATTAGAGGCAAAATAATTGGCGAATATTTTTAGAAATAAACTGTAAAAATATGAAGGATGCTTGATATTGTTTCTTAAGAAAATGAGCTTAGTAATAATGATTACTATTGTTAACTTCAAGTAAGTTGGGGCCAGTGATGGGGTGGTCATTGATTCATCAGATGCCTTAGTTGGCCTTAAAAGAGTCACTACATTAAAGAAAATAATGCTATCAAAAAGGAGGAAGTTGAAAGAGAGTATACATTAGAAGAAGAATCTAAACAAAGGATTACACGTCAAATGTCAATGATAAACCTACAGTTGATATTCAAAAAATTGAAAGGGGAAATGAAAAAATAAAAAGAGAAGATATACAAAATGAAAGTGATCCCCCGACATCAATTGGGAAGAAATTCTAGGAATTACAAGTTGATCCATTGGACTCATCCAAGATTGGTAGAGACAACTGGAGTCAAGAAGGGTTATCCCAATGGTTCCTCACAGGATTAAAATCCTATAGTTGGTCATGGTAATAGATGGTGCTCTTCAACTTGTAGATACTGTAGAAAATATGGACATTGATGACTCTAGCCCAACATTGCATCGACTTGCCATCCCTCATGGTGCTAGTCCTTGTATTCGTGATGGATCTCAAACTATATTAAGTGTGGTATAGAGTTGAATCATAAGGAAACTCGCATGAAAAGTTGTTGATCAAAATATATATGGTAGATCAGTGTTGGGTAGGACAAAGAGGTGAAAAAAACATTGAACTCCATATAAAGGATCTCATAGATTCACCCCTTGCCAAATTTAATCACTAAGAAAGAAGATGTTGAGTCATCAAGCAATTATGGTGAACCAAAATGTCCCTAGGAAGGATGGTTCACTAAGGATATAAACAAACCTTGCTAAACAAACCAAGATGGTACCAAAGAAGAGGAAGTCAAATCCATTCTATCGAAAAAATAAAATCGACAAAAGTAATGGATTTGACCTCCCAAGTCGACTTGACCAATTCACATTCAACTTGTAAAAATTAGTTAACTGATAAGTCGACTCAAATAAAAAATAAAAATATGCAAAAACCCCTCCCTCTTTGTTGAAGACACTACAAATAAAATAAAACATGGGTCTACATCACATTCCAAGGTATGAAGGTGATGAGGACCCAAGGAATCATTGGTTTCTTTGTGAAGATTTTTGGAAATAACTAAAAATGAATGACGAAGAAAAACAAATGACCTAGTTGATCGATTCCCTAAAAAGCAGAACACTAACGTGGTATATGAACTTTACAAAAAATAATTAAAGAAGTAAAGATGAAATAAAATCCAACTTTCAATCTTTTTTCAAAGCCCAACATATTAATATTTGGCTGCACAAAGTCTGAAGGATATAAAGCAACCCTCGGGAGAATTAGTTTGAAGTTATAACAGTAGATTCAAATATTTTCTAAGTCAAATATCCTTTAGATAAACAAACAACTCATGGTACAATGGTATGTATTAGCCTTGCTATAAAACATTACAGGACCACTAAGGATGTATAACATCAAGACATGTGTAGAAGTGTTGTAGAAGGCTCAACACATAGAGGTTGACAATAACTCGCCCTCAACATCATCATCGTTGACCAACAAAAGCCTCGAAGAAAAGCTAGAGCAACTTCAACAATCCGTACAAAGTTTGACCATGAAAAAAATTGAAATGTTTTGTACAAATTGTAAGATTAAAAGTCACACAAAAGGCAATTCTAAGTCTAGTAATGCCTTCGAAAATAAACCAGTTGTACACAAAACAAAAATAGATCTTCTCATATAATCTAAAAAATGTAAAACCAAAATAGTGTGCATTCTATGATGAGAATAGCCCTTTGAAACAAGAACGTCGCTTGAATGGTTGAAATAAACCAAAATTCCATGTGGTATACCATACATAGGCCACCAACTAAAATGCACAACCAATCAATGGCTACCAAGGGCATAGAGGTTACGAGGGAAGAGGAGGAGGATGATTCATGAGAGGTGGAAGAGGTTAGGATAGAGGTCGAATGTATGTTTCACACGTTATAAAGAAGTTCATCTCGCTTCCAACTATTTGATGAAAGAATAAACTGACTTAAAGTATTGTAATACAAGTGGTCTCCGCAATCATTCTTTGGAAGATTTCTTCGAGCATGTTAGAGAAAATCATGCATAATAGAGACGTAAACCTAGTAACATAATTCCAAAGCATGAAGTTTTGAACCCAAAGAATTTGCTGTTGAAATTTGGTACCAAAGGACAGGTGGTTCCCTTAGGCTTTGATCTTTGGCCTAGGGAAAAGTGTCCAAAAGAATTTAATTTTTCTCCTAAAGTGACTTTATAATTTTATAAAGTTAAATCTAATTTAAAAGTGACTTTAAGTGATAAAGTTATTAAGTCTAATTTTAAAGTGACTTTTATAAAGTCAATGAAAAATTAGAAAGGAAAAGTGACTTTGGAAATAAATGACTAAGTGGGTCTTTATTAAAGTGGGGTGAATTAAAAAATAGAAAGTGAGATTTAAATGAGCATTTAATCTCAACCATTGATCTAAATCTATTTCAGCCATTGGATTTAGAGATCACCCAAAAGTCACTTGGATCACCCAAAAGTCACTTGGAGTTATATTAAAGGAGGAAAAGGAGGAAAAGGTCATTCATTCTTTCATGAGCAGATTGGGAGAAGGAGAGCAAGAGAGATTTCTGAGCAGGAAGGAGAAGGAGACAGCAGCTTGGCACACATTCCAAGGCAGCAGTTGAGCAGATTTGTACAGCTGATTCAGCACATAGTGAAAGGCAGATTTTTGCACAAAAATCGAGGAGCAGTTTGTTGATTTTTCTGCACACAAAACGGAGGTCGTACAACATTTATTGTTGTCCTGTTTGCTGTAATTTCCAGATTGTTGTGAGGCACGGGAAAGGAGATAAGTTGTAAATTTGCTTGCTGATTTTTTGCTGAATAATTCTCACTGTAAAAAGACAATTTTCAGAAATAAAGAAGAGCTCTCAAACTGGTTTTCCCCAAGAGTTGTAGGGGGTTTTTCCAGGGTCAAGTTGACCAAAAATATCAGTGTTTTAATGTGTTTTAATGGCTGTTTTTAATTGCTAATTTTTAATTCTGCAATTTCCAGCATTCTGAAAAATTTCCAGAATTTGTGTTTTCAGCAATATTTATTTTTTTCAGTCTGTTAAATGTATGGTTATGGGAATGGGCATTTAACTACATGGGAGAAATAAGGAGAAACTGAAAACCGGGGTGGGAAAACAGAAATTTTTACATGGTATCAGAGCTTGAGTGCTGAAGGGCAGTTTGGGACAGCAAAAGGAAAAATTACAGTTGCTGATTTTTCACTCAGAAAATTCCAGCAAGCTGATTTTTTCATAAACAGCAGTTTTATCTTTACTACAGCAGTGCTATTTTTCAGTTTTAGGACAGCAGGATGTCATTGGGATTGAGGGTGGAGGATAGGCTGGATGGGCATATAAATTACAGCGTTTGGAAGGAGAGAATGCAGAGTATCTTTGAGGAGGCAGAAGTCTGGGATATCATGGTGCATACCGCACAGAACCCTGTTGTTGTGCCCACTGATGTTACTCAGTTGGCTGAGTATAAAAAGAAGAACAATAAGGGTAAGAGGCTAATTCTAGACGAAATCAAAGACCATTGCATTCCTCATGTGAGAGGAAAGAGCAATGCCCATGAGATGTGGACAGCATTGTCCAATCTCTACCAGAGTACCAATGAGAACCGGAAGATGGTCCTGAAGGAGAAGCTGAAGAACATTAAGATGGGTAATGATAGTGCAGCTGGATATCTCACAAAGATTACCAATGTGATAGATGAGTTGGCAGCGATTGGAGAGGCCATTCCATCCACTGAGTTGGTGCGTATTGCAGTGAATAGCCTCCCCCGTTCATGGTTGAACTTTGCTGATGGGGTTTGTGCACGTGAGACCCTTCCCACAAGGGAGAGGTTTTGGGATGATTGCATTCAGACAGAGATCAGGAAAGGACAGCTTGGGGCAGCCAAGCCAGTTGAGCAGGATGAGGATGTAGCACTGGTGGCAGGAGGCAAGAAAGGCAAAGGGAAGAAGCAGGCTTCCACAAGCAGTGGTGGGGGCAAAGGCAAAGGTAAAGGTAAACCGGGGAACACACAGAAGGACTATTCCAAGGTGAAGTGTTGGAATTGTCAAAAGATGGGACACTATGCAGTTGTGTGTCCGGAGAAGAAGAAGAAGAAGGGAAAGAACCAGGACGTGGCAGCTTCAGCTGAGATTGAGGACTTTGCAGGTCGTTTTGACCGGGAGTTTGCGTTCACTACATGTGAGTCCTCTAGTGCAGGATCACCTGCCACACAGGTTCAGAGGGAGCATGCTTTTCCCTCGATTAGCGGAGCATCTACAGGTATTTGGTATGTGGACAGTGGGGCTTCACGTCACATGACAGGAGTCCGTGAGTACTTCTCAGAGCTTTCAGAGAGTGGCACTGATATTGAGGTAGTACTCGGTGATGACAGAGTTGTTAGAGCAGTCGGGGTGGGGACAGTGACATTTCAGAGGGAGTCCAAACCTCCCTTGAAGGTGTCAGAGGTTCTTTATGTGCCAGGGATGAGGAAGAACCTCATATCCGTCTCAGCTTTGGAGGACAGAGGATATGACGTACTGTTCAGGGGAGGACAGGTGTTGATGTATCCCAGGGACACTCCAGCTGATTCAGCAAGAGTGATAGGTGTACGCCATGCAAAGGTGTACAAGTTTGCATTTCAGCCCCTTTTGGCATTGAGCAGTAGTACCGACAGCAGAGCTAGCAGTTCTGAGCTGTGTGAGATTTGGCACCGCAGGATGGGACATATGTATCATGGAGCCTTGAGGACATTGCGGGAGATCACTATAGGTGTGCCAGATTTCAGTACTGATCACTTTGATACTTGCAGAGGTTGTGCGATGGGCAAATTTGCCAAATCCCCTTTTCCCAGCAGTGACAGCAGAGCGACGGGGATACTTGATTTGATTCATTCCGATGTGAGCGGTCGGATGTCTCATGTTTCCTTGAGTGGGTATGAGTACTATGTTTTATTCATTGATGATCACTCCAGGAGGACCTGGATTTATTTCTTAAAGACCAAGAGTGAGGTCTTCAAGCGGTTTCAGGAGTTCAGAGCTCTTGTGGAGACACAGACAGGCCGAAAGATCAATTCCTTGAGGTCGGACAATGGAGGAGAGTACACCCTTGGAGAGTTTGTTGACTATTGTGCGGAGGCAGGCATTAGGAGGGAGTTCACTGTTCCTTACAACCCCCAGCAGAACGGGGTTGCGGAGAGGAAGAACAAATCCATCATAGAGGCTGCCAAAGCTATGCTACATGATCAGGGGTTGCCATTGTTCTTGTGGGCAGAGGCCTGCAACACAGCTGTTTACTTGCAGAACAGGAGTCCGCATCGTGCCTTGGGGCACATGACTCCGGAGGAGGCTTTCTCTGGGAAGAAGCCTGATCTTGGTCATCTTCATATCTTTGGATGCATTACATACTCCTATATACCCAAGGAGAAGAGGACCAAACTAGAGCCCACCGCAGAGAAGGGTATCTTTGTGGGCTACAGTGAGACCTCAAAGGCCTTTCGGATTTACATTCCTGCACAGAGGAGAGTTGTTGTCAGACGGGATGTGAAGTTCGAGGAGGACAGGGCCTTTAGGAGGTCACGGGAGTTAGAGTATCTGGATCAGCCAGACCCTCAGCAGCAGTTGAGTCAGTCGCAGGGATCCAGTGGGCAGGGATCAGGAGGATCCGGAGGTACATCTATGAGGATGTCAGGTCCGTCAGTGAGCAGTGGCTCATCGAGCCAGAGGGGTGGTGCTCCGGGCAGCATGCAGAGCAGTTCACTAGGGAGTCCACTGATGGACAGTTCACACGGTACCTCAGCTTCTACAGGTTCAGGTGCAGGCAGGAGGACAGCAGACAGACAGTCAGGAGTTCAGGCTACTGATGATGATGAGGAGGAGGAGTTTCATTCTCCGGTGGAAGAAGTGCGCTCAGGGAAGAGGAAGCCCAAGTGGCTTCATGACACCTTGAGAGATGCCACATCTGTTGCTAAGCCGAAGAGGCCGGTCAGAGAGAGTAGACCACCTGAGAGGTTTTGTAGTTATATGGCGATGGTTACTAGCATCCTTGACTCTGAGCCTTCTAGCTATGAGGAGGCAGCTAGCCAGCAGGTCTGGAGAGAGGCCATGCAGGAGGAGTATTCTTCTATCATGAAGAATGATGTTTGGGAGGTGGTGCCGAGGCCTGAGGGCAAATCCGTGGTTACTTCCAGATGGCTTTACAAGGTAAAGCATGCTGCAGATGGCAGCATTGAGAAATTCAAAGCGAGGTTTGTGGCTAGAGGGTTCTCCCAGGTAGAGGGAGTTGATTATGAGGAGACCTTCGCTCCCGTGGCTCAATATACTTCGATCCGCTCCATTATATCGATAGCAACAGAGATGGGTTGGAAGATCCACCAGATGGATGTGAAGACCGCATTTCTCAATGGCTTCATACAGGAGGAGGTGTACATTGAGCAGCCACAGGGCTTTGAGGTGCATGGGAAGGAGTCCCATGTGTGCAGATTGAAGAAGGCCCTTTATGGCCTGAAGCAAGCTCCCAGAGCTTGGTACTCCAGGATAGATGCATACTTGCAGGGGATGGGTTTCACAAAGAGTGAGGCAGATCCGAACCTTTACTTTATTGTGATTGGTGAGGAGCCTCTCATTCTGGTGCTGTATGTGGATGACTTGATCATTACAGGTGCAGAGAGACTCATAGAGCACTGCAAGAGAGATCTTGCGGCGGAGTTTGAGATGAAGGACATCGGCTTGATGCATTACTTTTTGGGTTTGGAGGTGTGGCAGGAGGAGGGGCATTTCTTCCTGGGGCAGGGGAAGTATATTGTGGACATCCTTAGCAGATTCCACATGGAGGATTGTAGACCCATGTTGACACCGATGATCACCAACTGGAAGAAGCTTCATGCTTCGGATTCCGAGTTGGTGGATCCCACATTGTACAGGCAGCTGATTGGTTCCTTGATGTATTTGGTCAACACTAGACCAGATATCTGTTTTGCAGTCAACACGATGAGTCAGTTTATGTGTGAGCCTAGGAAGGTTCACTGGGTGGCTGCAAAACACATTTTGCGGTACTTGCAGGGGACAGTGGATTATGGTCTGGACTACAGGCAGGGAGATGGAGTGAGATTGGCAGGATACACTGATTCTGATTGGGCAGGTTGTGCTTCTGATAGGAAGAGCACTTCAGGGTGTTGTTTTGGGTTGGGTTCAGCAGTAGTGTCATGGTTCAGCCGAAGCAGCAGTCAGTAGCACTGAGTTCAGCGGAAGCAGAGTATATGGCAGCCAGTCTAGCTAGTTGTGAGGCCATCTGGCTTCGCAAGATGTTGTTTGGCTTATTTGGTCAGCTGTTGAGACCTTCAGTGATTTACTGTGATAATCAGAGTTGCATTAAACTCACGGAGAATCCAGTATTTCATGACAGGTCAAAGCATATCGGGATCAGATATCATTTCATCAGAGACTATGTTCAGAAGGGAGCTGTGAAGCTTGAGTATATTTCCACTGATGAGCGGGTTGCAGATATCCTTACCAAAGCCTTACCACGGGGCAAGCATGTCTACTTCAGAGACAAGATGGGTGTGGTGAGGAACACCTTCCTCGGTAAGAGGGAGTGTTGAAATTTGGTACCGGAGGACAGGTGGTTCCCTTAGGCTTTGATCTTTGGCCTAGGGAAAAGTGTCCAAAAGAATTTAATTTTTCTCCTAAAGTGACTTTATAATTTTATAAAGTTAAATCTAATTTAAAAGTGACTTTAAGTGATAAAGTTATTAAGTCTAATTTTAAAGTGACTTTTATAAAGTCAATGAAAAATTAGAAAGGAAAAGTGACTTTGGAAATAAATGACTAAGTGGGTCTTTATTAAAGTGGGGTGAATTAAAAAATAGAAAGTGAGATTTAAATGAGCATTTAATCTCAACCATTGATCTAAATCTATTTCAGCCATTGGATTTAGAGATCACCCAAAAGTCACTTGGAGTTATATTAAAGGAGGAAAAGGAGGAAAAGGTCATTCATTCTTTCATGAGCAGATTGGGAGAAGGAGAGCAAGAGAGATTTCTGAGCAGGAAGGAGAAGGAGACAGCAGCTTGGCACACATTCCAAGGCAGCAGTTGAGCAGATTTGTACAGCTGATTCAACACATAGTGAAAGGCAGATTTTTGCACAAAAATCGAGGAGCAGTTTGCTGATTTTTCTGCACACAAAACGGAGGTCGTACAACATTTATTGCTGTCCTGTTTGCTGTAATTTCCAGATTGCTGTGAGGCACGGGAAAGGAGATAAGTTGTAAATTTGCTTGCTGATTTTTTGCTGAATAATTCTCACTGTAAAAAGACAATTTTCAGAAATAAAGAAGAGCTCTCAAACTGGTTTTCCCCAAGAGTTGTAGGGGGTTTTTCCAGGGTCAAGTTGACCAAAAATATCAGTGTTTTAATGTGTTTTAATGGCTGTTTTTAATTGCTGATTTTTAATTCTGCAATTTCCAGCATTCTGAAAAATTTCCAGAATTTGTGTTTTCAGCAATATTTATTTTTTTCAGTCTGTTAAATGTATGGTTATGGGAATGGGCATTTAACTACATGGGAGAAATAAGGAGAAACTGAAAACCGGGGTGGGAAAACAGAAATTTTTACATTTGCATGTGGTGACCAGATCAGGAGCCATCCAATCTATTTAGACGCAAAAGTAAAGTCTAGTATAACTGTTGCAAAATAAAAGTATATGCATGGATTCAAACAAAAAAACAATGAATAGGGAACGAGGAATTATAATTATTTAAATATAAAGAATCGTTGAGCATTGTGGAGGATTATAGAGGAGCAAAGACCATGCAAGAACCTTCGAAAATTATCTCGAAACGAAATGCAGGATGACTACGAATCGCAAGTCAACTCAGAGATCAATGGACATATGGTAAATTGAGTTGTGGTAGATTTTTACCCAGTCAACATTCTTCAAGGAAGACTTGGATAAAATTAGGGAGGGCACAATAGATAGAAAAGCAGATTATCTGAAAATGGAAAATAATTGACTTTTGATCCAATTGGTACTTTGTGGTGCATAAAAATCGTAATAATGGGTGTCTTGACTAAGTCAATTTTGAAGTAATCGATTTAGTCAAGGGAATATAGTAAGCACGTCTTTTGGATTATTTACATCAGTATTATTTGGTCGACGTTTCGAACTAGTTAATGTGGTTTATCCTCATGATAAAGGGGAAAAAATCCATAAATCCTAATCAATAAATAGCAAAGAACCATCAGAATTCAGAATTAACTGTTAGAAACTAGTCGGTAGGAAATTGGTTATTTAATTAATAAATTAATATATTTTTAATTTTTAAATTCAAATTAAAGACTAACTGTTATAAACTAGTTGTTAATTGTTTATATAAATATTTTTATTTTTTTTAATATAATATAAACAATTAATTAAATACTTATATAAACAATTAATGACTAGTTTATAACCACTAGTCTTTAATTGGAATTTAAAAATTAAAAATTTATTAATTTATTAATTAAATAACTAATTTCCTACTAATTAGTGTCTAACAGTTAATTCTGGACTTTGATGCTTCCTTTCTATTTATTCATTAGGATCTATGGATTTTTTCATCTTTGTCTCAAAGATGAACCACATTCGCTGGTTCAAAAAATCGATCAAATAATATCAATGTGATTAATCCGAAAGACATACTTACTACATTATAGATCACAAAAACCCACGAGCTAACAAAATAGAGAAATATTTTAAAATTTGTCATTATCCATGGGCCATAACTCTAACCGTGCAATATATAAATGGCAACTAAAAACTATGAATCGAGTGCCCAGGAATGTTTGTTGATTAAGTACATCACAATCAAAAAGCATGGATCATATTTTTCATACCATAAGAAGGGAAGACAAACACCCACCCTACTACCAACAGATTTAAAAGAACCAACTCACCCTCTTCAATTGAAGGGATGAAATTCGTCGTTTTGAGGTTTCAAAAACAATTGGCAAGACTCGTCAGATGCAAAGTTTGGTCCAATCATTCACTTGACAAGTAGAAAGATGGTGGGAAGTGCATTCCTTACAGTCGAAAACTTGGATGACTATGATCACATATTTCATAGAAATATTTGGTGAGAACAAATTATCTTCTCAAACTAACATTCCATGGTTTAAGATCAAACATTATCATGTAGCCCTTATTGACAATTGTGAGAAGGAATAGAGGATTGGCTATAGAGATTGGCGTGTCTAGCCCTATATAGTTCCAAATACTTTAGACCATATACCATATAAATGGTATAAAAGTGAAGAAGCCAGGGAAGACACTCGTATCTAGTTTATATAAAAAAGAAATTCATCAACGAGTTTAAATTTTTGCTAGCGAATAAAAAGAAAGATCTGAGGAAATACAAGAAATAAAGGAACTTTTAGAAAAATTGGATTCTCAAAAAATATTGAGAAAAAGCAAGTCGAAAGTTGACATAAGGTTGACTTAATTTATAAACAAGTCTTAATTTATAAACGAGTCGAACGCCATAACAAACTGATTGCTCATCCAATCGATATGGAAAACATAAGTTTCCCCTCTGCAAGTTAGAAGGATAATCTAGAAATGAATAAACATATAAGAATAATATAAAAATATCCACTAAAAGTAGTGATAAAGCTAGAAAACCAAACTTCCCATTGGAGTATATTCAAATTATTGAAGGAAAGAGAGAAATAGGTGAATCAAAACCACTTGAATAGATGAGTTTGATATAAAAATGAAAGGATATAATATATCTATATATAACTAACCAAAGATGATTTGGATGGGTCAAATAAAAAAATCATAAAGATAATCAACTTATTTTGAGAATATCAGGATATTTTTGCATGGGATTATAAATATTTAAAAGATTATGGAAGGAGATGAGGGATATGAAAATTGGTCTCATCCCTCGTGCTAGGCCAATTAGAAAACAACCATATAAGTTAGCATATAAGTATAAACTCGTCATGAAGAAAGCAATTTAAGGGATGTTATATGTATCAATAATATACCCCATCATTAAATCAAAATGGGACAGTCCAATAGTCATCCAATTAGAGGAACATGAACCAAAAAGACTTATAACTTGTGTTGAATTTTGATCCTTGAACAAAATAATGGTAACTAATCCATTTCCGACCCATTTTTCCAACAAAATCATAAATGAGGTCATAGGAGACTAATGTTTCTCTTTCACTAATTGTTTTTCAAGGTACAACCAAGTATCAATTGCTACAAAAGTTGAAGATAAAACAACATTTGTATCACAATTTGGCTCTTTTCCATAAAAAGTAATGTCATTTGGATTGATGAATGCACCCATTTTTGTTAAGGGTAGTTGTGAAATATTTTAAGGAGTATATATACAAATCCCGGCTGTATACTTTGATGATTACATAGTATACATCTATTAAAAGAACATATACATTGGATAAGGATGATGTTGGAAAGGTGTAGACAAATACAACTTTCCCTTAAGATCAAAAATATATTTTCGCAACAACTATCATTGTACAACTTGAGATGTTGTATGTAAGGATGACATCAAAGTAGACATAGGAAAAATAAAAATCATTCTTGACCTTAAGCTCCTAGTAAATAAAAAATAGATAAAGATATTTATGGGGCATACTAGGTATTGTAGAAGATTTAGTCATCATTATTTCGACATCATCTTCCCCAATGATGCGTTGCTTCGCAAGGATTTTGAGTTTACATGGACCAATGAATACAAAATGTCATTTCAATTGCTTAAATCAAAGATGGTAGAAGCTCCTATACTGAGATTTCCTAACTGGATGAAGAAGTTTCATATGCATGTTGATGCCTCCAATGTTGCAGTTGAAGTCATCTTGGCTCAACCAAGAAATGAAACAATCAACCACCTAAATGCCTATGCTAGTTGGAAATTTAATAAAGTGCAAAGAAATTATTCGATGATCATGAGAAAATGCTTAGGAATGATATTTCCTTTACAAAACTTGAGAAACTACTTACTAGAAAATCCATCTAGTTTTTTCACAAACCACCAAGCTTTAAAATACTTCATGAATAAACCAATTCACTAAGGAAGAATATGCCAATCATGGATGTTATTTCAAGAATTCAAATTCAACATCATCATTTGACCAGGAAAGAAGAATGTTCGACTATACCACCTGTCTTGAGTCAACATAGGGGAAGAGCCAACCAAAATCAATAACGATTTATTTAATGCTCACCTATTTCAAATTTTGGCAATGCCACATCACTTAGTTGAACTTGCATAATTCTTAGAGGATGGGAAGGCACCTGAAGAACTTCTAAAAAAATAAAAAGAAGGCATTAGCAATGAAATCTGCACCATTCACGCTAATGAATGGGTATTTATATAAGTTGGGCTCAAATGATGTCCTTCATTGATATGTTGTAGAAAATAAAAAGAAACAGATGAAAAATGAAGCATATGTAGGGCTATTGGCTATTAGGAATAAACTATCATGCATATACAAATTCCAAGAAGATTTTTCAAGTCGGCCTTTGGTCGCTGGCATTGCATTGTCTAAACTATGTAAAGAAATGTGATATTTGCTAGTGAATGTGCTAACCATTATGGAAAGATGAAATTCCTTTAAATGTGGTAAATTCATGTTTACCTTTTTAAATATGAGAATTGATTTTTTTGGAACATTCCCACAACAAACAAAAAGAAAAGAGAAAAGTGTAGAATCACTACTTTCGAATACATCATGAAATGGACAAAACTTGAACCAGTAAAGTCATGTAAAAAATAATTTTTTTGTGAAAATTATTTATGAAAACATACTCATTAGACTTGGTTGTCCATTAACTATTGTTAGTGATCAAGGAAGATATTTTGTTAATGGAACAATAAAAATATTGCTAAGCAAGTTTTTAATTGATCATAAAAAAGTCCTCAACTTATCATCCACAAGCTAATGGAGTGGTCAAGTTGTTCAAAAAAAAATCCATAAAGGATTAGCAAAGATATGTAGAATTCATTGAGACGACTGGTGTGACATTCTCTGCGGGTTAATTCCCCTTGTAAAACATTTTCCTTGTAATATTGTAGCCATCAAATTTAAAATGGATGAGGAAGTGACACAAATCCTATTGCTTGAGGAAGGAGATTGTCGGGGAAGATGGTTGCTTTAAATAATCAGTCAGAATAAGGAGTTTTAATGAGTTGATTAATTATTAAATTCGACTAGAAATAAAGGATGTACCCATGTTCTCTTGGGAAACAATACAAGAAAGAAAGGTAAAAAGTTAATGAGGAATATGGGTTACGCAGTCCAACGTGTTTGGACTGCATAGACCACTCCAAATTATAGAACCATCATGGTTGAGGAGGGGAGGAGATACTCTATCATATAGTTACAATGAAGAATAATGGGAGGATATGGGGGGTATTATCTCTATTCATTTTCTTTTATGTGTTGAAGGAATATACCCTATGTGTATAGAGAAAGAACGACCATGAGAACATGAGGCTGGAAGGATCCTATTGAACATAGAAAGGAGGTTGAGTGGCTCATGATGAATAGAGAAAGAAGGTTGAGAAGGTTTTTGAAATCATACACAATTCATGGGCATAGGTAGAGAAGAGAACACAGAAAAGAGGAGGCCGAGAGGCTCCTGATGAGCAAGTTGAATTATTGAGAGGGAAGGAAAATATATGACGATTGAGAGAATTCAGGGGGAAGAGAAGCTCTGATGATAGCCAGTTGAGAAACCCATGAGGCTTGCTGAATGATAATCACATAACAATGGTTGTGCCTTACATGGCTGATAAATCCACTGGATACTATGTTGGTTGATAACCTTTGAGAGGTGGAGGCACCCAGGGCTAGTGGGCTGATAACATTTGATGATAGTTCCATGGGACTTAGGTTGAGAAAACAGGTGGAAGATTCCACTAAGATGCTAGAAAGTGCACTCTTATTCCTTCAAAAGTAACATAGCTGATAAACCATCCATGTTATTAACTATATATATATATATATATATATATATATATATCTCCACAACGGAATTGAGAGTATTTGTGTCAAAATCCCTAGAGATGTTAGGATTTTGTATTATAAGTCCCTTTGTCTAAAGGAAAGTGTTCCCTACTTGAGGTGAAATATTTGAATAGCTAATGGGTGAAGGCATTGTGTCCTTGATGCACCCTATTTCAACTGATGATATTGGTTTAATTCCCTGAGCTGATGATGCCTATTTGTGAGAGAAGTGATTCACTGTGGTTATTTTATTTTTGATAGTTGGTGGGTGGATGTGAGGCAGCCTCGAGACACCCTGTTTCAATTGGTAATATCACTTTAAAATTCCTATGAAAGCACTCTACCTCAAACTCTGGAATCTGGCTTGGGGATGTCAATTTCAAGAAAGACTTGGCTGCAACTTGTCTATGATTGGGTGGAGAATTGAAGTCCCATTCTCAATTTCCAGATATGTCAACTTAAGATAAATGTTCCTTATGCCTTATGTTCCAATAAATGATATATGAATGTTTATGGTGCATTTTAAATTCCTTTTGAATATTAATCTCATGTTTAATGTGTTGGTTCAATGCTTATGTTAGTGTTGAGGGATGTTGATTCTTGTGTGAATGTATTGATGCTTATTGCTTGATTATGCATTGGTTAACAATGACTTATCAATGCTGGGAAATGGAGTTTCTTGTATGATTGAGTAATGTTGGTTTCTTGTATGGTTTTGGAAGGGTATGATTACTTGTGTTATTCTAAGCACAGATTCTTGTTTAATGGTATGTATGCATAAGATAATATGTTATTTTCTAAGTATGGGATATTTTCCAAGTTGCCCGAGTGTCAAGAGATGGGTAAATATATGTAATAGTTATCATTCTATTGCAATGTTTGAGGTTTGGTTTAAATTCTTGTGTTTACTCTGAGCTTGAATTTAATCTAATTATCTGAGTATGAAGGATGGGAAAATACTTGTTGTAAAAATGATCTCTCTGTGTTTAATGATTTGCATAACCAAACTATATATTTGGTGGTGTTTATTTATAAGTTTAGTAAGGACAATGTTCTTATATGAGTAATATACATATAAATATATGCATTGAATGAGCTAGGATGAGCCGTATGAAAATCTCAAGAGAGACATTACAGCTTGTGCATGTGTGTGTGTAACTAATTATATACTCGCTGGCTAGGTCGAAGTCCTTATAAACTCAAGAGGAATGGCATTAATGCCAAAACATATGCATGTATTCCAAGGTAATAAGGGATAGCCTTGGAAGGCTCTATATATACCCTTCTAATCTATAGACTGGGTGTTATCGATTTTAATAGCACCTATACCACAAATGTTTCGGGAGATATAGAAAGCTTCCTAGAGACAAACTCTGGGTTAATTATAGACCAGTACCTAGGACATATTGAATAGAGGAGTGCATGGAAGATTATCAATGGGGGCTTTCTATTGCACTCCAAATGTCACATAGTTGGAAAAAGGGAAGAAAGGGGGCTTGGTTCAATTGCCCTTCATCAAAGTATATTCAAGCCAATACATGGATCCAAATGTTCAGGGGGTAAATCGGGCCAACCTTAGAGAGAAATGTCTAGTTCTAGTGGTCGGCACACAACAACATGAAGCTTGATATTAACGTTGCAGTAAAGTGAAGAGGAGGAAAAAGAGGAGGGAAATTGGTGCATAGGTCTGATTGCAATGAAGAATCCTAAGCCACAATGTTCCAGCAGAAATATGGAAGAGGAAGGAGATGAAAGAGTGGCAGGAGTGGAGCACTAGTCAGTGTTTCAGGCCATATACTCATGTGCACATTTGTATCCAAAATATTAAGCAAATTTGTGCATATTACAGGTACATAAGTACATTTGTAGGTAACATAGGTACTGTCACTACTTAGTAACAAATATACAATCATTAACAAGGATGAAACCTGTAGCTTCATCACATTATTTCAGAGAAAGAAAAACATACATGGAATGATATTTACAGAAGGGAAAACATATTGCGCGTTTCCATGATTGGAATCACCAAAGGGTTTCATTAATCTTCAAATTGAGTCCCATTCACTAGTCCATTTACATTCAGCAACCTGCAGCTCAAGTCCCTCGTGAACAAGCTTCATAGAACCAGAGTGGAACCACAGAATTTGGACCACTTGGGTGTAGAATTCCCAAACCCATATTAAGTATTTCTTCCCCTTATTTATACAGAGAAGGGGGGGCTTTAAATCAACATTTACAAAATATCTTAGCCAAGGGCCAGCTGTCTAGGCCTGTGATAGATCTGCTACTCAAAATGATTTCTAAGGATTTGATTCCTTTCTTGAAAATAAACAGAAATTACAGAATAATAGGAAAAGGGAAAAAGGAAAGATGATGGAGGAAGTATCCCCCTATTTTTCCTGTGAAGGCCCCTAATCAGGCCACATCTCTGCCACAATGGGTCATTCCTGTTGTTTGGATGGTTCCTGTCACTTTCGCCTTAACTGCTGAAATCGCTCGTTCTCTAGAGCTGTTAGTGGTCAACTAAGTTTGCTTGTCACAAAGTAGAAGAAGAGTTTGTCCGGGCAGTCCTTTAAATTTGTGCCTGAGTGGGGCTCCACGCTAAGGCATTAAGTCTTCCTAAGCCCCCGTACTGATTTACCGTTGCACCATGCTTTCATTCAATGCCTCGGTTGTCGACCCATCTGTCCCTTTAACTTTCTGTATCATGTTATCGGAGCCATGATATGCCGAGTAATACTACCTTAATGTTGAATAGGGGATTCTCTTTATTAGCCCTTTGCACTTAAAAACATTACAAAATCGGCAAGTTTTGGGATCTTTAGGCCCCTTATGGTTTAGCCCCTTTTTGCATTCCTTCTCATATGACCAAGGGAAGTGACCTGGTGCTTAGCCTTATATCGGAGATCGGCAACCAAGAATTTTCTAATCCATGCCTCTGGTTGCACCCTCCTAACTCATGCTATTGCAATATGTGATGAGACGAGATCTCTGATCATTGATTTGCGAGATGACTCATACTTTGTCGCATGTCACCTTGTGAGTGGTGACACGTGTCACCTTATTTTGGCCCCTTATGACCCCTAAAAATGCCAAATCTTCATGCCACGTGACCTCTGTACTTCCACGTCATGATGATGTCAACCGCCATGTAGGTTTATCGGGACCAATAGTATTTCGACATGTCGCCTATTAGAGGAGAGGGAAAAGGCCCGCCCTTCTCTGGTTTTGTAATTGATTTCCCTTGTTAATTGCAATCGGCCCTCCCTGGCACTTTAACACTAGAGGCCTAAATATCAGCAATTTTTAATGTTATCAGCCTTCGGCGGTTTCATGACGCCATATTTGGTTGTACCCTCTGGTACTTTTGATCGCTGATTCACCCCGAATCTCGATTTCCTACTCATTCGTCACTACCAGGGCCTCCGATCGCCGATAGACTATGGACCATGGACCTCCGATCACCGATTATCGATATCAGTGATTGTTGATCACAAGTTTGTTGTGCCCTTTCTTGTCGCTGCTTTGTCAAAACTCTGATTGTGATCTGCAACATGACTATGACCTGTGATGCGCTAGCCCATCGATACACGACCTCTGATCATCGATAGACAGTACCTTAAAACTTCGGTTTATGATTTGCGATATTGGAAATCACTAATCGTAGATTTCAATGTCTTCCCCTGTTGTTGCCTCAGAAAACTCCAATTGTGATTTGCGATGAGCCTTACCCTTGGTCCTTTTCTCTTTGTTTTCTAGCTTTCAGAGGGTAGCTTCAATCTGCTCTAACTTCTAATCCAGGAGTCCATTTTTGGACTTCCACGTACCATTGGAAAGCCTATTCTGAGCACTATCCAATGAAGAGGGTCTGATTTAGCTTTGAGAGCTTATATGGCTTGAAAGATAGCTGTAAAATTTTCTACTATTTTGCGCTTTGGGTAACTTGAAAACACTTTTTGCAGCGAGTGACAACATTGGCTCCAACTGGGGATAGTGCCTTATTGGCAAGGTTATTATAACTCTTTTATATATCAGTATTTTGTTGAATTAGTTATTACTAAATTTCCAAATCAATAACATTATATTGTGTGGGTGGTTAGTATTATGGTTTGGTAATTATTTTATGTTTACAAGGCCTTGATTAATTGATAGGATTCATTATTGAATGAAATTTTTAAAAAAATTAAATCTTGTTGACTTTTTCTATTACACCAAAGTTCTTTGACCTTATTAAATGGATAAATCAATAAATTTACATCAATTAAACCATTAGTCATATGTTTAATGGAAAGTTAATCCACTTGGTTTATTTTTAAAAGTGCATCCATCAATCATTCCAATTCCTATGCATTCTACTAGGTATTTATTGATGTGTTGTGAGTTACATAGAATGGGGTTATAAACACCCTTGCCAGAAGGAAAAAAAATAGGATAGAGTGAATAGATACTATTGAATTTAAAGGCATCTAAAGTCCAACAACCTCGTTACAATGGTAGTGACATTTGTTATTCTATATATAGATAATAATAAATTTAGAATGCATAGGAATTGGAATTATTGAATCTGGAATTCGCTGCACTATGAAAAATCGACCAAGTTGGATTAATGGATGCACTTTTAAAAATAAACTAGGTGGATTAACTTGCCATTAAACATATGACTAATGGTTTACTTGATGTAAATTTATTGATTTAGATGTTTAATATTGTCAAAGAACTTTGGTGTATAAAAATTTCACTCAATAATGAATCCTATCAATTAACCAAGGCCTTGTAAACATAAAATAATTACCAAACCATAATACTAACCACCCACACAACATAATGTTATTGATTTGGAAATTTAGTAATAACTAATTCAACAAAATACTCATATATATCCAATATGAAATTCCGAATTTGTTCATCACCTGACCGACATTTTCCAGGTATACCAAAGTTGATGAAGTGTACAGAAAATTAATGAAGATGAATATCCCAAGTGAACAATGTTGGGATAAACTCTGTGAATTACTAGAGTAAATGGTAAATTTTGTAGCACAGCTCAGCATCATAGCGCATCCATTTTTTCAGCACCAGACAGCCAACTATTCCTTCATTTCAGTGCCACCACTTCAGACAGTTCGATTTTCCTCATTTCATTGTAATAAGTTAGCTTAATTCAGTCCTATCATTTTGTAGATGCATCCTTGTCATCTTGACAGGATATTTTTGTAATTTAGTTATAAATACTTCAATTGTTGAAGTAGTACAGGTTTCTTTTTGTACGAAGAAAAACTATTGTATACCTGTTGCTGAAGCATCGACTGATTTTCCAAAGTAATACAGAGGCTCTTTCACAGGATTCATGTGTCAAATTGGTGGTAAAGTACATCTATCTGTTATATGTGTTTATATCTCTCTGTTTATAGCACATGATTGTTTTGTAATATCGGAATTAGTCAATAGATAAATAAAGGGCAGAATTTGTTTAAATCTACACTCTGCACCTGACTACGAATAATTTTTATGTTTTCTTTTGATCCTTGAATATAGAATTCAGGTAACAATGTTCTATTTTAAACTGAAGCTTGCACTTTTCTTCTTCTCTGTTTCATAGAATTTAAAGAATCCAGTCCATTTGGCTACCTTGCCTTGTGAGATCTATCTGTAGATACTCAAGTTAATCAGTAGTTTATGTATCAAACTCGATAGCCCAATGGAAATAAAAGTTATCAACCAACCACTCAAATACAAATAAAACCCCCAAACTTCATGAATAGCCTAATATTTGATCAAACAAAGCTAAATCTTACACAAAGATCCCTCTCTAAAGCTAGCAGGGCTAGATCCCAACTTCCAAAATTGGTTTGTGGTTACCTTGGTGATTTTCTTATGCAACCTTAGAAAATTGTTGAGTGCTAACAGAATAAATATTGAAGTTTTTTTCCCTGGGACAATAGTTATACTTGCATCTTAATGGTGAATATGAGGTGAGTAGGCTAAAACCCTTCACCTGGTGACTCTACATATAAAATCTAGCTTCACGCAAGCATACCATATCTCAGTCATATCCATAGTTTTTCTCTCCTTTATCTAATCCAGAGAGATTAGTTAGAATTGCATCTATTAGACGTATGTTAAAAGATTCTCTTAATACTTATGCCTCTATTATATCTAGAGTAAGTTCAGAATCTGATCGTTTACAGTCAACTCCAATACTTGTTATATTTAGATCTTCCTCCAAAAGTTTTAAAACTCATTTCTAGAGGAGTAAATATTCAAACCGAAATTTTAGTCCATCAACGTGAGGATTTTGAACTTATTTATTCCCATATGGAATCTTATGACAGTGAAGAAGATCCTAAACTTCCTCTTTCTAATTTTAAACCACATGATTTTAAATATTCTTTTGTATATACTTATCCATCCACTTCTACTAAATCTAAAGAGGAACTTAGTATTTATACTAATCCTCTAGCTTTTGAGGATCTTGAAAAGGTTTTACCTGAAATTCAAAAGTTAGTTATTAATCCTCAATTCTTCTAGAAACCTAGACCTTCATTACCCCCTTCTTCTAGCAAAGTTGTATCTCCTAAAAGGACAACTCCATCACAACATCAAATAGATGGTATTCAACCAATTCTGGAAGCATGTTGTGCAACCTTAGTCCTTCCAAAAGCAGCCCAACTTCATGATTTTCCTGATGGGTATCTAAAACATTTACCTAGATTTAATGGAGAGACAGGGCCATCTGTTGAAGATCACTTAGTGGCATTCCTAGATTTTGTTGATAACATGAATATTGAGCACGAACATGTCTACAAAAGACTTTTTGTTCAATCACTTGAAGGAAATGTTAGAATATGGTTTAGACAACTTCAAGCTAATTCCATTAATTCATGGCCTAAACTAGTCAACATTTTCAAAAATCAATGGGGAATAAAAAATGAGGTTGTTTACTAGTTAATAGAATTTGAATACTTAAAAAGGAACCCTAGTGAACCTGTAGCTCATTTCATTAAAAGACTCAATAAAATTTATAACAAAATTCCCCCAGATTCCAAACCTCCAGTGACTGCTGCCAAAGTTAGGTTTTCCAAAGCATTTGAAGATGACTTTGTTGTAATGCTTAGGGAGAGAAAATATGAAACCCTAGCATACATGCAAACTAATGCAATCGAAGTTGAGGCTAATAGATCAACATCTGCTAAACTAAAATCTAAGCCATAAAAGGTTGAAAAGAGGATGAAATCTAGAGAGGAAGGTACCTCATCGTCAAAAACTAACGATGAAAAACATATAATTGATGAAATAACCTCTTTACTTAGAAATCTGTCTAACAAAATCTCAAGAATGGAAGCTCAATCTAGAGTAAGCCAACAAGTTGAAAACATACCACAAGTTCAATACAAAAGACCTTTCCAACCTCAAATTTTGCAAAGACCAAACGTTGATTAGAAAATTCAACCTCCCCTAATGATGGATGATCAAGATCCTGAAGAAATTGTTCCTATCAGTAAAAATGATATCAATTATTTTGAAGATCCATCATCATAGAATGTTATCGTTCAAATCAGTCAAGATCAGTCTCTGATTCAAAATAAATAAAATTCTCAAATTTCCAAGTATCAAGCTTTTTTTGAATTCCTCATTGTTGAATTAAATAGAAGATATGACCTTAGACCAAGACCAGGACTTGGTAGACTAGTCAAAAAGGTTACCTTTGATGAACCTCAAGTAAAACCATGTTAAACACAAACATCATCAATTCAACCACAAAATAAGTTACAAGAGTAGAATATTGTTGAAAATTTTGTTCCAACTATTTTTAATGTTGAAAAAGAGTTAGAGAGAGTTAAAATTCCAATCCCATTATCTGAACTCTCCAAAAATCCAGGTTATAAACATCAAGTCTCTAAATGGATTCAATCTTCAAGTGTTGATGCATAGGGGGATATCATTAGTTTACATGATGAAAAACCTCAAGTTGTTTTTGGTCCTAGTTCAAATATGATTGATGAAAGTGTACCTCCTTTTTATGTCACCTTGAGAATTCATGATTACCTTTTATATAACTTCATGTTAGATTATGGTGCTTACCATAATCTAATGCCTAAAGTAATCATGGATCAACTTCAATTTAAATTACTAGACCATATCCTGATATGTATACTTTTGATTCTAAGAAAGTATCTCGCCTCAGATTAATTAAGGATTTAGTTGTAACACTTGCTCAGATCCCTGTGAAGAGTATAATATTGGACATTGTTGTGACATATATTCCCAAAATATTTCGAATGTTATTGTCAAGATCTTGTTGTGCCAAGCTAGGGGGGAGTCTCCAAATGGACATGTCTTATGCTACAATCTCAGTTTATGGAGGTGAATATTTAAGATTATATAGAGTAGTAAGATTCATCAATATAGTTTGCAAAGAAAATAAAATCAAGCAATTAATCATCCCATTTATGAAATTGATCAAGATTTTGGATTCTTTAATTTAGCTACTAATGATCTTCCGAACCCTCAAATCAACATTCAAGAAACTATCAATACCCTAAAATTTTAAATACTGACATTTGGAAAATGTATTTTGATGGGGAATTTTCAAAGATGGGGTTGGGGATGGAATTGTACTCATATCTCCTGATAAGAAAAATACAACCCAATATTTTAAATTAGATTTTGAAGTCACAAACTATGTGGCAGAATATCAAGCCCTAATTTTGGGATTGAAGTTAGATAAGAGTCTGAAAGTTGAAAACTTGGCAATATATGGTGATTCAGAGGTGATTGTAAAAAAAATCAAAAACCTTTGTCAAATTAAACATCTTAGGCTTAGAGCTTATAGGAATGAAGTTTGGGATTGTGTAGATAACTATTTTCAATCCTTTAATATCACATCAATCCCAAGAGAAGAAAATATTCATGTTGATGCTTTGGAAATTTTTGTTAGTTCTTTCAAAATATTTGATCCCCTACAATTGCATTATCAAATTGAAGTAAAATATAGACCTTCCATTCCTAACAATCTCAAACACTAGAAGGTTTTTGAGAATGATGAATAGTTAAAAAGCATTTTACGAGAAATAGATGAATTTCCTGCTTCACATGTTGAAGAAGAACACATTGATGAAATCAAATCAAATGAGGATTATTAAAATTCACATTTAGAACATAAAATTGTTGATCACAATATCATTCAGTTATCATATAATTACATTCCAAAAGGATTAGTTCCCCTTGATTTTTTTTTAATCATACTGATGTGTCAAAAACTTCATTGCTAAATTCACAACAAGAAGATGTTCATGACTGTAATATTGGTATTTTTGAAGAAATCAAAAATGTTAAAATTGCAGCATCATTGCCTCAAGAAATCAAAGACAAATATATTAATCTTTTCAAACATTATAGAGATGTATTTTCATGGTCATATGAAGAATTTAAAACCTATGCAACCATTATTGAGCATAAAATTCCTCTCAAACTAGAAGCTAAACCATTTTAGCAGAAATTACGAAGAATAAATCCAGTCTTGCTTCCAATCATTGAAAAAGAAATTAAAAAGCTATTGGGTGCAAAAATAATTGTTCCCTTAAGATATTCTGAATAGATAGCCAACCTAGTACTTGTTAGGAAGAAAAATGGTGAAATAATACTGTGTGTTGACTGTATGAATCTCAACAAATTGTCTTTAAAGGATAATTATCCTTTACCAAAAATGGACCAATTACTTCAGAGAGTTTCAAGTTCAAATAGGATTTCAATGTTAGATGGATTTTCTAGATATAACCAAATTCTGTTTAGTATAGTAGATAGAGAAAAGACAACGTTTACAACTCCATGGGGTATATTTATGTACACCAATATGCCATTTGATTTAATCAATGATGGAGCAAAATTTCAAAGAGAAATGGATCTCACATTTGCTGGTAACATAAATAAATTTATTGTCATTTATCTTGATGATTTAACTGTATTTTCTGATTCTAATGATAAACACTTGAAACACTTGAGAAAAGTTTTTGAAAGATGCAAGAAATATGGGATTTCTCTTAATCCCAAAAAATCACTTTTTGCAATGAAAGAAGGAAAGCTATTGGGACATATAATTTCAAAGGAAGGAGTTGTTATTGATCCAAAAAGAGTCTTAACAATTTAGGTAATCAATTTACCTAGAAGCAAGAAGAAAATTTAGTCATTTTTAGGAGAAATAAATTCCTTAAGAAGATTGATACCTAATTATGCTTAGATAGTCAAATATATTACTAATATGCTTAAAAATGGTCATGAAGTCAAATGGACAGTACAAGCTAGATTATTTTTTCATAGATCAAGAAGGCCATTTCAAAAGCCCCAGTACTAGCTAGTCCAGTTTACTCAAAAGTTTTTAGTATCTTCTCCTTTGCCTCTGTCACTACCATAGCAGTTGTTTTACCACAAAGGAATGATGATGGATATGAACAAAATATTTCCTTTTTAGTAAGGTGATGAGAGATGTTGAACCAATATATGACATAATAGAGAAACAAGCATATGCCCTTTTGCAAGCTTTAAAAGAATTTAGAATTTATATCTTGCATTCTCCTATAATTTCTTATGTCCCCAACAATGCGGTAAAAAAGTTCTAACTCAACCTGAAACAAATAGAAATAGGGGAAGATGGATAGCTAAAATACTGGAGTTTGATCTAAATATCAGACCTACCAAATTGGTCAAAGGATAGGGTTTAGCTAAACACTTGGGTGAATCAAAATTGTAAGATTCTTGGTATCAACAACATCATGCAAATTTCAAGTAAGAAGAATCCACAAGAACCTTCTCAGATTTCAAGTGAGAAGAATCCACAAGAACCTTCTCAAATTTCAAGTGAGAAGAATCCACAAGAGCCTTCTTCCATTTCAGATCTAGTTCCTCTTCCTTTATATATTGATGAGAAAATTTTACTTTCAGATTGGTATAAATACATAGTGCATTTTATTCCATATTTAGAGTATCCTCCTGAATTCACAAAGAATCAATCCAGATCTCTTAGACTCAAGACTATGAAGTATTGTATCATAAATATCAATTTGTATTGGAAGCATCCTTTGAATATTCTTTTATTATGTTTGATTAAAAGTGAAACTGAAGGACTAATTGAACAATTTCATGAAGGAATTTGTGGATGACATTATGCTTGGAAGGAAACTGCATACAAAATTTTGAGAACAAGTTTATATTGGCCCAAAATATTTGCACAAGTTGGAGCAAAGGTAAGAAGTTGTATCCCATGTCAGGTATTTGCTGGAAAACAGAGGTTAGTAACATTTCCCCTATTGTAGTTTTAATTGAAGCTCATTTTTTACAATGGGGATTAGATTTCATAGGTGAAATAGTTCTAGCTTCCAGAAACCAACATAGATGGCTTTTAATTTCCACTGATTACTTCACTAAGTGGGTAGAAGCCATCCCTGTTAAGAATGCAACTAATACATTAGTCACGAGATTCATTAAAGAATATATATTGTCTAGATTTGGGTATCCAAATAAAATAGTTACAAATAATGCATAGGCTTTCAACAGTATTAAAATGATAGAATTTTGTAAGAAATATCATATTTCATTGCATCATTCTACACCATATTACCCACAAGGTAATGGGTTAGAAGAATCATCAAATAACTGTTTTGTTAAGGTTATTAAGAAAGTATTGGCAGATCACAAAAGAAGTTGGGATAGTAATCCCAAATATGCAGTTTGGGAAAACATAGTATCACCCAAAATATCTACTGGAAAATCCCCTTTCCAACTTGTATATGGAACTAAAGCCATTTTCCCTACAAAGTTAGCATTTTCAGCCATGAAATTTTTACAAGAATCATATGAAGAAGCTTATGATTTTTCAAGGAGAATCAATTAGATTATTGAGCTAAACCAAGACAGAGATGATGTTCCTTAACGGTCAATGGGAAATACCTCAAAAACTATATTCAGTATTAAATGCTTGCAACCATGTTCACTGTAAATTTTGAGTTTTCTTTAAATTTTAGCATTAAAGTGTGTTTTTCACAGCAAAGACTCCATAGCCTGAGGAGAAGGCACATGGATCTACAAGTTCTCTGCATCCCACAGGAAGAAGCAGTCCCCAAATGGAGCCGATGTTGTAACTTATTTTTACCCTAGTTTGTTTTCTACTTTTCCCTTTATGTTAAAAAAGAAAAAATAAAAAAGAGAATTTAAAAAAAATGAGAAAAATAAATAAATAAAAAATCAAAAGAAAAGAAAGAAAAAGGCATAAATATATATATATATATATATATATATATATATATATATATATATATATATATATATATATATATATAGATATATATATATATATATATATATATATATATATATATATATATATATATATATATAGATAGATATATATATATAGATATATATCTATATATATATATATATATATATATATATATATATATATATATATATATATATATATATATATATATATATATATGAAAATAAATGAAAATATCCCAAAGTCAGTGTGCAAGTCAAAATGTCACATTATTTTATTTTTATTACTATTTTAATCCTTTGTATTTTTCCGAGAGTTAGTAAATTTGAAAATAAACTGATTCAATGTTTCATCGAATAGCGATAAAATGGGATTCAAAATAAATGTATGAGATCATCCTCGCCTGGATCAAAGATAGAGGATAGGTTTGAGACCCCCCCACACTTTCAAAGGTTAACAAGGGGGCGGGGGGGTGGGTGTGGTGGGGGTTTCTGAAAAGTTGATTTGACAATACCGCCCAACCATACGTGACAACCCCACATGAAGTTTGGGACTCCCCAATATAATTCCATTAACCTCCTACCCCCCCCCCCCACCCCTCTGCAAACCACTTTTCCTTCCCACCTTCACTCCCACTCCCGCTCATACACTGCCACTTGTCTTTCTTACATTAATTCCTGGCAAACAGCTATATGACCATTTAATAATTAAATCATTCCTGCGAACGCCTATTTTTATTAATTAGATGTGCCAAAATGGTTATAATCACCATTCGTTTAAATCTCCTCTTTTAAAAAATCTCATTACCCTGCATACTCCTTTTTCACCATTTCTCCTTTCAACAGCACAAGTGTGGCCCAGAATTTCAAAATTGCACAACCATCTTCCTATGCTAGTGATCATCAATAGCCTGGTAATTCACCACCTTAACTGGTAATTTGTTGTTTAAAATGTATTCTCACAAAGGAAAATCTAAAATAGTTGTAGAAATCCCTACATTACCCTCTTTCATTACCCTAGGCGAGCTCCCTCTGGTTGATACCCAATATAAAGTCTCAGGGACCCAGTGCGAGTTTGATATTTATGAACTCCACAATTGGGAAAACCAAAAATTCCAAGATTTTAGTGATGAATTAAATATCTGGGATTCTTTCTTGCCCCAATTTGTCTTTCTCGAAACTCATCAATTCCCAGAATTTTCACCTAACGCCATCTCAGTTATTTTCCTAGTCAGAGGTCTGTAATTTCCCAAAACAATGAAGTTTTATTCAATATTACACCTAAATCCATATGTTAAGCACTAAAAAATCTATTTTCAAGCTCCTCTGCACCCCTTCTTGCTGATTCCCTCATGGATATCTATAAAAACACTTACGCTTCCCCAGCAAGCTAGTATTTTTGAGTCATTCCTACCTGAAATTTCTGAATTTCCTAGAACTAATCCACCCTATTCCAATGCATTTTTTCTAGAAATGTCAAGGAAAGTTATTTTCATGGCCACTTGTTTGTTAGGTTATGCTACCGATCAATGGGCAGATGAAGTGATACTAAGATTTTTGTCAGTTTTCTCTATGGGTAATAAGCCTTCATTGATTTTTAATTACAGTCAGTTTCTGTCAGATATTATTCATGATCAATTTATAAAGTTTTTTGCTGAAGTTTCATTTAAACATCAATCAGTTCTTATATATTTTCTTTTATTTCATCAAGAAGGAAGGCTTAAATTCCCATTTCAGAAGTTAGATGCACAAGGAAAGCATCAATATGTTATTCACTAGACTTCCTTGGTAAGGAAAAACATAGAAGAGTATTCCTTCAATGACTTTGTAAACTAGTTTTTGCATATGTCCTTATGCCTTCTCAGCAGTGATGTAAGACCAAGGATTTCACCTAAAATCAAAGAAATTTTATAACTTACTGAGCAAGCTAAAGTTGGAGACTAGTACCTCTACTAGAATGACATAGAGATCATAGTATATGGTTGTGAACTCCCTCCCTACAGGTTACTAGTGTTTGTGCCAATAAGGATATTTTCCTTAAAATACATTAGGCAAATGATGAATATGGATGATTTGCATTTTGTATCCAGGAAGAAAAACACACAATTCAAGATGAAGGCAGAGATTGGCCCTTTCATTGTTAATACCAGAGAAACAACGAACGAGGTTGATAATTTGTTAAAGAAAATGAAATTCAATTTGACTTTTACTTGGTCCAATGATCCCTTGGGAATTATTTCAAGGTTGAGAGTTGAGGAAAAAACAACACCTTATGTACATATAGCCAGGCCAAAGATAGAACAATATGAAAATCAAGAAGAATGGTAGGAAAATATATTACAGGAAGCCAAGGAACAAATTGTTAATCAAATATCTTTACAAACTATAGTTCTCCAAGAAAAAGAAACCAAAAGATCAAGAGAAATTATATCTCCTACATACTCAGAAACTCAATCTACGGGTTTCACAATATTCAAAAGGAGAAAGAAAATAAACACTAATGAAGAGTCCTCCGAAGGAAATAATTCATAGGAGCAGGTTATAGTAGTGCTGCCAGAATTTCCTATTACTTCCTTTCCACAAATTGAAGAGATAACATCAAATTATCATGTATCATATGTCTCTCAAGATACAATGCAACAAACAATTTTTGCTAGATATAGAGAAATAAAAAGGAAGATGAAGCATTAAAGGCCTCTACTTATTCTAAGTTTTGGAAACAGTCTTCGACTACCCAACATAGAATTTTGTCTGCACTTGATACTCAAAAGGGACAGTTTCAATTAGTCTTCTTAGAACCTAAGGTTATAGTTCCTAAAAGTGCGGACGTTTATAAACATCCATTTTTTCTTTTGATACTAAGCAAATTCATCCAATTGATCAAGTTGACCTTCATAAGCAAGGAGATGAAATGATATATTCTACATTGACAAGTTCAGCCATGGTGGCCTCTAAGCTACAAGCTTCCTTGAATAATATTGACACAGAGTTAAAAATAGAAAGAATTTCGCCCTTAGCTAAAGATACCAAAATCAAAGCACTTGAAGATTTGGTGATTAAACTAGGATATGCTCCTAGTGATATCAAGGCATCGAAAGAGATGATAAAGAATAAAAAGGTTGACATTCAAGCATTAAATAAGCAACTTAAACTTCCTACTAAAAAGCATCCCCAAGCTAAGGAAGTAGGTAAAATAGAAAAGGAAAAGGAAAATATATTCAAGTTGATAGTCGAACAAAGTATCCAAATTCAGAAGATCGAAGTTTATATGGAAACACTATTGAAAGAAAAAGAGCAGCAGCTTAGTATTACAATTGCCATTCCTATAGTGACACCTTCTATAGTACGTACTTTAGCAGCAATGACATATATAACAACAACAATCACAATAGAAACACAATATACTGATTCAGCAGAACAATTGCCAAAGGCCATGGGAGACTTATCTTTAAAAGATCGAGAAATTGAAAACCTTAAGATGCAACTCCAAAAGATTCAAGAATAGAAAATCAAGTATGATAATGCATATTTGGCTGAGATTCAAAAGAACTATAAGTTGACTAAGCAATTAGAAAATTATGAGAATGAATCCTTGATTGCACAAACTATAGCTCAAGCCAAAGAAAATATATGGATTGATATTGATGCATCAATGACTAAATTATGGCCTTCCATTGAAATTATTTTTGAACAAGAATATTTATTGCAGAGATCAAGAGAAGTAGTAATAGAAGTAAAAGAAGACCTGGACCACAAACCAGGAGATGCCACAAGGATAATTAAAGTCTTAAACTCCAAAACAAAGGATGAAATTGAAAAATTCAGGATTGAAAATAGAACCAAAGTTGTCTTGGAGGTAAGAAAAATTTTAACCAAGAGGAATTTGATTTTACAACTTGAGAATATGTGCCAGAATTTAAAGGTTTAGATAAAAAAAATTCACAGAAAATTCAATGCTCTATATCAAAAAAGGTCTCCTAGGTTTATAGGGTATAGGTGGAAAATTGATTCCACTTAAATATTATCAACACAGGTGTTGACAGTGTTGGACCCGCCAACATGTCAGGGGATCTCCCCAATAAGAAGTCCCAATTAGACCTCAAACCGTTTGGCGTGGGAGTCCCAGCAGTGGGTCATACGGTAATGCCTTGACTGCGATTTCACACAGAGGCAAGTAAGATGTATGTGTTAGTAGAAAGGATGTGATAGTTGCAGTAAGCCAAAGAAGGTGCATGAGATATTCTAACAGAAAGAGGGTGATGTGAGTGTGCCCCTTGGAACCCTGTAATATTACTCAGCTTGGAAGGGAACACACTAGAAAGGATGCATCACCGGCTGGAAAACAAGATAGTTGGCAATCCAAGGTGATGTTCAAACCAACAGCACGTTTGCAACAAGATTCATACAATTGCATATAAGATAGTTCATACACAAATGCGTGAGTTAAATAACATACATTTCTACAGCAACCAAAATATTCCAACTACAATAACAACATATGCATGAAAACATGTTGGCTCTGTTATATTAAGAAGTGTAAGTTCCAGTGATACAGTACATCCATGTACTTCCGCTAGTCCCAATAGTGTAACGTTACAGCCACAACTACCTGCTCCTCCAAATAGATATACTAGCTCTGCGTAGTGGAGAAGCCAAGGCTCATTACAATACTGTCCAAGCTTTCTCTAAGATACTCTTATCGAAGCTTGGCTGACCAAAATCCTTTACAATGAGTTACAAGGGACAATTTGTAGCAAAGGGTGGGGTGACCCTTGACATTCCCCTTTGTGACAGTTCATCTACCCTCATGACTCTTCATCTACTCTATGACTATTATATCCAATTATCAACACTTGAATTACACTTGACAAGTCGTTACATCACAATGCACATGTACCCATGTGAGACAAAATGGCTTGAGCAAGACATGCTTGACATCACTATGACTTAGACAATCATGGAAGTCCAACTATTCAACATCCTCATGATGGTCAACAATAGCATACTGATGCCAAGATCGGTAGTCCATGATGGTGTCTGTGTGCTCCAAGTTGACATCTTTCTGGAACCTGACTCTTGCCTCCATAGCATCCGGGTACACTGCTCGGGCTCCTCTGTTCAACTTGTCTGAAAGCATGCGCATCATTATCTTCAATGCAGCTAGACCAGCAACGTACCTGTGCATGATGTCTTCACTGATGGGAAAGTCTGGGCTGGTAGCAATGCGCATCAACTCGTCGAAGTATGAGTCAAGCTCTATATGGACCTGTGCCTTTATATTTGCCTGGGTGAGAATCCCAATAGATCAGATCACATGTGCGCGCACCACAACATCCATACTCTTGAATACACGTGCATGGGAAGCCTGTATACCAGTGATGAGTTGTGGGAGCTCTTCATAGTTCCGGATCTGACTCTGGATACGTGCCTTCAGCTCAATTGCTCTAGCCTTCATCATCTTAGGCAAGTGAAGCGGGCCTCCCTTGGATCTCATCGTCCATGTTTGCATGTAATCAACAGCAGCATGCAAGTTCACCAAGATACATGCTCTTATAGCACATCACTACTGCCATCCATTGAGATGGACAACTTCCTTATGAACGGTACCAAAATTGGAATAAAATGCTCGCATAACTATGTCAAGGGACAATACTTCATCCAATATTGCCTTCTTCAGTTCATCTCAGGTGGACACTGTCACCAACTCTCCTCCTTTCTTGGTCGTCTATAGTTCCTTAGCTATTCCCTCATTCTCAGCTATCAAAAAGCAAACACTTGTGCTAGTGGCTTCCGCATACACTATGGTAGCATCGGCCAAGGATACAGGATGTTTGTGCACGTCAGACACGATCACTCGTTCCTCAACCTGCATAGGAGATGTATGATCATCTGGAGTCGAAACTTTGCGAGACTGCACAACTCTACATTGAGACTCGTCGAATGAGATGTTGTGCATCTTTCCTTCTGGCTGATCTCCAAGGATCTCAGTGCCTCCTTGGTCACTTGAGACTTTCTCATCTTCTAGATGCGGTGAAGTGAGTAAGTCAACCTCTTGGTGATGAGGCATAAGGTCGATTTCCTATTCCAATTCCTGTTGCTTCATATCCGTATCCAAATGTTGAAGTGATTGCTCTATCTCACGAGCGAAGTCCTACTCCTACGATGGTTCACCCTGTCTGCCTGATGCTAGATGTTCTTATGAGTCCACTATCTATACGAGCATTGTTTCATCTGTTTTCACATGTTGCGCCCCCTGTTGTACCTGTTGCTTCTATGCTTCCCTCTCCTATTTGGGTAGCTCTTATTCCTTTCTGAGTTGCTCCTTCAACTCATGCAACTCCTTCTCTGTTTCCTCCATTCTTCTCTTCTCCCTCTGTCTTTGTGTGTTACTCTTATCACATTATTTCCTATTTGCCTCTATAGACATAACTTCTTTCTCCACAAGTGGATCTACTTGAAACTTGCAGCTTTTCTCTTCCTCCATGCGATCGAAAATCTTCCTCTTGCCCTTGTCATGCACTGGTATTTTTTCCTCTGGTGTTGTTGCTGGTGCTGCTTCTGGTGCTCTCCAAGATGCTGCTTCATGTTGCTTCGCTAACCACTCCACAACGAAGCCGACCTATTCATTGGGTCTAGAGAAACTATATTAATATCTCTATAGGTCGTCCTCCGCTCAATGAAATGCCTAGTGGATTCAGTTGAACTATACTCTCACGTAGTGATCTTTCACAAGACAATGTGGGTCATATGGAGTGTAACTTCAGAGGTTGAACAGGTACTTCTTCATCTATTTTTCTTTGACATTGGCTTACTTGAAACTATAGATCTCATATAACCCAATTTGTAGCAGAAGAGCGGGCCAAGGTGCTTTCTTATTCTGGTGCGGTCTAGCTGTCAATCCTGCTAAGATGTGGTATGATACTTCCTGCATGATGAGTATGTTCAAGGAAAACTTTGATAGGACATGCAGAGGCTTCTCCAAGCTATACATCCATATGAAGGTGCCAAACAGTGAAGCATACCAATCAGTTATGTCTATCAGTGCCTCCATTGTTGCCTTCGACATGTAGGGTGGATCCTATTCGAATATCATCTTGTAAACTGGGGTGAAAAAATGATTGGACAACCATGTGATAAATCCTCTAAAGCTGCATTCGGACAACAACTTAGAATAAGTGTTCACAACAATCTCCGCTGGTGACCATGCCCACTTCAAGCCCGGGAACTCCTGTTGGGCATAGATTGCATCCAAGATATATGCATACATGTAGATTTTTGCTTGCGTAACTTCGGGTGACTGTCAAGCCCTCGTTACCTGTTCCTTTAGCTAATGAGCCAACATGTTGGACCAATTACATGGTTTTCCTTATCTAGCCATTTGGTCTAGTGCAATCACCCAACTTTGTGGGAAGGTTTCTGTGCTTTCTTGTCCACACAGTCGACATGAAAATATGACCAAGTATTGATACTCGTTCTATAGTATCTTCGTCTTGTAGATCTGGTTGGGTGTCATCCTGAATCTAGCTGGCTCCTTAACCCAGTTCTTCAATATTTATCTGGAGTTGGAACCGTTGCTTGGCATACTGAAGGGAGTCTCCATGATGGTCATAGGCTTCGACATCTGATACATCTCATCATAATGCTATGCCCAGAAGATTGCAATATTCGTCCCGCTAACACTGCTCAAAGTCGTCGTCTCAGGATCATTGTACGAGACAATCCAGTGTATCATTTCCACGCATGGGAACACAGGGTATCTGCATGCAATCCGGTATAAGTCGGACTTGTGAATGTTCACATACACCTAGTGGTATTCGAGTTCTTCCCCAAAAGTGCTTGCAAATGAATCATTGACCTCTCGCCATTTCAGCTTGATGTACTTGTCTAGAAACAACTTGGTGTCTTCATGGATCGGTAGACTAGAGACACTCGCTCAACTACTGCTCCAGTTGTACTTCTGTCAATGTGTTTTGATCTCGCTCTCTTGGAGGCCATTGATCTTGTACTACTAAGAGGTGGATGAACACCTGAAAGATTTGGAGACAAAGCGACATGCATGGCAAGAAATATGTTAGCAAAAACCAAAGAAAATTCGAGAATGACATAACACATGCCTAGGGATTTTATAGGCATGGATTGCACAGTTTCTTCTAGGAGCCTGGGTGACTAGCTGCCAGGACTGAGAAAAAGGAAATTTGGGCTATCTAGGAGGTAAGATTGGCTGCTGGATTTGCACAATGTGCAATCCAGGTTGATTGTTGACTGTTGGATTTGCGCAATCTAGGTTGAATGCTAACTGTTGGATTTGCACAATGCGCAATCCAGGTTAACTGTTGACTGTTGGAATTATGCAATGTGCAATTCCAGCTAGAAATGGATACAGGTTCAATGACTGCATTGTGAAATTTTCTGGGCAAGAATTCATTGTCCCTCATAAATGCGCAAAGCAAGCCTAGAGGATAGCTCTTGGGAAGAAATGCGCATTTCTGGAGAGGAAGACAAAGCCTTCCTTCTCCGGATTGCGCAATGTTGTCTTGGTGAGGTAGAGTCCGGGCCAAGGCTGCCTAGACCCATCGACAAGAAACTAAAAGCAAATATTAAAGTGAATGCATGGTGATACTAAGTGTAAACAGAAGTGATTGATCATGCATGCAAACATTGGATGAAAGATTCAGAAAACAAAACAACAGGCATTTGGGTGAAGCGAGTTGTTGAATCGACGACTGCTCCTGCAAAACAGTTTCACGCATGCGACAGTTGTGAGATGGCAATGAAAACTAAAATGGTGCTAGCACAATCTAGTATGCATGTAAACTACAACAAGAGTTCAAAGGAATCAAGCAAACAACACTCACACAAGAGAAAACACAAAAAGTGACAGAAATGATAAAAAAGACAAGTTGAGACCACTTACTAGTGAATAGTTGAGCCAGATGTGTCGAAGAGTCATGGATGTGTTGTGGGATGTCATACATCCAAGATCGATGTGAAATAATGAGCTCTGATGTGTCAAATAAATAAGTTTGGGCTCATGATGTGCATGCCACAAATCTAGGAAAAAGTGACACTTGGAGGAAATACTCTAAAATGATCTTTGCATGCAACCTCCAACTGCTAAAAATAGCTCCCTAAATCAAGGGATTCTTTTTGCATGTTGCCTTTTTCTATTCGGGGAAAAATCAAGCCATGCATGCAAGTCAAGTTTCCTTGGTCCCGGTTGGAACTGACCAACCCAACGCACATGAAAGAGGTTTCTCAATTGTTGGGAGAAAATGTGCATTTCTGGATGGGAGTTGGGTTGGATACCTAGGAGATTTGCATAATTTATGGGCAAAAAAGCTTATTGTTGCCCAGGATTGTGCAATTCCTAGGTTGAGCATCCCTGCTAGGAAGAATTGCGCAATTTTCTGGATGAAGGCTGATCGGCGGGATTGCGCAATTATGGAGCCCAACAGGCTGCCAGACAGAATTGCATAATTTCTAGAGGGAAGGCTGGTTGCCCTCCGGAATTGCAAAAAATTTTGAGGGATTTGCTCAGCCTGTAGTTGGACCAAGTCCAAGGAAATAGCCTGTGAGGGGAATGCATCAAACTTGAGAGATTGGTTGTCTTTCTACAAGAAAATCAACGAAGCTTGTGTACTTGATGAAGCAATACATGGTGTTGTGAAAGGTTAGTAGGGAGGCACCAAAACGAAGCTAAGGAAAAAATTTGGAGGAGGGTTGTAGCCACTACAACAACAGGTTACATGATATAGCAGTGGACAAGACTAAGTTTGCCAAAATAAGAGGAATTATAACTAGTAAAGCTTTCATCAAATGTTTAAGTTATGATTTTCTCATTCAGCATAAAAAAAAAAAAGCATTTGTTTCTAACTAGGCCTACTTTTGAAAAATATACTGAAGTTGATGAATCACAGAGAAAATTATTAAATTTTTCTATCCGTGATGAAAAGAGATGGGATCAATTATGTGAGCTCATCAAATAGAACATAATGCTAAATTTCAGGAGCAGACAACAAATAAGCAGGAGAAGGCATCAGATTAAAAGGAGCAGTGAACAAAAAGGAAAATTTTTAGCTACAGTCATCAAACAACAACCCTCAAAATTTGTGTAGTGTTAAAATCAGTTCAGATTTACCATTTTTCAGTACTATTTTTATAATATCCCAATTATTTTGGATGATATAATATTTTATAATAAATTTTAATTGAAGTCTAGATATTTTGTGTCGAGCTCTATAAGTATCTTTAATTAAAAGAAGAAAGGGTTGAACCCTTATGATGAACCATTGGACATTCTTGTAACTTTTTAAGATATTTCTGAAGTTAATAGAAGCCTGGATTTTGGATTCATTCTTAGCAGCTTTTGTATCTCTGTGAGTTCTTTTGGTTATTCAATTATGTTTTCAATTTTATTTTCTCTACACATGTTCAAGGTAACATAGAAGTTTGGGTAGGACTAGATTGAATGCAAGTCTCTCTAAAAGCCCCTGCAAAGTTATCATTATTAAAAGAGATTAATTAACTGAAAATATTTGTCTTAGTTAATTCCTCTAAAAAAAATATTGTCGTCTTCTGCTAGCTCTTGCACATGCACTATTTAACTATAGAAAACTTCTATACACATCTATTCTATATAAAATATATATATATATATATATATATATATATTCAATATGAATGTTTAAGGAATTATACATCTTAAATTATGCTTTCCAAATCATTTTAAAGCTTAATTATGTTAAGAATGAAGAATCATCCCTTCCGTTTTCTTAGAATTACTTAGGATTTACATATGTTTTAAAGTTCAAGCATTGGTCATCCATTTAAAATAAAAAAAAAACCTTACTTTAGATGTTTTGGCACAATTCCTCGCCCTAGAACAATACCCTTAGTCAAAATTTTGAAACCCCGAAGCATTTCCCATTTTCAAAGGATTTGACACTAGGTATAAAGTCATTACCATGCAAAGTTTAGGAAATATGAAAGACGAAGTTCATGCTAAGAAATCTTCCACCAACATGAAGCACATAGAGAAGGAACTAGAGAACATACTTCCATACATCGGTATCTCTAGGAGTAGGCCCACTTTAGTAGTCTTTTATAGGATTTATACTGGTATACCAAGGGAATGATAGCATGCCACATGGGCTCTATTTCAGAGAAAGAAACAAATCTTTTCCACGATTCTAGAAAAAACACATTGTAATGACAAATAATACCACCTTATCGATGAATCCCAAAGGTTTGAGAAGGACTCAGAAAAATTGAGGAAAACATAGCAGCTATGAAGGATTCCCTAGCTTTCCAATTAGGGACCAACTCACAACACCCCATCTTCTTCACAGATGATGAAAACTAGCCAACATCCATATTTCTTTGAGAAATTTTATTTTATGTTAGGAAATTATAACCATGTTAGTTTAATTAATGGAGGCTATTTTTAGAAGTGTATGAAACAAACAATTACTTATTTTTTTATCCATAATGATGGCTAGAGTTCCACTCAAAACGTTAGATGTTTTAATACTTTGGACATAATTTGTTTCTAAAAAAACTCCATCAGCAATATTCAAACAATTTCAAATTTTGAATAATGTTGCTCTTATCTCCCTAGAAATACCATGGTAGGGCATATCAATCATCTTTCAATCACAAGTTGACTTTTGGACCAAAGAGGTAAACACTCCCAAAAAAAAATTGGGCGAGGGGCGGGGAGTTGGTTGTCCACAATCATTCCCATGATAACTTTGTCTTGTCTACTTTAAATGTTATATTTCAATGCTTTCTAAATAGATTAAAAGCAAATAAAAACGTGGATTCAATCTACGAAACTACGTTTAGATTCTTAGACCATGGCCTTTCCATTAGGCACTTTTATCCTACATTGAAAAAACATAAAGTTGTTCATATGGAATATATAAAAGAAATTTGAGATGAACAAGAATTCACTAACTAAGAAGAGTGGTAGTCCTCAACACTTAAAGAGTTACATAAATATTATAAATGCTAATGAGGGGCAAAGGCATTTATAATTTATTGACATGACAAGTAAACACACTTGTGATTAAAAAATAAATCTAGAAATTCAAATTCATTTATGTAACCTCCAATATAACTTAGATATATTCTAGATATGAAAAGAAATTCATCACATGGAACAAAGTGATAGTAAATATACATTATACATATCTAACTTCATAATTTTTCTATATATAAATATTGAAAGCATTGCACAAACAATCATTATAGAAATTAGAGTGATAATAAATATTATGCACTATAAATAAATATTTATAATCACATACCAAACTAGTAATCATAATACTCACTTTTTAACATAAACTCTCTCTCTTATCACTACAAATACAAGAGAATCCCAAAAAAAATCCCCCAAAATGTTATATAAATAAACGATAAGAAAGAAATCGTCCAAATGAGAAGGACAAAAACAAAAAAATACAAATTACCGCTTAGATCCATCTTAATTCTAGACCTGATCCCTCTCTACACTTGTCAAATCTAAATTTAAGATGGATCTGGGTTGTTTAATAATAATTTCACCATGAAGCTCACTCCAACCCAATATGGAAGAGATGTTGTAAGGTTATGATATATTATGTAAAAAATTTGACGTGGTCAAATTACACACGCACGCACACATGACACACACATACACACATTAAATCAACCTACATCCATCTTAATTCTGGATCTACCAAGTGCCGAGAGGGATCAAGACTCTCGAGGTGCAAACCTCTTTTGGACTGAAAAGAGATTTGATCTCTCTTGGCATTTGGTGGATCTAGAGTTAATATGGATCTAGGCTGGTAATAATTGTGTCAAGAAGTGCTCTCTAACCCAGTATGGAAGAGATGTTGTAATGTTATGTAAACATTTTGACCAAGTTAACATTACAGTAAAATTAAATTTAAATTTAAAAAATAATAATTAGCTCCATTTTTGTGAAATCTATATTAGCCTTATTTTCTTATTTAGAATTATATTTCAGTTTTGAAATTATATATGAGTTTTTTTTTTTTTTTTACTTTTGAATGTTTATGGATTTTTATTAATTTTTGTTGGGTAGTTATGGTAGTCTTGACTTGATTAAGTTATCAATGGTTTTTGAGCTCTAAAGGATCACTCCTTGTTGGCTCAATCATGGAGCATGACCCCGAGAGAGTGTTAAGAGAATTGGACCTCCGACCTCTCAATAGCATAGGTTCTTTAATGATGATGATTGAACAACTGATGTAACCCTTGAGGCTAAGATACTTACCACACGATATATTTCACATTCCCCAAATTAAAAAATTAACTAAATTATAACTATATTTTAAATTATTATTTAATTATAAAAAGAATTCATATATGAGTTAAACATATATAAATTTTTAAAAGTATGTAACAATATTCTTAACTATGCAGATTCACCCCCACTTTTCTATGGAAATTGGTAACTTGTAAATAGCTCTTGTTATGATACAATGGCTTATCAACCACATATTCAATATGACATTTTTTTTAATTAATTAATTTGGGATAAATTAATTAAAAGAATATAACTAGCTTGGAGATAAATCTGAACCCTTGATATATAAATATTATTATGAATATTCCTGCATATTCCATGGAGGTTAAATCTCTACCTTCTACTTAATAATAATTGATAATTAAATTAAAATTGTGAAGGGCCTATTCCAAAATAGATACACCTATCGACATAACTATTCGTGTAATAGACCAAGTTGAGCAATACTCTAGCTTGTGTGCATCCCTATGCTCGGTCTAACAAGAAGCTACCACACAACTTTATTTAAAAATGGATTCATTCTAATTAACCAAGCAAAGCAATATACTAGCTTGTGTGCATCCATATGCCTGGTCTAATGACAAGCTATCGGGACACCATACAAAGCTTGATCTAGTGCCTATAATGTTAAAGATTCACATAACTTGTCAAGGCTAAAAACAATCATTTTGCTTAAATAGGTTTCCCCAACTTCAAGATTTTATCACCTCGCATGTTTAGAGGAGAAAAACAAATACAAGCGGGTATTTCTCTCTTAAACCCAATGATGTTGTTGACAATCATCATTGATAGCAAAATCACAATAAAGAATTAGGAGACAATGGCCCTTACTTTGGATCACCATTTCCTTGTGGCAATTATCTCCTTTTCATTTTGTAAATATGAGTTATTTTTATCTCACAAATTTCCAAATATTTAAGTTTTCTTATAGTAAATTAATAATTTATATTACCAAAATAAAATTAGAAGTACATGGTTGTTACATCTATCTAGAGAGGGTTTCTCTGTGATTTTATTAGGATACAAAGGTACCCATAGACCATAACTTTACTAAGTAACCCTCGATCCAAAAAGAATCCACACTACTAAATCCATATTACAAAAGATTACGAAATCCCTTCTTGTTGGGTTATCTTAACCACACATATAATAAAATTAAAAAGTTAACAAGAATATGCATCATTCAAATTTAGAACAAGATATGGGATTAGGGTCCCTAACACTCGACCCAAGAGGTACAACAATGTCTAAGCCACATTGTATGTGTCCCTCTATATGGGCCAACCTTGCGTTGAGCATGTCCAAGGTGAAACAATGGTTCCTAAACATCTTCTCGATGTCCTATAAAGAGGCAAAGACATTATACCTTTAAACCTAATTTTCCTTGAAGCCCAAGCCCAATAGAGTCATCATCTGGCAATGAAAAGCGACAGAGTTCAAGTACTTCTTCTTCAATCCCCTAGTGTGGCCAGGGTCTGGTACCTAAGCAAGTACCTCATCTAAGATTTTTGAGTCGAAGTGGGCTTTCATTTCTACTCTAGCTTGAGTTTCCAATTTAAAAAATTCTCTCCTTGTCTCCAGAGGGACAACGTAAAATAGGTAGCAGCAAAATCCTAAGCATAAATCCTCACTCTTCTTTGACCTTATGGGCTACTCCCCCCACCCATGCGCCTGTAACACATCCATTTCCTAGGTGGCATGGTTGCAAAATGGGGGTCACACCTATAACAACTGCTATAACGACCACAACTTGCAAAAAAATAGGAGAAAGACCCAACCACAACATTGTTAGGGATTTGGCACCACACAATAGAATTGTCACCAAAACTCATCAACCAAAACACACCAATTGAAAGACACCTTCACTCAAAATCCATTGAAATGGATGCCTCGGTGGAAAATCCAACAGGCCCCAGAATAATTAACAAAATGTAGAGCCACAATTTTCCTTGTAGACAAGTTTTGTAGAATACATTCAGAACTGAATAATACAAGGAGGGTGAAGAGACTCTCGTCCAACTAACAATTTTCTTCATGAGAACCCCCTTACAAGAACAAGAAACAATCGCAAACATACCATAATAAATCCATCTTAGCTAAAAAAACAATATATCCCACTTAAGACAGAGAGTGAACAAACTCATGTGCTTCCCACACCCCACCAATTCCTTAGACTGGCTTACAGAAATATAGTACAATTGACCTAGGAAAACAAATACTAAAAGAAACAAGATCATAGAGAAAATGACCTATACCACCTTGCCATGAGTATCAAAGGTAAATCTTTGTAGACCGTTGACTACCTAGGCTTTAGGCCAATTCAATATTTCCACGCACCTAGCTCCAATGCTCAACCACCACCGCTTCCTGTGCACCACAACATGAAAATACCATGTCGTGTTAGTACTAGGAAATATCGCAAACAATTTCCTCTAAGCGAAAGGGTGAATAATTTCCACCAACAATAGGGAGGTCGATGGCTTGACCTCACCTTTTCTCCATACTCTCTCACAGAATGTCGAAAACCAAATTGATACCACAAATAAATAGTTGAAGATGGCCATATAGTGAATTTCATGTAGATGCATGTTGGGAACAAGTCACACTCCCTCTTCATAAACTCCCATCACGTCCTAGAGTGGCAGGCTCAGCCCCCAAGGATCCCTCATAATCACCATTAACACCCCCATCAGGGAATTCCTTGTCCCTATCTAGGATAGACTAGAGAGAGTTTACCCATCTTGCCTAATTCAAAATTGGCCATCTCATATTTAAACTTAGCTCTCTGTCTTGGCATCCAAAGTTGCCTGTTATGCGGGATTTATGACTACGGAAAAAAATATCTCCCCTAGGTCTGGTGGACTGACCTAGAACAACAGAAAGACAAAGGACCCAATGTTTTCCTTAAAGTAAGTAGATGAAGGGATGAAACCTACTGGGAATATGTCATATGTTTTGCTCCTTCTTTGGCTTGAATTCTCTAATCCTAGCCCCAGCTGCCAAAATTAAAGCCTGCACAACTGGACAACACAAGCCAAGAAACTACGAGATCTATGTAGCATCATCTATCTACTTTATTCAACAAATCAACATGGTATTTAAATACATGAAATAATGACATCACATATAGGAAAACAAAGAACTCTTTGTATTGATATAGATAGAGTGAGTTACAACCATAAATAGGTGTTGATATTGTAGAAGATCTCCTCCAACTTGTTGAATTCTCCTTCCATTGTCACAAAGTGCACCTACAATCACCCTAAATGCATGAAAATATCACTCTCACTACAACAACATAAGGGTAGAATCACTCTCCAAAAGCCAACCTATTGCATATGGAAGGCTGTAAATATATAGAGGAGCGAGGTAAGTTGGGAGTTCTTATCTAATTACCAATCTAAGTTCTTAGATCCACCTTTGATGGGAGGATATGATCAAAGGATAAGGGATGGAAACTCTAAGGTAGGATAGGATAAGATTCGAAAGTTTTATCTAAGGTAAATGGTTACAACAGATCCTGGAAGCTTTTGGAAATGAAGTCTTTGGGATTCTCACTCTTTTTCCCGAATTTCTAGAACCAACACAGGTGCAAAGGGGAGAAACTTGTAGGTGATCAACGTAGGCTGAAATGAAGAAAACTGTAAGTGAACACAGCCCAGAAAGAGGATAGGGAGCATTGGTCCTAAAACTGGCTCAGATGATGCAGTTTAGGGAAGAAACTCTAGGGAAGGAGAGAGTCATGCATAAGGATTTGTGAAACAATGATGTAAAGGGGGAATAGGATGTTGATTGATCCTATTAGGAGGCATATTGATTGGATGTGAAAAAATGTCCTATAAAAAAATGCCCCCTAAAGCGCAAAGTCATAGTTGATGACCGATGACTAAAGTTCTCTAACTTGTGACAAGTCGGGATAAAGAACAACTGGTGAGATCAACTTCTGTTAAAATACATTTACATCATGATATCCTTTTACTGAGGGATGCATACCCATACTTAACACATAAGCTAACATAACATGTACAATGATCAAAAGACATGTCCACTAATGACTGATGGTGGGCCCATGACTAGATGACTATTAGTATGATCATGGTCATCATATATAGTGATCTTGTATAATCTTGAAATAACAGCCTGAATGGTGGAAACTAGATCCAGGGTCTTCTATCTTGTTTAGACGACCAACCAACATATGAGTCTATCCATGTGAATCAATGAGCCGAGGTCGAACATGGTAGACACCATCTAATTACTAGCCAATGATGTAATTCATTAATAGATGCGAGAGAAACCACCAATGATGTTAATGGATCTCAAGGTACTCAAGTACAACCAATATGGTGTGAGTAAATGAGTTGTTGTCAAACACCACACATAATATTTCTGTCAAAATCCAATGATGTAAACCTATCGTCGAGAGCAAGGACACTTGCCATTGATGTATGCAAGCACTAAGGTACCGATAGGTGTTTCTAAGTCATCTTCCTGGATAATATGTTGATGTTTATAGGAAGCGACCCATCATAGGAGGCTCTTGATGTATCCCCCATCAACAACACGAAATAGGTATGATGATTGAGACAAAATGATTAGAATGATGATGATATGGAACTCGATCAAGAAAGACAAACATGGAATGAAGGCTTAAGAGTATTTCAATAGATATAAGGTGAAAAAATTCTCTTGAACACACTAATGACACAGAATGGAGTTGGCAGCATTTACCCAAAACTGAAATGGAGGCTCTGAAACAGTATGACAACCAAAATCCAAGCATATTACCCAATCCAACAGCCACAGAGATGAAGTGGAAGAGTGTCGTGTTCAAGAGTGACTCGCTACCATTAACAAATGGAATACCTTGTTTTCCCAATTTCCCCAACCATACTTGTCAATACCTCTCTTTTTTTTTAACAAGCTTGAGGAGAATAACATATCCTTGATATGTAAGTTCATCCTTCTAATGAATCCCTCTGAGAATATTTATGGAACCCATAGAAGGAGTGGTTTAGTCCCATCATGATCGACAAGTACATCGTTGTTTGATGTTTTTATGATTCCAGCTAGGGTGAAAACTCGACTTCTTTTTCATGTTTAGAGAGTTTGAAAAAAACGCGAAAAAAATCCAGATGTTCCTTTTTGTAGGTAGTCCCTTAGATATGAAAAGGAAGAAAACAATACCCAAGAGAACCTCTTAGCCATGTTCAACTAAGGTATTCATTTTTCGTACTTAGTCTATCTCAATCCGGAAAAGTGGTAAACTTATACTGAGTAGACGCCTTTTCATTTACTTTTAAGAGTTTGAAAAGACAAGTGCTCGACAATCTTTTCATGTTTTGGGAATGTGAAAAGAGCTAAAATAGGACTTTGAGGGTTTCCTTTTTCGTAGGTTTAAAGAGCCTGAAATAGAGATGAAATTGTACTCTTCGGTCAAAATAACCTATTTAAAGCACAACACAATATGTTATCAACTGTCAAACTTCTCAGAACAACAGAAAAAGGATTAAATATACATGTTTCATGGTAAAAATGAATCATGACTAGGTCAAAACATTTAAATATGAATAAAATAATGAAAAATATGACCATATATACTTAAAAATGATGGTACATCTTTACCATTACACATTTACCTTCAACAGTGAGAGTTTTGAGTAATTTTTCCCTCTATCTTCTGTAGCTGATTGTGGACAATCTAGTAGACCATTTCGAGTATTGTCGCTTCCAGGTAGGAGCTAAAATCTCTCATTGTTTTTGTGGTTCCATTTTATGATTTCATGCGAAATTGTTGAGTTTTTTAGGGCCCTGCAGTTCTGAAATTTCACCCTAGGACCAATGCAAGCCGAGATGGTCGAAAACTGCATTGCACCTAAGCAGTCATATACTGTAGGCAGGGATGCATCGCTCTAGTTTTCTCTTTCGGGGTGCATTGGGCACAAATCCAAAATTTGTTCAGCAGTTTTTCCTCAAAATTTGTCAAGTTTTTTTCATAAAAAGGATCCTAATGAATATCATGTTGATGTTTCAGGGGTTCATCAGCATAAAATGGCTTTCGTGCAGAGAGAAATATAACATGAGGAACAATATTTGAATGTGGCAAATGATACTACTACCATCCAGGCATTAAGGAACTATGGGTTACTAAAATTCTTCTGGATTCCTAGTATGAGGCAACAAAAGGAATTGTTAAAATACCTTGTTCATTCAGGGGATGTTAAGGTGCAAGTGTTCAGGTTTGGGGAACATATGCTTCAGATAAAGGTAGAAGACATCTACTTTCTAAAATATTTTTCCATGAGAGGTGCCCCCATCTCCCTCTTAGGCGGTAGAAGGGGGGAGAAACTGTGAAAGATTAAATAACTACCTATTGCAGACCTCGAGCCCAACCAACCAACAATGGAAAGGTCAGCATAAATATGTGACCTGATTACCTTTGAGAATGATCTTATTCATTATCGCAAGATTGGAGGGTAGATTAATATTACATGTAGCAAGTAGATCATACATGCAATATGGGTTAGAGTTTCTAGAGCCAACACTCTTCAACTAGAGTGAGGGTGTTCTAATCAATATGAAAGAACAACTATCTAAAGCAAAAGAGGGAAAACTAAAGAACTTCAAATACAATACAATCTTAGCTTCTTTTGAACTAGAGAGGGTTCCATTACTTCAGCCTTAGCATATTACACTCGAGCCTATTGATCCAAGGGTGCCATAGATGAGGAGGTGGATAGATCACATGTCTTGTCATGCAGGGCCATCAGTAATCAGCTTCTCACCAACCTTCTTTGAATGGATGGGCAAGAAATTTATTATGAACAATGATTATCCTTACATAGGCATGGATTTTTTTGTGATGACCCTGAGCTCGTGCTTCCTCAAGATAATGGACAGGTTGAGGCCATCATCTTAAGAACTTCGTTGATGGCCTCAACCTGTCCATTATCTTGAGGATAGTAGGGAGTGGAACTTTCATGGGAAAGTATCAGCTTAGCAGTTAGTTCAATCATCATATGATTATGGAAATACTTTCCTTGATCTGTAACTATTTTTTATGGAACACCAAACCATGGATGACGTGGTTGAAAAATAAGTAAGCAACCATTTCACCTGTGTTGTTAAATGTAGGCATCACCTCAACCCATTTAGTAAAGTAATCAACTGCGACAATAATATAACCATGCCCCCCGGCTAGTGAGGGTTACATGTCATAAATTCGATACCCCATTTCAAAAAAGGACCAACAACGATAATGGGATGCAACGGAGCAAGGGCTTTACGATCATATATCTCGCACACATGACACTTCTGGACTTTGAAGATGAAGTCGCGAAAGATGGTAGGCCAAAAGTAACCAGCATGTAAAATTTTTTGGGCAGTAGCATAACCAGATAAATATCTGCCACATGAACCTGAGGCGCATTCATTAAGGACTTTCTCAGCCTCCTCAAGTGTGAGGAACCTTCATAATATCATATCGATACCACGGCGGTAAAGGGTGTCACCGATGATGATGTAATTTTAGGTTTACCAACGATATGGTCGCTGTTCAGAGCGAGATGTATTAGACCGGAAAGTTGGGTTTGGAGATAAATCAAGAAATCTCCATACCATGGGTCAGATGACGAGATTAGAAACAACGACTCGTTGGGGATATAATCTTCAGATGTAGATTCCAAATCAGGGGAAGCAAGATCACACATTAGTTCCTTGAAAATCGGGGATTTCTTTCACTTGGATTTGATGAACTCCAGGTCAAATTCTTGTAGAATGACCATTCATTTCGAGTAATTTCCCCCCAACAATTGACGTGACAAAATTTATGTCATAGGGTTGCATTTCGAAACAACCATAGTTTTCCAAAGAAAGATATAATGGCAAAACCTTTGGACGGCTTGAACATCCGCCAAAGCCAAATTTTGTATGTGGGAATATCGAATCTCAATATTGTTACGATTCTGATCCAGATAATAAATGGGATGTTCAGTCCCTAAATCATCTTCTTGGACCAATACCATTTCTATAATAGAAATGACAGCAACAAGATACAGGAAGTAGTCGCATTGATAATCCTGGGGGTATAGAAGAGGTACCCAAATTAGTACATATTGCAGGGCATCAAACGCCTTCTAAGCCACATCATCCCAATGGAAGGGAACCCCTTTTTTCAGCAAGTGAGTGAATCCTTTGGTCAACTTAGCGTAGTTAGGGATAAATATTTGCAGAAAGTTATATTTCGCTTGGAGTCATTGAAGTTGAACGAGTGAAGAAGGTGCAGGAAAATCAACGATCTCTTGTACATTCAATGGATGGATACAAATTCCTTGTTTTGATATGACAAAACCCAGAAGTCAACCAGAACCAACACAAAACACACATTTGTGTGGGTTAAGTCGAATATTATAATGTCTACAATGAAGGAAAATAGCCTGAAGATGCATCGGGTGATCAACCTGATGTTTGGAGTGAGTAGGGAGGTCATCCAAATATGGTTGAACAATGTGTTTGATATCATGAAAAGCATAATCCATGGCACGTTGAAATGTGGCCCTAATATTATTTAAACCGAACGGGAGTTTCCTATAGGTGAAAGTGCCCCAAGGACAGATAAAAGCAATTTTAGGTTGGTCCGCTGGGAGAATGTTGATTTGATTATAGCCCAAAAATCCATCAATAAATGAATAAATTTCGTAGCCAGCATAGTCATCAACAATCTGGTCAATAAACAGGGTGGGATAATTTTCCTTTGTACATGCATGATTTACATCCCAATAATCAACGCACACTTGAATGGTGCCTTGTTTCTTCATAACAGGAACTACATTTGACACCTAATAAGTTAAAGGAACAAGGTATATGCAACCATCTTGAAGACGCTTTTCAACTTCAGCCTTAATGCCAGCAACCTTCTTTGGATGGACTAGATGGAGGCACTACTAGACTGGTTTGGCATCAGGATACATCTTAATTTCATGTACAACTATATTTTGGTCGATACCTGGCATCTCCTAGAAGATCCAGGCAAAGACATATCGGAACTCATGAAAAAGGGCTCGATAAGTCTCGATCTCGGATGGAGAGCAAGATGCTCCAATGTGTAGATTTTTGAAAACACCTGGCTTAACGGAAATATCAAGAGGTATCATCTCTTTGATATTCGAAAGGTTATTTTTTGAATCAACATCATGAATAGAAATAGATAGAATTGGGCAAGTACACATCACTGAGGCTATCCTCAATGGAATCAGGTAAGGAGAAATGATGGTGATGTTAATCCCAATACACATCGTTTGACATCATGATCTCCACGATGCTTTCATCGGTAGGGAATACACACGAGAAAGGATAAGAAGACGTACCATAATCCAAATATATGTCTACCCAATTAATCAAATCAAAGGAAGAAATCGCACAAGCTGAATAAATGGCTTCATAATCTAGCTCAATAGGACTTACCGACATTTAGTCACCAAAAATTTGGATGTCAATTTCATCTAGTACAATCCACGGATCGGCCAAGATAGTAGGAGACAATATCATGTTGATATAGGTGACCGAAGATGAGCTGTTGAGAAGGAGAGGAGGAGGGAGCGAAAAGGTTCCCATAAGTAAAGAATCCTTAAACAATCTAACCCCAACATGCTAATATGACATTATAGTTTCCCCTACAGGTGGGACACTTCCACTAACATGTGAATTAGAGGTGAAAAATGTGAGTTGGTTTATGGCTACAATCCCGCCTTTATGAGGAAAGGCGATCATACAAAATTAAGTCAAAACGATAACAGCCATGGCATAAACCCACATACGTCCCAATAGAAGATTGTAATCAAGAGGTTCATCAATAACTTTGAATTCAATGGACATGGTTTTTCCCCCAAATTCATCTTGCAAGGAGTTCAAAATCCCATAAGGTTTGTATGTTCTCCCATCAAATACTTTCAATGTGGTAGGTGACTAACTCAATTGAGGAGAACCAAATGCCTTCCAACAAGACACTGACATAAAGCAAGTCGAGGCTCCCTCATCCACGATAGAACGATGAATATTATTACCACGGATGGCAACCTGGATTATAAAATCTAATTGAACTGGAAGCCAAGGGGTATATTTTTCATGATAGAAAACAACAAGGTTGGAATCCAATGGATCCACTGATTAGATGGCTGAAAGTAAAGCCTTCTTTTGGGCAGGGTTGTTTTGCAACACCTCAAGAGTTGACATGGTGGATGAAGACTAAGCCATGTTGTTGGTTTAAGGTGGCTTGACCCAGGTTTAGAGTGCATTGCGCACCAACAAAACCCTCAACCACTGGCCCTTTCCGCAATGACCTGCAAGCAGATCGCAATCTCACCCAAAGCGGTTATGGGAGACTGTAGAACCAATTTTAAGCAACCATAGGGATATGTGCATTGTTTTTCATGTGTATTTACTTATGTTTTCTACCATCCTACAACTTCGCATACATGAATAACTTCACGTTGATGATTAAATTTACATAATTACTCTTTTCGCATCAAATAACATAAAACATTATAAAAAGTATTCTTTCACCCAATTCAATAAAAATCATGCATAACGATAATAACAACAACAAAGCTTCCATGGCGAACCCTAGCCGCACCGAAGGCAGTGCTCCTCCCATGGTGATTCTGACTCTTGCCACCTGATAGCTGACGGGCTGGTTACTGTTGTCCTCATGGCATCTGAACGACACCATTAACCCCTTTACTCGCGGTTACTGCAGGCACTGTAATGGTGATCTACCATTTCTCCCGATAAGTGCTCCCTCTGTTTACTGGTGGTTCTGAGAACATGGAAGGGGCAGACAAAACAACGGACCCTCTGTTCCACGAGGTCAACTGAAGCTCACACCGTGCCGTCACAATCCTAGGTCATTCCACTGCTCCTAAGTGTCCGCTATCATCCTCCTTCCCTCCTCACGGTAGACCATCTTCCTTGGCACCCCATCCCTCCCCTATTCACCTAGACGACATTCCTAGGCTGGACTACCCCCCACTCTCCTTAGAGACCATGAACCTATTGGGTACCTGCCTGCAAGTATTGCCAACTTTCGATGTGCCACCACCATAACTTCCCCACATCTCTACTCCGCCTGGTTTTGCACCCATCCCTGGTTTATTACCTGACCCTCTTCCTCCTAGCCCTCATCTCCCTGCTGGTCCATCTAACCCTTCCATGCCTAACCCTAACCCTAGCACCCCCATCCGCTCTGGTTTCTTCAAGTCCGCTATTCCTACCCCCAAATCCACCCCCTCCACCCCGCAAACTGTTAATCAAGGCATCTACGGACTGCTTAAAGACTACACGATGGCCATGTGCTCAGATAAACAAAAAAATGGCCGGTGTCTTAAGGCAGGAGATAGGGACATTAAGCTGGCACTGGTTGAGGACCTCTCGATGGGAGAAGTGGATAACACTGTTAAGAAGGTTCTTGTAGGGCGTGTTAGTGGGAGGAATTACATTGTTGAGAGGCTATGCCTCTGGACTAAGGAAATCTGGGGCTCCCTTCTCAAAGAATTACCCATTATTCATGTTCTGGCGAGGGGTTGGTTTGCTCTCCATTTCCACCAAGAGGGAATACACGAATTAGATCCTCTTGAGAATCTGGCATAGAGAATTGGCGCCAGTATTGCTGAAGTGATGGGATCCTTTATTCGATCCCGAGCGTGAATAGTTGGGGGCTAGTCCTATTTGGGTTCAGCTTCCGGGTCTTCCTCTACAATACTGAACACCCACCATCTTTAAGCGTATTGGAGATGCATTGGGTACCTACCTGGACCACGACTAATCCTTCGAATCGACCGAGATCATGACCATGGCCTGTATACTAGTACATTGGGACACTCGAGCCGGGCTGGAGGAGAATATAACCCTGCTTTGGCATCATTTCGCCCGCAGAAAAAATCTATACTATGAAGGCGTGCCCTTCCCATGCAGACGTTTCCACAAGGTTGGACACCTATACAAATGTTGTCCCCTTCTCATGAATTCGTCTACTACAGCTAAGGGATCAGTGCATAAGCTATCAGAAGAGTTGATGGTGGACGTGCTACCCCTAGATTCGGATGGTACAAAGGAAGATGTTAGGAATAATTTTCAGACCTCCAGTGCATCCCAGATGCCACCTCCATCTCCTCCTAAGACCAGATCCAGATCTACAGTGGAAGTCACTCCTTATTCGGGTACTGTCTCTCCTCCCCACTCCACTATCATGCATTTTAATCATTTCTCTATCTTTGTGGTTTCGTCTGCTCCCCCCACTTGTTTATATACTGCTCATATTTCATCCAATTTTAGTCACTACCCCCCCGTCAATTACTGGACTGGACAATATCCCTCTGCCATCTTAATACACCTCCCTAGGCCCTCATGCCTATAATCTCTAGCCCCGTTGGAAAGCCAACCTGAATGCACTAGGCCTTGGCATATCTCTAGGATCCGTAGACCATAAGCCCACTAGAGGGCGTCCCTCCAAATTAGCCAAAGCAATTAAAATTGTAGGGGATGAATTTGCCCAGGGATGTCAAAATACCATTGATTGGGTGCTTAGAGCAGCAGACACCCCAGTCAAGGTATCCCGATGAAATGGCTCTCCTTTAACTATAGGGGCCTGGCCAGCCCCCAAAAAAACTGGCCCTCAAGAGACTTTTGAGCTGTGAACCTGTTGAAGCCTCGAAAATTAGGTCTACAACAAGGGGGATAACCACCCGATCTGGACCTTGAAAGAAGCTCATTTTCCGTTTGGGATAGTGGCTTCGACTGGGGGTAATGGGACCAGTTTCCCAATTTGTTTATGATGAGATTAGGGGAGTGATGTTTTCTTTTCTAACGGTTTATGAAGAGAATGCTTTAATCTAAATCTAGTCTAACATATGCAATTTTATTTTAATGAAAGGAAACATCTAATTCTAAAACTATCCCGAGATTAACTCTTTCCTTATGCGATCTAAAATAGTTTCCAACAGCAATCGACAATAAAGATCATTCAATTACTATGAGAAAAGAATCCATTTAGAAATGAATTGTTTCTTATAAGAAATTATCCTAAACAATTATGATAAACGTATCGCATAATAAGTGATTCATACACTTAGCATAAAAAGAATTGTTACCATCGTACAAAAGTGCAAAAAAGATAACTGGACATTCAAGCTTTCATATATAAACAACTGAAAATAACATATCACTTGGCGCATAAGAAAAAAATTATTAAGAGATAAAAGTACCATTGATAATAGGTCCTGCTCATGAGCTTCAGCGATTTAGATTTATCTTCAAATAATTCAATATCCCCTAAGAGTACAGAAGTGAATTTCAGTAGTAGACATTAAACACAGATATAAATAAATCTTGTTCCATTCATTTATCAAAACCTCCTCAGAGAGGGCAAAAGTGCATGTTCTGAAGAATTTTTTTTGAAAAAATTTTGGACCCTTTTCTAATGCAATGAGAAGGGTTAAAATACTACTAACTAAAGACTAAAAATAGTTATTACAAAAATGTAGGAGGAGGTTTAAACGACCATCCTCATTCAAAGAAAAAATAAATTGAAATTAAACTAAAACTGTATCTATGATCAATTATGCATATGTTCCCTTAAGTTGCAAATGTCTAGCATTGGCTTCAGGAGTGTCGGTTGACCGACCTCGGATTTCAATTAACATGCGAAAAGGGAATCAGCAAGTGCTAGAGCTATCTTCTCGGTGGAGGTTGTGAGGCACTTCAGAGTCATACACTGACTATGTGGTTTTACCAAATGTTGCCAGTAAGTGTCTCAATTTAACTTTGTTATCCTCTTAATTGACTCTGCTTTTTCTTCTGCTATCTGTTTCTGCCTTGTTTACAGTTGTTGTGTTTTTGGAAGGGGTCCTGGAATGGTTTCTGATATTAGATTGGCTCTATGCAGATTTTCATTGATACAATCAATGATATTGCTTGCCGCTATCGCCACTTCCTCCACTGCCTGTTTTGCTTCTTTGAGCTGTGCATCCCATTTATCAAATAGAATTTCTTTGTGGGATTAATCTATCTTGGGAAATCCTACTTTCTTTCCTTCCTCTGATTCCTGCCAATTCAAAAAGTCAGACACTTTCTTATAAATCAAGTCATAATCAAGTTGTAAGTCTATGACTTGATTTGTGATATTGTCACTTTTCTCGCAGTGGGAATTCCATTGCGATATTCTTTGGCAAAGAATTTCCTGTTGTTGTAAGAGTTGGTCATTCAGGGCAAGGGATTCTGTGACAAATTCTTCAATTTTAGGGTCGTCCTTGTGCAGCTCTATTGTGGCCTGTAACTGTTGTTCTTTTCTGGCTAGACTATTTTGATAACCCAACTACATTTGCTGGAAGTCCTATTGTAATTTTTCCAATTTCTCCTCTGCTTCCCAGCTGATGCTGGCTTGCTGTATTTGTTGCCGCAAAAATAGGATTTTATCCTCTCTATCTTTAAGTAACATTTGAACTTCAGATGCTTTATCAATTGTAGCAGAAGCATAAGCTCCTGCGATTTGAGAGAGTCTAGTTAGGTTCTCTGACGGATCAGTAGTTGGGTCTTGCCAAAGGACGTCCAAAGGCTCTGCTTCAGGTGAGAGCACACTGTCTATTTTCTGCTTCTTTCTCTGTCTCCTGACAACAACTTTGTGCTGCGGACTGTAAAACACATCTAGAGGAGGGATCTCCTCTATTTTCAGTCTAATTTCATATGAAGGAGCTACAGGAATGTGCTCAGTTTTTGGAATATTAACAACCCCTTCAATTATCATCTCTGTGGTTGTCTGTACTGGATTCCTTGATGTCTCTACATTCTTCTCCTCTGTGCTAATCAGCTCATTAAAGTTTCCCCATTCCTTCTCTAGATCTATTATCAATGGATTTTTTGGCTTTGTGAGGGGAGCAGGACTCTCAACCTATTTTGGAGACAAAACTTGCTGCTTGGGGTTCTCCTTAGACTGGGTTGTATCTCTGACTGATCCTTCGCTTTTGCTATGTTTGCTCCCTGACTGCTTAGACCTTTCAGTCAATTCTCTATCATACTTTGATTTAGATTTTCGTTGTCCTGAGCTTCCACTTATGCTAATGCTGGGAGTGGGTTCCCTTATCGGTTCTATATGAAATTTGTCCAATGGGACATTTGCTAATCTCGGTTCTTTGTATTGATTAAACTCTTGGAGTTCTGCTAGGCCAAACTAGATTTGGACCAGATGTAAGATTTCTCTGAGTGTGATTTTCTGCTAAAAAACATCATCGAAGAGATTATCCTCTTTAGTGAACACTTTTATTTTGACTGTCGTTGTAAAATTCTTTATAACATCAAAGGGATCATACTGTCTCCCTGGGAACTTAGGTAGCCGTAGACACAGCATGTTATCTACTTCCTTGAAATCATGACCTAAATCGAACAATGTGAAATCCCCACAGACCACAGGGAATTGAGGCCAGATGGCCTTCTTCTTATCCTTGAATTCTCTGCTCATCCCCCCAACACCACAGGTTTGGTAGGCTATCTCTCGGGCCAAAAGTTTGTCAGGAACATACAAAGAAAGCACATGAGGCGAGGAAATGCTCCCAAATACCCTAATATAGGTGAATAATTCTTCCCCAAACCACCTTCCCACAGGGAGAATGTCAATTTTGGCTTCTGGGGAGAATCTTGGGGCATTTGTGTTATATAACATCTTATGAATAGGTAGCATTACTCCATGACAGATTTTATAGAAATGTGGGATGAAATTGGATTCCCATAGTTCTTTATGGTAGACTTGAATAGGTAGAGGGTTTTGTACTGTCCATTTCCATCCCATAATGGGAAAATCAGATACAAAACAAATAGCATCCATGACGTAGGCAGCTAGAAAGAAGGGAGGGTAAAACCTCTGAGAAAAACTTCTTTTAGTTCGATAATTTAGAATAGCAGAAGCTAAATTATCAGACAATATTTGGGCCCAATCCATTATGGTGGCATTGGTGGCCGCATCCAATAAAGGTAACCACTCAGACGAAAACTTATTGATATCAGGCTTTCCGAATAGCCTACACAACATTGCAGCAGCAAAACAATAGGGAGAAGAGAGGGGTCCGGTGGCGTACATACCATTTTTATCCTTCTTTAATGGCTCCTCCTTTGCTGACCAATTTTTTAGTGCATTCTACCAAATCCTCATTCTCTTTGGCGAATTTTTCCACGAACTATTTGTTATAGCTCGCCTGAGGCTCTGGCAAGTGATACATGTGCCTTAAATTTTGTGGGGTAAATAACCCCATGACTTCCTAGTTTCACGTCTTGAATTTCCTGTCAGATATATCAGCATGGTCTATCACCCATTTTACCATATCCGTGTAAGGAAGTATTTTCAGCCTCGCTATGACACGGTGCAGAAACGAGCATGCAAGCTCTGTTAGTGATGCTTCAGATGACCCATGACCATCTGTTGTAATTGTAACCTCCCTGACTCTCGGGTTTTCTTCTTCTAGTATTTGATACATGCCTTCCCAATTAGATATCCCTGCTTCTCTAGTACAAGTGGTGTCCATGAATAGTGGAGTCATCTCTGATTTTTGAGATACCGAAGCTTTTTCTTTCTTTCCCATTACGTTCCGTGTACCGCTCTATGTATTGTTCTACGTACTGCTCCTGCAAATTCATAAGTAGAGAAGGAAGACACAATAAGGAAGATAACAAATAATGATCAATAATAAGGTGATGGGAAAGCCTTTAATTTTAAAATCATATCAAAGATATCGCCTTACATGAGATAGTCCTTTTGACCAGATCTAAATCATTTCTCATAAATAGCCATCAATGCACTGTTAAGTTGACATTAATGCTCATAACTCAGCATCGAATGATGGGAAATACTTTATCGAGTTGTGAGCCCTTAGATCTGCGATAAAGCAATTTTGTGATTTCCTTCGCAATATCGCAAAACCTATCTTCCTTAAAAGTCGTCTGTTTCATCGTGGGACTGCGAGATGCGATTTGCGAGAGATTTTAGCGCATTTCACAATTTCTCAACATTTGAATTAAGTAGCGGTGTGATATATGGAATTTACGATATGAGATGAGTTTGTGGGGCATGTGATCTCACTTTATCGCTTTTTCGCATTTTCGAGAGTCTCTTTGAAACATATGCTCGTCGTTACCTTTTGCGACGTGATGTTTATCATTAAGAGAACGAGTTTATTAAGACTTAACCTAATACTCAGGACTTTGCGTTTGCGAATGTTTTCCTAGATTTTATGATTATATTGCGTTCTTTATAGAGAAGCTTAATACTTATAATTTTATGCACATAAATCAAGGAAAGATAGGAATCTTAATTTTTGAAAGTCTTCTTTGAATAGCATGTTTTATTAAGAACAAAAGGAAATGTTAAATGTTGGGTTTTTTTATTTTTTAGAAGGGTCCCCATTTTTAAATGTTGTGGCAAACACTTAAAAAAGGGGGGGGGGGGGTTGTTGATGGCTACAACAGAACCATGTGACATAATCTTCCTACAACAAACCTTGGGGCCTTCAGAACGAATGATAACAATTCTTCTAAACATCATGACCGGATGGTACTTTCAAGCTATGGATGCAGCTGGCCGCTCTAGGGGACTCGCCCTCAAAATCAACCCTAGGACCATCAAGGTGATCGCCTCTTGGGGTGGACTTGGTTTCCTTGGTATGGACCTTTTCTCAGCGGCTTTTGGAAAACATATCCATATAATTAATATGTATGCCCCATATCAAAATATGTTGCACTTCTAGTACCATCTCCTGGACAACCCGATGATCAACTCAACTATTATGGGGGTGACCTTAATTTCACCATTGGTCATGAAGAATCCTGGGTCAATCACTCACAACTGAACTCCCTCTTGGATCAGCTGAGCTTTCTGCTGGAACAACATGGTCTCATAGCTGTACCTCTGAATAAGAATATGCCTACCTGGCATAAAAGAAGAATAGGGGAAGCTGTCCTAGGGAGAAGATTGGACCGTTTCCTCATCCATGAAGATCTGCTAATGACTTTTACCATCTTCATACAATGGGTGGGCTCTGGAGGAATATCTGACCACTTACCTATATATTTTGAATTGGCAGGATCCACTGTCAAACCTCGAGCCCCCTACAAGTTTAACTTGTCTTGGCTCAAAGACCTGGACTACCTTAAGATGGTCACTTTCTACTGGAGTTATCACCCTCTTACATCTGGGGGGTTGAAGGCTGTGGGTTTCTGTAATAACCTACACCACCTCAAGTGACTCTCGATTGATTGGGCCAAACAGAAGAAAGCTAGGGAGGAACTGGCTTTATCTGATCTAGAATCCTAGATTGCAAATCTAACGAATGAGCAAGGCAAAGGTTATAACTCTATCGAATCAAAATACCATCTTGTTGAGCTAGAAGCCCAGAGATCTAAGATATTATTGACCCAGGAGGAAACTTGGCGAATTCGAAGCATGGCCACCTAGATACAAGCGGGGGATGGCAACACTAAATTCTTCCACAAATTTGCAAATGGAAGGAAAGTTAGCAACACGATTTGGCATCTACCCTCTGACCAAGGCTCGCCGACAAACACTCATGCATTGCTTTCACAGCTTGGCATCTCTCACTTAAAACAATTGTTTAAAGCCCCTCCGGGTGCTTCACTTCCTGATATCATTCGGACTACTGGGCATTTCCTCAGATTTGTGGATATGGATAGTATGGAGGATATCATAAATTCGGTCTCCCTGGGGGAATTGGAGAGCACCTTGAAATTGTTTAAAAGAGATAGAAGACCAGGTCCAGATGGTTGGCCCGTGGAGTTCTACCTTACATTCTTTGATATTCTTGATCCTAGCCTTCTAGCAGTAGTGGAAGAATGTTGGACAAGTGGTAGACTACATGATCCTATAAACTCCACTTTCATTTCCCTTATTCCCAAATTGGACTCTCCTCTTTCCTATAATGACTTTCGCCCTATATCCCTCTATAATTGCCTATACAAAATCATTGCCAAGATTATATCTAATCGAATCAAACCTATCCTTTTGGAGCACATCTCCCCGAAATAGTTTTCCTTCCTTCAAAACTGGCAAACACATGAGGCCATTGTCACGGCACAAGAGGCCATCCACTTCATCAAGTTGAAGAACCTAAAAGGAATGATGCTAAAAATCGACCTCTCAAAGGCTTTTGATAGGGTCAGTTGGCTATATCTTAGGATGTTACTCACCCGCCTGGGCTTCCCACACGATTTCATCAGATGGATCATATGTTGTATCACATCAGTATCCTTTGCTATATTAATCAATGGTTCGGCCTCCCCCACCTTCCGGGCCGAGAGGGGCCTCAGACAAGGATGCCCCCTTCCCCCCTACTCTTTCTCTTGGTTATGGAAGGCCTTAGAAGAAGGATTCTTGTAGAGAAGGTGGCTGGGAATCTCAAAGGTCTCAAGATTACAGATCAATGCTCTCTAACTCACCTCCTCTTTGTGGATGATATCCTCATTTTCTTGGATGGAGGCATTCAAGACATAGTTACCCTCACAGGATCCCTGAGGCTCTTTAGCTTGGCCACAGGGATGGAAATTAACCAGGCTAAATCCACCATATCCCTGTCCAGATGTACCCTACAGGAAACCAATCTAGCTCTCCAAAGCTTTCCATTTCAAATTCAGGCCTTCAAACATGGGTTTAAGTACCTGGGTTTCAAAATTAAACCAGATGGATACAAAATAGCTGACTTGACTTGGTTAATCGCCAGGATTGAAAGAAGACTAAATTTATGGAGTCATAGGTTACTTTCCAAAGCTGGAAGATTAGTGCTTATCAAATTTGTTCTTGAGGCAACACCATTTTACTAGATGTCCCTAACATGGATCCCTCAAGGAATTCTACAAAGGATACAGAGAATTTGCTGCAACTTCTTATGGAAAGGAAATGAAGAGGTTAAACCATATGCTTGGGTCAAATGGAGTAGTATATCCATCCCCAAAAAATGGGGAGGGTGGGGGCTAAAAAATTTAGCTACATTTGCACAGGCCCTTGCTGCAAAATTGGGGTGGTTACTCCTCAAACAAAGGAGCCTATGGACTGAAGTGATCACCTACAAATACATCTGGCCAATACCACTATTGGATTGGATCAGACTACCTACCTGGAATAGAAAGAACATCTTGGTGATCTGGAGGGTTATTTTAAATACTCTCCATACCATCAGAAAGGGTCTTACTTGGAGGATTAGCAACAGAGAGGATGCCTGTATTGGCTTAGACCCATGGATTGGTTGTTGGAACACATGCCTTATTCCACATTCCCTGATAGAAATACTAAATCAAAAAGACATATTCTCTATTGCTCATATTGGAGACCCCCAAAACACAACTATATTTCAGCAGGCCTGGCTATCAGGGATTACTTTAGATATCCCAAATAGATGGCACCGGGAGTGGGATATCCACTTAAGAGCCCTAACTGAATCACATGTCAGATTAAGGGAAGAGCCAGATGAACTACTATGGGGACTAGCACAGAATGGAAAATACTCCCCTAAAGAGGGGTACTTAATAATCATTCTAGATACAAACCTGAAGTCTACAAGAACTGGTGGCAGAACATCTGGAAACTACTAGGCCCTCCTCGCACTCAATTACTAATGTGGAACATAATTGAGGACAAAGTCCTGACTGGTACCAATCTTAAGAAACAAGCTTTCCTTGGACATATGTGGTGTGCCCTTTGCAAACAAGAGGAGGAATCTGCCAACCATCTTTTCTTTGCCTGTCCAGAAATGCAGATGGTCTGGGAACAAGTCCTTCAGATCCTAAAGATAGCACAATTGTGGGGCGGGGAGGATGTGAATATGGCCTGGAATAATTGGTGGAACAATACAACTAACCTGAAAGTGAGGAACCTACCTGTTGGCTTATATGAGCCTGACCTAGGTTCAAAAGAATTATTTAGCCAAGAAAATCCCATAGCTACCGGCCCTTTCGGCAACAGCCCGCGAAGCGTGGACTAATTTCTCACCCAAGGTAGTAGGGGAGGGTGTTGGAACCAGGTTTCCGCACCCTTGGGATGTTTAGATGTGGTTTTGAGGTTTCGCGCCCCGTTCTGCAGCTACGTGCTACGCTGCCTTCGTGTAGTTCCCAGATATCTCTTACTGTCTTTTAGTGTGCAATCTATAGATCTAATTTATTGGATGAAGTATTACAACTTGAATCTACTTTAGAATAGACTTTAAGTAAACATTTATCAAATTTATTCAGTTTGCGTATTAATATTTAACCTAGATTCATAAGTATTCAATAAGCAATCATATTCGCATAGATCAAAATAGTCTTATTACTCATACAAAATGCCAGATTTGCGATAATTCAAGACACAAAATTCTCAGAACGAACTTATCTTTATTTCCACTTATCACCAGTACATCCAAATTTGCCCTGCGCACTCAGCTGCAGGGTTCCGCGCACACAGCTGCAGACTCTTCTAGGCCTCTGTGCACATAGCTGCAGAGCCTCTATCCTCTACCCACACCCTTGACTCGAACTTACAGATGCTTTCAGAATGCTTTTCTCAAAAACCCATTACATGACAGATCCAAAACCATACAACCAAACTTAGCTACTCTACCCATAGAGCCTCGCTCTATTTATACCTTTCCATGGACCACAATCCATGGGTGGGCCGACTCAACTTACATTTATTTACATTATTTTTGGGCGGACTACCCTTTTGACTTTGACTTATTACAAATCGCGCTCCGCACATCCCACGAAGTCTTTACCCTGTTTTTACACAAAATTGTGGGCTTCGTGCCCCCCGACCGTTGCGCGGGGCTTCTGCTACCCAACAGTCCCCCAACACAATCATCATGACTCGTCCCAAGTCACTTAGCTAGTTTGACCAACTTTGCGCGAAGATCCGTTAGCATCTTCTGTGCGTCGCTTGTGATAACATCAAACTCTTTCGTCATTCGCTGCATCCATTCCACGTGTGTCACTAACATCTCAGTCCCTATCTCTACTGTCTCCATAGTGGCATACTCAACCTGCATGTGGGCTACCTTGCGCTCTATGGTGGTTGAAACCACAAATGCCTCATCCAACCACGACTAGAGACAGACTTTAACTATTGCTTCCTTTTGTCTAGCGGCATTGGCTTGGATTTTCAGGTCCTGCACCTCCTGCATCTTGGCCAAGCACTACGTAATAGAAATGGTCTGTGCAATTCCTCTGAGCTGATCATAAGCTTGTTGGAGCTCTCGGGCCTCAGTTTCCAATCGGTGAAGTGTTGGATCCTCTTGAAGGGCGGTGAGTGTAACAATCGACTGAGTTAGTAGCTTGGTACATTCCACCATTAACGTGTGAGCATCGCTCGCACCATAGTAATAATGTTCCTGCATTGCTCTAGGATCTTTGGTGGCACCGGTGGTGGAACCTATAGTTTTAAGTCCATGATCTGCGCACTGAGCTCTAGCTGGGTCCACGCGGCCTCCTCTTTTGCATTTCGGAACCCAATAGCTAGTATATGGATTTGTGTCCCAATAGGCAAGTCCTTCGCAATTTCTAACTCTCAGGCACTTACGCAGGCTTCCGCTACTAGCTTCTCCATCTGCTGCTTTTGTGTGACTGCTTCGTCGCATTAGAGGCGCAGCTGTTCGATATTAATTTTCTACTCCTGGAGTACTTGATCGTCATGGTCGGCCCTAGCGTGGAGTTCGATTGTGGCACTATCATGGAGTTGTTGCAAACTTTCGCGCGATATAGTAGCCACGTTTAGGCCCAGCCCTATAAGTCGTTCTAGAACCACTCAGTCCTCTGCATTTGTGGTGATCAGTGCTCCCACTAGAATTGGGATGGAATGAGCCATTTGGGATTTTAAAAACGATTCCACAACTGTCATACTGGAAATCTCTAGAGTAGTGCTGGTGCCTATCGGCGATATTCTTGTTCCAAGTTCTTGTAGTTGCGTATGGAATTCCCCCAGCACAATCTGCTGCTCTGACATGGCCTCGTCAACTGCCTCCCGAGCGGCGTCCCGAATGGTGTTTTCGATGTCAGTTAGGTCCCCTTCGGTTAACGTGGTCACTCTGCTGTCCATTTTAGACACCTTTGCCTTCTTTCGTGGCTTCAGCTGCTCTGATGGCACTGGCCACTTCAAAGGTGAATCTGTGCCCATTGCTGGTGGTTTGTCCGCGGCCGTCTTAATGGGTGCCTTCTGACTACTCTTGTTCGTTGTCGACGCAACCCCTCCTGGTGGTGTCTTTCCTGTTGCCGCCAATGCTGCCTCCCAAGCTACCTAAACTTTTGTGCCAAACTATTCATTGTGATTTTGTTGCGTGGCATGCTTAGCTTCCTCCTTTTTCTGCCGGATAGCAGCCTCGTTGTGTTCTACTACCTCCAGTCTGTACGATGTCGGTGGCCAGGTATCCACAATCTCGTCGACGACATTGTCAATGGCAATAAATCAGAGTGAGGTCCATTCTTGGGCTAGGTCCTTATGCGCCCTGATGTAGACGATGCATGTCTGCTTTAAATTCGGCAATATGCTTCATGCTCTCATAGATCCCTTCAGACAGGTAGGGTAGCTCATTAATCCACTGACGTACATTCTCATCCATCAGTACCCAAAAGATTTTGATATTTCAAATTCATCCTGCATCCCTTGTCACCTAGATGGAAGCATATCGAGCGACTTCTGACCATTCCGAGTCCAAGATAGGAAATTGGCTTTCTTTGGGTAAGTCAGTGGCGACCAGCATGATGGACAAGAGCAACCATGCATAATGGAAAGTATTGCCCTCCTCCTGCACTTCGTTGCAATTGGTCAGAAACTCTTCACAAAGGAACTGTGACTAATTGAACCGTATGTCGGCTGCGCATTCCTCAGCAAGTGCGATAACTACTGCGGGAACCTCAGTACCATGGCATTTCCTCATTACTTTTCCTGCCAGCAACTGAGTGGAAACACGGACTGCATTATCTGAGAAACTATCAATGATGTGCCCTTGTTGTCCCTTCATGAGTTGATACTTCTTTTTCAATCGCTCTATCATCGCGACATCATTACTTCTATTAGTAATTTCCCGAGGGTCTCTTCCGTCACAGGGAAGGTGCGAGACCCGATGAACAAGTTCAGTTGTGATACGGACGGGTTTGCTGACCCATAATATTTCCTCATGAACTAAACAGAGCAACTGCTTTATGACCAACATGGTGATAGGAGGCCGGAGGAAGTGAGGAATAGACAAGAGACAGAGCAACCCGGCTTTGTCCACCTTCCGCAGCCACTCCTTTGGCTGTAGCATTGTCACCGTCCCTTCTACATTTCGCTCCATCAGTACGTCCGTTTCCAGGTGGGGAAATTTTACTATATCTGCGAGATCCCAATCTTCGAATTTCATTTTCGCAACACGGAAAACCACTGAGTTTTCCACTGGGAATGCTTTTCGTAGAGATGGGGTAACGATTACAGTGTCGACTTCATCTAGGTTTGCAGGTAGCTTCACCTTCCCCTTGCTTGGAGGCACATACTTGGGTCGTCGCACTAGCTATATGGGATCCTCCTCAGGGTTTACTTCTTCGATATATGTGGGAGCATCTTCTGCTTCCTCGTCGTTGTCAATTGTAACAGTTTTACCCTTTTCATCCATTGTGAACTTGCCAAAGTGCAGGTGTCACGGCGACCTTCTTACTGATTCTGGAACCTAAGGGTCCTTCCTAGTCCTTAGCGTCTAGGGTGATTTAGGGAGCTCGGCTACTTGCGAAAAAGCTTGTTGTGGATTATCGGTGGTAGGGTTGTGTGCTTTGAGGATTGCTTCTTGGTAGTGCTTCGGCAATGCCTTAAACCACGAACTTTCTTCAAATTGCTTGTCACTCATCTTGCGCTTGTTTCTAACCCAGGGTGGCTTTCTTGCAGGATGGTAAGACGTGGTGGTGTGACCCTTACTATGATTATATATGATTTCAAATTTAAAATCGGCTGTTTGCCCTTGCGGTAACTCATAAATGCGATTTTGGCGGTTATTCTTCTGCCTTAATTGCCCATCGCCCACTCCATTGTGCTTTAAATGGGCCATCATATCATGAACAATACCTGCAACAGTCACTTTCCATCTTTCCTTCGTGGCAGCGAATCCCTAGGGTCGCAAGTGCAGTTTTTGTATGTATGTTGTGGCCATATTGCGCAACTTCGCAGCAGCCTATTTTATAGTCTCGCACCCTCTTTCAACTACATGGGGCACTAGGACTGGTCCTCCTATGGATAGTCAGGTGGGCAAACCCCTCACGCAGGTCTTCCATTTCCCGACTAGCTCAGGCTGCGAGCACCTTCTGCATTCCCTCGATTCTGCTAATAGATTGCGGTGTGTGCAGTCTTGTCCTTTTTGGTGCAAGCGCAACCATGCTAGCGGGGTCACTGCTTGTGGCAGGGTAGGAGAGCCAGCCATGTCTATTTCCTTCGCTAGTTCCTTCGTGTAATCCATGTAGGTGGCTTCTAACTGCAACTTGTCAATTGCTTTATCTAGCTTCGCACTCTGTGCACAAATTCTGGCCCCTATTTCTTCTAACTTACCTATTTGCACCTTACCGCGCAGAATGGCTACCCAGAGCTGTTGAATTCTTTCGCAGATGTTGTCACTAGGGTGAATTGTCTCTGTGCTGGTCTATTCGATCGTAGAGAGACTTCCCTGCCCGGTCATGAGAGTCTTCATTCCGCACAAATCTGGTTGGGTTGAAGGGCGCCTGATGTGCACCCATACCTATCGTCGTTGATGAATGACCATTCTATACCGTCTTAGAGGCCGTGTACATCCTCCAATGCGTAACTATGACTGCTTCCTACATTTTGGCTTCTGTGGCCCCCCCCAGGTGTGCGTAACACGTCTTCCGCCACATTATGTTGCACCCGTGCTGCATAAAAAGTGCCTAGTTGGCCGAGCTGCCCTTCATCTGTTGAGGAATTCTCTACTGGCTATTTTCTCTCCTTGGTGATTACGTGTCGCAATGACCAAATCATCATATTTCAGTTAAGTGTCGTAACTTCCTGCAACCAGTTCTGCCATCATTCAGTCTCCTCATCGGAATCCACTGTACAAGTGCTATCGCGTTCCCACAAGATTCTTCCACCGTCCGTGGAGTGCACCTAATCTTGGTCCTGTGCAGTTATCTGGTAGATGCAATCCAGTTCATCATCACTATCCTTGTTGTGCACAGGTTTGGTGTAGCGTTCTCCTTCCACTGGGTCCAACGGAACTACTACTCGTAGTGACTTCTTTTCGAACGTCATTTTCCGCCTTTTTAAGTTAATGATCCCTTTCATGTCCATTTCCTAATCAATTCTGAGCAATGCAGGGTAAGGGTTATTGTCATCAACAATCTCTATGACTTCAAAATTGGTCTGTGTACTTACACCATTGATATCGACGGTTACTCCTTGCAGTCGACCCATTGGTAAGATCTTTTGTTGGTTGGTCATTCATAACTGAATTGGGGACCACTGTAGTGTAGGCTTGCCCATGCGTTCCCATGTTTGTTTAGGTAATACGTTTGCATCCGAGCCTAAATCCAGGATGACATAATCCATTTCATATTCACCAATTTGCGCTGTCAGTCTCATCTCTCGTCCGCTACGCAGAGCTTGTCTTCCTATTTTTCGAACTACCTGTGGCTCGCCTGATCCGACGCACCTAATGATCAACTCTTGTAATCCTTGAACAGATTTAATATTGCACAACAGTTTCTTGCAAGTTTCAAGAAAGGTAGTAATCATGGAGGGGTCCAATCCCAGCTCCGTTTGATCCCTCCTACCTGGAGTAGAAGCTTCTGTGAAGCTCCGCTAAGCTTCCCTCAGCATCTTCTTCCCCTGTTCCGGCTCAGATTCATGTTCCTTTGGAGGTGTGCCACACCTCTTTCCGCCTCCGCACACTCTTCTTACAGATAACCTCCTATAGTTGTGCCGCTCCTTCGTACATTATTTATATTGGGATCCTCTTCGCGAGGTTTTGTTCACATCATCTGGATATTCTGGGTTGGTGGAGACTGTAATACTCCCTTTTCACGCATTTTGGAAATTAAGGTCAGACAGTCTACCATTTCATGATCAAACTGCTCACAGTAGGGGCACGAAGTCCTGGTCGGGTTAGTGCAGTTGCGAGCGTAGTGTCCCGGCCCTCCACAATTATAATAGATCAGCTGTCCACAGCCCCGCTCGAGCCCCATTCCTCTTCCTCAACCGCGTCCTTGAAATCCTCCTTGCACTTCAGTCTGCATTCGGTAAGTTGGGGTTCTTTCCATCATTAAGTCATAACTTCGACACGTTCGCTCATCGTGTCCCACCAATCGACAAAAGTTGCAATACAACTGTTGCGGGGTCTGGGTATACTTTTGCAATAGGTGGCAGTTATATGTTGCATGTTTCCCACCCACTTGACAAATCACGCACCAGAGTGCAAGTGCAGCACTTGGTCCTACTTGTACCTCCACTTTTAACGGCATCGGTCCTCCCCTTGCCAGATAGTTTGTGAAGACACTTATCGTGAGCTTGGATCTTGCATTTAATACAACCTACCTCCATACGTACCTCTGGTCAGGACACTCTTTCTTGCTTCAAGCTTTGCATTTCTAAACTCAAGTTTTGAAGTTGCGCGTGGATTTGCTGAACTCCCAACCCTAGATACAGTATTGGGGTCTCGTGTAACCTCATTACTGTCTCCAGTGCCTCGGCTTGGGTTGAGATCTTTTGTTGTGACAGAGCTGTCCTCAGATTTGGTGTCAATGACGCCAGAAACCACGTGCAATGCTTTGCATCTGTCAAGGTCATGTTGGCTTCGCGAATAGTGCTCTTTGGTCCAAGTCCCACGGAGTCTTGCCAAGCAACATTGCGATCTCCTTGAACCCAATAACCAGCCGGGTTTCTGACTTTGGTTAGCCAAACTCTTTATTTAGCGCATCCTGGATTGCCACTATTCCCTCATTCGGATGGTCGGTCGAGTATTTTATGTACCACATCAGCGCACGATCCTGTAATACATTAACTAAGGTGACCTTCATGATGTTCTCATCTGTAATGCCTTGGGCGTCCCATACAAATCATATCACAAACCAGAATCGTCCTGGTTCTTCATTCCCCACACCCTTAAATACTGGCAGCTTGATTGCACTCGCCATCCCGACTTTTGGTGGAAGTGGTGGAGGAGGTGGGGTCGGGGTTGGTGTGGATGGATTCGATGTAGGTGAAGTAGGTGGTGGCATGGACAGAGGTAGTATCAGTTGGAAGCGCTCTCTGATCAACCAGACCGCGCTTCCTGGTGAGAATCTCACGAGCTCCTCCTCACTTTCCCGGGAAATGGAAGCTAAAGGATTGTTCTCTACTCCTCCTGTTCCATGGTAACCTCTTCCGCTCTGTGTTACTCCAGACATAAATAAATGCGCATAATCTGTTCTTCACACAACAGCATCTTAATCCAAGTATTCAATGATTTGATATACCTATCCTGAGGTCCTTGAAGGAACTGCCTTTCTGCTTCGCTATAGCTCACAGTTGTATCTATCACGAACTCAGTGATAAATCCTCCTATTACTGGATTTAGCCAATGATCTACTGTGCGCTGGATTTTATCCTCAATGGCTTCTAGCCTGCGCACCAGTTTCGGGGTCCACATAATAGGCTGGTCCAATATGCACCTTCCCATAGACTTGCAATCCACTCGTACAACTCTACCGGGAATGATGCAAAGAAGATTTCGTGAATTTCTATGAATGTATACCGGTCCAACCAATCTTCCTCTAATATTCACGGGTTTCTGTTTTCCTGAACTGCGAACTCATGGAATTTTAGATCCCACCACTCTTTAATCTCTTTCTTTGTAGGGTTCTAGTGTTCCCACATCAGACACCCCTTAGGCAGATCCCAGTCCTGGCAATGGAACCATTTGTTGGCTTATATGGGTCTGACCCAGGTTCGGAAGAATTATTTAGCCAAGCAAATCCTGCACCTATTGGCCCTTTTGGCAACAGCCCCCAAAGCGCGGACTGAGGTCTCACCTGAGGTAGCAAGGGAGGGAGCCAGAACCAGGTTTTCGCACTCTTGGGATATCTAGATGTGGTTTGGAGGTTTCGCGCCCCGTTTTGCATCTTTGCGCTGCGCTGCCTTCACGCAGTTCCCGAATACCTCTTACTATCTATTAGCACGCAGTCTATAGATCTAATCTATTGGATGAAGTATTGCAACTCGGATCTACTTTAGAATAGTCTTTAAGAAAACATTTATTAGATTTATTCAGTTCGCATATTAAGATTTAACCCAGATTCACAAGTATTCAATAAGCAATCATATGCGCATAGATCAAAACAGTCTTATTACTCATACAAAATGCCAGATTTGCGATAATTCAGATTTGACACAGAATTCTCAGAAGGAACTTATCTTTATTTCCACTTATCACCAGTACATCTAGATCTGCCCTACACATTCAACTGCAAGGGTCCGCGCACACAGTTGCACATAGGCAACTGTGTGCGCATGTTACAGAGCCTCTATCCTCTACCCACACCCTCGACTCGAACTTACAGACACTTTCAGAATGCTTTTCTCAAAAACCCATTACATGATAGATCCAAAACCATACAATCAAAACTTAGCTACTCTACCCATAGAGCCTCACTCTATTTATACCTTTCCATGGACCGCGATCCATGGGCAGGCTGACTCAACTTACATTTCTTTACATTATTTTTCGGCAGACTACCCTTTTGACTTTGACTTATTAGAAATAGTGCTTCGCGCATCCCGTGGAGTCTTTACCCCATTTTTACCCAAAATTGCGGGCTTCGTGCCCCCTGACCGTTGTGTAGGGCTTCTGCTACCCAACACTACCACTCATAGTCTCCTGACACATCTGGATAAGCAGGAACAACAATATATTTCAAGGCAAGCAAATGAATAGGGCTCTAATTATCCCAAAGATATGTTCGAGTTTCCTTGAGATCTCGGAGGAGCTGCAGAATACCTAGACAAGACAAATCACCCCTAAAGTAATTGATAAAGGAATCCCATGGGCATACTTCGATGGAGCTTCCCAATATCTGGGGTGTGGGGGGGGGGAGATCATCTTACACATATCTGCATCTCATTATTTCCATATCAGTCTAGGACTGGGAAATGGCACCAACAACTTCGCAGAACTCATGACCCTGTCACCTGCTACAGTTTACTAAACCCAAAAATTGCGGCCACTTACAGATTTTTGGGGACTCTAAGATAGTCATAAACTGGTTCAATTGCACAAACTACATGTCATGCTATCTCACTTAGAACAATACTGGATGATGTGTTATTTTTAAAAGCTCAAATTGATTTTGTTTCTTGCTCACATACATATAGGGAACACAACGCAGCCACGGAAAAGTTATCGAAAGAGGCAACGAATCACTCTCAAGGAGAATGGTTGATCAGAGAACACATACAGGCACAGGTTTATCAATACTACCATTGACCATATATAGAACAAATTTTGCAGAGTGCTTATGAGCCCTAGTCACAGTACTTTTTGTTAATATTGCACAGACATATGGGAATGTAAATATTTATGGATTGAACTACTAGCAACACACCTGAGCAGGTGCTCTATTTTGTAAATTTTGGAACAGTTTCTGCCACTTTTCTTTGTTGACCTTGGTCAACTTACTACATATGCCAAGGGAATTTAAAACATGTAATTTTCTGTTTTAATGGAAATTACGATTTTTCTTTCCAGGAAAAAAAACAACAGAGAATGAACACAGAAATATGCACAATATCTAGCCAAACATCTTCTTTATTAATACACATATTCAATATATATACTTCTTCGACCTGCTTACTCACTTGCAAACTCTTCCAGGCCTCTGCACACTCAGCTGCAAAGCCTTCCCCAAAAATATAGACTCAAAACAAAGGCTCAAGTTGTTTATGATCTTCTATATTCCATGATTCTATTACAAAGTATTATATCTCCTTGTATACATTACATCATTTTAAAAACCATGGTCTATACACCATAGATTCAACAAAACCATGACTAATACCCAAAATCCGTTACAAAACAAGGGGCTTTTGACCCACCCAAAGCCCCTAAACACTGTGCGATGAATAAAACTTCGCCAGCTCCACTCTTCAAAATGTGGAGTCTATGACCCAAAACTTGAACCAAGTTGGGCTACGCCCAACAGGCCCCCAACACTCACCCGTGACTCGTCTTGAGTCACTTAGCTACGATTCCTTTGATCTTTGCTGCAATTTCGTTGTATAATACATTATATTGTTGGACTGTCTCTGCCATTTGTTTCTCCTGCTTGCATGTTTCCTCCAGCAATGCCTTTGTGGTTGGGCCATCAATCTTCTACGATATCTCTGCCTCCCTTTTCTTCAATTCTTTGAGCTTGTTGTCCACTGCCTCAGATAGTTTGAGCACCTCATCCTACCATGGCTAAGTCCTTGCTTGCAATATATGTTCCTTCCTCTGAAGCTCATCTATATGCTTTTGGTGGTTCTTCCCTTCAGTAATGCTGGCGAGTCTCTACAAGACTGGTAAGGTCTTTAGAGTTTCCATGATTCCGTCATGCTACTTCTACTTCATTTGTAACTCTTCCTCAATCTTTTGGATGTTTGGATCCTCCTGTAGTGAGGTCCAAATATGCATCGTCTCATCCAATAACTTCATGCATTCCGCCACTGTGTCAAAGATGCCTTTCAACACTACTTTTAAATATTTATCTCTATGCTCCCGTACTTCTAGTGACATGGCTAGCTACAGCCTTATCTGCAGCTCTAATATTTTCACTTCATATTCAAATTCGAGCTTCACCAATGTATTCTTTGATTCCTTGATCGCGAGGTCGAGCTTTGCAACCTTCTCTATTGGTGGTTCCTCGTCACCGATATTCACATCCAGGATTGTGTTGCAACTCTCTTGGATGGCTTTTCCAACTGCTCTTGTCATTGAATTGCATCATCTTTGTGCTTAGCCACCTCCTCTAGCTGCTTCTTCAGTGCATCTTTCTCCTTTTCCATTTGCATTGTCATCGTTGAGGTTCGTTGCTCCCGCTCCTTTAGCTCAATTGTTAAACTTTGATGGAATTCGTGCAACATCTGAATGGGAAATGCGTTAATATTTATGTTCACATTCTTCCATTCTTTGGCTCATTCTTTGTCCTCCGGTGAGTAACAGTGTTGCCCCAACTAGCAAATGCACAATTCTAACGCCAAATTGTGTTTCTATCCTTTTCTCTCCCTGCAAAGACTAGGCTCTTTGTTCTGGTTGTTTTTCTACTTGTGGAAATGCCTTCAGCTCCACGATGCCTTTCTGTACTTCAGTCAAGATAGTTCTATATCAATCATTAATTTTGTCCCAGGTCTCCACCATGATCTCCTAGACCTTCTCTTTGATCTCGTTGATTTCCCCATCAGTGAGGACAAGCATTTCTACACCCTTGGACTTAACCGCCTTCTGCTTTTTCCTCTTACCTACCACATTTGTGTCTCTCCTTCTTCCAATAAAAGGTGACTCCTCTGATACTCCTGCATCACTGAGGGGTTCCTCATGCTCCTGCTCTATTTCCTTTGTTTCCACCTTTGCATCCTTTCCAATTATACCTACATCATGTGGGGTACCCTTCTCTATTCCAACTGCTCCACTAAGTGGAGTCATCAATTCTTCTAGCCACATTTCTACTATGTTGAGAAAATCATCTGCATACCTCATTACCTCACAAACATCCACCTTGACAAATGGAAACTAGGAGTCTTCTGGTTCTTTCCACGCAATCAATGCGATGAGTATTAACAACCAAGCATAATGGAATAGCTTCCCCTCTTCTTGTGCTTCCTTGCAGTTATCAAAATTCCTCGTACACATAGGCATCCCAGTTAAACTGGACTCCTGCAGTGCAATGTGTAGCCAAAGATACTACTTTTGCAGGCACCTCATTGGCTGTGCAATTCCTCATTATCTTTTTTGCCAAGATGTGTGTGGAAAAACACACTCCTTGGTCATCAATGAAGTTGATGTCATATCCCCATGACTTCTTCACTAAGCCAAAATTTTCCTTCATCATTTGTGGCACCTTCTCATCCTTATTCTTGCCCAAAAAACAAATTGTGGGGTCTTTTCCTTGATGAGGCAACATTGTGATTTTTCTTATTAACATCTCATCAATCGAGATCCTCGTCCCTAGCCAAATGAATCCTTCGTGTACTAGTGCGAGGAGTTGTCGCACACAAATTGTACTAGTTGTGCTTCGGCTGAAGTGTGTCACATTCAACATGTTCAAGAGGACCACTCTATGTAATCATGTAGCTCACTGGAACGGCTCCAAACTCGTGACTCCACTCTTTGGGTACTGAACCTGCTTCGGATATCTACTTGATTCAAATTGAGGGTATTTGCTTCGATCGTTAAAGTCCCAGTCTTCCATATTTAGCTGGGGGGTCCTCCCCAATAGTTCACCCTCAAACGACATTTCCTCTAGTAGCAATGGAGTGAACACGTCCAACTTTCCATCCTTGGGCTCCTTAACCGACTTGGTGTTTGGTTTTCTTGGTGGCATGTAAGGTAGGAGCACAGCAGGAATCTCTTCGTCCTCTGTCAGCATGCGTTTAAACTTGGCCTCCTATTCACTATTGTTGATTTGTTGAGGCATCTTCTCCTATATCGACTTCTTTCCTTTATGCATCGACTTCTTCCCCTTATCTTCTTTGTTCTTTGTGCAGACTTATGTCTATGTTTTCTTTCTCGGGGATGTTCTAAGTTCTGACACAGAGACCTCAGTTGGTCTCTTCTCCTACTTCTTCTATGTTTTGTTTTTATGGGAACCTTCTTTCTCAGTGACCTTTAGCATCTTGGAGACATTGGTACCTTCGCTCCTTGTGCCTTCATAGTACCCACTAATCCTTTCTTTTCAAATATTCTAACAAGATCTTCAAAACTCCTCTCAAAAATATAGTAGCTCTCTTTTATGTAATTTCTCAATTTCTCGAGACAACAAAGTGTCAAATGTGGCGTGGGATGTGATTTTTATAACAAAATTGAATTCCAGCCTCATTATTGCTTCAATATTTTCTCATTTAATGTATTTATGGGGCTAGATACAACTAGTTGTGCTTTGTAAATGCTCTTTTCCCGTGTCCCTTAACAATAATTTCCTTTTAATGGTGGCTTTTTCCTTCCAATGGTCATATTTCTAGCCAACTTCGATGAACCCTTTCTCATGGCACAATCACCTTTTCTTTGTCGCATTTTCCTTCAGACTTCGTTATATTCTTGAATATTGTGCAGTAATCTTCCTTCAACGAAGTCCCTTTTTGCAAAGTAGTTTATAGTATCCTGCACACTTTCAACTACAGGGGGCACTAAGACTTCCTTCCCTTCAATTTTCAATGCGAAGTTCTAGGGACAACATAATCCTTGTATATCTTCAATCTACTACCATTCACTCATCTCAAGATCAGTTGATCATTCAACTTCACAAGTTGAATTGCACCACCATCAGAGATGTGGTTGATGCTATATGGTCCTAACCAATGTGTTTTGAATTTTCCTAGGAAATTCACAAACTTATTGTCATATAATAATATAAGATCTCCTTCTTTCAATGTCTTCTTCTTGATATGCTTGTCATTCCAGACTTTCTCCCTTGCTTTTTGTACATGTTGATGGAACCCTGCTATGAACCTCTCTTCTTCTAGAGCTAGTTTCTGCGACATTATTTTATTCATAATGTCAGGGTATTCCATATCTGTGACAACTGCAATTCTCAAACTTGGCACAATGTATTCCATAGGCATAACTGTCTCTTGTCCATATACCAACCTAAATGGTGTCTACCTTGTCAATTTCTTGCATGTTGTTCCATATGCCCACAACACCTCTGAAATTCTCAAATCTCAGTCATCTATGTTCACATTACATACCTTGGTCAATGCATTCTCCATAATCTTATTAAAAGCTTCCACTGTTCCATTTTCCTGAGGATGATAAGGAGTGTTCTTCTGGTGATAAACCTGGAATTCCTCAATTAGTTCTTTAATAGTCTTGTTCAAGAAATGTGTGCCTTGGTCACTCATCAAGATCTTTGGACAACCAAACCTAGACAGTATATATTCAAAGATGAACTTTGCAGCAGTTTCTGCGCTATAATCCTTCATTGGTTGTGCCTCAGCCCATCTTATCAAATAATTAGTTGCAGTGATTAGATACCTCGCACCGGTCTTCTTTCCTAGCAGACAGATAGGTCCAACAAAGTAAATCATCCATTTGTCAAAAGCCTGCAAAGTTACCTGTGGCACTAGTGGCATTTTGTCTCTTCTATATGGATTTCGTGTCCTTTGACATACATCTCATGATTGACAGAATTATTTTGCATCCTTATGTACTTCGGGCCACCATAATCTAGCTCTCAAGAATTTTTGTGCAATGGATTTTCTTACATAGTGCCCTCCTGCGACTCTTCCATGGGCTTCTGTCAGAATACTTCGTCGTTCATGCTCAGGGACATATCTGTGTAGTACTTCATCCGGTCCCATTCTATACAAGTGTCCAGCAATCAATGAGAAAGAAACTACTCGAACAACCAACACCTTCTTTTGCTTCATAGTGTACTTTGCAAGTGCCATTCTTGTGATTAGAAACTGAATAATATCCACGAAGTGATCATCTGCAACTCTAATAATGAATAGTTTTGCATCAGGTAGGTTATCTTAAATATTTGTGGGTTCTTCTCTTATCTATATTCTTGATAGATGATCGGGTCCAGCATTCAATTTCCCTGTCTTTAATATAACTTCGAATTCATACTCGTTAAATAATAACAACCATCGACAAATTTTTCCTCCTAAAAAAGGTTTATTCACCAAATATTTTAGTGTGGAGTGATCAGTGAAAATTTTGAAATGCGCGCCCAACAAGTAGTGCCTGAAATTTTGTAATGGATAGACCATAGCTAATCCCTCGTCTGTCATTCTATAGTTCTTTTCCATGTTGGACAGTTTCATGCTTGCAAAGGCTATTCCCCTACTCCTCGGTGCGCTAGCACTACACCCAATGCTATGCAAGATTCATCAACATGTACATGGAACTCCTTCTTCCAGTCTGAGAAAACTAGAATAGGTGTTCTTACCATCTTCTCTCTCCATACATCCAAGCTCTTCTAGCACTCTCCACTCCATTGAAAAGTCATATCTTCCTTCAACAATTTCTCCATCGGTGCAGTTATCTACGTAACCCAATCAAGTTGCAAGATAACTAGAACTTTGTTTCCAAAAATATTATTCTTAACTATATTAGAGTCACATCTATATGTGGATAGTCATCTTCAAATTTGAATGCCATTATGAATCCATCAACCATCTCTGCCCAGCCAGTAGTACCATGTCGAAGCTCGGTTTCCAGATATCAAATTTGAGGAATTGTCTCCAAGGTATGGATGAATCCATGCACCCATTCTTCTCACTGAATTTCTTCCCAAGTTGTCAGACAAAGATGTATGTGGTCTCTAGGATTATTCTGGCTATCATACTTGTCTCCAAACTCTATTTCTACTTGTCCAAATATTACCCACATCAACCTTCTACATTTTTTCCAATCTCCTATATTCTTCTTATGAGTACCCCACCATCTAGCAGGAGTAGCCCTCAGTGCTTGATCCAGAACTAATAGTCTCTGACATTTGGGTACCCGTCTTTCATAATTTCTTAAGAAAGAATTTACATCACCCAAACCATCATATAAAGGTAAATCACATACCTCAATTTTCATTCAATGCACTACTTTAGTGATCCTTGCACATCGCCATGCAGACACTTCATGCTACCTATTCTGCCAGTTTTCCAATTCCTCTCCTGAATCTCAAGTGCATGAGCTATCTTGCTCCCAAGTTAGTTTTCCATATGCATTAGGATTAGTCCATTCTTCTACGTTTGTTGTTATCTGATAAATGTTGTCAATTTCATCCGCGTTGTATTCTTCTCTGTCAGGTTCAGTGTATCTCGCTCCCTCCGATGGATCTAATGGAACAATAACTCTCATTTTATTGCTTTCAATTATCATTTGTCTTTTCTTCAAGTTAATTATAGCCATATTATCAAATTCTCAATCCAATACAAATAACATAGGGTAGAGATTATTGTCATCCACAATCTCAATCACTTCGCAGTCAGTGGTAGTGCGCATTCCATCAATGTCTACTGTGATCCTTGACAATCTTCCTAGAGGGATGATCTTCTTTTGATTCACCATATTTAACTAGATTTTTGACCATTGAAACTTCGGCTTGCCCATAAACTCCAAAGTTTGCTTCGGCAAGACATTGGCATTAGATCCTAGATCCAAGATAACCTGATCCATGTCATACTCCCCAATCTTCATTGTAAACCTTATTTCCTTTCCAGTCTGCTTCTTGTTTCTATGTAAATTATTCACTGCACGCATCTCACTCTGTTGTACCTCTTTAGGAGCACAATAATATATCAATCCCTGCAATCCCTCTACGGTTTTCTGATTTCTTAATAACTTCATGCAAGTTTGTAGAAAAGACTTCAAAATATTTGGATCCACATCTTATGTCGCAACTAGTACTATCTCGCAGTTATCCTTCTGAATCGGTTGTGTAGTAGAGGTCGAGGCTCCATCATCCATAAAGATTCACCTCACCTCTAGGAATACTTGCTTTTCCTTCATGATATCAAATGTTGGAGCTTTTTCAGTAGTTTTTCTTACCCATGTAGGTCAACTTCCTTTTTCCCATTGGCTTTATCATTTGCAGTCACAGCTTCACTTCTCGTTACAATGCCGATGCACAGTTGATCTTCTCGTGGCTCAACTGTCATCATTTGGATATTTTATGCAGGTTTATAGTTTCTTTTCTCTTGCATCTTCACAATAAGGACAAGAAATTATTCTATCACATAATCAAAAGATTTACAGTGACTATAGGTTTTCATAGGGTTCTGAAAGTCTCTTGCGAAGTGTCCGGCCTGTCCAAAGTTTTAACAGATAATCTAGCCATGTCTTCAACCAACTCCTCATCCTCGTCCTTGAAATCCTCCTCGAATAACATGTTGGCCTTGCTCTTCGTGTGTATGTCCTTCAGCTTGCAGTCTATAACTATCAGCATAGCGCTCGATCATTAAGTCATAGCTCAGGCAATTTTTCTCATCATGACCTACTAATCTACAAAAGTTACAAAACAACTGCTTAGGGGTCTTTACATACTTTTATAACAATTCGCAGTAGTTAGAGCGATGTTGGTGCCTCGTTCTACAAATCTGGCACCACAGACCTAGGTTTACTGGATTAGGTGCTCCACTTGTAATATAATCTTTGAACATGGGGCATTGATCCTTACAATGACCTTCTCATTTACATTTTGTACACCATACTTCTTACCTGATCTCTTTAACTTTCTTGAGGTCCTGCAATTCCAAGGTCATATTGGCTAGCTAACTTTGTATCTGTTGTACTCCTACATGAGTATCCCCAATCCGCAAAGCTTTTACCTTCGTCAAAATCTCCAATTCTTCAGCTTGAGTTGTGATCTTATGTTTTGTCAATAGTAACCTAATATGTGGTAGTAGTGTGACTGTGAACCATTCCTTATGCTGTTGTGGAGGTATATCAAAGCTCACTTGACCCATAAACACCTTGAATCACTGATCCAAATCCCACATAGATTTGGTCCTTATCTGTTTTACTTCTTTTAGTTCTGTGATGTACTGTGATTCTAATTTCATCTTCTTGAATTCTGATAACAATGATTTCTTAATTTCATCTAATGAAGAAATCGGGTTGGTCATATAGTACTTCATATACCAGGTTAGCGCTCTTTCTCGCGGTGACATGACAAGCTATGCCTTCTTTACATCATCATTAGTGGCCTATATTGATGTCCATACTACATCAACTACAAACCAGAACTGATTAGGATCCTCTGGTCCCAGTCCTTTCAAAATAGTTAGGTTAATGTCATCGACCATGTTTCTTCTCAAGGGGATAGGTGGAGAGGGTGGGGATGGGGGTGTAGGGGAATTATGGGAAGGTGGTGTAAGGGAATTTTCTTAGCTCCTAACTTCGACACACCTTCAGGACAGGTGGGGGAATGTCGTGAGGTTGTAGGGTTACTTCTTTCTTCTTCTCTCTTAGATCATCCTAACAAGGGGCTATAGTCAGTTTCAACAAAATTCTTGGGATTTTTTCTGTATCATTTTCCACTTTGCATAGACCCTGGTTTAGGTTTATTTCCTCTTTGCCCAAACATTAATCTGACTGCATTCGCATAGTCCCCTTTTCACACAATAACATCTTAATCCAGAGATTAAAATATCTAAAGAACTTACCTTGTGGTCCTTTGAAAAATCTTCGTTCAGCTTCACTATAGGACACAATTGCGTCTATCGCAAACTTAGTGATAAATCCTCCCAAAATGCTATTGACCTAGAAATCAACAACCCTAGAGATATTGTCACTAACATTCTTGAGTCGCCATATCAATTCAGGATTCCACTCCTTGTGTTCGTCATTCTTGAAACAAGTCTTATGCTCGGTCAACTTAGATACCCACTTGTACAATTCAATGTGGAACGAAGCAAAGAATATTTTTTATTTCTCTTCGAAGATATACTTCTACAACTAGTCTTCAGCTAACAATTGAAGGTTTCTTTTCTCTTTTTCCACAAACTCTCTTTCTTTTTGTTCAAACCACTCTTGGATTTCTTTCTTCAATGGGTGCCAAAACATATCCCTTAAGCAGATCCCCTCCTGGAAATGGAACCATTTATCTGCTTAAGGGGACTTGACCTAGGTTCAGAGTGTGCTAGACACCAACAAAACCTTGAACCATGAGCCCTTTCGGCAACAACCTGCAAGGAGATCACAGTCTCACACAAAGTGGTTATGGGAGGCTGTAGAACCAGGGTTCCGCAACCAGAGGGATATGCGCGTTGTTTCGACCATATATTTAATTAAGTTTTCTACCTTACTACAACTTCTCATACATGAATAGCTTCACATTGATGACTAAATTTACATAATTACTCTTATCACATCAAATAACTGAAAATAGTATAACATGTATTCTTTCGCTCAATTCAGTGAAAAACAGGCATAACGATAATAACAACAATAGAGAATGAACACAGAAAGATACACAATATCTTGCCAAAATTCTTCTTTATTAATACATATCTTCAATACATATACTTCTTTGACATGTGCACTCAGCTACAGGTGGTCTGTGCACTCAGCTGCAGACTCTTCGAGGCCTTCGTGCACTCAACTACAGAACCTTCCCCAAAAATACAGACTCAAAACAAAGGCTCAAGTTTCTTATGATCTTCCATCATTTCATGATTCTATTATAAAGTATTATATCTCCTTATATACCTTACATCATTACAAAAACAATGGTCCATTTACCATGGATTCAATAAAACCATGACTAATACCCAAAACCGGTTACAAAACAAGGGGCTTTTGACCCACCCCAAAGCCCCTAAACACTACGCGATGAATAAAACTTTGCCAGCTCCGCACGCTCTGCTCCTCAAAATTCAAATTCTTTGACCCAAAACTTGGACCAAGTTGGGTTGCACCCAGCAGGCCCCCAACACTCACCCGTGACTCGTCCCAAGTCACTCAGCTATGGTTCCTTTGATCTTGGCTGCAATTCCATCGTATGTTGCATTATACTACTAGACTATCTCTACCATTTATTTCACCTGCTTGCGTGTTTCCACCAGCAATTCCTCTTTGGTTGGGTAAGCAGTCTTTTTCAATCTCTCTGCCTCCCTTTTCTTCAATTCTTTGAGCTTGTCGTCCACTACATAAGACAATTTGAGTGCCTCATCCTACCATTTAGGTCCTTGTTTGAAATATCTCCTCCTTCCTTCGAAGCTCATCTATCTGCTTTTGGAGGTTCTTCCGTTCAGTAATTCTGGTGAGTCTCTAGAAGACTAGTAATGTTAAGAAACCAACTCACAAAAAGATAGAAAAGATAGGTCAACGACTTCATAATCAGCCTCTTCAAGGGGACAAGCTCCTTTACATTACACAAATGAACAATTCTTGGATGATACAAATGACAAAACCTCCTTTCTATATATAAGAGTATAAGGGGTGACAATATGACCAAAGCTGACATAACAATAATAATATAAGGGCACAACAATAACAATAGTGGGCTTCTATGGGGCACAATAATAACAATATGGGGACAATAGGGGCACAACAATAACAATAAGGGCTACAATGACAATAGTAATGGGGAAATCACTAGTATTATAGGGACCTAACATATCCCTCTCCTTCAAAAAAGTGTTGTCCTCAACGCTTGAGTAGTTATGGATGCTTCTGTATAAAATTCTCATCCTCCCATGTGGAACCTTCAGCGGGTAAGTTCTTCCATTTGACAAGATACTCTGAAATTGATCGATTTCATAGCTGCCGATTTCTTGTTTCTATGACTGCTTCAGGTTTCAATATGATTTTTCCTTCCTCGTCAAGTTCTGGCAATAATGTTTGAACCGGGAGCTTGTCACCAATAATCTTCTTTAAGCATGAAACATGGTAATCTGGGTGCACTCGGGAAGCTGCAGGAAGCTCCAATTTGTATGCCATAGTACCAATCTTTTGCAACACCTTGTATAGACCATAATACTTTGGTGATAATTTATTATCCTTGTTAGCTTGCTTGAGGAACATTTGTTTATATGGTTGTAGTTGTAGAAATACCCAGTCACCTACATCAAAACTTCTTTCACTGCGATGTTGATCTGCCTGTTGTTTCATTCTATTCTGTGTCAAAGTTAGGTTATCCTTTAAGAGTTGGAGAACTTGTTGTTGATTCTCGATGTGATCTTCCACTGCTTGAACCTTAGGATTTTCTCTTAAATATGATGTGTTGGACGGTGGGTGATATCCATAAAGTGCCATAAATGGGGTCATTTTTTCTGCAGTATGGAAGGAAGTATTATACCACCATTCAACCAGAGGCAACCATTTGACCCATCGTGTTTGTTTATCAGATACAAAGCAACGAAGATATCCTTCCAAACATTTGTTTACTAACTCATTTTTCCTATCAAATTGAGGATGATAAGATGATCTATGAGTTAACTGAGTACCAAGACAAGAAAATAATTATGTCCAAAAATTTCCAGTGAAAATGGGATCACTATCACATACAATAATCTTTGGGTTTCCATGTAGCTTTTGAATTGTTTCCATAAATGCAATAGAAATTATACTGGCTTTAAATGGATGAGATAATGCACAAAAGTGTGCATACTTGGTAATTCTGTCAACTACCACCATGATGAAACTCTTTCCTTCGGACTTGGGTAAACCTGTGATAAAATCCATTGAAACCTCCTCCCAACGTTGAATTGGAATGGATAAAGGTTGTAATAGCCCCGGGGTCTTAATTGTTTCAACTTTATTTTGTCGTCAAACCAAACATTCCGCCACAAATTTTTGAATATCAGATTTAAGGCCATCCCAAAAAAAACCCTTCTTAACCCTGTGGTAAGTTTTTAAAAATCCTGAGTGCCTTCCTAAGGGAGACGCGTGCAATTCCATAAGAATCTTCTGTTTGAGTTGGGAATTTTGACATAGGTATAAGTGATCTTTGTACCATAACGAATCATTTTTCTAGCTAATGTATCATGTGCACTGGGATCTTGTTGTAACATTTGAATGAGTGCCCGCACTTCTTCTTCATTCTTCCATTCATCCCTTGCTTCATTTATCCAATCCGGTTGGATAATAGAAATGGCACAAAGTAATGCTTCCACATCCTCAACCTTTCTTGAGAGTGCATCTGCCACAATATTTTGCTTCCCTTTTTTGTAGATGATTTCAAAGTCATAACCCAACATCTTTGTGACCCATTTTTGATGCTCTTTTGAAGATAATCTTTGTTCTAAAAAGTATTTAAAACTATCATGATCCATTTTTATCTTGAAGTGTCTTCCCATTATGTAGGGTCACCATTTCTTAAGTGCATGTAGTATTTCCAACCTTTCCTTCTCATAAATAGCTTCGCATAAATACTTTCCTTTGATTGGATGACTTTCGAAAGTAATGGGTCTTTCTTCTTGCATTAAAACAACACCAATTCCATTTCTTGAGCCATCACATTCCACAATAAAGGTTTTTGTGAAGTCCAACATAGCTAAGACTAGTGCTTGGCACGTTGCCTCTTTAAGATGTTCAAAGGCCTTCGTTGCTTCTAGAGTCCATAAAAATGCATATTTCTTCAATAATGTTGTTATAGGTGTTGCTATTCTCCCATAATTCTTAACAAATTTGCGATAATACCCTGTCAACCCGAGAAATCCTCGCAGATGCTTTATGGATGTTGGGATTTTCCATTCCTTAATGGATTTAATTTTGCTAGGGTCTACCTTAACACCTTCATGAGATACAATATGACCCAGATATTCCACCTCTTGTACTCCAACGAAACATTTGGAGCTTTTTTCATATAATTTCTTCTCCTCCAATAGCTTGAGCACCCTGTCAACATGTTGAACATGATCCTTCCAAGACTTGCTATAGATTAGTATATCATCAAAACATACTAACACAAATTTTCTAAGGGTTTGAAAATGGAATTCATCAAACCTTAAAATGTAGAAGGTGCATTGGTAAGGCCAAAAGGCATGACCAAAAATTCATAATGACCCTCATGAGTTCTAAATGTTGTTTTCGGAATGTATTTAGTCTTCATTCTAATTTGATGATATCCTGAATGAAGATCCAACTTGGTGAACTAAATTGATCCATGCAATTCATCCAATAGTTCATAAATGACAGGAATGGGAAATTTATCTTTAATAGTGAGCTTGTTGAGCTCCCTATAATTCGAACACATGCGTCATGATCCATCCTTCTTGTGCACCAATACTACTGGAGCATAGAAAGAACTTTGACTAGATTGAATTATTCCGGCCTCTAGCATTTTGGCAACCATACGTTCAATTTCACTCTTTTGGGCATAGGGATATTTGTAAGGCCTATAGTTTGGAGGAACACTTCATGGAATCAAATGAATAGCATGATCATGCACACGAATAGGTGGGAGACCTTTGGGAGTCTCAAATACCTTGGAATGATTATCCAAGACTTTTTGGATATCTGGATAAATACATGATTTCGATGTGGGAACCTCTAGTGAACATAATTGTGCAATTACACCTCGTTGTTCTTAATTTAGAAGATTTTTCATTCCATTAGATTTGTTTATCTTTCCTGGTTTCTCTGTGATACCTCTTAATTCAACTTCCTTTCCTTCCAAAGAAACTTTCATGAAAAATTCTTGAAAATTAAAAGCTATTGTACCCAAGGATTGTAGACATTGGACTCCTAGTACAACATAAACACCACCCATTGGAATGGAAAGAATTGGGCTATTCAATATATATTCTCCCATGGATAGCTTGATATTATGGCACTTTCCAGAGCAATTTATGGTTCCTCCACTTGCAACCATCACTTGACACTGTGGTGTTGGATATAGGAAGCAATTCAATTCCTTCGTTATCTTACAATGAATAAAATTATGGTTATTGCCCAAATAAATCAACACGATTACCCTTTTCTTCTTGATATGTCCTTCTATCTTGATAGTTTGAGGATTGGTAATTCCGGCCAATGCATTACAAGATACGGTCAGAATCATTTCTTCTTTCTATAGGGTTTGTTCCTGGTGTATATCCTCTTCTTTTGATGTTTCTTTTTCCTTTTCTTCCTCCTCTTCACAATCTATGTAAAATAATTTCTTCTCAACACACTTATGACCTTTACTGTATTTCCTATCACAACTGTAACAAAGCCCTTTTACTCATTTTTCTTCCAATTGTTGGGGTGTCAACCTTGTAGGTTGTGGAAGGCTAGGGGAAACAACACTTCCATCCTTATAGTTGTGAGTGGTAGGCTTCCTTGTTGCCATAATTTTGCTTTCCATTTTTCTTACCAACCTAAATGCCTTCTCCAATGAATCTGGTTCCCAAAGGGGAACCTCATGTTGGATGTTATCTTTTAAATTCCCTAAGAACACATCAATCCTATGCTCCTCTGGAATATCTTTTACCCTTATATTCAATTTTTGGAAGTCCTCAATGTGGTCCAGCATTGAACCCTTTTGTTTGAGATTTATCAAATGGCTAAAAAAAGTGTTGTTTTTTGTATCCTCATAATAAGCTATCATTTCATCCGTAAAAATAGCCCAAGTGAAATTTGTTTACAAGAGCAAAGCCATCGATACCATGCAAATTGATTTGATTCCAAATATAAAGTTGCAATTCGTACCTTTTGTGTGTTTTTCACATTATGGAGATCGAAAAATTGCTCCATTTGTAGTATCCATGTTCTAGGATCCTTGCCATCGAACTTCCTTATATTGATCTTTGGAACATGGTGGTTCTTCGATCCAATGTTAGAGTAAATCATGATTAAAATTTATTTTGTTCTCATCATGAGTTTCCTTTACTGCCCTTTCACCATTAGTAAGCATTTCTTGTAGAAACTTTGTCAAATCTATCTTCAAATCTTCCATGTCGCCTTTCAATTTTTCTTCTATATCATCCATCTTGGCATCCATGCCATTCATCTTAACTTCCGTGCCATACATGTTAGCTTCCATGCCATCCATCTTAACTTCCACGCCATTTATCTTAGCTTCCACACATTTCTTTAAACCATCAATATTAGCTTTTGTTACCTTTTGTGAGAGTGAAATTTGGTGCACTTGGTCTCGTGATTTTGATATATCATGTTGCATTTCTTCATTTTCTTCATGATTCATGCTAGAGATTTTAGGTTGCTTACTAGGTGTTTCCATTTTCTTTCTTCAAGGCATTAATTAATGATAATTATGCTTCACTATGCCCTTTGAAATTCAAACTAATTTTTCAACCCAAACTTATGCAAAATTTTAAAAAGACTACACACCTTTTTTTGCTTTGTAGAAACTCGGTATTGAATATGGTGTATCTTTGTAATTTTGTATCTCCAAGGTCTTAAATTTCTTCCTGCGGTAGCCCTCTGAGTCCTCTTTCCAATGCCACTAGTATGATGAAAATTGGATTCTCCAAGAAAGGGTTATGCCCAATCTCCCAAGATGGCCTGATTATATAATTTTTCAGTAAAGCGAACTTGTACGATGTGCCATGTATTACTGTTATGACCTTTGGATCTGAAAATATACACAGAAAACTATAGTTTGTCCTCTTTCTGTAACTTCTTACGAAATTTCAATCTGATTCTCAGAGAGACATTTATGATGATTTTTCCAAGGTCACCTGTTTGGAATGTAATTCGGTAGTCCACAAAAACCCTAACTTCCTCAGATCATATCTCCAAAAATATAATGAGACAAGATCTGAAATTCGGACCGGAGGTTCAGAACAATTTCAAATTGGTTTTTTTCTAGCTTCTAAAACTTCATAGAGAAAATTTTATTGCGATAATGCCATGATGACCTGTTTGGAGCGGTGAAACACTAGAATCGAAAGCCTATGATACCAAATGTTAAGAAACCAACTCACAAAAAGATAGAAAAGATAGATCAACGACTTCATAATCAGTCTCTTTGAGGGGGAAACCCCATTTACATTACACAAATGAACAATTCTTGGATGATAGAAATAACAAAACCTCCTTTCTATATATAGGAGTCTAAGGGGTCACAATATAATCAAATCCGAGATAACAATAATAATATAAGGGCACAACAATAACAATATTGGGCTTTTATGGGGCATATTAATTACAATATGGGGACAATAGGGGCACAACAATAACAATAAGGGCTACAATGACAATAATAATTGGGGAATCACTAGTATTATAGGGACATAACAGGTAAGGTCTTTATAGCTGTCAGGATTTCGTCGTGCTGCTTTTGCTTCACCTGTAACTCTTCCTCAATCTTTTGGATGTTTGGATCCTGCTATAGTGAGGTCCATATCTACATCATGTCATCCAATAGCTTCCCACAGTCTGTGAATGTGCTAGAGATACCTTTCAACTTTGTCTTTAAATATTTTTGTCTCTGCTTCCATACTTTTGGTGGCGTGCCTGGTTGCAGCCTTATTTGCAACTTTGATATCTGCACTTCATATTCAATTTGAGCTTCATCAATGTATTGTTCAATTCCTTGATCATGAGAGCGAGCTTCTCAACCTTTTATGCTGGTGGTTCTTTGTCACCAATATTCACATCTGAGACTATGTTTCAACTCTCTTGGATGTATTTTTCCAACTACTCTTGTCATTGAATTGCATCATCTTTGTGCTTAGCCACCTCCTCCAGCTGATTCTTCAGTGCAACTTTCTCCTCTTCCATCTACATTGTCATCGTTGAGGTTCATTGCTCCCACTCCTTCAGCTTAATTTCAAAACTTTTATGGAATTCGTGCAACATTTGAATGGGCAGCACGATAATATTTATGCTAACATTCTTCCATGATTTGGCTCATTCTTTTTCCTCCTATGAGTACCAGTGAATTTCCTCACCTAGAAACTTCACAACTATAACGTCAAATTGTGTTTCTATCCTTTTCTCTCCCTATAGTGACTGAGCTCTTTGTTCTAGTTGTTTTTCTACTTGCGACAATGCCTTCAGCTCCATGATGCCTTTTTGTACTTCAGTCAAGATCATTCTATATCAATCATCAATTATATCCCAATTCTCCGCTGTGATCTCCTGGACCTTCTCCCCAATCTCATCGATGTCCCTATTGGTGAGGACAAGTGTTTCTATGCCCTTTGACTTAACCACCTTCTACTTTTTCCTCTTACCTGTTGAAGTTGTGTCTCTCCTTCTGGGAATAAAAGGTGACTCCTCTAATACTTCTACATCACTGAGGGGTTCCTCATGCTCCTACTATGTTTCCTTTGTTTCCACCTCTGCATCCTTTCCACTTGTACCTGCATCCTTCAGGGTACCGTTCTCTATTCCAACTGCTCCACCAAGTAGACTCATCCATTATTTCGACCACTATTGTACTACAATGAGAAAATCATCTTCAGTTACTAACTATGGAAATTGGTTCCATGTCTCAGTTGGTTCCTTCATCATCTTCACATAATCTCTGTGGGAGTCTGCTTTGAAATCTTCAATGTGACAATACTGCTTGTACAAACTAGGTGAAAACCTTGGGTGTTGATTCACCACCATGTGTAGATCCATTTCCATCACCATAAAGAAAATCCTATTTTCTATTGTGTGCGTCCACTCCTTAGTAAACCAAAGGGAGGCATACCTCACTACCTCGCAAACATCCACCTTGACAGATGGAAACTGCAAGTCTTTTGGTTCTTTCCAAGCAATCAACACAATGAGTGTTAACATCCAAGCATAATGGAATGGCTTCCCTTCTTCATGTGCTTCCCTGTAGTCTATCAAAAATTCATCGCACAGATAGGTAGCCCAATTAAACTACACACCTGTGCTGCACTGTGTAACCAAAGATACTAACGTTGCAGGCACCTCATTGGCCTTGCACTTCCTCAATATATTTCCTGTTAATATGTGCGCGGAAAAACAAACTCCTTGGTCATTAATGGAGTTGATGTCATATCCCCACAACTTCTTCACTAAGTCGAACTTTTCCTTCATCATTTTTGCCATCTCCTTATCCTTATTCTTTCCCACAAATTCTTTTGTGAGGTATTTTCCCTAATGAGGCAATGCTATGATTTTTCTAATTAACATATCATCAATCGGGATCCTCGTCCCTAGCCAAATGCATCTGTCGTGTACCAGTGCGAGGAGTTGCCACACACATATTGTACTGGTTGTGCTTCGACCGAAGTGTGGCACATTCAACATGTTCAAGAGGCCCACTCTCTGAATCTTGCATCCCACTGGAATGACTCCATCCTCGTGACTCCAATGTCTAGGTACCAAACCTACTTCAGATATCTACTCAATTCAAATTGAGGGTATTTTCTTCGATCATTAAAGTCCTAGTCTTCCATATTTAGCTGGGGGATCCTCCCCAACACTTCACCCTCAAACGGCACTTCCTCTGGCAGCAACAGAGTGAACACGTCCAACTTTCCATCCTTGGGCTCCTTAACTGGCTTGGCGTTTGGTTTTCTTGGTGGCATGTAAGGTGGGAGCACAATGAGAATCTCTTCATCCTCTGTCTGCATGCGTTGAAACTTGGCTTCCTCTTCACTATCATTGATCTGTTGGGGCACCTTCGACTGTATCAGATTCTTTCCTTTATGCATCGGATTCTTCCCCTTATCTTCTTTGTTCTTCGTGCGGACTTCTGCCTGTGTTTTCTTCCTCGGGGATGTTCTTTGTTCTGCCGCAAAGACCTTAGTTGGTCTCTTCTCTTACTTCTTATGTGGTTATGGTTCTGTTTGCACCTCCTTTCTCAGCGACCTCTGGTGTCTTGGAGACATGGGTACCTTCGCTCCTTGTGCCTCCATAATACCCACTAATCCTTTCTTAGCAAATATGCCAACAAGTTCTTCAAAACTCCTCTCATAGATAGAGTAGCTCTCTTCTATGCAATTTCTAAATTTCTCCAGACAACAAAGTGTCAAATGTGGCACGGGATGTGATTTTTATAACAAATACAAATTCTAGCCTAATCATTGCTTCAACATTTTCTCATTTAATGTAGGTATGGGGCTACATACAGCTAGTTGTGCTTTGTAGATGCTCTTTTCCCACGTCCCTTAACGACAATTTCCTTTTAACGGTGGCTTCTTCCTTCCAATGATCATATTTCTAGCCAACTTCGACAAACCCTTTCTAGTGGCGCAGTAACCTTTTCTTTGTCACAGTTCCTTCGGACTTTGTCATATTCCTAAATATTGTGCTGTAATCTTCCTTCGACAAAGTCCCTTTCTATAGAGTATTTTATAGTCTTGTGCCCACTTTCAACTGCAGGTGGCACTAAGACTTCATTCCCTTCAATTTTCAATGCGAAGTTCCAGGGACAACATCATCCCTTTATATCTTCAATCTACTACCATTCACTCGTCCCGGGATCAGTGGGCCATTCAACTTGACAAGTTGAATTGCACCACCATCAGAGATGTGTTTGATGATATATGGTCCTAACCAATGTCTTTTAAATTTTCCTAAGAAATTCGTGAATTTGTTGTCATATAATAATACAATATCTCCTTCTTTGAATGTCTTCTTCTTGATATGCCTGTCATGCCAGGATTTCTCCCTTGTTTTCTATACTTGCTGATGGAACCCTTCTACAAACTTGTCTTCTTCTAGAGCTAGTATCAATGACATTCTTTCCTTCATAACATTAGTGTCTGCCATATCTATGATAGTTGTGATTATCAAGCTTGGCACAATGTATTACATAGGAATAACTGCCTCTTGTCCATATACCAACCTAAACGGTGTATGCCCAGTCAATTTCTTGCATGTTGTTATATATGCCCACAACACTACTAGAATTCTCAATTCTCAATCATCTTTGTTCACATTACATACCTTGGTCAATGTATTCTCCAAAATCTTATTGAAAGCTTCCACTGTTCCATTTTCCTGAGGATAATAGGGAGTGCTCTTCTAGTGATAAGCCTAGAATTCCTCAGTTAGTGATTCAATAGTCTTGTTCAAGGAATGTGTGCCTTGGTCACTCATTAAGATCTTCAGACAGCCAAACCTAGATAGTATATATTCAAATCTAAACTTCACAGCAGTTTTTGCACTACAATCCTTCACTGGTTGTGCCTCAGCCCATCTCTTCAAATAATCAGTTGCAATGATTATATACCTCATCCCAGTCTTCTTTCCTGGTGGATGGATAGGTCCAACAAGGTAAATCGCCCATTTGTCAAAAGGTTGCAAGGTTACTTGTCGAACTAGTGTCATTTCGTCTCTTCTAGATGGATTTCATGTCCTTTGACATACATCACATGCTTGAAATAATTATTTTGCATCCTTATGTACTTTGGGCCACCATAATCCAGCTCTTAATATTTTCTACGCAGTGGCTTTTCCTACATAGTGCCTTCCTATTACTCTTCCATGAGCTTCTATTAGAATACTCTGTCGTTCATGCTTAGGGATGTATTTGCCAGTACTTCATCTGATCCCATTTTGTACAAGTGTCCAACAAGCAATGAGAAATCAGTTGCTTGAATGACCAACTCCTTCTTTTGCTTCATAGTGTACTCTGTAGGTGCCATTCCTATGGTCAGAAACTGAATAATATCCCCGAAGTGATATTTTGTGACTCTAATCACAAATAGTTGTGCATCAGGTAGGTTATCTTCAATATTTTTGGGTTCTTCTCTTGTCTCTATTCTTGATAGATGCTCAGGTCCAGCATTCAATTTACCTAGCTTTACTATAACTTCGAAGTCATACTCCTAGAATACTAAAAACCATCGACATATATTTCCTCCTAAAACAGGATTATTCACCAAATATTTCAGGGCGAAGTGATCAATGAACATTTTGAAATGTGCCCCCAACAAGTAGTGTCTGAAATTTTGTAATGCATACACCATAACTAATCTCTCTTCCGTTGTGTTATAGTTCTTTTCTATGTTGAACAGTTTCCTTCTTTCAAATACTATGGGGTGATCAATTTCCCCTACTCCTCATTGCGCTAGCACTACACCCAATGTTATGCAAGATGTGTCAACATGTACATGGAACTCCTTCTTCTATTCCAGGAAACTTAGAATAGGCGCAGTTACCATCTTCTCTTTCAGTACATCCAAGCTCTTATGGAACTCTCCGCTCCATGCAAAAGTCATGTCTTTCTTCATCAATTTCTCCATCAGTGCAGTTATCTACGCAACCCAATCAGGTTTCAGATAACTAGAATTTTGTTTTCAAAAATCTTCTTCTTAACTATATTCAGAGTTGCATCTATATGTGGACAATCATCTTCAAATATGAATGTCATTATGAATCCATCAACCATCTTTGCCCAACCAGCAGTACCATGTCGAAGCTCGATTTCTAGATACCAATTCTCAAGAATTGTTTCCAAGGTATGGACGAAGCCATGCACCCATTCTTCTTGCGGAATTTCTCCCCAAGATGCCATACACAGTTTTATGTGGTCTCTGGAATTATTATGGTCATCATACTTGTCTGCAAGCTCTGTTTCTACTTGCCCAAATCTTACCCACATCAACCTTCTACATTTTTTTCAATCTCCTACATTAGTCTTATGAGTACCCCACCATCTAGCAGGGGTAGCCCTCGGTGATTGATCCAGAGCTAACTGTCTCTGACATTCAGGTACCCGTCTTTCAAAATTTCAAAAGAAAGTATTTACATCACCCAAATCATCATATAAAGGTAAATCATGTACCTCAAATGTCATACATCACACTACTTTAGTGAACCTTGAACATTGCCTTGTAGACACTTCATGCTACCTGTTCTACCAGTTTTCCAATTCCTCTTTTGAATCTGAAGTTCAGGAACTATCTTGCTCCCAAGTTAGTTTTCCATCTGCAGTAGGGTTTATCCATTCTTCTTCTTTTGTTGTTATTTGATAAATGTTGTCGATGACATCTATGTTGTATTATTCTCTGACATGTTCAATATATCTCGCTCCCTCCGATGGATCTAATGGTACAATAACTCTCATATTATTGCTTTCAAATATCATTGCCTTTTCTTGAAGTTAATTATAGCCATGTTATCAAATGCCCAATCCAATTCAAGCAACGCGGGGTAGGGATTATTGTCATCCACAACCTCAATCACTTCAAATTCAGTGGTAGTGCACACTCCATCAATCTCTACTATGATTCCTGACAATCTTCCTAGAGGGACGATATTCTGTTGATTCGCCATCTTTAGTTGGATAGTCGACCATTGAAACTTCGGCTTACCCATCAATTCCCAAGTTTTCTTCGGCAATACATTGGCATCAGATCCTAAATCCAATATAACCTGATCCATGTCGTATTCCCCAATATGCGTTGTAAGCCTCATTTCCTTTCCAATTTGCTTCTTGTGTCTATGCAGATTATTCACTGTGCACATCTCACTCTGCAGTACCTCTTTAGGAGCACAAGAATCTATCAATTCCTACAATCCCTCTACGATCTTCTGATTTCTTAATAATTTCATGCAAGTCTGTAGAAAATACTTCAAAATATTTGGATCCACATCTTGTGTTACAATCGGTACTATCTCGCAGTTATCATTCTAAGTTAGCTACACAGTAGAGGTCGAGGCTCCGTCATCCATAAAGCTTCACCTCACCTCTAGGAATACTTGATTTTCCTTCAGGATATCAAATGATGGAGATTTTTCAGTAGTGTTTCTTACCCATGTAGGTTCAACTTCCTTTTTCCCATTGGCTATATCATTTCCAGTTGCAACGCTGCTTCTCGTTACAATGTCAATGCATATTTGATCTTCCCGTGGCTTAGCTTTCATAATTTGGATATTAGCTGCAGGATGCTAGTTTATTTTCTCATGTATCTTCGCAATAAGGATGGGGCATTCTTCTATCACATGATCAAAAGATTTATAGTAACGACAGGTTGCCATATGGTTTTGACAGTCTCTTGCGATGTGTCCAACATGTCCACAGTCGTAATAGATAATTTGGCCACGTCTGCGACCAACTCCTCCTCCTCCTCCTCCTCCTCCTTGAAATCCTCCTTGACCAGTGTGATGGCCTTGCTCTTCATGTGTATGTCCTTCAACTTGCAGTCTATAACTATCAACAATGCACTCCATCATTAACTCATAACTTCAGCAATTTTTCTCATCATGGCCTACTGATCTAAAGAAGTTACAAAATAGTTGCTTTTAGGTATGTACATACTTCTGTAACAGGTAGCTATCTTTAGAGTCATGTTGGCCTCTCGTTCTACAAATCTTGAACCACAGAACTGGGTTTCCTGGATTAGGCGCTCCACTTGCAATATAATCTCTGAACATGGGGCATTGATCCTTATAATGACCCTATACTTTGCATTTATACACCATACTTATGATCTAATCTCTTTAACTTTCTTGAGGTCCTGCAATTCCAAGGTCATATTGGCTAGCTAACATTATATCTACTGTAATCCTACATGAGTGTCCCCAATCGACGAAGCTTCCAGCTTCATCGCAATCTTCAATGCTTCAAATTGAGTTGCGATCTTCTGTTGTGTCAAGTGTAACCCAATATGTGGCAGTAGCAAGGCTATGAACCATTCTTTATGTTGTTGTGGGGGTATATAAAAGCTCACTTGACCCATAAACACCTTGAATCGTTGATCCAACTCGCACACAGATTCAGGCATTGTCTGCTTGATTTACTTTAGATCTATGATGCACTGCAATTCTGATTTCGGCTTCTTGAATTTTGATACCAAAGCTTTCTTAATTTCATCCAACGAAGCAGTGGGGTTAGTCACAGAGTACTTCATATACCAGGTTAGCGCTTTTTCTCGCAACGACGTGACGAGTTGTGCCTTCTTTACATCATCATTAGTGATTTGTCTTGATGTCCATATCGCATCAGCTACAAACCAGAACTGATCAGGATCATCTAATCTCGGTCCTTTGAAAACATGCAACTTAATGTCATCGACCATGTTTCTTCTTGGGGGGCTAGGTGGATGAGGTGGGGAAGTGGGTGTATGGGAATTATGGGGAGGGGGATGGGGTGTACTAATGGTGGATGGATGAGGAATCCCAAAGATGCCTCGATTCTTCTCAGCTCCTGCCTTCGACGCGCTTTCAGGACTGGCAAGGGAATGTGTGGGGTTGTAGAGTTAATTCTTTCTTCTTCACTCTCATATCCTCCTAACAAGGGACTAAATTCAGTTTCAATATAAAAAATTGGATCTATTTTGTAACATTTTCCACTTCACGTAAACCCTGGTTCAATATTATTTCCTCTTCGCCCAAACATTAATATGATTGCATTCACAGAATCCCATTTTCACACCATAACATCTTAATCCAGAGATTAAAATATCTTAAGAACTTACCTCGTGGTCCTTTGAAAAATCTTCATTCAGCTCCACTATAGGACATGATCGCATCTATCGCGAACTCAGTGATAAATCCTCCCAAAATGCTATCAATCTAGAAATCAACAACCCTAGATTACTAGCATTCTTGAGTTGTCATATCAATTCAAGGTTCCACTCCTTAGGTTCGTCGTTCTTGAAACAAGTATTATTCTTAGTTAACATAGATACCCACTCGTACAATTCAATGTGGAACAAACCAAAGAAGATTTTGTATTTCTCTTCGAAGATATAATTCTGCAATTAGTCTTCAGTTGATAATCGAGGATTTATGTTCTCTTTTTCTGTGAATTCTTTTTATTTCTGTTCAACCCACTCCTGGATTTATTTCTTTGACAGGCACCAAAACATATCCCTTAAGCAGATCCCAGTACTGGAAACAGAACCATTTTTTGGTTTAATGGGGCTTGACCCAGGTTCAGAGTGTTGGTGCACAACAAAACCCTCAACCACTGGCCACTTTTGCAACGACCTGCAATCAGATCAGGGTATCACCTGAAGCGGTTATGGGAGGTTGTAGAACTAGGCTTTCGCAACCAGAGGAATATGCGCATTGTTGTGCCCATGTATTTACTTATGTTTTCTACCTTCCTACAAATTCACATACATGAATAACTTCGCGTTGATGAACACAAAATGATACACAATATCTTGCCGAAATTCTTCTTTATTAATACAGATCTTCAATACATATACCTCTTCGACTTGTGCACTCAACTACAGGTGCTCTGCGCACTTAGTTGCAGACTCTTCCAAGCCTCCGTGCGCTTAGTTGTAGAGCCTTCCCCAAAAATACAGACTCAAAACAAAGGCTCAAGTTTCTTATGATATTCTATCATTCCATGATTCTATTACAAAGTATTATATATCCTTATTTACATTACATCATTACAAAAACCATGGTCCATATACCACGGGTTCAACAAAACCATGACTAATTCTCGAAACTCGTTACAAAATAAGGGGCTTTTGACCCACCCCAAAGCCCCTAAATGCTGTGTGATGAATAAAACTTCGCCAGCTCCGCTCCTCAAAATGCGGAGTGTTTGACCCAAAACTTAGACCAATTTGTGTTGCACCCAACACAAGTCTTCAACTACGTTATAATTCTGAGCGGATCTTGCACGAGGGTTGAAAGGACTTATGAATAACGTCATTCAGAGGTTTAATAGTCAATTCAATAGGAATCGAGAGCGGAGTGGGATCTGATGAGGATGTTGCCAAACTGGTAGGTTGATTAGTAGCTTGACCTTTCGGTGGATTCACATTACCATGATCCTTGCCGAGTAGCTAACAAAACATCAGATCTCAATGTTGAGGAGGAAAGAATCAAAACCGTGTTAGAGGAATATGGGTCCCATGCAACCATATGAGTCTCTTGATTAGGAAAAAGGTTAGTCAACACTGTGGGAGAAGTGGAGGACTTAAGAAATTGACTCACTTTGGCATGGTGACGACAGTCACGTGTCAAGTGTTCCTCATTGCAAGTCAAGCAAGGATATTGAGGCTTTTGTTTCTCATCATAAGGTTGATTTGTTTGTTTATCCTATAGAGAGGGATCTTTCTTTTCCTTACATTTTCCTTTCTTCTTACTTCCAAGTTGTTGTTGATATTTTTCTTTATCAAATGAAACAACATTTACCTCAGAAGCAGAAGTCGCAGGAGGATGGTATTGATGGTTTTGAGCATAAGTGGGTGGAGCAACACCAGATGGTTTACTCATCGCCTGTGAGCTGGTAGAACCAATAATGTGATCAACAACATGAGATTCTTTACTAGGTGGAGGACGAAAAATATTCAAAGGTCTCAGAGCATTTGGTATCATATCATAGAGCATGTCAGATTGGGTATAAACCAGATCCAAATATTGCGCACGAGCAATTACTTTCTCTTCAGTCGCGACTCCACCTTTGGCCACATCTTCTGTTATGCATGCCAACAATGATTTGGTAAACCATTCCGCCAACAATTGATCGAGAACATTAGTTTTGAACAACCAATGATGATACCTCCACTAATTGATGTGATCTAAAATGTGAGTGGAATCATATTGTTTGAAGTTGGTTAACAGTTGCGTTCCAATTTTGTATCTGATGGGCAATTGCAAGTGAATGAGGAAGGTTGTAGCTAAGGAGTTGAAACATGGAATGAAGCTCTAGGTAACTCAATATACCATTTAGCAACAATACCCATAAGTGTTCTTTGGGAAAGACAAAGTCGAATAGAATCATTGTTAAGGGAGTTTGATGAACGTCATAGATGATGTGTCATGACATGTTTCGACGGGTCTTCTCTTAGATTCTCGTTGAATTTAGGTATATCAGAAGGAAATTTGGTAGGAATAATTGACCACCAAGGTGAATGAGAGATGGGGTCGTTGCTTAGACAAGTCAAATATGGAAAATCGAGAGTGGCCACGAAAGGAAACTGTCGATTAAAGTCTGGCGGGGGATGACCAGGATATGAATGAATAGCCTGGGCAATAGACATTTTCGTTCCTGTATAAGGAGGATCTTGGTAGTAAGGAACCTGGGCACCAAAATAAGGAGGATTCTGATAACCAAAATACAAATGACCTTGTTGATCAGCCCCAAGGTAACCATGAATTTTTTTGCCTTAAAAAGGCACTTGAGGAATACTCTAATAAGGTCTATATTGTTGCCTAATGGGAATTTTCATTGTCCCATGATAAGGAGGGTTCGATTTAGGCTGTGCCATGCCATACATAGTTTTTCCTATTGAAATTTGAGGAATACTTTGTGCAAGCGATTGAGATTGCAAAGGAACTTGTAAAGGTTGAGTAAGTGGGACCTGAGAGGTACCAGATACTGAAGGAATGGGTTGAGATGAGTTCGCGGCCTATATAGGTTGAGTCACATGAATTTGAGCTTGTTGAGTTCGCGGCCTATATAGGTTGAGTCACATGAATCCGCTGTTGGTCTGCAACTGTTGCCATGCCGAGGCTTCCTCTCTGTCAGTCAACTGATAATGACATTGATATTTGTCTGAAGGCAGCCATAAAATTGGAAAACGGAAATGATACCCAATCCAGTTTGCTCCACAATGTTGAATGCAATCAATGTACTTAGGGACCCTGGATAATGCAGCTTGAAGATTGAGCGGGTTAAAAGGATGATAATCCTGTCTTTCCTTACATGACTGCTGCCAAAAGATATCATTGGCCTTCAATGCAGCAGGACCCTTCATTCTAATGTGCTCTTGACACTTAAAAAGGATTGAAGCCTGTAATTGCTGTATGTGCTCGTTCATTCCTGGCTTCTGCAAGAATTCATAATACTGTGCTATAAACATGGCCGGGCCTACAGGCTCTGGTCTAATCCACAGGAGTTTATTCTCCTCATTATGACTGCTTGCAGTGAACGCAGTCTGCCAAGTGAGCTGATTAGACAAAAATGAAGCAAATGCCCTAATTTGTATATCGCCTGCAATTGGAATGAGATTAACTCTCCTATCTTCAGGAATGGCCTCATTATGAAGGTAGAGTTCGCACAGCAGATGCTGGTCACTTTCAGGGGCCTCCTTAAAGGTCTCAACAAATTTCTCTGAAGTCATTAACTCATGTGGTCTGCCATTTGCTATTGCTTTTAATTGAAAATAAACTAATCGTTCAGTAAGAAAGAGAGAGTAATTTACAGAGGGTTTACGTGTAACCATCAATTTCCGCACTAATGAAAACATCAAGGCTATCCGTGCCTTAGACTGTCTGGCTTCCTTCTTATATTCCCTGTGCTCTTGCAGTATTTGTTCCCAGCTATCCCAGTTAGCATATGCATGGTTCTGCCATTGCAACTTATGCTGTCGTAATATTATATCTTGTTCTTCAGCATATTGCTTCTTCCATCTGTTCATTTGTTCCAATGGGTCCCATGGCAGAGTCTGTGTCTTTTTGGCAGAAGTAGTGGGTTGGGGCACTGTTTCCTCTGTCTGGATGGCTGCCTCAGAGGTAATGCGTTGGGGCATTGTTTCTTCTGTCGGGATGGCTGCATCAGAAGGAATGTGTTGGGGCATCGTTTCTTCTGTCGGGATGGCTGCATCAGAAGGAATGTGTTGTGGCATCGTTTCTTCTGTCGGGATGGTTGCATCCGCCTGCAAAGGATGGGATATCTGTGGTTTGACTTCTTCTTCTTGCTTTATAGAGGGTCCTACTGGTTCTTGTGGAGCAGTAGGGCATTCCTCTTTTATTCCACCTGTCGTAGATGTTTCAGGGAGCTGAATCTTAACTACTTTGTAGCCTGCATCCTGATAAATGCTGCCACACTCCTTGCACATATATTCCATACATGGCTCCTTATTTTGCATTGAGGCTACGTGTGCTAATGTATGGAGATTGAGTTCTCTTTCAAAAGCCTCCCGAGCCATGGTTAATTCAGTTTTGTAAGCTTCTAATTCAGACTTCAGGAACTCATTTTCCTCCAGTAGAGATGTCATAGTATGTGGACCTTGTGTGCTGATTGGCTCTGTTGGAATATTTTGTTGATGCTCGGTAGTAGCTGGTTCTTGCACCACAGTGGGTGGTTCTTGTGTTTCATCCACCGGGCTAGGAATGGATTCTTGTGCTCCAATGGCTGGTTCTTGTGTTTCAGTCACTGGGCTGGTGACTGGTTCTTGTGTTTCAGTCACTGGGCTGGTGACTGGTTCTTGTGGAGCAGTCACTGGGCATTTCCCACTATCATCCTGCTTGGTGTGTTCTTGTGCCTTAGTGACTGGTTCTTGTGTTTCAGTCACTGGGCTGGTGACTGGTTCTTGTGTTTCAGTCACTGGGCTGGTGACTGGTTCTTGTGTTTCAGTCACTGGGCATTTCCCACTATCATCCTGCTTGGTGTGTTCTTGTGCCTTAGTGACTGGTTCTTGTGTTTCAGTCACTGGGCTAGTGACTGGTTCTTGTGGAGCAGTCACTGGGCTGGTGACTGGTTCTTGTGTTTTAGTCACTGGGCTGGTGACTGGTTCTTGTGTTTCAGTCACTGGGCTAGTGATTGGTTCTTGTGGAGCAGTCACTTCTTGACCTATAAACAATGTCATATTATCCCGGGGCGCTGGTTCTTGTGTGACAGTGCCTTCGGACGAGCCGGGTTGGGAAGTTTGGAATGGGGATAAAGATTTTAATAGAATAGTGGCAGGGTCAGGGAAAATGGAGGTGGATTTCGTCTCAACAGTCGTTTTCCTTTTTCTTTTTGATAGGAAGGCAGCAAAATTGCTGCCCTTCCTTTTCTTTGAAAGGGAGGGCTTTTTTCTGGGGACAGGGTTTTCCGGAGGGGTAAGGATTTGAGATGTGGACCTTGTCCGTGGTCTGGAGCCTGCGACTGCTGAGGTTTTCTTCTTTTTCTTAACGGGTGAAGAAGGGGGTGTTAGAGAATCGTCACTAGGGACAGGAATAGTGGAGGCAGTTGGCTCTGCTAAATGAGGCGAGTTCGGGGTTGGGCCAACTGGAGAATGCGGAATTTCTTCCTGTTGTTCTTCATGAGGAATCTCTGGAATGTCATGAGGACTTTCAGATGGTTGAGGCATTTGGTCCTGCTGAGGAATTTCCGGAATATCCTGAGAATTTTCGGGTGGTTGGGGTACTGGGGTTTGTTGAGGGATTTCGGCCGGCTGGGGAATTTCGGGTGCTTGCAGAGGAATTTCGGCCGGCTGGGGATTTTCAGGTGCTTGCAGCGGAATTTCGGCCGGCTGGGGATTTTCAGGTGCTTGCAGCGGAATTTCGGGTGGTTGGGGAATTCCAGGTGGGGCTTGCAGAGGGGGATTTTGCTGAGCAAAACCCCTCTGTATTAGCAACTGGCATAAACGGTGATGGGTAAGGGATGACATTGGAGATTTGGCTCGTTTACAATAATAAGACATGTTTTTAATACAACCAAGCAGATAATAGGGGATATTAATCAATCGTCCATTCCTCAAGTGATTCATCAAAACAAAATCATGATTGTACACTACCTGATAACGCCCCTCACATGTTAAGTAGTGTTTGATGAACTCTGCCACTGATGGCCATGGTTGAGGAAGTGAGTGCAGACTAACCCCGCGGCCTCTGGGTTCCACTTGCTCGTCCGGGCGCAGAAATTCTTGCTGTGCGTTAAGAACGACCTGCTTCCTGCTAAACCAGCGAGTGCCCTCAGCTGGCAACCCTGATACCTGAACTATGTCATCCTCTGTCACTGAAATGCGAACCCCTTGGACCACTGAGAAATTGTCTTCAAGGTTTTGTGCAAACTCTAATACTTGTTCCGGGTTAAATTCCCCCAACCTTTCAAAATATACTGTCCATCCCGCTTGTTGGAAGATCTGATAAACTTCAGGAAACAACTGAAGAAGACTTATGGAGCCGGGCTCATTTCTAATGGCCGACCCTCCCATGGCTGTAGCTTTGAGTTTTCCGCAGAGGCACCAATACAGTAAACTCAGACCCTGATCGCACTAGTTGTTGCAACAGAGGCTGCATAGTCTAAATGACGGCAGAAATGGATATGACAATGGGCGGCTGCTTGGTTCATGCGAAATAATTACTCAATTTTCGGAATTCCCCCCCCTACGTATGGTGTAATAATGATTGGACGTGTAAAGATATGCAATCATTATGAAATGAAATCCTCTCTTTAATATGATTTAACCGAATTACATTAAAACCTTATACCTTACATTTTACCTTTGATTTAATAATTCGAAGTGTCGGTTGCTTCAAAATAGCTCTAATATACATGGAAGAATTTGTTGATTTTTAGAACAGAGTGTAATTGAATCTGGTACATGCTGAATAGTTTTCACCAAAAGGATCTGAAGTATAATCGTGAAGAACCAGAAAGCTCATATGACAGCAAAGAGAGATACTGCTTTGATGATAACCAGTTGCTGAGACTGGTGTTTAAGCAACTGAAAAATGAACGATACATTGCTGAAGCAGGTGTTTCAGCAACGGGGGAAATCAATAATACATTGCTGAAACAGGTGTTTCAGCAACGGGGGAAATCAATGATATGTTGCTGAAACAGGTGTTTCAGCAACGGGGGAAATCAATGATATGTTGCTGAAACAGGTGTTTCAGCAACGGAAAAAGCTGGCGTTACGTTGCTGAAACAGGTGTTTCAGCAACGGGAAAAATCAGAGAACTGGGATAACTGACTTAGGTCTGTGAATGGTAAGGGATTATTTCAGCAGTAAGGGGTGGGAAATACTGACTGAAGGAGGATATTTCAGGAGTGGTGGGAATGATAGAAGTAATGTGGGTATGGAGGGATATTGCTTTAGGAAAGAGGGTAAAATGATGGGAAGAAGCTTCTTGATTTAAAGCTTCAGATCTTCTCATGATGAATCTGTCCTCCTTATTGCTTTTCCAGAATCTGCAAAATTCAATTGTAATATGCCAATCCTTGACAGGGATTATTAGTGCTAAATCTAATCTAGTACTAAAAATATAGTGCAGAAAATTAAGTGCTGTGAGGAGCAGAAGACTCCCCTAGAAAAAGATAATGAATATCAGTCATGCAGGCAGTCTTGAAATCCTCTTTAGAAACAGGGCGCTTATATAAACGGAGCCTATGGCCATTGACTAGTAGAGGTGTTTTAGCATCATCAATTGTTACAAGCCTTACCGTTCCGTTTGGAAAGACATCATCTACTTCATATGGTCCAAGCCAACGTGTACGTAGCTTTCCCTGAAAATTTTCAAACCGAGAGTCATACAACAAGGCCCAATTACCTTTTTGGAACTGCTTGTGTTTGATAATTTTGTCATGCCACTTCATCCTTTGTTGCTGAATCATGTTTGTTTGGTGAATGGCATCTAATCTCTTTTCATCCAACTCCAAAAGCTGCTGCAATCTAGCTGTCTGCACATCATTCAAATCAAGATTAACAGCTAAAGCAGTCCTTAAAGTTTTAATTTCAAATTCCACAGGAAAAACAGCATTTTTACCATAAACCAATTCATAGGGAGAAAAACCTGTAGTGTTTCTCCAAGTAGTCCTGTAAGCCCATAATGCCTCAGGGAGCCTCTGGGACCAATCCTTTCGGTTGTCCTTCACTGTTTTAGTTAGAATGGCCTCTAAAACTTTGTTTGTGCTTTCCACCTGCCCATTGGCCTGGGGGTGGTATGGTGTAGTCATTCTATGTTGAATATGATATTTGTGAAGGGTAGATTTAAAACCATGAGAATTGAATGGAGGTCCTCCATCAGTAACTAGCTCTCTGGGAATTCCAAATCTAGTGAAAATGTCTTCAAACAAGAAGGCCAGAACAGCCTCTTCATTGGCTCTAATAAGTGCTTTGGCCTCCACCCACTTAGTCATATAGTCTGTGCAGACTAATATATAGGTTCTTTGATTGGATGGAGGGTTAATGGGTCCTATGAAGTCCAAGGCCCATCTTTCAAATGGTTCAGAAACTACCTAGGGGTTTAATGGCATTTGGTCTCTATGATTGGGTTGACCCATTCTCTGGCAGCTGTCACAAGCCCTTACATACTTCTTTGCATCCTTAAATAATGAGGGCCAATAGTAACCCATCCTCAGAATTTTATGTGCTGTTCTTTTATCAGCAAAATGGCCTCCACAAGGGCCATCATGACAAGCTTTCAATATGTCATACACCTCATCTTCTCTAATGCATCTTCGGATCTCCTGATCAAGCCCAGTATAGAAGAGACACCCGCTTATCCAGCTATACCTGGCACTTTGTTGAACAATTCTTCTCTTTTCTCTATATGACAGGTGTGCTGGTAGTTTTCCTGCAACCAAGTAATTAGCAATATCTGCATACCATGGAGAATGAGCAGAAACTGCAAACAAATATTCGTCAGGAAAACTATCATCTACTGGAATATCATTGTCAGTTTTTAACCGTGAAAGAAAATCAGCCACCACATTTTCTTTACCAGGCCGATCTACAATTGTAATATCAAATTCCTGTAATAGTAATAGCCATCTGGTAACTCTAGCATTTGTGACAGATTTGTTCATTAAGTATTTAATAGCTGAATGATCAGTGTGCACAAAAGTAGGATAACCCGTAATATAGTGTCGGAATTTATTAATGGCATAGATTACTGCAAGGAACTCTTTCTCGGTAACTGTATAGTTCAGCTCAGCAGAGGTCATATTCTTACTGATAAAGTATATAGCATAAGGAAGATGATTTTCCTCTTGTCCCAAAACCACTCCAATAGCAATGTCTGAAGCATCAGAAGATATGTGAAATGGAAGATTCCAGTCAGGCCCCCTCAAAATAGGAGCAGTAGACAGCTGATGCTTCAGCTCTTCAAAAGCTTTCTGACAAGAATTAGTCCACTTGAATTCAGCATTTTTCATAAGCAATACAAATAATGGAGAAGCTATTTTAGAGAAATCTTTAATAAATCTCCTGTAATAACCAGCATGTCCTAGAAAACTTCTCACATCAGTTTGAGTTTTAGGAACAGAAAGATTCTGAATGACCAATATTTTAGATGGATCTACCTGAATACCTTGAGATGAAATGAAATGTCCAAGCACTATTCCCTCACTCATCATCATATGGCATTTTTCGGTACTTAAGGAGAGGTGAGCTTGAATACATCTTTTAAGTACTTTCTCAAGGTTTTGTAATGCCTCTTCAAAAGACACACCATAGGGGGTAAAATCATCCATAAATATTTCCATACAATCATTCAGCATATCAGAAAATATTCCTATAACAACTCTTTGAAAGGTTGCTGGTGCATTGCACAACCCAAATGGAAGAACTCTATAAGCGAAAGTTCCCCAGGGGCTGGTGAAAGTGGTCTTGTCTTGATCCTGGGGTGCAATTTTTATCTGATTATACCCACTGAATCCATCTAGAAAAGAAAAGAATTTCTTCCCTGCAAGACTGTCCAACACCTGATCAATGAAAGGTAAGGGAAAGTGATCCTTTTGAGTAGCTTTGTTTAAAGCTCTATAGTCGACACATACCCTCCATTTCCCGTTTTTCTTAGGAACAATTACTAACAGGGAAACCCATTCACTGTCAGATATGGGGTATATAAATCCTGCGTTAAGCAGTTTTTGAAGTTCTTCTTTAACAATTTCTCGTAAATTAGGATTCATTCGTCTTTGGGGTTGACAAACAGGTCGGCATCCCTCTTTAATGTAAATTCTGTGAGTACATAATTCAGAAGAAATACCTTTCATGTCCGTGTAATCCCAGGCAAATGCTTCCTTATATTCGTGTAATAACTTCATTAGTTGCTGTGTTTCAGCATCTGTTAGATCGGGATTTATGTTTAATGTCTTACCGGGTTCAATTTCGACTGTTATGCTTTTGGATGAGGTCGTGGTTAAAGTTTGAGATGAATCTTCAGGTTCAATCTTCTCTTGTGCATCAGTTTCAAAAATTGCAGTTAATTGGTTGTGTGTTTCAGCAATGACAGAAGAAGGCTCACAAATGAAATTATTGATTATTTCATCCTCTGTATTGTCTTTAAGAGTTAAAGCTTGTCCTATAGTTAGAATCGGCTGAACAGCATTATCATCATAATCCATCCATATAGAATCTTCATTATTGACTACTGGCGTAGCGTGAGGATAAAGAGTTAATTGTTTTGTTTCATAACCATTCGAAATTGTCATTGAACCAGATCTGCAACTAATAAATGCATCAGCTGTGGCCAACCATGGCCTTCCTAGAATTAAGGGATGTCCCCCCAGCTTTGTTTTAGTTTGCAATACAACAAAATCAGCTGGATATTTCCAGGATTCAACTGAAATGAGCAGGTCTTCAACAATCCCTTCTGGCTTAATTGTGGAACGGTCAGCTAACTCTAAGATGGTGGGTGTATCTCTGATTGTGTTATTCAGCTGTAACAATTGTGAAGTTTCCAGAGTCATTATATTAATTGCTGCACCTAAGTCTACCAGAACTCGGGGAATCACTGCTTTACCAATCTGAACTGTGACGGTAGGATGGCCAGGATCACCATATTTTACAGGAGGGGCTTTTCCGGACATTAATGCAGACAAGTCTCCCATCACATGTACTATAAGGGGATCCTTGGTTTTCCTACCAGGTTTCTTAACACAGATATCCCTTAATGTTTTGGCATAAATTGGTACATCTTTTAATGCTTGTAAAAGTGGAATTTTAATATACAAATTTTGCAATTCCCCCATAAAATTGAAAGCAGGTGTTTCAGCTGTTTTGGTTAAAACCAAACGCTCGGGGAATGGTGGTTCTGTTAATTCAACATTTTTGTTAGGAGGTGGTTGAGCTTCTTTTTGTTTCTCGGTTTCATTCTTATCTGAATCAGTTATGTCATCAATAATAGGCTCTACTATTCTTCCAGATCTCAGATGAATATCATTACATTGCATAGTAGGAAATATAGACTGATTCTAAATATCAATGACTTGCACAACTTTATTATTGGGGTTAGGATTTGGTTGCGCAGGTAGTTGGGGTCTCATTTGGTTGTTTGGTGGAGCATTTGATGGCAGAGAGAGTGATTGTTGGAATTGAGGCATTTGATTTGGGTACGGGAGTGATTGACTATTCCAATTTGGGTTCCAAGGGTTGAAAGGAGGTGGTTGCTGTGGAGGCCAAGGAGTCCACATTGAAGGGTCAACAAAGGGAGGGTTTTGCATTTGCATGGGTGGGAAATTCATTTGATTGAAAAGTGGGTATTGCATTTGGTTGAAGGGGGGGTAACTTGTTTGGCCAAAAGCTGAATAATTGTTCCAACGACTAAATGGCATACCAGAGTTCGTACCTTGCCCTTTAGGTTGCCATTGTCTTCTTTGAGTTAGCAGGTAAACTGCCTCAGCTTCTTCTTCCGTTGGCTGCAACGCTGCTTTTATTCCTGGTAGAGATGGACACTGTTCTGTCTCATGATCTTTCTCACAAAGGGTGCAAACTGGTACTTTATCTCTTGGGCATTCCCTTAGTGGATGCTTGTCTCTACATTTCGGGCAGAAGACAGCCAGAGTTGCTTCTGCTTCGGCCTGCTTCTTCTTAACCTGCAAAGTGTCAATCTGCGAAGCAAAAGAACTTAACATTTCGGTTTTAAATTCTTCAAGTAGATTACCTATTTCTGCTCTTGTTGCTCCTCCATTGGCTGATTTCTGTACCCTTGAATAGGTGGAATCCCTTATTCTGTTTCTTGCAGCTCCCCTAGAGCACCTTTTAGCAAGTTCACAAATCTCATCATATGATTCTTTGGATATATCTCCCTTAGCAAGCATATTTAACATATTTAAACAATCATCCCTTAAGCCTCTAAGTAATATTGTTTTACGAATTTCCTTACTTATGTCCGGGTGATCGGATCTCTGTATGTTGTATTGCAGCCTTTCTATGTAATCCTCCAGACTTTCATCCGATTTTTGTGCCATATTGAATAGTTCATCCTTCTTCTCTCTCGTCCGGCAGTAGTCTTGATATTTAAGCAAAAAATTTTGTTTCATTTGCTCCCATGTTGTGATTACCTGACTTCCAAGGCTCATGAACCACCTTAAAGCATTCCCTTTTAAGGTGGCTGGAAACAGTTTCAACTTTTGAGCATTAGTAACATAATCATAACTTCTGCATAAAATATCAAATTCAAAAAGAAATTCGTCAGGATCCTCAGTGGATAAACCATGAAAGTTAGGTAGGGCAGACAATGGGATATTTTTCATTGTTCCTGCAGGAAGATCACTGATGGGAAATCCCAAGGTAGAAAGGGAATTTTCATCCTTTCTTTCTTCTTCAGGACCTGCACGTCCTCCTCCAAAGAGGAATGCATCATTGTTATCTTCCATTGTTGGTCCTCCTACTGCACTTTCTCGATCGTCAGAATCCTCTATTGGTTCTTCAATGTTTTCTACCGGTCGTCCAACGCTTTCTACTATTTCCTCAATGTGTTCTACTGATCTGCTAATACTTCCCTCTGACTCTTCAGCGCTGGCTGCTGGTTCTTCTGTATTTTCAGGACCCACAACTTCCTCTGTTCTGTAATCTGACTGAGGAGAACGCTGAAATTTTGATTTCCGAGAACTTAATCTTTGTGATGATTCAGCCTTCGACACAATCTCGTCAATAAACGTTTTTCGTCCTCCCCAGCCCTTGCCACCTGTGCGGTTATTTTTCTTCTGGTTTCCTCGTCCTCTCATACAATCTGCACATTAAAAGGAAAAAAAAAATGAATGCTTTTGAAATCTATAATTACCTTCCCCGGCAACGGCGCCAAAATGTTGGTCGCTCTAATTGTTTTCACAATTCGAGCTCCACATAAATTGTCAACCCGAGAAGGTCTTTTTATTTCAAAGGTAATGGCGCACTGGATATGCTCAATTTCAAAAGCGGGATCAATGTTGTAGTGAAAGAAAGACACACACCTGTTAATTTCATTAATCTACTAATTCATACTCTACTGAATTAAAGCTGAAGTCAATCAAATTATAGCAGAAACGATTTCTCTGTTACAGTAAAGGAAAATCAATCTACAAGAAAGGAAATCATTCAACCATAGCAGGAACAGGACCCTATTCCCTGGTGAGGAACTTCAGCACCTGCTGCCTGGCACTAATCACACTGTAAGAAAAGTACTTCAAGAGATCAAGACCCTATTCCCAGGAACAGGAACCTTCAGCACTTGTCCTCTTGTTTCTAATCACACTGCAGGCAAAGGAAAGCAATCAATGGGAGCAAGACCCTATCCCTTTATGCAGGGATCTTCAGCACATGCTCTCAACATCATTCACTCGTGCATTCAATACGTGTAGCGCTAAGAAACAGAGTATTGCAAACCATGTAACTAGTGTTTCAACAACAGAATTAAGAGAAGTGCAAACACATAAAGAAATAAACAAACTACAGGAATCAAAAGGGTGAATCTTGTGAGGAAGGCGGGCCCTTTCCTTCTCACAAGATTCCCCAGGAGAAAGAATTAAATTGGAACGCTCAAAAGAAGTTTTTATTCATCTGTCAAAGTAACTGATACATTACAAAAGGAGACTAGCTCCTGTTCTCACACAATACTGTTCTGTGACTCACAATTCAATCCCCCTCTAATGATGATGTCTCCTCCTTTTAAAGAGGAGACATCATTTACAATTTACATGAGAGTGAGTATCTCGATTCCGTTTCCAAAACAGGGCTATTCTGTTCTTAAAAGAGATACTGTTACAACCGAGACAACAGAAGTGCTATCTTCAGGATGATCCAGGTAACCGTATCTTCAGGCTGTTGCTACTATTGCACAAAAAGTTCTTCCAGAATCGCAAATTACGCATAACGGGATTTGCGTGCTTGACGGCTGTTTCAGCAACTGAGTTAGCTGTTTCAGCAACGGAGTCAGCTGTTTCAGCAACGGAGTCAGCTGTTTCAGCAACGGTCGCTCATTCCCACCAAGGCATATACATATCTGCGATCGTTGGCTTATGTTAGCAACAATGCACTTCAATAAATGATAAAATATAAGAGTATTGTGGAATTAAATGTAAGACAGATTAACCATATAATAAAGAAGAGGTTTCTATATACCTTGGGATAAAGTGAATGAAAAAGACATTGAGGTTCATGGTTTTAAGAGTAAAGTGATGTCAAAATATATAGCAAAAATGGTACATAGTGGAGTCCTAACAGAGCTCTCTCTTGAAAGGTGCGATGTGTTATGCGCATATATGGGAGGGTGAGGGATGTTATATGCGTGGTGGCATACGTTAACATGTATGGAGGCTGACCTACATTAGTGAGGGGGCCGACATGCATTTTGAAGGAATTTGCGGTGAAGCAAGGGGCTTTGGGCGAGTCGGCTGGGCAGCTAGACTACGCCCTGCACTTGGTATAAATAGAAGTGCGTTGAAACTCATTTGATCATCATTCGATCATCGCTCAAACACTTGACATCTTCACTCAAGAGGAGTTAGGCGCAGTTTTAGTGCACAAAGCTAAGGGAGGAAGGCACAGGTTTGATGCGCCCATTCTTGGGCTAGTCGCATGGAGGAAAAGGCGTTGGACTCGATTGTGGGTGAAGGTGCACCCGGTGGTTGGGTGAGGGCGTGCACGGGTGTGTGGCGCCCGACGGACGGTTGAGGCGTGCACGGGTGTGTGGCACCTAGTTTGTGCGACGACTTGGCATGGGTGTCTTGGCGACTCGGGTGAGCACCTGCCCGGCGTGCAAGTGTGCACGGTGACTTGGTGAAGTGTTGAGATTGTGAATGGAGGTGTGTCTCGGGCAGAGGCGCTCGTGTGTGGTGACTTGGAGGTGCGCCCGAGTTGGGAAAACAACACGATCGTGCGACAAGGTGAACGAAGCATTGGTGAGTCGTGCAGCGACCGTGCGGAGGTGCCGATGAGCTAGGCAACTGATTTTTGCCTTGGATTGTAAATTTGGCTAAGTATGAAACTTGGGGTTTCCAAGTATACTTGTAAAGATTTGTAAACTGTTACATAATATATTATTGGGCAGACTCATTGTTCAGGGAGCTGCCCCTCCCTTTATACTGTGCAATTGTGTTCATCATTTATAATTGTTTTTGATAATGAATGTGTATGGGTGTTCATTGGTATAAAGGATAACATAAAAATACTTGGTTGCGAAACACAAACTAAGTAGGAGTAAGTGGTTAGGAGTAGTCCATGAACATAAGTATTGGTGAAAAGAAAGTGTTCGGTGGTGCCGCACCTCGCTAAGAGCGGTTGAAAGACTACCGCCGGCTTGGGGGCGTGACAGATAGGTTGTTGAAGAGGACCTTTTCCACTAACATAAGTTCCAGCCTGTTGTTCAATTTTCAATGTAGGAGGAGGAGAAGGAATTGGCTGAACAACACTCATAAGAGCAGCACCAGATGGAATTCCCAAAGTGGAAGACAGGGGGGATGTCCATAAAATAGAAGATACACTAGAGAAGGTACCATATAAGGACTAATAACCTGGTGGAACAGATAAGCCACCATACAGTTGTGCCTCTGGTGATGTCTAAAACATAGATGTGGAAGAAACATTTGGTGTTTCAACCATAGTGGTAGACATAAGCTCGGAAGCCATATCGGTTCTAGTCATGGTCAATAATCTCGATGTAGATTGTCACGTGAAATTCGCAGGTGAGTCAAAAGAACCAGGAAAAGGAGTTTGTACAAGAGGTGGAGGAGAAAGAAGAGGATGGGTTGGATAAAGGAAAAGTCCCTCTAAATGAGTAGGAGTAGAAGGACAAGGTTCTTCTTGTGGGATCTCTTCGATATTCACAAGTCCAGGTGGAAGTAGTTCACTGTCAGGGCCGAGATATATGGTAGGTGGATCTATCTCGGATAAAAGGAAGAGAAGATGGAATACCTAAAGTAACAGGTGAAGATGATTGAGGGTTCTCAGGTTCAATGACCTTAGGAAATAAAGTTTTTGACTCAAGTAGGTTAGGTTATATAGCCTCAGGCAATAAATTTTAACGTAATTCAGTATCGATTGTGTTAGTTTCACCGACAAAAGTAGATGTAACCTTGAGTTCAGTACTTAAGGGGACATATGATTCTGGTTGATCAGATTCAGGAGGACGACCAGAAGTAGTTCCCGAGTTACCCTATTCAGTAGTTTATGTTCTTTTATGCTTCTGACAACGGTCAAGAGTAACCTCTAGTGGAAGAGGAAGCTTATTTTTAATTATACACAAAATATGGAGTGGTGGATCTTATTGTTCCATGTTGGATAGTAAATTATATTAACACAAAAAGAAATAAATCAAAAAGGGGGTAATCTAGGCATAAAGGATTACCAAGAAACCGTGAACTGCAATATACACCTTGGCGAACCAAGGACTTAACATACAACAACCAACCTCCTCGAATGTTGTGTTAAGTGTATCATGGTATAAAAGAAGGCAGAACCGATTACCTATCGATGGATAGAAACCTAGTGGGGACTCCCAAAATATATTCGACAGTACGTGGTAGTGCAGTGTGTAGTAGTGTTTTCTAATGTGTAACCGTTCGATGAGAGAACTCTCATATACTTTACGTGCGTGGAGCACCATCAATATACCCAAAGGTACATGGAGAACGATCATATACACTCACATACGTGGAATGAGATTTCACCCCCGGGATGAAACGCTTGCAAACAACGACAGTTCCTACGTTTAACAACATCGAAACATGTCTCTCACCTAGACCTCTATGTGTTTGTGTTAATGTTACAAATTCTCCATAGGTTGATTCAGTAAATTTTAAGTTGATCTTTAATTAAGTTTCAGTTTTATGCTCACCACAAATTCACCTGGATTCCCTAAAATGCAAATCTAGAATGAGGAAATGAAATCTTTCTCTTCAAAGAAAATATAGCTAAGGAAGGGAAGAGACAAACAATATGCAACATAGAAAATGTAGCAAACAAGATGCACAATCCAATTCCATTTTCATGCAATTGTTCCTAAATCAATGTAGATGCAAAAACCCTAAATTCCAATGTAAGATTTTTTTCTTTTCACCTCACTTAATTTTCGAAAATGAGGTAAACTAAGATGTAAAGTCTAATCACTGATTCAAATGCACTTTCCAGAATTAGGACTAGAATAACAATTCATCCAAGCAATCAATGATCAAATGAAAGAAGTTTGCAAGCGACCTAATGAAAAGTACAAAGAAAAATCGAAACCAATTCTTACCAAAGGCAAACATACACAAATGCAAACCAAATGGAGGCTTTAGAGGGACCACAATACACTCAAGACTCAGGGAAGGTCAGCTGGAAGTAGGCTGATCAAAGAAACACTGAGCAAACAATGCAAATTTTGTGCAAAAACAGGGATCAACACTATTGCAAAAGAGGCACCAATGCTTTTCAACACAGGCACAGAGAGGGCCCAGGTGGGGTGCAACACTCTGTTATCAAAACAAAGAGTGCGTTGGTCTAGGGGAAGATAATTCCTACACAAAAATTGCAAATAAGACTCAATAAAGTCACTTCCTAGGTTTTTTCTTGGCTTTTTCAAGCAATAAAGGTATATGAAAGAGGTAAAGAAAACACAATTGACAAAGAAACCACCAAGGGAATACACTGTTCCCCATAATGGTCATTAACCTGTTATGCGATATTTATGACTGCAGATAGAAATGTCTTGCCTAGGTCTAATGGAATAACATAGAACAACAGAAAGACAGAGGACCCAATTTTTTCCTTAAAGTAAGCAGATGAAGGGATGAAACCTTCTTGCAATCTGTCATATGCCTCGCTCCTTCTTTGTCTTGAATGCTCTAATCCTAGCCTCAACTGCCAAAATTAGAACCTACACAACCAGACAACGCAAGCGAAGAAACTACGAGATCTATGTAGCATCATTATCTACTTTATTCAACATATCAACATGGTATTGAAATACATGAAATAACAACATCACATATAGGAAAAAGAAGAACTCTTTGTGTTTGTTGAAATTTCTAAGTCTAACCCGTTAGAAATTTTCCTGCACTATCTGGTTTATTTCACCTACTTGTTTAATTACTTAACAAGTTATTTAACCATAAATAATAAAAATAAACACAAGCGCAATCTCAACCATCTACATATCATCAACTGAAAGAAATAGACAAACACACAAGGGACACCGTTATTTTAGACAATCGTCCCCAGAAAAACCAAATTAAGCAACTTTTCTTGAGTACAACTGGGTGCCAAACTGGCTCACCCAACAGAGAAATCAATCTAGCAGTAATACCTCTCTTTGGAAGCAAATATTCGGCAATTCTTCTCAACGAAAGCCTATCCAATGCCTCTTTGAGGCACTGTGTCAGCATGAAAGCCTTTGCGTCATCCCTCTGATGCTCTGTGTAGGCTCTCTGGCCCTCTGCATCACTTTTGTAGCCTCTACGTCACTCACGCAGACCCTCTGCGCATTCACTCCGACCCTCTGCGTAGCTTCTGCGGCTCTGCATCTTCCTCTCTGCCTCTGTGCTGGTCTTCTGGCACTATCTCTGCCTCTCTGCTATGCACTTACTACCCCTCGCTGCAACTCTAATCACTGGTTCAATTTTTCTTAGCAAACCCCGCTCTAGAAAATCGAACTGACTCATCAATATAGTGTATCTCCAACTGACCCTCAAGCCTCCTCTTATACTTTTTCTGTTGAGTCTTCAACAGACGAGATTACATCTCTAATCAATGGCTAAGATTAGATTTGGCTTTATCCATGTCATTTAGAACCTTCTCACCCAGTTTTATATTAATATCCATTAATATTTTTATTTTCCTAAGTTTATACTTAGGAACCCATTAAAAATATTAATTATTTTAATATCTCCTTAACCGGGTGGAATTTCCCCAAACCATTTCTAGGTCTTGGAGATCTCATTTGCTTTAGGCTCTCCACAAATTTTCATGGCTAGAGCACATCCGATGCTACCCCAAATCAACATTGTTGATATAAATGGAGTGAGTTACAACCATAAATAGGTGTTCATCTTGTAAAAGAGCTCCTCCAAGTTGTTGAATTGTCCTTCCTTTCTCACAAAGTGCACCTCCAATCACCCTAAATGCATGAAAAGATCACCTCCACAACAACATAAGGGTATAATCACTCTCCAAAAGTCAACTTCTTGCATATGGAAGGCCATAAATATATAGAGTTAGGTAAGTTGAGAGTTCTTATCCAACTACCAATATAAGGTTTTAGATCCACCTTTGACAGGAGGATGGGATCAAAGGATAAGGGATGGAAACTCCATGGTAGGATAAGATAAGATTTGAAATTTTTATCTGAGATAAATGGTTACAACAAATCCTGAAACCTTCTCGAAATGGAGGCTTTAAGATTCTCTCTCTTTTTCTTGAATTTCTAGAACCAATGCAGGTGCAAATAGGAGCAACCTTAGGTGATCAACACAGGCCACAATGGAGCAACATGTAGATGAACACAGTCCAGGAAGAGGCCCAGGAGCATTGGTCCTAAAACTCGCTCAAATGATGCAGTTTAGGGCAGAAACTCCAGGGAATGAGAGAGTCATGCATATAGCTTTGTGCAATGATTATGTAAAGGGGGAATAGGACATTGATTAATCCCATTAGGAGGCCTATTGATCGGATGTGACAAAATGGCCTATAACATTACCCATGAAATCCGCTACCTTGTTCCCCGATCTTCTTGAATGATGGACTATGACATAATCCAACTACAAAATCAGCTCCCTGATACCATCAATTAACCTTTTGAGTTTCCAAATTTTTGCTAATTTGTAGGATGACCACCCATAAATTAATTTTGTATAATGTTAATTACTAACTTCTAATCTCTGTCAACTTGAAGTCTTTGATATCCTTCTAAGATGGTGATCTAAAGGCCCTACTCCAAATCCTGGAACTATGCCACATTGTTACTTGTAGTCCACAACTTTGAGAGAAGATTCTTAAGGTATTTTTATTCCAATCCCTTAAAACATCTCTAAATCATGAAATTCCTAGATTTCCTTTCGAGGCCTCGTCAAAAATTTAATTTAAAGAAACTTATGGGGTGGGGGGAGGGGAATTGGATGGGGGTGGAGCTACAACCTCTGATGATATAGATTTACCAATAGGGGACATAATCCGGGCTACATACAATTTCCTCATAATTTCTTTCTCCTGACTATCAATTTTCCAATCTTCTAGTGACCAAACTTCAACCAAGGTTGTCTCCTTAATATTCTACTTAATCATCTCCCAAATTTTCTCTACTATTCTACTCTTATTTATGAATATCCCCCCATTTCTTTCTTTCCACAAAGCCCATACAACAAGCCCACCCACTAGTATCCACACTCTGTTAATTATATGATTCTTGAACAAGTTATGGTTCCATTGTTCAAGCATTGCCACTAACTCTTCATGGTTTCAATTACTATGACCAAAGACTACGAGGATAAAAGACCAGATTACTTCAACATATGAGCATGATTTTAATAAATTCTTTGTATTCTCCTACTGGTTACCAAGTAAATAACAATAGGACGGGCCCTGATAACCTTTCTTCCTGATATGGTCCCATGTTAACAATTTTTTCCTCCCCACCAAACACAAAAAGTGAGCTACTTTAGGCCTTGGCGATCCATATTTTCCTCTTCTATAATTCTTCCTTTAGGTTGTCCTAGGGGTACTCCATTTGGTTCACTGGACAATCTTCTTTTGACTTCCAGACTCTCTAATAGGAGGCATTTTGATCTTCTTTCCAATTGTATGCCATGTTATAATCCCCATACCAGGTGGTGAAAATTTTTAGCTCCCTAAATTCTTCCTTATCCTTTAGCCTAGGGAGTTGCTACCATGCATCATCTCATAAATGTGTTTTATCTCCCCTTCTAATTTCCCAAAAGACATGTTCTTCCAACAATCCATGATTTTCCTATAGCAAGTTCCAGATGGAAGAGCCTTGAATCACTGAGGTATCCTTTAGTTTGTCCATTTGTGTGGGCATTGTACTATACTTTCTACTCCATATTTTTTCCATAATTCCTCTCTTCCTTGTAACCATTTCCACCATTGTTTTTCCCCCAAGGCTTTGTTTAGCAACTAAGGATCTCACAAACCCAAACCTCCGGCCAATTTCAACATACACAATTTCTCCCATGCTATTAGCGTCCATTTCTAGCATGATTCACCCCTCTCCATTGGAAGTCTCTAAACCTTGAATTTAGCTCTTTGCAGATGAATTTGGGCGCCGATAGTAACCGCCATTTGCTACACAGGTATAGCTTGGAGGACAAGAGTGAAGTCAATTATTTGATTTCACTCCTTTCCATCAAATTTCCAAAATATTCCAAAACACTCGGGTGTAAATACATAAACCATTTCCTTTGTAATTCTTACATATATAAGCTTCATATTCTTGTGTTATTGTGTAACTCAAGCCCTTGTGTTATGACTTGTGTAACTCAAGCTTTAGCACAATCCAACTAAAGTTTTCAAAGAACTCCCTTTTAGGAAATAAGAGAGGAGCAAGTAGAAACCCAAAATATAGTGTTGTGGTAATTTAGCTTGGGAATATTTTAACTCAAACTATTGAACTTATGTTGATTAAATTTTAGGAATATTTCAAATGGATGGTCAAAAGAAAAGTCAAATAATTGACCTTTCTCCTAACAGTCTGATTCCCAAAATCTGCATAAGAATGCCCCACCCAAACAATATGCCAATGAACATCCATGAGTTTTTCATCGTCTTTTCTTGAACTTGTCCAACAAATAAAATTATAGTAATATTTATGATAGTGATAAATTTCAGAATATTAAAAAAAATTAACTAACATAAATTCATATCCATCTAATATCTGAAATATGCCAAAATCTACAATCACTTTATGTTCAAATGAAAATAAAGTAAAAGAAAAAATACAAAGATGCACCAAGTCGTTGTACTTGGAGGATGGATGTGAAAGCAATGTAGTTAAGAATAGCACGAACTATAGAATACACCACAATGGGAACTGTCGTAAGCATTCTAAGTGAGTGCTGGTAGAAACAATTATATCTTGAGAGCAAAGGCTTCCCAGAACCTACCCTTAGTGAGGATGGATGTGAAAGCAACATAGTTGAAGAACCAGCACGAACTGTGTAGAATACACCACTAAGAAAACTGTTTTAAGCATTCCAAGTACGAGAGTGTTGGTAGAACACTTGAGCTTGTGTAGATTGCACAGTCATGTAGAATACACCACTAAGAAAATTGTGGTAAGCATTCCAAAGTATGAGAGGGCTGGTAGAATATTTAAGCTGAGGTAGATTGTAGAGTTTTGAAATCTAATGAATATGAATAAAGCCAAATAGTTGACTTTGCATATGTATTCCTCGTTGTTTAATGAGGTGATGATTTTGATTGGAAGGCGAATTTTTTGTTAGAAGTTTGTAATTTTTTTTCAAGAAATCTAACCGTGAGAGTCTTTGAATTGTTTTTTGATGGTGGAAATGCATTCAGCACCATCAAAAGCCCCTGGGCCACCCAAAACTCTGAATCTTGACGATTGTAACCCAAATTTCTAAAAGTTTCTACAAAATTTCATAAATATCATGCCAAATTTACCATTATTTTCTAAGCTAAAACATCCCCAAAACTATGAGATTCACAAACCTCCAATTCGCATTAGTTGAAACAACATTCACAAAATTACATTCATAATCCTTTAAACTATGAGATTCTTAAATCTCCAATTCACATAATTAGAAACAACTTTCACAAAATTGCATTCCTAATCCCTTAGTTCAGATGAAAGGTCCATTGTAACACAAGTATATGTAGTGCATCTTAGGTATACAATGCAACAACTTAGGTGTTCATACTTTGAAACCCGAGCACTAATCCATGTATGAGTGAAGCCGATATGCAAAAACAATACGAAACCAAATTTTGATAGTCTCATAGTAGCAATAAGACCACTCGAAACAAAAAAACACAGTACTACTAGAGTACACCAAGCCATGATCTTTGCCATCCATTCACCGCGGTGCCAATTGTCTCGAGTATCTCGTTTGTCCTCAACAAGTAAAACCTCTGCCAAGCTGATCATATTCACTCTAGCCCCTTGTCAGTAGGATACAATTTCCGGACAAAGTTGCCACATGCGATGCACCACAAGCAACTTGGCTGATAATTGTATGTGGAGAAAATGCTTCCTAGAGAACGGCATGGATAGGCCCATCTTTGGTTTTATAAAATATACAGACAAGCCTTCCACATTTTCATGCAAACTTTAATTGTTGCTTAAATTGTAATTGACTATGGAGAACATGGCCCAAGCCCAGCAGGATAGTACATTTCTGTACAGGAAGACTTGTTGTACTCTGGCTAGTTGACTAGATGTTTTCCTGTGCTCCAACTTCTAAGGTCTATCATCGAATGCCCTCTTTATAATCTATATGTTTTTGATGACTGTGAAGGTAATGACAACCTATTTTTCGTAGTTCGACTCGAAATTAATCTTCCAGTGAACAAAGGTTCAGTGAAGACTCCTTGCCATGGAACTTGCATACTAGTGGAATGCAACTCATATAATAGTTGACAGTGATCAATAATAATAATTTTCTTTCTCAGGAGTTCTCATCACCCTACAAGAATCCTTGCTATTTTGATGATTACTGCAACTCGCATTGTGATATTTCGTATCGAAAATTGAACCTACGATGGCAATTTACTCAAATATGGGTGGAATAGGAAAATTTCTTCTACCATTATGCCCAATCTCTCTACCAACTATTTGTTGTTTGTCACTTTGTCACTAGCTTGCCAGCTGTCTCGATTGACTATTGCATATGGGTGAGATTTTATTGATTTTAAATCTGAAAGAAAATTACTAACTAACCAAGTTGTATAAGTTAAATGGCGGGTTTAGGAGATCAATGCAAATAAGAAAAACAATTATGAACAATAATTCAATCTTGACCCTGCAAATCTCATCTTCACACACCATGAATGTAATTCTAAATGGACCTTTTTACAATGTCAGCTAAACCGTTCTTTAGAAAATAATTGTCATTGATGCCATTTTCCCTCCCTAAAATGTTTACCCACCACTATTTGGCATCATAGCTAGAAACCGTCTGTGACCAAAAATTCAGAGCGGTACGACAGACCTCTGATGTAACATGAATATATCTTATTTGATGTAATTTAAATCGCTGTTTGAGTTGTCAGAGAGCGAAGAAACTGTTAAGTTTATGAAGACATATATATTCTATTTTTTTCTAAATTTGAACTGTTAAGTCTACAAAGGCATATATATTAAGTCTACAAAAGCATATATACTTTATCTTCCTCTGAATTTGAATTGCTGACATTGTAATTCTAAATGGAGCATTTTACAATGTCAGCTAAACTCTTCTTTAGAAAATAATTGTCATTAATGCCATTTTCCATCCCTAAAATGTTTACCCCACCACTATTTGGCATCATAGCTAGAAACCATCTGTGACCAAAAATTCAGAGTCGTACAACAGACCTCTGATGTAACATGAATATATCATACTTGATATCATTTAAACAACTGTTTGAGTGTCAGAGAGTGAACTGAACTGCTAAGTTTATAAAAACATATATATTTTATCTTTCTCTAGATTTGAACTGCTAAGTCTAGGAAGACATATATACTCTACATTCCTCTGAATTTGCACTACTAAATCTATGAATGCATATATACTAAGTCTAAAAAAACATATATACTGTACCTTCCTCTGAATTTGAACTATTAAGTCTATAAAGACATATGTACTCTACCTTCCTCTGGATTTGAACTACTAAATCTATAAAAACACATATTCTCTGCCTTCTCTGAAATTGAACGAGTTACCTTTTAAAAGAAACAAATACTTTTCACCATCAAACTCACTCAAGTTATTTATGTCACCTAATACTACTTTAAAAAAACTCTGTCAGAGAGTAAATAAACCATTTACTCTGCACAGATGGCATTAAATTTCTAACCAGCCCCATCAAAAGACATGATCAGATGGTCGCTTGCCTCTCTCTGTTGCAGAGCAATAATCAATGAAATGTTACTATCAGTTCTACGGAACACTCTGTCGGTTAACTTGGGGAAGACTTGTATACGACGCCAGCTGTCAGATGTGGTTTACCCAACCATTAATTGGCATCTCATGTAGAAACTCACGAGTGTGTGATCAAAAATCTTAGTGGTATGACGGACCTCTGAAGCACCAGGAATATATCCCACTGAACGCCATTTAAAGAGCTGTGAGTGAGTGTACCATTTACTCATTCATGGCTTAAACTCAGCAGCAGTTTAACCATCAGATGTTTTTAATTTTTTTCAGTTTTTGGTTTTATTGTGAATTTTAGTGGTTTAGAATATATTTTGGTTTTATTGTGAATTTATTATTTTAGTGGTTTAGAATATATTTTTGAATATATATAGATGTAATTATCACCCTGAAAAATTCTTGGATTATTCTATTTCTGCAAATTACACAGTTCAACAAAATTAACCGGAAAAAACCAAAAAAACAAAAATTATCTTAGACTACTGCTTAAATTTCTAACAAGCCTCATCAAAAGCTGTGATCAGACGGTTGCTTGCTTCTCTACCTGCATCTTGGATGCAAACCTTCCTTTCTTGCAGAGCAGTAATCAATGAAATGTCACTATCAGTTTCTACGGAATACTCTGCCTGCGGATTTGAGAAAGCTAATTGTTAGTATCATACACCTTGACACTCCCAGGAGGTCCATCAGCATCTACCCAATAAAGCATAAATGCACACTCTCGCACCATTGTCTTAAGTGAACTCTCGAGTTCCTCGTAGCAGGTTCTTCAAATCTGGGTGGCTCTTTGAATAAGCCTTCTTCTGGATAGGGAGGTCGACATGAAGCAATCCTTGCCATTGGAAGACCGATGAAACACCTACCATGACCTCAAACTTCCAAGATTCAAATGAGTAGCAATATAAACACATGGGCAGGTGCGGTGCGCCCACTGCGGTTACAGTGAGCAATCAAGGAGACCTCTCCCCTTATAAAACTCTCAGATTCTCATTCTGGGAAGCAAGTCCTTCATTCTAAACTACGCCCACCTTCAACTTCTGAAACTCCTCCAAATTTACAAGAATTCTTGCACCGTCACGCCTTCAATCTCTTCATTAAGAACACAAGAAATTTGAGTGGCTAGCCAGGAAGCAAATCCCCTTTTCTCAGGCTTCTGAAGGCTTTCTGATTGTTGGACAAGGGTGTCATACATCTTGCCTTGTGGTGGAGCATGGTATAAATGCAAAGTTACATCAGAGTAAAGCAATCTAAATGCAGATCACTAGCATACAGTTAATTCCAAGCAGCAATAATTGGTCCATAAATTACTCATGGTTTTCGGTTTGGAAAATCAGAAAACCATAAATAACTTATAGTTTTTATTTTATATATATTATATATTATATTATAGTTTTTGTTATATATATATATATATATATATATTATTATATTATATTATAATTTTTGTTATATATATATATATATAGATTATTATATTATATTATAATTTTTATATATATATATATATATATATATATTCTCGTTATATATATATTTATTGAGTGCTATTGTTGGAGAAAAATGGCGTGAGCTTTAGCTTATTGTTCTGTTGCCAAAATTCCATTGGAATCCTTATGCTAATACTTTGACACTTTGCTTGAGAGCATGGAGATTTTGTAATGTATTTAATATTGTAACCATTTAATTGCTTAGTAATACATTAAGAGTATTTTATATGGCAGAGTTTTTCTTTCTAAACAATTTTCTTTTAAAAAAGGAAAATGTTGTCTAATGGTTGTGTGTTTTTGTGGTGTTTACTTTGGCAATTGTGTTTATTTAATTTTTACATATTTTTGTGCCATTAATTAGTGTAGGATGCATGTTTCGTACCTTTGTTTCTTTTTATTTGGTATCAAAGTCTAATCACCACTTATCCAAGGTGTTACGAACACGGTCTTTTTTATCTAATCTTCTTTTGAGTGGGAGCTTGCATAGAAGAAAATATTGTTGCATAGAAATGACAAGCATGTCTAGATCAAAATTAGAGAGTTTCAATTGTACTAACTTTGAGCCATGAAAACTCAAGATGGACGATCAACTCGTAGATCAAGATATATGGGTTGTAGTATCTAGAACAAAGCATGCTAGTGTAAAAGACGAAGAGTGGGTTGTGTTGGAGAGAAATACAAGAAGCCTTATCAATGTTTGTTTCCCTAATTCATTGCTATTCAACGTTTATGAAGAAAAAACCACAACAACTCTCTCAAAAAGTTGGGGGATTTGTACTAAGCTAAATCCTTGCTTAATATCAAGTTTTGTGAAAAAATTGTTTCTCGTGAGATTGGGTGATTGTGCTCTGTAGCTAAGCACTTGAATGGATTTAATACTATTGTGACCTAGTTTATCTTAATTGGAGTAAAGATGGATGAGGAGGACAGTTGTATGACCCTTTTGTGTTTTTTGCAAGATTCATGGAACAACCTAGTAATGGCCATTTGAAACATTGTAAAGATATTGTTGCTTAATGAGGTCATGTTTACTTTACTTTCAAAGGAGGTGAGGTGAAAAACTTATGAGTTCACAAATGAGGTGTTGGCTATTCATGGAAGATCTGAGAAGGGAAAGAAGACAAAAAAAAAAGCAAATCCAAGTTTCGTAGAAGACATAAGTCTCTTGAAAAGTCCAAGGCAAAGTGTTGGAACTCTGGTAAGGTCTAGCATTTCATAAGAGACTACAAGGAAGAGAAAGAGAAGAATAAGAAGAAAATAATGATTTTAATGATGAGTTGCAAAAATAGTCTCAAGAGGATAGCGGAGATGCCTTCGTTGCATCTTTGGCAACCCATGCAAGCCAAGTGCATGGTTGATAAACTTTGAAGATTCCTTCCATATGATTCCCATCAACATTAGTTTTTAATATATGAGAAATATGATGGTAGGATGGAACATTTTGATGATGACTCTCTTAGCATAGTTGGCCATGGTAGAGTCTTGATTAGACTTTTTGAAGGAAGAGTCAAGGGGGCCAGTGGAGTTTTTCACATTCTAGGTCTGGCACAAAACCTGCTATTAGTAAACACACTTGAGGTGGGTGTGCAAGTTGTTTTCCTTACAAATGGTATAAGTTGGTTTGAGGAGCTGAGGGGCTATGGGGATTGTTGAGGGTGTTCATGTGCATACTTTATTCTAGCTTGATGCATGCACTATTTAGTAATATTTCTTCAATTTTTGTGATCTGAAAATGGAATGTACTTGTTTAAGGGTGCAAGGTATCCATTTCCAATAATTTCAACTGTGAGCTAGACACTCCAAATGACCTCAAAAAATGTATAAACTTCTTATTTCTTATACAAAGATAGACTGTAGGGGCATTCACCGGACATGTCACCTCTAAAAAGAGGATGAGTTCCAGAGGCTACCTGGCCCTCTACAGGCTCTGCCTAAAGAAATAACAAAGTAAACACTTAGAAGTCTTTGACATACACATACTTGAAGGTTAAGGTCTTGCGGAATAAGACAAGTAACTTTCTGCAGTTGAACAGGTGATTAGGTGTGTATGCAAGTTATATTTATTTGTTGTTTAATACTTTATATCAGTTTTGTTTAGCATATCATCTTCAGAAAATAAAGACATAAAAATGATAAAGCAGTTCACCCCCCCTCTGGGCTACATCTACTGGACCAAACCTCTCCAACTAGGCTTGTCCTCTTGTATTAAAATTGCTACAAAGGCTAATACAAGAATATGGGTGTCTCAAAGGACAGATCTGACTGTAAATATAGAATCAAAAGATAGGAATTAACCAAACATGCTCTTTCTCAAACACTAAACAGTGAATTTTGTACCTTATACAGTACTTTCCCCAATTGGCCCTAGTGGCCCTTTAAACTTTCATGGATAATTTCGAGGTAAAGATGACCTCAATTGGTTCTGAAACCTCTGCCATTAGACTTAGAAGGTCGAAAATAGCAGACATGGGCTTTTGAATCACCGAAAATGGATGAATATAGCCCCCAAACAGCTCCAACACTGAAATGGCCCTAGTGGCCCTGAAAGCTTCCCTGAAGCTAAACAGTGAAAAAAATGTCTCAAAAGGAAAAACGAGCTGCAGAAATGGATTCAGAAGGCTGGAAAACTTCAGGAATAACCTTCGTTCCACATTCACTGGTTGCACAATTCCCAATGCAGCTCCCAAACTGATTTGGCCCTAGTGGCTCCTGAAACTTCCACGAAGCAAAAACACCTGCAAATGACCTCATATGTCTGTGAAACTTGTGCTAATGACTTCAGAGGGTCGAAGAGACCCAAAATCAAAAAACAATTCGTCCAAAACCGACTTTCCTAGCCAAAGTTATGGCCATTTAAAGTTTCTCCAGTTTGCCCCTAGAAAAACTCCAGCTAACTTTAGTTAACTCCAGATAGCTCCGCCAATTATGGCAGGTCCAAAAAATTTGGCGTTCCTGCCAAAATTCCGCCAACTTAACTGCAGTTACATTTAATGTTTGGTGGTTGCCTCAGATTTCGTGCCAGGCGGAATATTCCTTTTTTAATTTTTTTTTGAAAAATTAAAATTTCTAATGTTATGGACAAATTCTTCTTTTTGCCATAACTTCCTCATACAGCGACCGTTTTTCGAACCGTTTGCGGCGCCGGAATCGAGAAGACGAGCACTTTCCAGTCGTTCAACTTTGAACCAATTCTAAGCACTTTAAATTTTGAGCATTTTACGACACTTAGGACATGAGCTCTTGATCACACCTCCCAAATGAGAAGGCTTTTGGTCCCCAAAAGCTCACTGAATCTCTGAACTGAACTGTATAGCACTTAAGGAACAGAAATATCCTCTTCCATTCAGCCAAAAGAGCATATTGATGCCAAAATGTCCTGCCTTATCAACTGTCGTCATGGCGAATGTTGCTGCATAAACCAAGTACTCGTTGAATCCTGACCAAGCTTGTTCGCCAAACAAACTAAAAGTTTGCAGAAACCAGCAATGAAAATTGCTGATATATGAGCTGAAATATTCTCCTGAACATGTGGGCTTGCTAGCTGTCACGATGCCCATCCATGGCACCTCTGCTCCAGAAGAAGAGCTGCCTCCCAAATGAGAAGGATTTTACAAAGATGAAACACCTCATCATTTCTCCTCTTTACAATCTTGGAGATCAAATTAACTTTTTCCAAGTCAATATTACATTACATGCATGGTTAAAAATAAAGTAATCAACCCTTCAAGTTAATCACCCATACATGTTTAAAATACAAGGAAATCATCATGATCCCTGTGCTCATGCATATCATTATCATGCATGCAGTTTATCCTTCAACTTTCTATTAAGTAAAATTCATAAGTACAAGATCCTCGATCACATGTACATGTACTTTCAAAGCTGAAATGAATATAACTTTCTCTGCAATAGAGTGAGTCTCATACTCAGCTTTTCCATCCTGCAACTTGCATTCCCGTAACAAAGAAATGCATTCAATCAAAAGACATGCAACTTTAATTGGATAAGAATTCTAACCATTTCTTACCAATCCATTTCAAAGGCACTTCCTTTAATTGCACATCGATATCAACATGCGTATCATCCTGACACATATCAATGATGGAAACTTCCTTCCCATTCTTGCCATACTCTTTCTCCCATTTCTTCAATTTTCATGGAAGCATTGTTGGATTCAGAGCGCAACACCTTTCAACAGTATGTCCTTGCTTATGGCAATAAGTGCAACACATATTCATCTTCTTGACAGCATGATTTGCATTGTTCAATGGAACTTTGGCTTCTTGCCTCCTTTCCTTCAAAAGTTTCCTGTATGTTGCCACTCTTTTCCAACATCTAGAAACACTATGGTTAAACAAACCACAAAAAGAACATGCAATTCTTTTCCAATGCTTGTGTGGAAATTTTCCATGCTTTACATGATCAAAGGAAATATGATTGAAATCAGATTTATACCTTTCTCTTTCACCTTCATTACCTTCATGAGGAGGTGAATCAAATGAAAAAGAAGCTCCTTTTGGAACACCATCAATCCCTTCAATGGTTTTAGAGCTTTCACCACTCCCTTGTTCAAGTGCATGCTTATGCACACCTTCTTCTTGCAAGGTATGTTTCAAACTATTGCATTCATAAAGGATACAACCTTTACAACCTTGAGATAGAGAACCTGAAATGAAACTCCTTCTAGGAACTGTTTCAATTGCCTTCATGGTTGCTTTAGAACTTTCTCTACAAGATTGTCCATAGCCAAGACCCAAATTCTTAGACCTTACCTCAACCATTATTGGCTCAACTATACCCTGTGCATGTTTTCCCAATCCTTTTCCTTCATATCCCATTTTGGACATCAACTTGGACCCTATGCCTCTGGTATGTTTCTCAAAAGAACCAACATAAACATTCTTATCAGAATTTGAAGACAAACTAGAATTGTTTACCTCTTCTTCAAGCTGATACTTGGCTAAGGCTTCTTTGGCAACAAGGAGTTATGTCTCCAACTCATGCATCCTTTCCAGCTTCATGTTTGCAATATGAAGTTGGCCTTCCATTTCCTGCAATTGGTTAGAAAGAAACTGATTCTCTTCCCTCATGGAATTCAACTGCTCTTGAAGTCTAGAGCTCTTTCTTTCATCCTCATACATTTCTCTCACCATATTCATCATGATGAAAAATTCTTGCTTCAAGCCTTCATCAAAGAATCTTGTGAAGGAGGACGATTTTGAGAACTCACTTATGGAAATTGTCATTATAAAAATGAACCAAAGAGCTTCAACAAACTCAAACAACAAGTACTTTGCAGAATAATAAGGCAGTCAATCTCCAACACTACTTAAGACACCTTTCAAGCTACACAATCAAGCTAGTGATGTCAGTCAAGCAACCTAGTGCTCTGATACCATCTGATCTGAAAATGGAATGTACTTGTTTAAGGGTGCAAGGTATCCATTTCCAACAATTTCAACTGCGAGCTAGACACTCCAAATGACCTCTAAAAATGTATAAACTTCTTATTTCTTATACAGAGATAGACTGTAGGGGCATTCACCGGACATGTCACCTCTAAAAAGAGGATGAGTTCCAGAGGCTACCTGGCCCTCTACAGGCTCTGCCTAAAGAAATAACAAAGTAAACACTTAGAAGTCTTTGACATACACATACTTGAAGGTTAAGGTCTTGCGGAATAAGACAAGTAACTTTCTGCAGCTGAATAGGTGATTAGGTGTGTATGCAAGTTATATTTATTTGTTGTTTAATACTTTATATCAGTTTTGTTTATCATATCACCTTCAGCAAATAAAGACATAAAAATGATAAAGCAGTTCACCCCCCCTCTGGGCTACATCTGTTGGACCAAACCTCTCCAACTAGGCTTGTCCTCTTGTATTAAAATTGCTACAAAGGCTAATACAAGAATATGGGTGTCTCAAAGGACAGATCTGACTGTAAATACAGAATCAGAAGATAGGAATTAGCCAAACATGCTCTTTCCCAAACACTAAACAGTGAATTTTGTACCTTATACAGTACTTTCCCCAATTGGTCCTGGTGGCCCTTTAAACTTACATGGAGAAGTTCGAGGTGAAGATGACCTCAATTGGTTCTGAAACCTCTGCCATTAGACTCCGAAGGTCAAAAATAGCAGACATAGGCTTTTGAATCACCGAAAATGGATGAATATAGCCCCCAAACAGCTCCAACACTGAAATGGCCCTAGTGGCCCTGAAAGCTTCCCTGAAGCTAAACAGTGAAAAGAATGTCTCAAAAGGAAAAACGAGCTGCAGAAATGGATTCAGAAGGCTGGAAAACTTCAGGAATGACCTTCGTTCCACATTCACTGGCTACACAATTCCCAATGCAGCTCCCAAACTGATTTAGCCCTAGTGGCTCCTGGAACTTCCATGAAGCAAAAACACCTACAAATGACCTCAGATGGTTGTGAAACCTGTGCCAATGGCTTCAGAAGGTCAAAGAGACCCAAAATCAAAAAAAAAATTCGTCCAAAACCGACTTTCCTAGCCAAATTTATGGCCATTTAAAGTTTCTCCAGTTTGCCCCTAGAAAAACTCCAGCTAACTTTAGTTAACTCCAGATAGCTCCGCCAATTATGGCGGGTCCGCCAAATTTGGCGCTCCTGCCAAAATTCCGCCAAATTAACTGCAGTTACATTTAATGTTTGGTGGTTGCCTCGGATTTCATGCCAAGCGGAATATTCCTTTTTTAATTTTTTTTTGAAAAATTAAAATTTCTAATGTTATGGACAAATTCTTCTTTTTGCCATAACTTCCTCATATGGCGACCGTTTTTCGAACCATTTGCGGCGCCGGAATCGGGAAGATGATAAATTTCCAGTCATTCAACTTTGAACCAGTTCTAAGCACTTTAAATTTTGAGCATTTTACGACACTTAGGACATGAGCTCCTGATCATTTTGCAACAAAGATATTTATAGGATCTACACTTTCACAATTAAAATCTATATTCATTTCTAGTTATCATGCTTTTTGGGTATCTAAACAAGCTCTTCCTTCAAAAATTAAGATGCTTGTAGAAAAGACAATGCTATGGCACCAAAGGTTGGGTCATAGAGGTGTTGTAAGATCCCAATTTTCATCATTGGAAGTTGTAATGTTATTGTGCAAATGTAATTTACTTGAGTGAACTAATAGATCAAAATGGTTGAGGGCTAGGCTTTGCAAATTTCCCATTAAAATTATTACTAAAAATAAAGCATTGGTTGTGATTTGAGAGGGATACAAATATTAGGGGGCTATGATTTCACAAGAGATAGGGCTAAAAGGGTCCAAGGGAATTTTCCACATGCCTAGAAGCCCTGTAATTTTCTTAAGTAATGTGTTACTATCCATCAAAACTTGAGTTGACTTATCAAATCCTATTCATTAAATGCATGTAAGGGGTTGTTTGGCAAAGTCACGTCACCAATTTATAACAATATGGGTTGAGTAGAATTTTCCTTAGGTAAATGTGAAAGTCAAAGAATGCATGAAACAAAAGAAATTTTAAGTGGAAAAAGAGGGGAGTTTTTACAGCTTGGAGAAGAGAGCATGAGTTGAGTTTGGTGTTAAGAAAGGCCACTAACCATCCTAGGTATAGGAAAACAAGTCTATTGGTCTATTTTTCTAAGTTTTATGCTACGAATTAGGTTGTGTGCCTACAAACAAATTTCATATGGAGGAAATTGTTCAATATCATTGATAAGGTTGCTATGAGTACTCCTATGATAGCTAAAATTCATAAAGTCCCCAGCTAGGAGATTTCCTCGCTGATCTTAGGTTGGGGGGCTCTAGGGAAGTCAGATAACCTGAGGGATTGCATGGCGGAGAAGGGAATCTCATTCCTTGGATTGTGTAGGTTGAGAGGAGAGAGAGATGGTGGATTGGAATTGTTGTTGGTGTTAGAAACCTAGGAATTGGGCTTTTGTGTGTGGATAATGAATAGACAAGAGAGTTATTCCTCCTTATGGACTGATAGCCCTAGCATATGGTTTGGAGGAATGTCCCTCATATGCAACCAATTGGTTTTTCTAAAAAAAGATAAGTGTTATGTTATATTTATTGTGTTAATTCCACTATGTAAATGTTTTATTTTAATGTTATGTTTGCTTAGTGAGTTGCACTCATGAATTTAAATTTGTTTTTAGTTGCATGGGCATTTTAGCCTTGTTGCATGCATTCATTTAAAATTTTGGTATCAAAGTTATGTTGGTCAGATTTGTGGTAGTGTGTTTTAGTGTGGGATATGGGAACATTACAAGTGAGTAGGCCCTATGAACCTTGAAAAACAAAAACCTTGTTGATGGATTGAATAATTGTGCTCTTGAATTTGATTTTTGTGAGCATTTCATTTATGGAGAACACAATCATGTTCGGCTTTATTCTGGTTTCACAAATATTTATGGTTGTTGGAATTGATTCATTGTGATGTATAGTTAAATTTCCTTTGATTCGAAAGGCTTTGTATTATATGTCATTCATTAATGATTTTTCTAGAAGGACATGGGTATTTTTCTTAGAACTAAATTTGAGGATTTTAGTCAAATTAAGGAGTTTAAATCCTTGGAAAATCAAACTAGTAGGAAAATTAAGTTGTTGAGGACTAATAATGGTGGTGAGTTTTGTTCTGCAAAGTTTGATAACTTTTCGAAGGAGAATGACATTGAAAGACATCAAACAACTCCATACACCCTTTAGCATAATGGATTCATTGTAAAATACATGAGTAGAACATTGATAGAGAGAGCTAAGAGTATGCTTAATGGACCCAAATTAATGAAGATATTCTTAGAAGAAGTTGTACACACTGCAAACACACTCAACACACCTATAGACAATATCTACATAGTGAAACTACACTTGAGATTAAGCATAGTATTTTTTGAGGTACAACACATTTCTAGGCTGCGCCAGGGGAATTCCATCAAAATCTACTAACCCGTAGGCCCTTTTTGCAAGGATTCGCTTGACAATGTATGTACCTAATCACATGGGTTGAAACTTTCTTGAACCTAACTTATTAAACTCTTGGCCATATAAAATAACAAGGTCTCCCTCCGAGAAGAGACGAGGCTTGACAATTTTGTCATACTGCGCCTTGATGCATCTTTTATGAGCTTCATTAGCTATAGCAGCATCGCGTCGGGTTTCATCTAAATGAGTCAGATGTAAAAGACGCTCCTCTTCTACGGAAGTGGTAGGAAGAAGTTCAATAGTTAGTTTCAATGATGGAATTTCGCATTCAATTGGGAGGATAGCTTCCATACCATATACCCACTGAAAGGGTGTAAACCTAGTAGCAGTCCTGGCTGAGGTTCGATATGCCCACAAAGTAGTGTAAAGGAGAAAATGCCAATTTTATTTGTGGACCCCTACCATGCATTGAAGCAGCGTCTTAAGAACTTTGTTGATGTCCTCAAACTATCCATTAGCCTGAGGATAGTAGGGAGTGGAACTTTCATGGGAAAGTCCCAGCTTAGCAGTTAGTTCAGTCATCATATGATTCCAGAAATTCTTTCCGTGATCTTAACTATTTCTTGTGGAACACCAAAACGTGCAATGACATGGTTGAAAAAGAAGTATGCAGACGTTTCGCCAGTGTTGTTAAATGTAGGCATCACCTCGACCTATTTACTAAAGTAATCAACTACGACACTAATATAACCATGCCCCCCGACTGAGTGAGGGTTACATGTCATAAAGTTGATACCACATTTCACAAAAGGACCAACAGCAATAACGGGATGCAACAGAGCAGGCGGAGCATGGGATTTATGATCATATCTCTGGCATGCATGACACTTCTCAACAGAGAGGGTGCAGTCGCGAAATATGGTAGGCAAGAAGTAACTAACACGAAAAAATTTCTGGACGGTAGCATGATAACCAGATAAATTTCCACCTCATGCCCCCGAGTGGCATTCATTAAGGACTTTCTCGGCATCCTCAAGTGTGAGGCACCTTCGTAAGAACGTATCAATACCACTACAGTAAAGGGTGTTGCTGATGATGATGTAATTTCGGGTTGGCAACGAATATGTCATTTCTCAAAGCGAGAGGTATTAGACTAGAAAGTCTGAGTTAGGAGATAAATCAGGAAATCTCCATACCATGGGTCAGATGACGAGATCAAAAACAATGACTCGGCAGGGATAGAATCTTCAAATGTAGATTCTGAATCAGGGGAAGGAAGATCGCACATTAGTTCTGCGAAAACCAGGGATTTCTTTGACTTGGATTTGATGAACTGCAGGTCAAATTCTGTAGAATGACAATCCATTTCGAGTACTTGCTCTCCAGCAATTGACATGACAAAATGTATAGCATAGGGATGCAATCCGAAATGACCATAGTTTTTCAAAGCAAGATGTAATGGTGAAACCTTTGGATGGGTTGAACTGTTGCCAAAGCCAACTTTTCTACGTGGGAATATCGGATCTCGATATTGTTAAGATTCTAACCCAGATAATAAATGGGATGTTCAGTCCCTAAATCATCTTCTTGGACCAATATCATTGCTATAGTAGAAATGGCAACAACAAGATACAAGAAGTAGTCGCGCTAATAATCAGGGGGATACAGAAGAGATGCCCGAATAAGTACATGTTTTAGGGCATCAAACGTCTTTTGAGCCACATCATCCCAATGGAAGGGAACCCTTTCTTTCAGCAAGTGAGTGAATTCTTTGATCAACTTAGTGTAATTAGGGACAAATCTTCACAGGAAGTTAACTTTCCTTAGATTCGTTGAAGTTTAACGAGTGAAGAAGGTGCAGGCAAGTCAATGATCACCTGTACTTTCAATGGATCAATACGAATTCTTTGTTTTGATATGACAAACCCATAAGTCAACCAAAACTGACACAAAACACACATTTGTGTGGGTTAAGTCTGTAGGTTTTAACCCCGTATGGAAATTACCTGCATATGAATTCTAAAATAGAAAATAAACAATGGTGAGAGCATAACACATCAAACAAATATACACAGATATTTTCCCCTAGATCCCAAAACCAGGACTACCAGATTGATTTTTCATTATTTTCGTTTCAATGTTACAATACATATATATACATGCCAAATCATTCATAAACCCCAATCCATTAACCCTGTATTAGAACATAATTGTAGTTCCCTTGACCGGATCTACAAAATACCATGGACTGAAAACCATCGCAACCAAAACCATGTGTGAAATCCATGCACAAAACCATAGGTAGGTCCACCCACCTAGTATAGGGTCCAAAAAACATTTACCGGGGCACTGCCACAGACCTCATAGAGGGGGGCTACCGTCCCCACTACGCCCGGCGCAACGAAGGGGAGTCTCTACCTCCCCTCTAACCCCCCGGCTTAACTATTGGGGCTAGTAATGGAAAGAATATAACACAATCCAACAAAGTCGAATATTATAATGTCTACAACGAAGGAAAATAGCCCGAAGATGCATCAAGTGATCAACCCAATGTTTGGAGTGATCAGGGAGATCATCCAAATATGGTTGAATGATCTATTTGATAGCATGAAAAATGTAATCCATGGCACATTGAAACGTGGCCTCAACATTCTTTAAACCGAACGGGAGTTTCCGATAGGAAAAAGTTCCCCAGGGACATATAAAAGCAGTTTTAGGTTGGTCCGTAAGGAGAATGTTGATTTGATTATAGCCTGAAAATCCATCCATAAACGAATAAATGTTGCAGCTAGCGCAGTCATCAAAAATCTAGTCAATAAACGAGGTGGGATAATTGTCCTTTGGAAATGCACAATTTACATTCTGATAATCGACACACACTCGAATGGTGCCCTGTTCCTTCATGATAGGAACTACATTCGACACCCAATCAGTTAAAGGAACAGGGTATATGAAACCAGATCGAAAAAGTTTTTCAACTTTAGCCTTAATGCCAGTAACCTTCTTGGGATGGACTAGACGGAGGTGCCGCGGGACTAGTTTGGCATCAGGATACGTCTTAATTTCATGTACAACTATATTTGGGTTCATACCTGGCATCTCCTCGTAGGTCCAAAAAATCTGGTCAATAAAGAGATTTATAGGATCTACACTTTCACAATTAAAATCTATATTCATTTCTAATTATCATGCTTTTTGGGTACCTAAACAAGCTCTTCCTTCAAAAAGTAAGATGCTTGTAGAAAAGGCAAATGCTATGGCACCAAAGATTGGGTCATAGAGGTGTTGTAAGATCCCAATTTTCATCATTGGAAGTTGTAATGTTATTGTGCAAATTTAATTTACTTGAGTGAACTAACAGATCAATATGGTTGAGGGCTAGGCTTTGCAAATTGCACATTAAAATTATTACTAAAAATAAAGCATTGGTTGTGATTTGAGAGGGATACAAATATTAGGGGGCTATGATTTCACAAGAGATAGGGCTACAAGGGTCCAAGGGAATTTTCCACATGCCTAGAAGCCCTGTAATTTTCTTAAGTAATGTGTTACTATCCATCAAAACTTGAGTTGACTTATCAAATCCTATTCATTAAATGCATGTAAGGGTTTGCTTAGCAAAGTCACGTCACCAATTTATAACAATATGGGTTGAGTAGAATTTTCCTTGGGTAAATGTGAAAGTCAAATAATTCATGAAACAAAAGAAATTTTAAGTGGAAAAAGAGGGGAGTTTTTACAGCTTGGAGAAGAGAGCGTGAGTTGAGTTTGGTGTTAAGAAAGGCCACTAACCATCCTAGGTATAGGAAAACAAGTCTATTGGTCTAGTTTTCTATGTTTTATGCTACGAACTAGGTTGTGTGCCTATAAACAAATTTCATATGGAGGAAATTGTTCAATAGCATTGATAAGGTTGCTATGAGCACTTCTATGATAGCTAAAATTCATAAAGTCCCCAGCTAGGAGATTTCCTCGCTGATCTTGGGTTGGGGGCTCTAGGGAAGTCAGATAACCTGAGTGATTGCATGGCGGAGAATGAAATCTCATTCCTTGGATTGTGTAGGTTGAGAGGAGAGAGAGATGGTGGATTGGAATTGTTGTTGGGGTTAGAAACCTAGGAATTGGGCTTTTGTGTGTGGATAATGAATAGACAAGAGAGTTATTCCTCCTTATGGACTGATAGCCCCAGCATATGGTTCGGAGGAATGTCACTCATATGCAACCAATTGGTTCTTCTACAAAAAGATAAGTGTTATGTTATATTTATTGTGTTAATTCCACTATGTAAATGTTTTAATTTAATGTTATGTTTGCTTAGTGAGTTGCATTCATGAATTTAAATTTGTTTTTAGTTGCATGGGCATTTTAGCCTTGTTGCATGCATTCATTTAAAATTTTGGTATCAAAGTTATGTTGGTTAGATTTGTGGTAGTGTGTTTTAGTGTGGGATATGGGGACATTACAAGTGAGTAGGCCCTATGAACCTTGAAAAACAAAAACCTTGTTGATGGATTGAATAATTGTGCTCTTGAATTTGATTTTTGTGAGCATTTCATTTATGGAAAACATAATCATGTTCGATTTTATTCTGGTTTCACAAATATTTATGGTTGTTGGAATTGATTCATTGTGATGTATAGTTAAATTTCCTTTGATTCGAAAGGCTTTGTATTATATGTCATTCATTAATGATTTTTCTAGAAGGACATGGGTATTTTTCTTAGAACTAAATTTGAGGATTTTAGTCAATTTAAGGAGTTTAAATCCTTGGAAAATCAAACTAGTAGGAAAATTAAGTTGTTGAGGACTAATAATGGTGGTGAGTTTTGTTCTGCAAAGTTTGATAACTTTTCAAAGGAGAATGACATTGAAAGACATCAAACAACTCCATACACCCTTTAGCATAATGGATTCATGGCAAAATACATGAGTAGAACATTGATAGAGAGAGCTACGAGTATGCTTAATGGAGCCAAATTAATGAAGATATTCTTAGAAGAAGTTGTACACACTGCAAACACACTCAACACACCTATAGACAATATCTACATAGTGAAACTACACTTGAGATTAAGCATAGTATTTTTTGAGGTACAACACATTTCTAGGCTGCGCTAGGGGAATTCCATCAAAATCTACTAACCCGTAGGCCCTTTTTGCAAGGATTCGCTTGACAATGTATGGACCTAATCACATGGGTTGAAACTTTCTTGAACCTAATTTATCAAACTCTTGGTCATATAAAATAACAAGGTCTCCCTCCGAGAAGAGACGAGGCTTGACACTTTTGTCATACTGCGCCTTGATGCATCTTTTATGACCTTCATTAGCTATAGCAGCATTGCGTCGGGTTTCATCTAAATGAGCGAGATGTAAAAGACGCTCCTCTTCTACGTAAGTGGCAAGAAGAATTTCAATAGTTAGTTTCAATGATGGAATTTCGCATTCAATTGGGAGGATAGCTTCCATACCATATACCCACTGAAAGGGTCTAAACCTAGTAGTAGTCCTAATTGAGGTTCGATATGCCCACAAAGTAGTGTAAAGGAGAAAATGCCAATCTGATTTGTGGACCCCTACCATGCATTGAAGCAGCATCTTAAGAACTTTGTTGATGGCCTCAAACTGTCCATTAGCCTGAGGATAGTAGGGAGTGGAACTTTCATGGGAAAGTCCTACTTTAGCAGTAAGTTCAGTCATCATATGATTCCAGAAATGCTTTCTGTGATCCGTAACTATTGCTTGTGGAACACCAAAACGTGCAATGACATGGTTGAAAAATAAGTATGCAGACGTTTCGCCAATGTTGTTAAATGTAGGCATCACCTCGACCTATTTAGTAAAGTAATCAACTGCAACACTAATATAACCATGCCCCCCGACTGAGTGAGGGTTACATGTCATAAAGTTGATACCACATTTCACAAAAGGACCAACAACAATAACGGGATGCAACAGAGCGGGCGGAGCACAGGATTTATGATCATATCTCTGGCATGCATGACACTTCTAAACAGAGAGGGTGCAGTCGCCAAATATGGTAGGCAAGAAGTAACTAACACGAAAAAATTTCTGGACGGTAGCATGATAACCAGATAAATGTCCACCACATGCCCCTGAGTGGCATTCATTAAGGACTTTCTCGGCATCCTCAAGTGTGAGGCACCTTCGTAAGATCGTATCAATACCACAACAGTAAAGGGTGTCACCAATGATGATGTAATTTCGGGTTGGAAACAAATATGTCATTTCTCAAAGTGAGAGGTATTAGACTAGAAAGTCTGAGTTAGGAGATAAATCAGGAAATCTCCATACCATGGGTCAGATGACGAGATCAAAAACAATGACTTAGTGGGGATTGAATCTTCAAATGTAGATTCTGAATTAGGGGAAGGAAGATCACACATTAGTTCTGCGAAAACCAGGGATTTCTTTCACTTGGATTTGATGAACTGCAAGTCAAATTATGTGGAATGACAATCCATTTCGAGTACTTGCTCTCCAACAATTGACATGACAAAATGTATAGCATAGGGATGCATTCCGAAAGGACCATAGTTTTTCAAAGCAAGATGTAATGGTGAAACCTTTGGATGGGTTGAACTGTTGCCAAAGCCAACTTTTCTACGTTGGAATATCGGATCTCGATATCGTTAAGATTCTGACCCAGATAATAAATGGGATGTTCAGTCCCTAAATCATCTTCTTGGACCAATATCATTGCTATAGTAAAAATGGCAGCAACAAGATACAATAAGTAGTCGCGCTAATAATCAGGGGGATACATAAGAGATGCCCGAATAAGTACATCTTTTAGGGCATCAAACGTCTTCTGAGCCACATCATCCCAATGGAAGGGAACCCCTTCTTTCAGCAAGTGAGTGAATTCTTTGATCAACTCAGTGTAATTAGGGACAAATCTTCACAGGAAGTTAACTTTCCTTAGATTCGTTGAAGTTGAATGAGTGAAGAAGGTGCAGGCAAGTCAATGATCACTTGTACTTTCAATGGATCAATATGAATTCTTTGTTTTGATATGACAAACCCATAAGTCAACCAAAACTGACACAAAACACACATTTGTGTGGGTTAAGTCTGTAGGTTTTAACCCCGTATAGAAATTACCTGCATATGAATTCTAAAATAGAAAATAAACAATGGTGAGAGCATAACACATCAAACAAATATACACAAATATTTTCCCCTAGATCCCAAAACCGGGACTACCAGATTGATTTTTCATTATTTTCCTTTCAATGTTACAATACATATATATACATGCCAAAGCATTCATAAACCCCAATCCATTAACCCTGGATTAGAACATAACTATAGTTCCCTTGATAGGATCTACAAAATACCATGGACTAAAAACCATCGCACCCAAAACCATGTGTGAAATCCATGCACAAAACCATATGTAGGTCCACCCACCTAGTATAGGGTCCAAAAAACTTTTATCGGGGCACTACCACATACCTCATAGAGGGGGGCTACCGCCCCCACTGTGCCCGGTGCAACGAAGGGGAGTCTTTGCCCCCCTCTAACCCCCCAGCTTAACTATTGGGGCTAGTCGTGGAAAGAATATAACACAATCCAACAAAGTCAAATATTATAATGTCTACAACAAAGGAAAATAGCCCGAAGATGCATCAAGTGATCAACCCAATGTTTGGAGTGATTAGGGAGGTCATCCAAATATGGTTGAATGATCTATTTGATAACATGAAAAATGTAATCCATGGCACGTTGAAACATGGCCTCAACATTCTTTAAACCGAACGGGACTTTCCTATAGGAAAAAGTTCCCCAAGGACATATAAAAGCATTTTTAGGTTGGTCCGTAAGGAGAATGTTGATTTGATTATAGCCCGAAAATCCATCCATAAACGAATAAATGTCACAGCGAGCGCAGTCATCAACAATCTGCCAATAAATGGGGTCGGATAATTGTCCTTTGGAAATGCACAATTTACATTCTGATAATCGACACACACTCGAATGGTGCCCTGTTCCTTCATGATGGGAACTACATTCGACACCCAATCAGTTAAAGGAACAGGGTATATGAAACTAGCTCGAAAAAATTTTTCAACTTTAGCCTTAATGCCAGTAACCTTCTTGGGATGGACTAGACGGAGGTGCCGCGGGACTAGTTTGGCATCAGGATACGTCTTAATTTCATGTACAACTATATTTGGGTTCATACCTGGCATCTCCTCGTAGGTCCAAAAAAAGACATCTCAAAACTCATGAAAAAGGGCTCGATAAGTCTCGATCTCGGATGGAGAGAAAGATGCTCCAATGTGTATGTTTTCGACAACACTTGGCTTAATAGAAATGTCAAGAGGTATTGTCTCTTCAATATTTGAAATGTTATTTTCTGAATCGACCTCATGAATAGACACAAAATTCGTAAAGAGTTCGACGGAATTGGGCAAGTATACAACACTGAGACTATCCTTAACGGAATCAAGTAAGGAGGAACGATGGTGATGTTCATCCGACGGTGCATCGTCTGACATCATGATCTCCATGATGCTTTCATTGGTAGGGAAGACATGCAAGAAAGGATCAAAAGATGTACCATAATCCAATGATATTTCTACCCAATTAATCGAATCAAAGGAAGAAATCTCACAAGCCGAATAAATGGCTTCGTAATCTAGCTCAATAGGGCTTAGCAACATTCAGTCGCTAAAAATTTGGATGTCAGTTTCATATGGTACAATCCATGGATCAACCAAGATAGTAGAAGATGATATCATGTTGACATAGGCTACCGAAGATGATTTATTAGGAAGGAGAGGAAGAGGGAGCGAAAAGGTTCCCATAAGTGAAGAATCCTTCAACAATCCAACTTCGACATGTTGATATGACTGTAGAGTTTCCCCTACAAGAGGGACACTTCCAGTAACATGTGAATTGGAGGCGAAAAAGGTGAGTTGGTCTATGGCTACAATCCTGCCTTTATGAGGAAAGGCGATCATACAAAAGTAATTTGAAACAATAACAACCATGTAATAAACCCATGTACATCCCAATAGAAGATTGTAATCGAGAGGTTCGTCAATAACTTTGACTTCTATGGACATAGTTTTTCCCCCCAATTCAACTTGCAGGGAGTTCAAAATCCCACAAGGTTTGTATGTTCTCCTATCAAAGGCTTTCAATGTGGTAGGTGACTGACTCAATTGAGGAGAACCAATCGCCTTCCAACAAGACATGGACATAATGCAAGTCGAGGCTCCCTCATCCATGATAGAACGATGAATATTCTTACCACAGACGACGACCTAGATTATAAAAGCTAATTGAGTTGGAAGTCGAGGGGTATAGTTTTCAAGAGAGAAAACAACGAGTTTGGAATCCGATGGATCAACACATCTGATGGTCGAAAGTAAAGCCTCCTTTTGGGCAAGGTTGTTTTACAACACCTCAAGAGTCAACATGGTTGATGAAGACTGAGCCAAGTCTTCAACTACGTTATAATTTTGAGCGACTCTTGCAGGATGGTTGAAAACAGACTTATGAATAACACCCTTCAGAGGTTTAATAGTCAATTCTGCAGGAATCGACGACAGAGTGGGATCTAATGAGGACGGCGCCAAATTAGCAAGTTGATTAGTAGCCTAACCATACATTACCATAAGCCTTGTTTCGAGTACTACCAAAACATTAGATCTCGGCTTTGAGGAGGAAAGCATCAAAACCGTGTTAGAGGAAGATGGGTCCCGTGAAACCATATGAGTCTCTTGATTAGGAAACAAGTCAATCAACACTGCGGGATAAGTGGAGAACTTAAGAAATTGATTCACTTCAGCGTGGTGAGGACAATCATGTGTAAAGTGTTCCTTGTTGCAAATCAAGCAAGGATATTAAGGCTTTCGTTTCTCATCAGAAGACTAATTTGTTTATTTATCCTGCGGAGAGGGATCTTTCTTTTTCTTACCTTTTCCTATCTTCTTGCTTCCATTTTACTATTGAGACTTTCCTTTATCAGATGAAATGACATTTATCTCGGAAGCAAAAGCCACAAGAGGATGGGATTAAGGGTTTTGAGCAGATGCGGGTGGAGCAATACCAGATGGTTTACTCGCCATCTGCGAGCTGGTAGAACCAATAATGCCATCAACAACATGATATTCTTTACCAAGTGGAGGAGGAACAATATTTGAAGGTCTCAGAGCATTTGGTATCTTATCATAGAGCATGTCGAATTGGGTATAAACTAGATCCAAATATTTCGCATGAACAAGTACTTTCTCTTCAATCGTGACTCCACCTTTGGCTACATCTTCCATTATGGGTGCCAACAGAGATTTAGTAAACCATTCCGCAAAAAATTGATTGAGAACATAAGTTTTGACCAACTGGCGATGACGCCTCCACTCATGAATGTGATTGGAATTAGATTGTTTGAAGTTGGTTAACAGTTTTGTTCCAGTTCTGTATCTGATGGACAACTAGAAGTGCGTGAGGAAGGTTGTGGCTAAGGAGATGAAATCATGGAATGAAGCTCTAAGTAACTCAATATACCATTTAGCAGCAGTACCCATAAGCGTTCATCGTAAAAAATGAAGTCAAATAGAATCATCGTTAATGGAGTTTGATGAACACCATAGATGATATGTCATGACATGCGTCGACACGTCTTCTCCTATATTCCCATTGAATTTATGGATATTGGAACGCTATTGGGTAGGAATAATCGACCACCGAGGCGAATGAGTGATGGGGTCGTTAGTGAGCTGAGTCAAATCTGGCAACTTGAGAGTGACCACAAAGGGAAACTATCGATTGAAGTTTGGCAGGGGATGACCTGGATATGAAAGAATAGCCTGGGCAATAGGCATTTGCATTCCTGAATAAGGAGGGTTCTGGTAGTAAGGGACCTGGGTACCAGAATAAGGAAGATTATGATAATTAGAATACAAATGACCTTGTTGAACAGCCCCAGGGTAACCATGAATTTGTTGGCCTTGAAAAGGCACTTGAGGAATACTCTGAGAAGGTTTATACTATTGTTTAATGGGAGTTTGCATTGTCCCATAATAAATAGGGTTTGATTGAGGTTTTTTCATGCCATACGTAGTTTGTCCTACTGAAATTTGAGGAATACCTTGTGTAAGTGATTGAGATTGAAAAGGAACTTGTAAAGGATAAGTAAGTGGGACCTAAGAGGTACTAGATATTGAAGGAATTAGTTGAGATGCAACTGCAGCCTGTACAGATTGAGATATATGAACTTGAGAGGAAGATGGCACAAGTTGGGAAAAAAACATTAAACCCAACATCGAACCAACTTGAATGGGAAAATTAGGCTTCAAACACTAGTTGCCATTCCAAGATAAGGAGGACTATAATAAGGTTAGTTAAAAATTTGAGGGATACCAGCAACAGGTTGTCCCCCTGCCAAAGGGGGAGGGGATGATGGAGGCAATCGCCCCCCATGTGGAGGGTACCCAACATAAGGATAGTTAGGTTGTTGAAGAGGACCTTTCCTACTAACATAAGGGCCAACCTGTTGTTCAATTGTCGATGTAGGAGGAGGAGAAGGAGCAAGTTGAGAAACACTCATAAGAGCAACGCCAGATGGAATTGTCGAAGTGGAAGACATGGGGGATGTCCATAAACTGGAAGATGCACTAGAGAAGGTACCAGATAATGACTGATAACCTGGCAAGACGAACCAGCCACCATACATATGTGCCTCTAGTGATGTCGAAAACATAGATGTGGAAGCAACATTTGGTGTTTCAACCATAGTGATAGATATAGGCCTGCAATCCATATCAGTTCCAGTCATGGTCAATAGTCCCGATGTAGATTGTCGTGTCAAATTTGCGGGTGAGTCAAAAGAACCAGGAAAAAAATTTTGTACAGGAGGTGGAGGATAAATAAGAGGATGGGTTGGATAAAGGAAAAGTCCCTCCAAATGAGTAGGAGTAGAAGGATGAGGCTCTTCTTGTGGGATCTCCTTGATACTCACAAGTCCAAGTGGAAGCAGTTCACCATCGAGGCTGAGATATATGGTAGGCAGATCTATCTGAGACAAAGGAATAGAATATGGAATACCATAAGTAATAGGTGAAGATGACTGAGGCTCCTCAGGTTCGATGACCTCAGGAAATAAATTTTTTGACTCAAGGAGGTCAGGTTCTATAACCTCCACAACAAAGTTTCAGGTAATTAAGTATCGATTGTGTTAGTTTCACTGACAAAAGTAGATGTAACCTCGGGTTCGGTACTCAAGGGGACAGATGATTTTGGTTGATCAGATTTAGGAGGAGGACCAGAAGTAGTTCCCGAGTTTCCTGATTCGGTAGTTTGCATTCTTTTATGCTTCCGACGACAGCCAGGAGCAACCTCTGGTGGAAGAGGAGGCTTATTTTTCATTCTATGCGAATGACGAAGTGGGGTACCTTGTTGCTCCATGTTGGATAGTAATTTTTATTAACACAGAAAGAAATAAATCAAAAAGTGTGTAATCTAGGCATAAAGGATTACTAAGCAACCGTGAACTGCAATATACACCTTGGTGAACCAAGGACTTAACGTATGACAGCTAATCTCCCCAATGTTGTGTTTGGTGTATCACGGTATACAAGGTAGTAGACTTGGTTACCTATGGATGGATAACAACCTAGTGGGGACTCCAAAAATATACTCGACGGTACGTGGGAGTGCACTATGTAGTAATGTTGTCTAATGCATAATCGTTTGATGATAGCATTCCCATATACTTTACGTGCGTGGAGTGCCACCAATATACCCAAAGGCACGTGGAGAACAATCATATACACTCACATACGTGGAATGGGATTTCACCCCCGGGATGCAACACTAGCTAACAACGACAACTCCTACGTTTAACGACGTTGGAACATGTCTCTAGCCTAGACCTCTATGTATTTGCGTTAATGTTACAAATGCTCCTTAGGTTGATTCAATAAATTTTAAGTTGATCTTGAATTAAGTTTCAGTTTTATGGCTCACCACGAATTCACCTGAATTCCCTAAAATGCAAATCTAGCATGAGGAAATGGAATCTTTCTCTTCAATGAAAATCTAGCTAAGGAAGGGAAGAGACAAACAATATGCAACATAGAAAATGCAACAAACAAGATGCACAATGCAATTCCCTTTTCATGCAATTGTTCCTAAATCAATGTAGATGCAAAAACCCTAAATGCCAATGCAAGATTTTTTCTTTTCACCACACTTAATTTTCGAAAATGAGGAAAACTAAGATGTAAAGTCTAATCATTGATTCAAATGCACTTTTCAAAATGAGGACTAGAACAACAATTCATCCAAGCGATCAATGATCAAATGAAACAATTTTGCAAGCGACCTAATGATAAGAACAAAGAAAAATAAAAACCAATTCTTACCAAAGACAATCACACACAAATGCAAACCAAATGGAGGCTTCAGAGAGACCACAAGACACTCAAGACTCAGGGAAGGTCATTTGGAAGTAGGCTAATCAAAGAAACACTAAGAAAACAAGGCAAATTTTGTGAAAAAATAGGGATCAACGCAGGTGTAGAAGAGGCACCAGTGCTCTGCAACACAGGCACAAAGAGGGCCCAAGTGGGGTGTAACACTCTATCAATAGACCAGAGGGTGCGTTGGTCTAGGGGAATAGGATTCTGACACAAAAATTGCAAATAAGACTCAATGAAGTCACTTCCTAGGTCTGTTCTTGGCTTATTAAAGCAACAAAGGTCTATGAAAGAGGTAAAACAAACACAATGGACAAAGAAAACACCAAGGGAACACACTGTTCCCCAATATGGTCGCTACTTTGTTATGCAGGATTTATGACTGCGAACAAAAATATCTCCCCTACATCTGGGCGACTAACCTAGAACAACAGAAAGACAATGGACCCAATGTTTTCCTTAAAGTAGATGAAGGGATGAAACCTACTTGGAATTTGTAGTATGTTTTTCTCCTTCTTTAGATTGACTACTCCAATCCTAGCCCCAACTGCCAAAATTAGAACCTGCACAACTAGACAACACAAGCGAAGAAACTACGAGATCTATGTAACATCATCTGTCTACTTTATTCAAGAGATCAACATGGTATTGAAATACATGAAATAACGACATCACATTGTAGAAAATCTTGTAGATTCACAAGCTAATGCAATTTGCTAAAGCAATAGACAAGAATCTACTTCTACTCTTTACAGCGGAAACCCATAAACATCGAGCAAACAATAATCAATAGAGGAAGAAAATCAAAGGCACATAACACAATAAATATATGGGGAAAGCCACAACTCAAAACCCCATTATCTGTTTTGTATTAATCCGTAAAATCAAGATGATAATACAATGCTTGTTCTCACAAGAAAAATCCCAACACTCACTAAAATCAATCTCCAACTCACAAACAAACTCTTGGCCAACACTTAGCCAATTCTCCAGCTCTCCAAGTCCTTATTTCCTTGCACCCTTGGTCAAAGAATTTGGATGAATACAATATGCTTTGCTCAACCTTGAGCTTAACCTACACAAGTATTTCCTATCCTCTGCTTGATGACTTCCTTTGGCCAATACTTAGCCAAATTTCCAAGCCTCCAAGCTTCTAATTCTTTGCACAATTCCTGAGAAAATTAACCTGTATTTAAAGGGAAATTCCTCATCCATAACTGCGCAATCCAAAACTAGGTCTTTCTCTGATTGCATGCACCATCTATACAACTCAGAAAATTATACAACAAATAGTACATTGTCCCTGCACTCTAGTCTCAACTAGGTCTTTCTCAGAATTGACATGCATGAGTTTCTGATGACGGAATCTTCAGTTAATTGGAGTAGAACTAGTTGAGTGCAGTAATGCATCAACTGACTGTTAACTCACTGTTAGTTCTTCAAACAATTTGGAACTAATTTAACAGGACTTAACTCAATAAACTGAGTTAACTAATTACAACTCATACTTAACTCATCCTAGACCCCTATAGGGAGAACATATACATGACTTCAGAAAGACTTCGGACTCGAAATTCCTAAGTTAATTAATTCAACTCACTCTAGTTAACTATTACAAGTTGCTATGAGAATACAATTCGATTTTAACTCTCAATTTAATTCAAGGACAAATTAAACTAGAATTTCTGGATTCTATTTGTATCATTTCTTGTTGCTATTTTCAACACTGCCTCTCAACAAGAAAGGAATTCAACTCGATACTAATCCTGAACCTTTAGAATGCTCTGCATGCAACGCTTCTATTTAGTGTTGTTGCTCCAGAAACTCCAGAAACAAAAAACATCCAACCTGAATCAGAAAGATGTCTCTGTCATCAAAGTCTTTGACTATTATTGCCTCTGTCGAGTGAAAACTCTACGCTTTTGTTGACTCTGTCTTTATGCACTGTTGTCAACCCTCTTTACACTTCTTTAGTATCTAACTGCTCTAGCCTTTGTCACTTTGATCTCTGACTACATCAATCCCATTGATTCCTCCCGCTACTATGTACTTTGGTCTCCCATAGCAAGGTACAATCCATGAGATAAAACCACTCAATGGACCCTGCCCAATTTCAGCCCTCTTGGGACTATCATTTCAAATCGCCCCACCTCACACCTTGAGGTATGGCTGCATGTGTTCCCTCTACCCACTTGGCTCAAAATTTCCCCCTACTAGAGGTCTTTGCATGACTGGATGCCTCCACTCGGTCTCCTCTCAGCTTATCCAATTGTGGCTGCCCCATAATTATCTGAGACTACTTCTAAGACTACTTCTAAGACTACTTCTTCTAGGGCTGCATGTTGAGAGGTAATTTAGTCTCCCTTTCAACCACCAAGTCTCTAACCTTTGCCTTTCTCCTCAAGGCTCTGCATGCATCTTGTACCTCAAGTGCATACAGGTTCTTGGCTAGCACACCAATCTATTTCATCTGTCCCGCCGTCATGAAATTTTCTGGAAAAATAACTAATTTTAAATCAACGATATCTCCCTCATTCGAACATCGATTCCACTGATTGTTTTTTTGAATTTGGGTATTTTTCGCAAATAATCCAAATCTTTTATTTGTTTCTGAAAATTTTTCATAAAAAAATTCATATCTACCCTGCAAAATCGTGGCCCAAAACTCAAAACTTTGAAATCTCCTATAGTATATTGTTCTCGGCTTCGATACCATGTAGAAAATCCTATGGATTCACAAGATAATGCAATTTTCTAAAGCAAGAGACAAGAATATGCTTCTACTCTTTACAACAGAAACCTATAAACATCGAGCAAACAATAATCAATAGAGGAAGAGAATCAAAGGCACATAACACAATAAATATCCGGGGCAAGCCACAGCTCAAAACCCCACTATTTATTTTTTATTAATTTGCAAAATCAAGATGATAATACAATGCTTGTTCTCACAAGAACAATGCCATCACTCAGTAAAATCAATCCCCAACTCACAAGCAAACTCTTGGCCAACACTTAGCCAATTCTTCAACTCTCCAAGTCCCTATTTCCTTGTGTCATTGGTCAAAGAATTTGGATGAATACAATATGCTTTGCTCAACCTTGAGATTAACCTGCACAAGTATTTCCTATCCTTCGCCTGATCCTTTGGCCAATACTTAGCCAAATTTACAAGCCTCCAAGCTTCTAAGTCTTTGCACAATTCCTGAGAGAATTAGCCCATATTTAAAGGGAGATTCCTCATCCATAACTGCGTAATCCAAAATTAGTTCCTTCTCTGATTGCATGCACCATCTGTACAACTCAGAAAATTATACAACAAATAGTACACTGTCCCTGCACTTTAGTCTCAACTGAGTCTTTCTCAGAATCAACATGCATGAGTTTCTGATGAGGGAATTTTCAGTTAACTGGAGTAGTACTAGTTGAGTGCACTAATGCATCAACTGACTGTTAACTCACTATTAGTTCCTCAAACAATTTAGAACTAATTTAAATGGACTTAACTCAGTAAATTGAGTTAACTAATTACAACTCATACTTAACTCATCCTAGACCCCTATAACATAGGGAGATTATATACATGACTTCAGAAAGACTTCCAACATGAAATTCCCAAGTTAGCTAAGTCAACTCACTCTAGTTAACTATTACAAATTGCTATAAGAATAAAATTTGATTTTAATTCTCAGTTTAATTCAAGGACAAATTAAACTGGAATTTCTGGATTCTATTTTTTTCATTTCTTGTTGCTATTTTCAACACACATATAGGAAAACAAAGAACTCTTTGTATTGATATAAATGGAGTGAGTTACAACCATAAATAGGTGTTGATCTTGTAGAAGAACTCCAAGTTGTTGACTTGTCCTTCCTTTGTCACAAAGTGCACCTCCAAACACCCTAAATGCATGAAAAGATCACTCTCCAAAATCCAACCTCTTGCATATGGAAGGCTATAAATATATAGAGGATTGAAGTAAGTTGGGAGTTCTTATCCAATTACCAATCTAAGGTTTTAGATCCACCTTTAATGGGAGGACAAGATCAAAGGATAAGGGATGGAAACTCCAAGGTAGGATAGGATAGGATTCAAACGTTTCATTTGAAGTAAATGGTTACAACAGATCCTGGAAGCTTTTGGAAATGGAGGCTTCAGGATTCTCTCTATTTTTCCTGAATTTCTAGAACCAACGCAGGTGCAAAGGGGAGCAACCTGTAGGTGATCAACGCAAGTCACAATGGAGCAACCAGTAGGTGATCAGCGTAGGTCACAATGGAGCAACCAGTAGGTGAACGCAGTTGAGCAAGAGGTCAGGGAGCGTTGGTCCCAAAACTAGCTCAGATGATGCAGTTTAGGGGAGAAACTCTAGGGAATGAGAGATTCATGCATAGGTATTTGTGCAATGATGATGTAAAGGGGGAATAAGATGCTGATTAATCCTATTAGGAGGCCTATTGATCGGATGTGACAAAATCGCCTATAACATTACCCATGAAATATGTTGCCTTGTTCCCCGATCTTCTTGAATGATGGACTATGACATAATCCAACTACAATATTAGCTCCTTGATACTATCAATTAACCTTTTGAGTTTCCAAATTTTCGCTAATTTGCAGGATGACGACCTATAGATTAATTTATGTATAATGTTAACTGCTAAATTTGAATCTCTGTCAACATGAAGTCTTTGATAATCTTCTATGATGGTGATTTAAAGGCCCTTCTCCAAAGCCTAGAACTACGCCAAATTCTTACTTGTAGTCCACAACTCCGAGAGAAGATTATTAAGGTATTTTTATTCCAATCCCTGAAAACATCTCTAAATCACGAAATTCCTAGATTTCCTTTTGAGGCCTGGGCAAAATTTAATTTAATGAAACCTATTGAGTGGGGGAGGGCAGGGGTGTAAATTGGATGGGGGTGGAGCTACATACCTCTGATGATCTAGATTTACCAATAGGGGACATAACCTGGGCTAGATACAATTTCCTCATAATTTCTTTCTCCTGACTATCAATTTTCCAATCTTCCAGTGACCAAACTTCAACCAAGATTGTCTCCTTAATATTCTGCTTAATCATCCACCAAAGTTTCTCTAATATTCTACTCCTATTTCTGAATATCTTCCCATTTCTTTCTTTCCACAAAGCCCATACAATGAACCCACCCACTGGTATCCATGCTCTGTTAATTATAGGATTCTTGATGATCCAGATTTAAGCAGGAACGCAACAAATTACAGAGATAACCATATACACAAAGATGCAGCGGAAATAATACTTCATTTCATTAATGGAAAATACTGACATATGCTTACAAACAGAAATGGCAATAAACTAGCTAGGGCGATGGTAGCTTATCTCTGAGAAGAGATGTGATGGCTACATGCCTCTGAACTGTTCTGAACTGTATTACAATGAGGCTCGAAGGCCTATTTATTGTTGAGAAACAATGGAAAACCCTTCACATACCGAAACCTAACCCTAGAAGATGAAACGCCAAATTGTGGGCCCCGTTTGGGTAAATTGGTACATCAATTTCCCGGGGTCGTAACTTTGGCATACGATCTTCGTTTGACGCGTACGATAGCTCGTTAGAAAGATCTATCCGAGTACTACCACTTTGGTTGGGAGGCAACATAGGGCTCGGTCGCCCCAGAATTCCAAAGAAACGTCGTTTAGGGCCTCAAAATGGCTCCGGAAGTTCGGGACCCGAAAAACTGCTAAAAATAGTAAACTGTGCTACAATTAAGGAAACTGAAAATGCTGAGAAAGACAATGGTGGGGGTCCAGGTGGACCTGGCAGGTGGCCACCAATATCCACCTGGATCACTTGAACAAGTTATGGTTCCATCGTTCAAGTGTTGCCACTAAGTCTTCAGGGTTTCAATTACTGTGACCAAAGACTATAGGGATAAAAGACCAGATTTCTTCATCATATGAGCATGGTTTTAATAAATTATTTGTATTCTCCTCGTGGTTACCACATAAATAGTAATAGGACAGGCATTGGTAATCTTTCTTCTTGATATGATCCCACGTTAACAATTTTTTCCTCCCCACCAGCCACAGAAAGTGAGCTACTTTAGGCCATAAGTTGCTTATACATATCTTACGCCATAACACATCTCTCAACATAGTTTTATTACCTGTCAGAGTAAGCCTCTTTCAACGTAAACATTCCTTTTGTCTAATAACCCCACCTTAGCTTATTTAGATCCTTAGTGATCCATATTTTCCTCTTCTACAATTCTTCCTTTAGGCTGTCCCACGGGTACTCCATTTGGTTCTCTGGCCAATCTTCTTTTGACTTCCAAACTCTCTAATAGGCGGCATTTTGATCTTCTTTCCAATAGTCTGCCACCTTACAGTCCCCATACCAAGTGGTAAAAAAATTTAGTTCCCTAAATTCTTCCTTGTCCTTTAGCCTAGGGAGTTGCTACCATGCATCATCACATAAATGTATTTTATCTCCTCTTCTAATTTACCAAAATACATGTTCTTGCAACAATCCATGATTTGCCTACACGAAGTTCCAGATGGAAAAGCCTTGAATAACTAAGGTATCCTTTAGTTTGTCCATTTTTGTGGGTGTTGGACTATACTTTCTACTCCATATTTTTTTCCATAATTCCTCTCCCCCCTGTAACCATTTCCACCATTGTTTTTCCCCTAGGGCTTTGTTTAGCAACTCATGATCTCACAAACCCAAACCTCCGACCAATTTCGACATACACAATTTCTCCCATGCTATTAGCGTCCATTTCTAGCATGATTCACCCCTCTCCATAGGAAGTCTCTAAACCTTGAATTTAGCTCTTTGCAGATGAATTTGGGAGCCGATAGTGACCGCCATTTGATATACAGGTATAGCTTGGAGGACAAGAGTGAAGTCAATTATTTGATTCCACTCATTTCCATCAAATTTCCAAAATATTCCAAAACACTGAGGTGTAAATACATAAACCATTTCCTTTGTAATTCTTACATATATAAACTTCATATTCTTGTGTTATTGTGTAACTCAAGCCCTTATGTAACTCAAGCTTTAGCACAATCCAACTAAAGTTTCCAAAGAACTCCCTTTCAAGAAAATAAGAGAGGAGCAAGCAGATACCCAAAATATAGTGTTGTGGTAAATTTAGCTTGGGCATATTTTCACCCAAACTATTAAACTTATGTTGACTGTAGATTTTGGAAATATTTCCAAAATTTGATGGTAAAAAAAAGTCAATTAATTGACTCTCCTAACCATCTATTTGATTCCCAAAATCTGCAAGCAACCTAAGAATGCCCCACCTAAACAGTGTGCCAATGGATATCAATGAGTTTTTCATCGTCTTTTCTTGAACTTGTCCAACGCGTTGAAAGCATAGTTGAATACCTGCTATCAAAAAAAATTACGGTAATATTTATGATAATTATAAATTTTAAAATATTATAAAAAATTAACAATCATAAACTCATATCATCCAATATCTGGAATATTCCAAATTCTACAATTAAATTACATTCAAGTGGAAGAAATAACATGACATGGAAAAAAATACAAAGATGCAACAAGCCGTTGTACTTCGAGGATGGATGTGAAAGCAATGTAGTTGAAGAATAGTGTGAACTACAGAATACACCACAATGGGAACTGTTGTAAGCATTCTGAGTGCTGGTAGAAACAACTATATCTTGAGAGCAAAGGCTTCCCAAAACCTGCCCTTAGTGAGGATGGATGTGAAAGCAACATTATTGAAGAACCAGCACGAACTGAGAATACACTACTAAGAAAACTGTTTTAAGCATTCCAAGTACGATAGCATTGGTAGAACACTTGAGCTTGTGTACATTGCAGAGTCATGTAGAATACACCACTAAGAAAATTGTGGTAAGCATTCCAAGTATGAGAGTGTTTGTAGAATATTTAAGTGGAGGTAGATTGTAGAGTTTTGAAATCTAATGAATATGAACAAAGTCAAACAGTTGATTTTGGGTATGTATTTGTTTTGTCTAACGAGATGAGACGAGGTGATGATTTTGTCCTGAAGGCAAATTTTTTGTTGGAATCTGGCAAAAAAAATTTCAAGAAATTTGACCATGGGTGTTTGAATATTTGAATTTTTTTTTTAATAGTGGAAATAGATTCAGCACCATCAAAAACCCTTGGGACACCCAAAATTCTGAATCTTGACAGTTGTAACCCAGATTGCCAAAAATTTCGGTCGGATTTCATAAAAATCATGCCAGATTTACCATTATTTTCAGGCGAAAACATCCCCCTTAGACTACGAGATTCCTAAATCTCCAATTCTAGGAATCTCCAATTCACATAAGTAGAAACAACTTTCACAAAACTGCATTCATAATCCTTTAGTTCAGCTGAAAAGTCCACTGTAACACAAGTATATGTAGTGCATCTTAGGTATACAATGCAACAACTTAATTGTTTCATACTTTGAAACCCAAGCACTAATCCATGTATGAGTGAAGCCAAGCAGTAATACCACTTGAATATGCAAAAACAATATTAAAGCAAATTTTGATAGTATCTCATAGTAGCAATAAGACCACTGGGAAGTTGGGAACCAAAAAACACAGTACTACTAGAGTACACCAAGCCATGATCTTTGCCATCCGTTCACCGTGGTGCCAATTGTCTCGAGCATCTCGTTGGTCCTCCGGAAGTAAAACCCCTGCCAAGCTGATCATTTTCACTCTAGCCCCCTATCAGCAGGATACAATTTCCGGACAAAGTTGCCACATGCGATGCACCACAAGCAACGGCATGGATAGGTCATCTTTGGTTTTATAAAATATACAGACAAGCCTAAATTGTAATTGATTTTAAAGAACATGGCCCAAGCTCAGCAGGATAGTACATTTCTGTACAAGAAGACTTCTTGTACTCTGGCTAGTTGACTAGATGTTTCCCTGTGATCCAATTTCTAAGGTCTGTCATCGAAACCCTCTTTATAATCTATATGTTTTTTATGACTGTGAAGGTAATGGCAACCTATTTTTCGTAGTTCGACTCCAAATATAATCTTTCACCGAACAAAGGTTCAGTGAAGACTCCTTGCCATAGAACTTGCATACTAGTGGTCCGTGGAACGCAACTCATATAAGTAGTTGACAGTGATCAATAATAATTATTTTCTTCCTCAGGGGTTCTCCTCACCCTACAAGAATCCTTGCTATTTTGATGCTTACTGCAACTCGCATTGTGATGAAATTGAACCCAAAGTGGCAATTTACTCAAATGTGGGTGGAATAGGAAAATTTCTTCTACCATCATGCCCAACCTCTCTACCAACTATTTGTTGTTTGTCACTTTGTCACTAGCAATGCTAGCTTTCTCGGTTGACTTTTGCATATTGGTGAGATTTTATTGATTTTAAATGTGAGTAACATTACTAACTAGCCTAACTAGCCAATTTATATAAGTTAAATTGATGTATAAACATCAAATCAGTAGGTTTAGGAGATCAATGCAAAATATTGGTGAGATTTTATTGATTTTAAATGTGGAGTAACATTACTAACTAGCCCATTTATATAAATTAAATGGATGTATAAATATTAAATCAGTAGGTTTAGGAAATCAATGCAAATAAGAACGACAATTGTAAACAATAATTCAAATCTTAACACGGGCAATCACATCTTCACACACCGTGAATGTAATTCATAATGGACTTTTTTACAATGTCAGCTAAACTTTTCTTTAGAAAATAATTATCATTAATGCTATTTTCCATCCCTAAAAGGTTTACCCCACCACTATTTGGCATCACAGCTAGAAACGGTGTGTGACCAAAAATTCAGAGTGGTACGACAGACCTCTGATGTAACATGAATATATCTTACTTGATGTCATTTAAATAGTTGTTTGAGTTGTCAGAGAATGAATGGAACTGTTAAGTTTATGAAGACATATATATTCTATTTTTCTCTAGATTTGAACTGTTAAGTTTACGAAGGTATATATATTAAGTCTAGAAAGGCGTATATACTCTACCTTCCTCTGGATTTGAATTGCTAAGTCATATATACTCTACTTTTCTCTGGATTTGAACTGCTAAGTCTATGAAAGCATATATACTAAGTCTATGAAGGCATATATACTCTACCTTCCTCTAGATTTGAACTACTAAGCCTATGAAGACATAAATTCTCTACCTTCTCTGAATTTGAACCTGTTACCTTTTAAAAAAACACATACTCTTCACCATTGAACCCAGTCAATTTTTTTATATCACCTAATACCACCTGAAAAACTGTGAGAGAATAAATAAACCATTACTGACCATTTACTCTGCCACAGATGGACTTAAATTTCTAACCAGCCCCATCAAAAGATATGATCAGATGGTCGCTTGCTTCTCTACTTGCACCTTGGATGCAAACCTCTCTCTGTTGCAGAGCAATAATCAATGAAATGTTACTATCAGTTTCTACGGAACACTCTGTCTGTTGACTGGGGAAGACTTGCATACAACGCCAGCTGTCAGATGTGGCTTACCCCACCATTATTTGGCATCGTATGTAGAAACTCATGAGTGTGTAATAAAAAATCTTAGTGGTATGACGGACCTCTGAAGCACCAGGAATATATTCCACTGAACGCCATTTAAAGAGCTGTGAGACAGTGAGTGTACCATTTACTCTATCATTCATGGCTTAAATTCAGTAGCAGTTCAACCATCAGATGTTTTTACTTTTTTCAATTTTTGGTTTCATTGTGAATTTTAGTGGTTTAGAATATATTTTAGAATATGTATAGATGTAATCATCACCCTGAAAAATTTTTGGGATATTCGATTTTTGCAAATTACATCGTTGAAAATTAAAATTCCAAAAAATCCTTAGGCAAAATTAACAGAAAAAACCCAAAAAACCAAAACCATCTCAGACTACAGCTTAAATTTCTAACGAGCCTCATCAAAAGCTGTGAGCAGACAGTTGCTTGCTTCTCTACCTGCATCTTGGATACAAACCTTCCTTTCTTGCAGAGCAGTAATCAATGAAATGTCACTATCAGTTTCTACGGAATACTCTGCCTGCGGATTTGGGAAAGCTAATTGTTAGTATCATACACCTTGACACTCCCAGGAGGTCCATCAGCATATACCCAATAAAGCATAAATGCACACTCTCGCACCATTGTCGTAAGTGAACTCTCGAGTTCCTCGTAGCAGGTTCTCCTTATCTGGGTGGCTCTTCCACTATAGAATAAGGAAATTTTGATCCAGAAACATTGTCTTAAAAACGACCATGGTTATCAAGATAAGGCTTATCCATGTGTTGACCATAGCCTTCTTCTGGATAGGGAGGTCGACATGAAGCAATCCTTGCCATTGGAAGACCGATGAAACACCTGTCATAAGCTTCAAACTTCCAAGATTCAAAATGAGTAGCAATATGAACACATGGGCAGGTGCGCCCACTGCCATTACAGTGAGCAATCAAGGAGACCTCTCCCCTTATAAAACTCACCGATTCTCATTCTGGGAAGCAAGTCCTTCATCCTAAACTACGCTCACCTTCAACTTCTGAAACTCCTCCAAATTTACAAGGATTCTTGCACCATCCCGCTTTCAATCTCTTCATTCAGAAGATGTTAGGACAAGGGTGTCAAACATCTTGCCTTCTTGTAGTGGAGCATGGTATAAATGCTTACAGCAGGGAATAAATGTAAAGCAATGACAGGGAATAAATGCAGATGTAGTTAATTCTGTTGAAGATAATGGAGAATATCCTAGAATAGGTAGAGTTGGTTCACTTAGCCTCAAATAGGAATTAGTTTCTATTTCTTAGGATGGTGTTCTAACTTCCCTAAAACAATGTATTCTATTTAATGTGTAATGTTGATGAACAATGTAGAGTGTTCCGCAGAGCCAGACTCTCCTCGTTCAGACTCTCTTTCGTAGAGCTGACCAGTGGGTTTTATTTTAATACAAACATTGCCATTTTTATCATGGTATCAGAGCGTCAGGCTGAGGAACCTGTACACTGGCTGGTGGGTGGTTCTTTGAACTGAAATCATCGCAGGTTTTGAGTGGATAGCCGCGACGATAGCACTATTACACTTCTCGAAATTTTTATTTTTCGATCGTCGCAGTTTTTCAGTGTACAGCTGCGACGGTCTCAGAAAATTGATGTAAAACTGCGACAATCTCGGATATTGGGCGTATATCTATGACGACATCTCAGAAAATTGATGAATATCTGCGACAGTCTCGGATATTGGGCATATATCTACGACGATCGTGTAAATCAAAGAAACTGCATGAGGGAGCCAAGAACAAGGTTGTAGCTGTCAGAGAAGCTGAGTGGGGAAGCCAAGAACAAGGCTGTAGCTGACAATAGGAGGTTGTCTGGAGGCTGAGAAGAAAGCCACGGTGATTTGCATATGTGTTGTGAGATCAAACAACAGTGATCTATCTCTGTCATAGATCTAGGGTTAATTTAACATCTTTTACTTGTCGAATTTTTTTTTACTAAATCACCAAGATGAATAACAACATATTTGAAGCATGCATGAACAAGCATAACAAGTTCTATGGTTCCAATTATGCAAATTGGAAGTTTAAGATGCAGACTCTTCTAGAAGCGCAGAGTGCTTGGCAAATTGTGAATGGAGATGAGCCGAGGACCGCGGCTGGATCAGCATCGGTCCCAGATTGGGAGAAATGAGAAAGCAGAGCAAGGACAATGTTAAAGATGTCAGTGAAAGATTGCATTATGCCGCACATCAGAGAAGGTAAGTCAGCTAACGAGATCTACAGAATTCTGAAGGAATTGTACGAGATCAGAAATTCAAATCATCTTTTGTTCCTTAAGAGTAAGATCCTGTCCATGAAGATGGAGGAGAATGAAACAATTGCTCCATTTGTAGCAAGGATCAAGGATCTGAAAACCAGATTATCAGACATTGGTCATACAATGGACGATATAGATCTTGTCACCATTACAATGAATGGTGTCACTGATGATTATCAAATGCTCATCACTGGGATCAATGCCAAAGAGAAGATCCCGCACTTTGAAGAGCTGACAGGTATATTGATGCAGGAAGAAGAGAGGAGATAGACTCTGAAGCCCCAGAGTGCCGATCTTGCATTGGTGGCGATGAAGAACTTCTACAAAGGGAAAGGAGGTCCGCAACAGCAAAATGGAACAAGTTCACATAAACGACAAAATCTGACTCAAGGTATGCATCCCAATAAAAACTACTCTAAAACTAAATGTTTTTATTGCAGAAAATTGTGTCACATTGGCAGAGAGCGTAGGAAAAAGAAGTATCATGAAGAATAACAGAAGCCAAAGAGACATGCAGGTCATCTCACGAATGGTGATCAGGTGCAGAATTTAAGATTGTTCATGGCAGATCATGATGAAAATGTTGATGCAGACATCTGGTATGTAGACTCAGGAGCATCAACACACATGACAGGGAATAAGCATTGGCTGGAGGATTTTAAAGAGATCAATGAAGGTGCACAGATTTACCTAGGTAATGACAGAAACCATCAAGTCAAAGGGAGTGGGAAAGTGTCTGTCATTCTACCCGATGATAATATCAAACAAATTTATAATGTAATGTATGTGCCTAGTATAACAAAGAACTTGATTTCTGTATCTATGATTACAGATCAAGGTTTGAAAGTTGAATTTTTTAAATCTACCTGCTACATTAAAGATTTTCTAGATGGAATGAAGACAATTGCTACAAGGATCCGAACAAGAGGACTGTACAAGTTGGATGTGAGACCTGCACTGGTTCGAGCATTGACAGTAGCGAGTCTGACTACAAAAGAGCTATGGCACCAGAGATTTGGCCACATCAATTACAATGATTTGTTGTTACTATAAATGAAAGAAATGGTAAGAGATCTTCCTATGCTAAAGAAAGTACATAATGATTGCGATGCTTGTACTTTAGGAAAAATGCATAGAGAAGAATTCCCTGTTAGAGTAGAAAAGAAACAGAGGGATATACTAGAGTTAGTGCACATAGACCTTTGTGGTCCCATGCATACAAAATCATTAGGAGGTGCAGTGTATTTCCTACTATTTATTGATGATTGTATAAATTTTTCTTGGGTGTATTTCTTAAGTAAGAAGAATCATACATTCGAATACTTTAAGCAGTTTAAAAATATGATTGAAAGACAAATAGGGAAATAGATAAAAATTCTCCATTCTAATCAAGGGGGAGAATACAGGAAAAATGAGTTGATCAGGAATTGTAAAGATCATGGAATTTTGCAGCAATTCACAGTACCCCATACTCCACAGCAAAATGGAGTGACAGAAAGAAAGAACAGAACATTGGTGGAATGTGCTAGAAGTATGCTTAAAGGTAAGAATCTTTCAAATGGTTTTTGGGCTGAAGCAGTGAATACTGCGGTTTATTTAAAAAATAGGAGTCCTACAAGAAGTCTTGAGTTTAAAACTCCTTTTGAAGCTTTATATGGACACAAACCTACAGTAAAACACTTAAGAATATTTGGACATAAAGCATTTGCCTACATACGAAAGGAAGATAGAAAGAAATTAGACTTAAAAGCCATCAGATGTACTTTTATAAGGTATTGTTCCTCACATAAAGCATACAGATTATTTAATCCCTCTACTCACAAGATCTCTGTTAGTAGAGATGTTAAATTCCATGAGCAGGATAGTAAAGAAACTGATGAGCACTATGATGGATGGGACATCTATACTTTGAAGAAGAAGATGCAAAGAACAATCAGGATCAACAACAGACAAAGGCAGAGGATGAGCAACAACATCAACAACAGCAACAACAATAGCAACAGCAGCAACAGCAATAGGAATAAATAAGGTTTGAAACCACCGCCCCACCACTCAGGAGATCAGGTAGGAAAGCTCAAATGCCTACAAGATATAAGGAAAATGCTTTTATAACTAGTATGATGAATGTGGTTGAACTGTCTAGTTATAAAGAAGAAAATGAAAATAATGAATGGAAAATAGCCATGGAACAGGAATATGATTCAATAATCAGAAACAACACTTGGGAATTGGTAGAACTCCCTAGAGGAAAACAGGTCATAGGTTGCAAATGGTTATATAAATCGAAAACTAATGCAGATGGAACTATAGAAAAACTGAAAGCCAGGTTGGTTGCAAAGGGGTACACACAAAAAGAAGGGATAGATTATGAAAAAACCTTTGCCCCTGTAGCTAAATCGAATACCATCAAAATGTTAATTGCTTTAGCTACCAAGAAACATTGGATGATGCACCAACTAGATGTAAAGTTTGCATTTCTGAATGGAGATCTGAAAGAAGAGGTTTATTTAGAGCAACCAGAAGGGTTTGTCCAGAAGGGAAAAGAACATTTAGTCTATAGGTTGAAGAAAGCACTCTATGGACTAAAACAAGCTCCCAGGTCATGGTATGAGAAAATTGATTCATTTTTTCTACAAGTTGGCTACAATAGAAGTAAGAATGACCCTAATCTTTACACCGTGAAAGATGAACAAGGGTGCATAGTGCTGATTTCATTATATGTAGATGATATGATAATTACAGGTGATTCTATATATCTAATTGATGAAATCAAGCAGCAGATGTCACAGATGTTTGAGATGAAGCATCTTGGTGAACTCAGACACTGTTTAGGTCTCGATATCTGGAGAGATTCAGGTCAAACATTTATGTCTCAAGCAAAGTATGTCAAAAGCCTGTTAGAAAAGTTTAGGATGGATCAGTGTAAGTCTGCACCGGTACCATTGCAGCAGAATATCAAATTGCAGTGTGCGGATGGCTCAAAAGTTGTGGATGCAACACTTTACAGACAGCTAGTTGGGAGTCTAATCTACCTAACCACCACTAGACCTGATTTGACTTATGCAGTTAGTGTGTTAAGCCAATTTATGTCTAAGCCACTTTAAAGCCATTGGAATGCAGCAAAGAATGTTTTGAGGTATCTACAAGGTACTGTAGATTATGGAATTATTTACGCTGACTCTTCTGATGTTAAATTGGCAGGATTTGTGGATTCATATTGGGCAGGAAATATAGATGATCGCAGATCTATAACAGGTTATGCATTTAGTCTTGGATCCGAGGTGATCACATGGAGTAGCAAAAAGCAGAACACAGTCTCCTTGTCCTCAACAGAAGCAGAGTATCAAGCCATGTGTGCAGCAACGTGTGAGGCATTTTGGTTGCGAAGACTTCTCCAGGATGTTGGGGAAGAACAGACAGTCGCAACAACAATTAGATGCGACAATCAAAGTTCAATCAAGCTGGCCAATAATCCGGTGTTTCATAAAAACACTAAACATATTGATACTCAATTCCATTTTGTAAGGGAGAAAGTGCAATCTAAAGAAATACGTCTGGAATATTTTAATACATGTGATAATGTTGCGGACATTTTCACTAAGCCTCTTGGAAAAGTCAAGTTTCAAATGTTTAGGGAGATGTTAGGCATATATGTGAACCCATTCTCCATTAAGGGGGAGTGCTGAAGAAAATGGAGAATATCCTAGAATAGGTAGAGTTGGTTCACGTAGCCTTAGGATAGGAATTAGTTTCTATTTCTTAGGATGTTGTTCTAACTTCCCTAAAACTATGTATTCTATTTAATGTGTAATGTGGATGAACAATGTAGAGCGTTCTGCAGAGCCAGACTCTCGTAGTTCAGACTCTCTTTCATAGAGCTGACCAGTGGGTTTTATTTTAATACAAACATTGTCATTTTTATCAAATTCCAAGCAGCAATAGTTGGTCCATAAATTACTGATGGTTTTCAATTTGGAAAATTAGAAAACCATAAATAGCATAGGCATTGTCTACCCACACAACAAAATAGCCTTGATTATACGGTAGTTTTTTGCTAGAATCCGGTAAAAAGAATTCAAAAAATTAGTTAGTTGGAGTGTTTGAATCATTTTTTTATGGTGGAAATGGATTCATCACCATCAATAACAAATGGGGCAACCAAAATCCTGAAGTTTGACAGCTGTAGCCAAGATTTTCAAAAATTTATGCTGGAATTTCTGAGCTATTTTGTGCGTTTTTTAGACTACTTGAATAATTTATAGTAAAACCTCTTCATTTGAGTGGGAGCTTGCATAGAAGAAAATCTTGTTGCATAGAAATGACAAGCATGTCTAGATTAAAATTAGAGAATTTCAATGGTACTAACTTTGAGCCATGAAAGCTCAAGATGGAGGATCAACTTGTAGATCAAATATATGGGTTGTAGTATCTGGAACCAAGCATGCTAGTGTAAAAGACAAAGAGTGGGTTGTGTTGGAGAAAAAGACAAGAAGCCTTATCAATGTTTGTTTCCCTAATTCATTACTATTGAATGTTTATGAAAAGCGTGCTAGTGTAAAAGACGAAGAGTGGGTTGTGTTGGCGAGAAAGACAAGAAGCCTTATCAATGCTTGTTTCCCTCATTCATTACTATTGAACGTTTATGAAGAAAAAACCACAACAACTCTCTGGAAAAAGTTGGCGGATTTGTAATAAGCTAAATCCTTGGTTAATATTAAATTTTGTGAAAATTTTGTTTTCCTTGAGATTGGGTGATTGTGATCTGTAGCTAAGCACTTAATACTATTGTGACCTAGTTGATCATAATTGGAGTAAAGATGGATGAGGAGGACCATTGTATAACCCTTTTGTGTTTTTTGCAAAATTTATGGAACAACCTAGTAATGGCCATTTGAAACACTGTAAAGATATTTGTGCTTAATGAGGTCATGTTTACTTTACTCTCAAAGGAGGTGAGGTGAAAAGCTTATGAATTCACAAATAAGGCCTCGACTATTCATGGAAGATTTAAGGAGAAGGGAAATAAGGCAAAAAAAAGGCAAATCCAAGTTTTGTGGAAGACATAAGTCTCTTGAAAAGTCCAAGGCAAATTCAAGGAAGAGAAAGAGAAGAATAAGAAGAAAAATAATGATTTTAATGATGAGTCACAACAATCGTCTCAAGTGGATAGTGGAGATGCCTTCATTGCATCTTTGGAAACCCATGCAAGCCAAGTGCATTTTTGATAAACTGTGAATATTCCTTCCATATGATTCCCATCAACATTAGTTTTTAATATATGAGAAATATGATGGTAGGATGCAATATTTTTATGAAGACTCCAGTGGAGTTTTGCACATTCTAGGTATGGCACAAAACCCACTATTAGTAAACACACTTGACGTGGGTGTGCAAGTTGTTTTAATTACAAATGGTATAAGTTGGTTTAAGGGGTTGAGGGGATATGGGGCTTGCTAAGGGTGCTTGTGTGCACACTTTATTCTAGCTTGATGCATGCACTATTTATCAATAGTTCTTCAATTTTTGCAACAAAGAGATTTATAGGATCTACATTTTCACAACTAGAAGCTATACCCATTTCTAATTGTCATGCTTTTTAGGTACCTAAACAAGCTCTTGCTTCAAAAAGTAAGATGCTTGTAGAAAAGACAATGCTATGACACCAAAGGTTGGGTCATAGAGGTGTTGCAAGATCCCAATTTTCATCCTTGGAAGTTGTAATGTTATTGTGCAAATGTAATTTATGTGAGTGAACTAATAGATCAATATGGTTGAGGGCTAAGCTTTGCAAATTGCACATTAAAATTATTACTAAAAATAAATCATTGGTTGTGATATGAGAGGGATACAAATATTAGGGAGCAGAGGGGCTAAAGGGTTCCAAGGGAAATTTTTCACATGCCTAGAAGCCCTTGTAATTTTCTAAAGTAATGTGTTATTATCCATCAAAAACTTCATTTGACTTATCAAATCCCAATCATTAAATGCATTTAAGGAGTTGCTGGGAAAAGTCACCTCACCAATTTATAACAGCATGGGTTGAGTATAATTTTCCTTGGGTAAATGTGAAAGTCAAAGAATGCATGAAACAAAACAAAAAAAAAATAGGGGAGTTTTTACAACTTGAAGAAGAGAGCATGAGGAGAGTTGGGTGCTAAGAAAGGCCACTAACCATCTTGGGTATAGGAAAACAAGTATGTTGGTCTAGTTTTCTAAGTTTTAAGCTAAGAATTAGGTTGTGTGCCTATAAACAAATTGCGTATGGAGGAAATTGTTCAAGAGCATTGAGAAGGTTGCTATGAGCACTCCTATGATAGCTAAGAATTCCTAAAGTCCCCAACTAGGAGGTTTCCTAGCTAATCTTGGGTTCGGGGCCTATAGGGAAGTCAGATAACCTAAGGGATTACATGGTGGAGAAGGGAATTCCCATTCCTTGGATTTTGTAGGTTGAGAGGAGAGAGAGGTGGTGGACTAGAATCGTTGTTGGAGTTAGAAACCTAGCAATTGGGATTTTGCGTATGGATAATGAATAGACAAGAGATTTTTTCCTCCTTATGGACTCATAGTCCTAGCTTGGAGGTGGCTTCCTATTTAAAATATGGAGCAACAAGCCTATGGTTGGGAGGAATGTCCCTCAAATGAAAACAATTGGTTCTTATACAAAAATATAAATGTTATGTTATATTTCTTATGTTAATTTTGCTAAATGTTTTATTTGAATTTTATGTTTGCTTAGTGATTTGCGTGTTGAAAATGCAACAAGAAAATATCATTTTGACTTTGCCTTAGTCAAACTAGAGAAAATTCGAATTTCTATTTCAGCAGAAAGCTTGGAGGTAGTTAACTGAGGTGATGATCCAGGTGGATATTGGTGGCCACCTACCTATTCCATCTAGACCTCGAGTCAGTTTTGTGTATTTCCTTGATTGTAGCAACATTTACTATTTTTAGTAGTTTTCTGGGTCCTGAAATCTGGAGTTGTTTTAACCCCCTATACAAATTTTTTTGAGGTCTGTAGTAGGCCCTTGCCTAGACCTGCAACAAATCCTGTAGCACTCGGAGATATCTTTCCAACAAGGTATCATACGCGCCAAATGGAGATCATATGACCAAGTCAAGACCCCGTGAATTTGGCTTCCTAAGTAACCCTAAGAGGAACCACAAACTCTTGGCATTTCATCTCCTAAGGTTAGGGTTTTGGATGTTTAGGTTTTTCCCTTGTTGTTCAATAATAAAAAGGCCCTTAAGCCTCATTGTTGGGGCTTGGTTTTTCTCAATTTTGACACCCTTTTCTATACTTTTCCTCTCCCATTTTGACTATCTTTAACCCCTACTATGCCTATTTTGGTTATAATACTTATGTTTTTCCCAAAAGGGTGTTGTAGGCTGAAGATATGCAAATTATACTAAAAAACGTCTTTTACCTTAACTTTGAGTATTCCTTAGCTAGTTGTTCTTTATTTTGTTACCATACCAACTAATCTCGAGTTCCTGTGAAGATTTTCTTTGATTCGAAAACAGGCCCATAATTCTTGCAGACAGTTGTGTGATTCTATTTCCTGTACACACTTTGGATTTCCTGAAGTTGCGGATTTCCTGTAACCACCCGGATTTCCTACAGCAACATCAACGATTAGCCATGGTCCATGAATATCTAAGTCAAATGGGAACATGGTTTTGCAGGGAATATATCATATATGGTTTCTATCCTATTGGCCTTTTCAGATCTGCCAATAACACCGCCCAGATTTAGAAGCCTTCTCTCGTTAGTCGTTTGAAGGAAAAGCTACAGCCATGTAACAAGTTTCGTCTAATCCATGCTTTCAGTCATGGATTAAACCCAGTATGGCTAAAATCGATATTTTGTAACAGATCTGTTAGCTGAAGGCTTAGATTAGTAGTCTCCTTTATTTCGAGCCATATATGGGCTTTGTAAATGTATAAATTTTGTCCTAGTTTCGATGATATGGGTTGTTAGAGTGTTGGGTTGGTTTCAGCACGGACTGTGTATCAGATTGTACTCGATTATATTTCTAGATTAATATAAATATATATGTTCTGTCTATTGCAGTGAGCAAGCTCTGTTGAAAATGCAACAAGATGATGGAGCTTAGTGAAAAGAAGTCGCCTTCACTAAGTGGGCCCGCAGGCTATTTTTGGCGCAAAGTCTATTTTTAGACTATGTTTATTTTTAGACATATGGATCATGGTCTATGAGTTACAAGATGCTATTTATGGATGATTGGTCATGTTGGTAAAAAGAGATGGACTTCTATTTTTAGTCATATGGGCGGAGTCTATTTTTAGACTGCAAGTCTAAAAATAGAAAAGTCGAATACTATTAGCTCTTAATAATATTTGGACTATAAACATTATCTTATCCTCATGCAGCACTTCAGTTCGAGCTACGGATGTGGCACATGCAACTGCCAGAAGGAAATACAATTTTCCTATGGGTTAGTTGAGCTATTGCATGATGGACTTCAGTTAGAACTCAAGTGATTGAGTTTGTGGAGTTGATTGAGGAGTTGATGGAGTTGTGTTCAGTTTGACTTAGTTGAACTAGTTGTATTTAGTCTAACAACCAAATACACTATTGATGAGTGATGTGAATTAATTATTAATTAATTCACTAATTATTAACTCATAAATCAACTAAAGAATACATCTGTTAACTCAGTGCATGGACAGTTCAGTGGAGACAAGTGTTAGAGGTGGGTGAAAGGGTGAGACTACTATCAGTTGTGACTATAGCTGTGCATGAGATTTGCATAATCATTGATTGAGATTGCCAATGAGGATTGCGTAGTACAAGCCAAGGGAATACGAGCTTTGATCGATTCTATTCTCACTTTGGATTGCGCAGTGGAGGCAGGCAAACAATGGAGTAGATTTGAACCTGTGACTTGTTGAGATCTGAGCTGGTTTGTGTGTAGAAAGTGGAGATAGTACTGAGTACTTGTGACGAGTATTGTACTATGTATTGTTACATGTTCTCTATCATTATAATATACAGATAGTTCGGGGTTTTCAGCTGGATGCTTTCCCCATTACATACTGTGTTGATATGTGTGATTGATGTTTCAATGTGCGCATGCGATTGTTTCTTAATTATGCAAATTGATGATCAATGGTAGAGGAGGTTATGTATTATGCATGCATTCCGCAAATAGTGTATAATCAGGATAATCTCTGTGAATAAGTGTTATATTATTCAAAATTTATACATGGTATCGGAGCTGACTGATTTGGAAAAAAAAAAATCTACATGGTATCAAAGCGAAGTTGATCATCAGATCTATTATTCAGAAAGTGATTACATTTTATTTCTTCAGGCAGAGTCTGTAATCGGGCCAGGTAGCCTCTGGATTCATCCTTCTTTTGGAAGGTGAGATATCTGGTAAATTCCCATACAGTCAATCTCTGTACGAGAAATACTTTGTTCTCACGCATTTTAGATCAAAAGCGATTGAGTTTTGAGCTGGTGGAATTCGAATTTGCAGCAGTGTTTTCTTGGTGTCGAAGTTGAAATGTCTTTCAACGGATTGCAATTGGAGTATGCCCTTGAAGGCAGCTCGAATTATATTGCATGGAAAGACAGGATGGAGGTAGTGTTAGATGACAATGGGTTGAAGGAGTTCATAGAGGCTGAGGTCCCAAAGCCTACTGAGGCTGCTCACGTTGAGGCTTGGCAAAAGAAGACAGCAAAATGTCGAAGGATTCTGTTGGAGGGCGTGAAGGATCACATTGTATCCAGCCTGCATGGAAAGGCTTCTCCATACTTGATGTGGAAAGAATTGACAGGTTTATTCCAAAGCAAGAGCGACCAGAGGAAGTTGGCGCTCAAGGATAAACTCAGAAACATTAAGTGTGAGAAAGGAGACAGTATGCCCAAGTATCTCACGAAGTTCACCCAATGTCGGGATGAGTTGGGAAGTGTGGGGGTGACTGTCGATGATGAGGACTTGGTGAGCTTGGCTCTCCTTGGTCTTTCAAAGAGTTGGCATTCCTATCAGGACTCTGTCAATGGTCGGGAGAAATTGCCAAGATGGGAGAGACTTTGGTCTGATCTTGTGCAAGAGGAGATCAAGCGGAATACCAGGGACGGATCTTCATCAAAGGCATCTGATGAAGAAAATTATGCTTTTGCTGCCAAAGCAAAGAAGGGGAAGAACAAGAAAGCTTCTCATTCTGGTGCGAAAGGCAAGAAGCAGGACATGTCCAAGGTGAAGTGCTTTCACTGTCCCCAGCACGGACATTATGCCACAAATTGTCCACAGAAGAAGAAAAATAAGCAAGATGTTGGATCTGCAGCGGGAGAGGCCTTAGCCTTGTAGTTTGAGCTAGATTTTTCGCTGATTGCATGCTTGGTATCAAGTGTGATGGGATCAGTATGGTTTTTGGACAGTGGTGCATCTTTTCACATGACAGGATATCGAGATTTTTTTTTTTCTGATCTGGATGAGAAAGATCTTGGAGTGCACATCGAGATGGGCGATGATGGTAGATACAGTGCGACCGGTATCGGTACCATTTCCTTTGAGAGGGAGTTTGGTAAACCCTTCGTATTGAAGGAAGTAATGCATGTTCCAGGATTGAAGAAGAATCTTATCTCTATGGCGATGTTAGAAGACAAGGGATCTGATGTTGTCTTCAGCGAGGGAAAGGCTTTCTTGCGCAGTAAGACAACTGGAGAAACTCGGAAGATAGGGGTTCGAGTCAAGAACCTTTATCAATTGCATGTAGATGGCTGCGCAGCAATGGCATGCAAGGCAGAAGGATTGGTGAGCCGGGATGATGGCGAGCTGTGCCACTGGAGATTGGGCCACCTTCCCCATGGAGCCTTGAAGATACTGCAACAAATTTCTACTGGGCTTCCTAAAGGCACTCTTGTGTAGTCAGATCAGTGAAAGGGGTGTACTTTGGGAAAATTTTTGAAATCCACCTTTCATGAGAAGGATAGTCGTGCCACGACGATCCTTGAGAGAATTCACACAGACATGTGTGGACCTTTCTTAGTAGCTTCGACAGCAAAGCACAAGTACTATGTGATCTTTGTTGATGATTTCTCTCGAAAGTGCTGGATCTTCTTCATGTAGAAGAAGAGCGAGACATACTCAAAGTTCTGTGAGTTCAAAGCACTGGTCAAGAAGGAATCGGGGAAGAAGGTGAAGGCTCTTAGGAGTGACAATGGTGGTGAATTCATCTCTGGCGAGTTCAAGGACTTCTGCAGCATAGAAGGGATTCGAAGAGAGCTCATAGCTCCCCATAACCCACAGCAGAATGGGGTTTCTAAGCGGAAGAACAGAACAATCGTGGGTGCTGCACGGGCGATGTTGCATGATCAGGGCCTACCCCTTCACTTGTGGGCGGAGGCATGCAATACTGTAGTATATGTGCAGAACCGTTGTCCTCACAAGATACTTGGCATGAGTACACCCGAGGAGGCTTATTCTGGTAAGAGGCCTGATATTTCCCATTTGAGGATTTTTGGTTCTCATGTTTACATGCATGTGACGAAGGATGCCAAGAAGAAGCTAGAGCCGACCGCAGAGGTTGGGATATTTGTGGGGTACACTGATACGCCCCACAACTATCGTGTGTATTTGCTAGACAGTTGCAATACTGTTGTGCGACGTGATATCAAATTTCAGGAGGGGAAAGCCATGAAGTGTTCGCTTGAGAGGGAGCCACACTTGCATGCAGATGAGGAGCTATTAGTTCCTAAGGATGAGCTTCAGGACGTGGATCAGCCACAAGAGGAAGTTCATGGAGTGGAAGAGACCACTCATGTAGCACCAACCATCAAAGGGCAAAAGTGCACTACAGAAGCTGAGCAACTAGCTCAAGATGCAGAGAAGGTTGTAGGACCACCTACAGGACAACGCAGATAGAGACAGTCACCTGATCGGTACACTGGATACATGGCTCTTGTGAGCAAATGTGTCATGACTGAGCCATCCTCTTTCGAGGAAGTTGTGGAGGATCCCGCATGGGTATATTCCATGGTGGAAGAGTATGATTCGATTGTCAAAAACAATGCATGGGAGATTGTCCCAAGACCGGAGGGGAAATCCGTGGTGGGTTCGAGATGGATCTACAAAGTGAAGCAGGTAGCTGACGGGAGTGTGGAGAAGTACAAGGCAAGATTTGTTGCCTGAGGCTTCTCACAGATAGAGGGGATCGATTATGAGGAGACCTTTGCACCTGTCGCAAGGTATTCTTCCATACGGACGATTCTTGCTCTCTCAGCACAGATGGGGTGGCACATTCATCAGATGGATGTGAAGACTGCGTTCCTCAACAGAGTCATTGAGGAGGAGGTATACATAGAGCAGCCCGAAGGTTTCGAGATCTTCAGCAGCGAGACGCATGTGTGCAGGCTCAAGAGAGCGATGTATGGGTTGAAACAAGCACCTCATGCTTGGTACACACGGATAGACAATTATTTCACCGGACTTGGATTCCCCAAGAGTGAGGCGGATCCTAACCTATACCAGATTGTGGTGGAGGGTAAGTTGCTAATCATTGTACTTTATGTAGATGATTTGATTTTGACAGGAGATGAGTTGTTGATACTTTCATGCAAGGAGGATCTTACTAGAGAGTTTGAGATGAAGGACTTGGGCCTCCTTCATTATTTCCTGGGATTGGAAATTTGGAAGCGCAGTGATGGACTATTTGTTTCTCAGGGTAAGTATGCCCGGGAGATACTGGAGAAGTTCAACATGCATGGCTGCAAGCCTGTTGATACTCCTCTTCCTGGAGGTTGGAGGAAGGAGGATGCTACTTCAGCGGAGGTAGTGGATGCCACTGTTTATCGACAGTTGGTGGGGTCGCTTATGTATCTGGTCAATACACGACCCGATATATGCTATGCTATTAACCAGCTTTCACAAGGTATGGTTAAGCCAACCAAGCTCTTTTGGAAGGCATGCAAGCATGTATTGCGTTATCACAGAGGCACATCGGGATATGGATTGTGGTACAGATAGGAGGATGAGGTGAAGCTATGTGGCTTCACAGATGCAGATTGGGCAGGGAGCCTAACAGACAGAAAGAACATCAAGTACCATCATATCAGAGATTGTGTGCAGCGGAGAATCATGTTACTTACATATATTCCCACGGAGGATCAGGATGCTGATATCTTGATGAAGGCGCTCACCAGGAGCAAATTCGAATACCATAGAGGCAGGATAGGGATTGCAGATAATCCATATCTTGTTGAGAGGGAGTGTTGAAAATGCAACAAGACGATGGAGCTTAGTGAAAAGAAGTCGCCTTCACTAAGTGGGCCCGCAGGCTATTTTTGGCGCAAAGTCTATTTTTAGATATATGGATCATGGTCTATGAGTTGCAGGATTCTATTTATGGATGATTGGTCATGTTGGTAAAAATAGATGGACTTCTATTTTTAGACATATGGGCGGAGTCTATTTTTACACTACCAATCTAAAAATAGAATAGTCAAATATTATTAGCTCTTACTAATATTTGGACTATAAACATTATCTTATCCTCTTGCAGCACTTCAGTTCGAGCTACGGATGTGGCACATGCAACTGCCAGAAGGAAATATGCTTTTCCTATGGGTTAGTTGAGCTATTGCATGATGGACTTCAGTTAGAACTCAAGTGATTGAGTTTGGTGGAGTTGATTGAGGAGTTGATGGAGTTGTGTTCAGTTTGACTTAGTTGAATTAGTTGTATTTAGTCTAACTGCCAAATACACTAGTGACGAGTGATGTGAATTAATTATTAATTAATTCACTAATTATTCACTCATAAATCAACTAAAGAATACATCAGTTCACTCAGCGCATGGACAGTTCAGTGGAGACAAGTGTTAGAGGTGGGTGAAAGGGTGAGACTATTATCAGTTGTGACTATAGCTGTGCATGAGATTTGCACAATCATTGATTGAGATTGCCAATGAGGATTGCGGAGTACAAGCCAAGGGAATACGAGCTTGGATTGATTCTATTCTCACTTTGGATTGTGCAGTGGAGGCAGGCAAACAGTGGAGGAGATTTCAACCTGTGACTTGTTCAGATCTGAGTTGGTTTGTGTGTAGCAGGTGGAGATAATACTGAGTACTTGTGAGGAGTATTGTACTATGTATTGTTACATGTTCTCTATCATTATAATATACAGATAGTTTGGGGTTTTCAGCTGGATGCTTTCCCCATTACATATTGTGTTGATATGTGCGATTGATGTTTCAATGTGTGCATGCGATTGTTTCTTAATTATGCAAATTGATGATCAATGGTAGAGGAGGTTATGTATTATGCATGCATTCCGCAAATAGTGTATAATCAGGATAATCTCTGTGAATAAGTGTTATATTATTCAAAATTTCTACAAGCTCTTCTAATTTGAAGGGGTTGTGAGTAAGGGAGGGCTCCCTTTGCTCACAACTCCCATAGTTTAGTTTTTATGCATTTTATTTATGTTATGTAGCAATAATTCATTTTTACAACTAATGCATGTTATAGACATTTTTGTGCCTTACAGCATGAAGCATGAAATGTCCATAATCTAAGGGATCCAAAGTCCCTAAACATGTTGTTCCTACCCCTAGAGGAACAAGGTCAGCAAACCACAACACTGAATATCAGTTCTCCACCTGAAAACACTCAAAAACAAGGCAATTCTGGATCATGTCAACTGCTCCACTGAGCATCTGCGCTGAATGTCAAGTGCTCCACTGTCTACCTGCGCTGAATGTCAACTGCAAAGAAGGCTACCTGCGCTGGGCGAGTTGGGACATGTGGCACAGTCATTCCTCAAGGTGTCAATGCCCAGGAAGCTTCCAAAATGACACTTGGATCAAGGAATTCGACTGGTGATGAGTAAGAGGGTCTAGATCTCCAAGTGGAAGCAAGAACCTCCAAGTGGACTCAAGAACTGAAGAATAACTGAAGTGAGAGAGGACACTAGTCAGCTTCATGCCAGCCTCAAGCTGACTCATCCTTTCTCCAAAACTCCTATATATAGAGCTCTCTCATGAGGTCTAAGGAGGCTGGAATCTTGTGAATGTAAGGAAGTGCTGTTGGTTTGAGTATAGAACTATTGGGTGATTTGCTTTGAAGGAGGTGAAGAGGAGATTTCTTTCTGCTGGGAGGTGATGCTGGATTGGGCCTCTTATGGTTGTATCACTTCCTGAACTTTACTTCTTCCATTAATAAAGCATTTGAGGTTCTTCTATATACATGTGTCTCAATGATGTGTTGCTATACTTGTGTATTTGATTTATTCTAATCCTTGAATCAATTATGAATGTATGCTTCTTGTAGTTTCCCTCTCTTGCCATTTTGCAGGATCTTGTTGTAGCTGGGCCAGTGAAAGAGCAAGGAGCTGGGAGCAAGCAGCAAAGAGAGAAGATTGGATCAATCATTAGCGAAAGACATCGGTTAGTGGATCTCTTTCTCCCCTCTTTTACATCTCATAAAGAAGTAATCTCAAATAGCTTTGCTTTGATTGTTGCTGAGGTACTATCACCCTTAGAGTGGGATAGGGTCATTCCGTATTGGATACTTTTCCCAACAACAAATTGGCGACTCCGCTGGGGACTGTATCTTGTTGGTTGTTTGTGTTTTTGCTATTCATTTCCTAAACACAGGGAGTACCGAATCGAACTGCATTTGGATCTTTCAAATGCAAAGTAGAGGGCAGCTACTCTAGCTCAGTTTCTGGGCATGTTTATGATTTGAAGAGCTGATTCACAAGGACTCTGAATAGCTCTTAGTGATAGCTTTTCATCCTCCTAATTACCCTTTAGTGTGTACTTGATTGATAGCTTTTGATTTGGCCAAAAACTGTGAATTTTTGAGCAATCTGTGACCCGGAAACCAAGAGAAACGAGAGTTTCTCTATTCATTGCAGGCACTGTGAAGGTAGTCTGCATTTCATCGCAGGTCCCGAAGGGGCTACTTGCGCTGAATGTCAAACTGACAGTGTACTACCTGCACTGAACCAGTTTTGCCTTGTGCAACTGGGGTTCCCTGCTGTTTGTTGCCCTGTTTTCATCCCTGTTTTTGCAGCCTGTTATCAGTCAATGTGCCTATCTGAAACCACCTTTCCTTGCCACTATTCCGCCTCGGTTGTATAAAGAAACTGTTTGTTCTTTGTGTATTTCTTACATCATTTACAGTTTCCCATAACGAAAGTGAACTAGTCTTGCTGTGACCTCTTAGATCTAGACCTGTGATAAGTGTCGTTTTGATCTTAAGAGTTAGTTTGTTTGCTGTTCATAGCTGATTGAGCTTTTGCTTTCGTCATATGGTTTGAATTTATGTATTTCTAGTGTTGAAACAAGTAAATCTTAAGGTGTCTTTTGATTTTGGACAAAAGCTTGTTTGCTTTCACTTGAAATTGAATTCAAAATTATACAACAGCTTTCTTTTTGTATTACATCAACATTAAGAAAGAGAAAAGAAATACTTGCATTGTGCATGTGCATTTTGACAGCTTGTATGTTGATTTAGGAAAAAGTGCATTAGTGTGTGCTCTATGATCTGTGTGAAAAGATGATGTCTTTCTTTTCCCTCAGTAGTTAAGATTTTCAAAGTTGAAAGATTGAAAAGCTTGCTTATCATCTTAGACTGCATTTAGGAGTTGTACCATACATCTCGTGGTGATCCATAAAGGCAAACTGCTAAACAAGATCAACATTAAAATGAATTGAATTTACATAACAACGCATTGAAACATAACGCAAACACATAGAGGTCTAAGCTAGAGACGTGTTCCGGCGTTGTTAAACGTGATATCTTAGCGTTGAGTGGTTGGGTGATTCCTCCACGGTGAAGCGATAAGTATCAATATGGACTTGTGCTCCCACGTACCGTCGCGTATATATTGGGAGACCCCTATAGGAACAAAGCCTTTATCCATAGGAAACCGTGTCGGCCGCCCTACTGATCGCAATGCAGTGAACACAGCATTCACGAAGATTGACCACTCGTACCGTAAAACGTATTTTGTGGTTTTGCGAAAAGTTTGGCACACCCTCTGCCTAGAACTCCAGAGTAGTTTCTTTTGGCCTTTTTCAAACTCTATAACTGAAAAAGTCCATCCAAGCATTTGTCACTTCGGGCTCGTTAAAACATCGAAGGAGACTAGAGTCATCTTTAGCTTTTTCTCGACTCTTAAAAAGTGAAAAAGCAAGTTGTGTCTAAAGCGTCGTAATAAAATTTATTTTAAACGGAACATAATCACCTCCTATTCCTGCGTTGATTTGTAGGTTGAGAACATGGAACGCCCCAACCAAGGAATTCCACATGATGGAAATCCTAGTCCTTTCTCCTCTTGGGGAGAAGTTGGTGCGCCCCACATGGCCACATTGTCGCTTCCAGGACTGACGATTGGTCTGCCAATATGGCTATTCTCAACCAATGTAGTTCAGAACACCATGGTTCCTGAACAGTCGAGTCAACAGTTAGATCAGTCTAGAGCTGCCCACCAGCCTTCTACTTCCTATAACTCTTCCTCCAACCCTTCATCTTCGCAAGGTAGAGCCGGCAAAAGCCAAGCTCCCATGGAGAAGAAGGAGAAGAAGAAGAGAGAGAAGAAGAAGAAGGAGCCTAAGGCGACTGGGGGCAAGCAAAAGACATCTGACAAAAATCCACACACAGCACAGACCGGGCCTAAATCGCCATGTGTCATATGTAGAGGAGACCACTTCCATAGAGATTGTCCCTGTATTCCCCGGATACTAAGGGACTGGTCCCCTCGTTTGCACAATTCGGGAGCATCAACCTCTGATAGCCATGTTGAATGCTTACCGTCAACCAACGAAAGTGAAGGTTCAAGACAAAGAGGGGGAGCAAGATCCCCCTGCAGACTGTGTGAAGGCGATCATGCCATTCACCGTTGTCCCTTCTTAGACGAAGTGAAGAGAGTTTTGGAAGATCGTCCGGTTTCACCGTTGAGACTTCCTCCTGGATACAAAAAACTCGTGCCAAGTCCTTCGTTGGTTGAGAATACAGCTGACCCGCTCAAGTGGTCAGCTGAAGCGTCAGTCATTGAAAATGAACCTACTGAATCCAGACTGGACGAAAGTCCAAAGGTCGAAATGGCAGTTGACCCGGTTCTCCCTTCAGAGGTTTCATCCTCAAATGACACCGTCACTGAAGATTCATCTTCAAATGACACCCTCACTGAAGAGAATAAGGATGACACCATCCAGATTCTTTTCATCAACACAGACTTTGACGAGCATCAGGGCAATGCGCCCATTCCTTTATCGCAGGAAGGAACATCGTCAGGGTCATATCCGGCCGTGTATTCGGTCCCACCACCAAGCAACCTGGTTGTGTCCTTTGATTGGAACCAACTAGGCAGACCCCGGTTGCCAGCCAGTATACCATTCAGAATCATGGTCCAAATATACAGAATGGTAATGGCTGGAACTATCATTGATGAAGGGGCATCTGTGAGTATCCTTTCCTCTGTTGCTTGGAAAGCACTGGGTTCCCCGGCGCTTTTGCCTGAGATAAGAAATCTCTCGGGTTTCGATAAAGGAACCAGTCGACCATTAGGGATCCTCCCCAATGTTCCTATTACATTGAAAGGGAAGACCGTTCAAATGAACGTGATGGTCGTTCAAGGACCCTTGGATTATAACCTACTCCTTGGACGAGACTATATATATTGCATGGGAGCTGTAGTCTCCTCACTCTTTAGAGTAATGTGTTTTCCCCACGAAGGAAGAATGGTCAATCTCGTAGACCAACTTTCATTTCCGGGATCACGCATCGCAAATAGTCACATACCAACCCTAAATGGTCTATTCAATCAAGAAATGTCTCCACCCCCAGTCCTCCTTCCCGATGAGTGCGAGTGATTCAGAAAGATGGGACTGGAACCCAGGGGGCATGCATCCTGGTCTGCTTAGGGCAGAGAAAACTTTGGGTATAAGATAGAATTTCCGCGAGAGAATATGACTAGTTCGTACCCTGTCCGTAGAGGAAGAGGGGTTGTTCTAGAATAAGGTTCTTTTGTCAAAATTATGTGGGTGGAATAAACTATTTTTCACCCACCTTTGTCTATTTCGGTAGACATTGCCGAGGAAATGTTTTGTTTAAACTACTAACAGAACAATCTTTGGGTAACCCGAAAGAGGTAAGCCTCACCCTTTAAAACAAATGTTTTGACGGATAAGTAGGGGCAGCCTTGAAATTGTATTTTATACCTGGGGGCATGCAACCTTTTGGAGTGCAAGCAAGGGACGACTATTTATTTTTTAAAATTTTTAGGTCCTCCCTTTAAACCTGTAGGTCTAACCCTTTAAACTCGTAGGATTAGCCGTTTCCAAACTTGCATAAAGAAAGGAGCGGAGCATAGCTTCGTGAGATAAAGCTCCATAAAAAATAGCTATCTCACAGGAGACATTCTTATCTTATGACTGATATAATCGAGCAGTTTTAGCACATAGTTCATGCTCGTTAAAAAATAAACATAAGATTCGAGCAGTTTTACCGCGGAATTTATGCTCGTTAAAAAATAGAAAAGCGAAGATCCGAGCAGTTTTAGCACATAGTTCATGCTCGTTAAAAAATAAACATAAGAATGAGCAATGTTTTGGCGCATTCGAGCTCTTTAAAAAATGAACCCAGTACCGATAAATAACCACTGTGATCGTAAATTTATTAGCCATAAAAGCCTTGGTCGTATGTGCACCTACCACCTTCACTTTCATTTGGCCGATCGTTCACCTCCATATGATTGTTTACCCATTTTGAGGAACAGCTGCGAAGAGTGATTTCACCTAGCCATCCTTGTGACACTGCCGTGTTTGGAAAATTCCAACCTGTACCTAGAATCTGCTGCTATCCCTGTTTATCACTCGTTCCTCAAAAGACGAGTCTTCTTTGAGCTCTTTTCAACTGACTCGTAAAATATGAAAAGTTTGCCGAGTTTTGGCCTTCCAGCTCGTTAAAGTGACCGGAAGAGCCATCCCTCCTCTAGATTTTAATCTTTTTGGACCTGAGGGATTATTGCACAAAAAGGTCGAGCGCTTGTTTTATTCGGCTCGTTAAAGTTATCGAAAACTCATCCCTTCTGTATTGTTTTATACTTTTTCGGACTTAAGGGATTAGGTGACAAAAAAGGAATTTTGGAGTTAACTTTCTGTACCTTTTTAGACTCTCTAAAAATGAAAAGGACCGAGTTTTCCTTGTCGTTAGACTCGTTAAAATGATTAAATAGCGACAAACTTGTCTTTAGACGAGAACGAGTCTCCGCTAGGCTCGTTAAAACATAGCGATGGGCTTGCCCGAAGGGCAGATTATAGAACAAGCATATGTTATCCTCCTCAAGCTTGACAAAAATAAAGAGGTACTGGTCAGAAATGACTGGGGAAAAATTGGGAGAACCTCAAAGCTGTAATGGTAGCAAGTCGCTCTTGAACATGACACTTTTCCTCCGTATCACATCGGGTTGGGTTGTTTCATTCACCGGTCTCATCACCATGGTCTCGCCAAACCATCCACATTTGGGGTAATGCTACCGATCCATCGCATCAGTGTCGTTATATGTTCAAGAGATGTTGTTCATAAAGAGTCAACCGTGTCCCATCCACTGCCATACATTATCCTTCATCCATTTATGATCGCCACCCTGAATCATATGTCACAGATTGTTTTCACCTCCATTAAAATCATTAGCTCCGTTCCGTGTCACTGATGTGGGATTCATTAAGGCCCTCCTTTGACGGATCACTTCTTGTCGAATTCAACTCATTATCCAAGAAGTTGATCTAGGAACACCCCCCTCAGTACTTTGAAGCTTGCATGCCTCAATGGCAAGGTTCTCACTTCCGGCGACAGGTATACATCAATGACCTTCGACCGAAAGATTTTGCGTGGTGTTCGACGCCAAGTCCTTTATTCACACCACGTAAATTGTACTGCAGTACCTTGAGGGTCATTATCATTATCGGTGATTCCTCTCGCGCTTGTTAACGGTTTACATCATTGACCGGTAATCAAGCGATGTCTTTCCATGTTCGACTTCAGCGCAATTCTCACATGGATCGACTTGTACTTAGAGTGAAGATCGAACGAGTCTGAAGACCCCGGATCTAGTTTCATCCATCCGGGCTGCGATATATATTCAGGAAATATAAAGACATTTGACATGTACATCATTGCAGCAGATGATCATCCTACTCAAAGGATGATAATTTCAGCAGAGAATTATCAGTCTACCATCAGACGATCGTCTGTTCTATGTACCAAAATGAATTTATAAAGCTGAGCATGGGAATGCCCGCCTCAGCTAGATCATGAAAGCAGAATGAAAAATAATGTATTGTATTGTACCTTATTACAGGTCACCTCTCAGCGATTGAATGAACTTCGGATCCTCCTGATAAAGCATTTCACCCGATAAACGACCTCATACTTTAGGGGGCAACTGTTATAGACATTTTTGTGCCTTACAGCATGAAGCATGAAATGTCCATAATCTAAGGGATCCAAAGTCCCTAAACATGTTGTTCCTACCCCTAGAGGAACAAGGTCAGCAAACCACAGCACTGAATATCAGTTCTCCACCTGAAAACACTCAAAAACAAGGCAATTCTGGATCATGTCAACTGCTCCACTGAGCATCTGCGCTGAATGTCAAGTGCTCCACTGTCTACCTGCGTTGAATGTCAACTGCAAAGAAGGCTACCTGCGCTGGGCGAGTTGGGACATGTGGCACAGTCATTCCTCAAGGTGTCAATGCCCAGGAAGCTTCCAAAATGACACTTGGATCAAGGAATTCGACTGGTGATGAGTAAGAGGGTCTAGATCTCCAAGTGGAAGCAAGAACCTCCAAGTGGACTCAAGAACTGAAGAATAACTGAAGTGAGAGAGGACACTAGTCAGCTTCATTCCAGCCTCAAGCTGACTCATCCTTTCTCCAAAACTCCTATATATAGAGCTCTCCCATGAGGTCTAAGGAGGCTGGAATCTTGTGAATGTAAGGAAGTGCTGTTGGTTTGAGTATAGAACTATTGGGTGATTTGCTTTGAAGGAGGTGAAGAGGAGATTTCTTTCTGCTGGGAGGTGATGCTGGATTGGGCCTCTTATGGTTGTATCACTTCCTGAACTTTACTTCTTCCATTAATAAAGCATTTGAGGTTCTTCTATATACATGTGTCTCAATGATGTGTTTCTATACTTGTGTATTTGATTTATTCTAATCCTTGAATCAATTATGAATGTATGCTTCTTGTAGTTTCCCTCTCTTGCCATTTTGCAGGATCTTGTTGTAGCTGGGCCAGTGAAAGAGCAAGGAGCTGGGAGCAAGCAGCAAAGAGAGAAGATTGGATCAATCATTAGCGAAAGACATCGGTTAGTGGATCTCTTTCTCCCCTCTTTTACATCTCATAAAGAAGTAATCTCAAATAGCTTTGCTTTGATTGTTGTTGAGGTACTATCACCCTTAGAGTGGGATAGGGTCATTCCGTATTGGATACTTTTCCCAACAACAATTCACTCTTTCTAATATATCAACAGAATTGGATTAAAAGAATTAGTTTTATGTTCATGTGTGGATTTCAATTAATGAAGATTTGATTTCTCATGTTGACTGAATTTCTGAATTTGCTGTAAGTTGATTTTTATATCTTTTCCTAATCAACATCAGCAATCTTAAGAGTTGTAGAGGGAAGTTTGATCTACTCTATAGTCTTTGCTGATAAGTGATTGATGCAAGAAAGAGTCATTGGTTTGTGTGATTGGCTAGTAACTTAGATTAATCACCACTTACAGTGTTAGGCCTGCATATACTTTGCATGCATCTCACAAGCTTACCTGCCCGAGTTGATGATTTATGTTCATCAAATTATAAGGCTATAATTTGACTCAACATTTTGGTGTCATTGCCGGGGAGGTGCTAAAGGGATAATACTGAAGTGTTTTTGTATTACATGCATCATTTGGAATTTTTTAGGACTGGGGGAGTCGAAATGGTAAGACAAAGGGCAGAGCCCACACACCGGAGGAGGTCAGAATTTTGCCAAAGTCGTGTCCTAATTGTTTGGTAAGTAGTTTATTTTGAATTTGTTTTCATAGTAGATGGTTGGGTCCAACATCTACACATGTCTTTTGTGGTGGTGTGAGCACCACTTCATTTACTAATACATTGGCAAGGAAAAAGAAGTCTACAAGATATAAGGTAGCAAGAGAGGAAGAGTCTAGTCAGGAGGTCTGTGGTCCTAAAAAGAGCCCATAACATATTCCCACTTCTATCGAAGCAACTTCTATAGGAAAATCTTATGTTGCTTCCCATTTTGAATCTCTTGTCACAAGGAAAACAACATCTCTACTCAGTGGTCAGCCTAAAAAGGAATTCCTTGGCAATCATGTTCAAGAACCAGAAATCAAAACCATTGATTCTACAGGATCTGCAATCTACAAAGTCCCCACTTCCTTTTGGTCTAGAATGGCTTATGAAGAGGGGACTAATCACACAGATGGGTATGATGAGAAGGAAGAAGAACTGGTCACATTCGAATTCCCTATCAGGGAGGCTAGTGGAGCTACTCAGATGAAGAATATTCCTTCTTCAGCCTTGCCTAACTTTCGCGGAGTTCCTAGTGAAGATCCTGATGTCTTTCCACTCGAGTTCGATGTGTTATGCAGGAGCTATGACTATTATTCCAATGCTTAGAATCTGAAGTTGTTTCCTGTGAAATTGAAGGATGTGGCTCTCAGGTGGTTTATGGGTTGGCTTCAAACTCCATCACCACTTGGGAGGAAATGAAAAAGGTATTCTTAAGAAAGTATCAAGATTATTGCAAGAATATGGACCTTAGAGAAGAGATATTTGGCATGACTCAGAAGGAGGGGGAGAGTCTTAGGGACTTGGTGGAGAGATTTTAGTACAATCTGCAGAGGTCTCAAATGAATCAACTGAGCAAGGATACTAAAAGAACAATTTTGCTCAAAGCAATTGGACCAGAATCTCTAGAGATTTTGAATCTGATGGGAGGAGGTGACATATCAAAGTTTGGCTATGAAGAAGTATGTGAGATATGTCATTGATATTCAAGAGGAAATTATAAATTTGGAGGAGGAACAAGAGATACTGCTTCTAGGCTTGTCAATTTAGTTGCTAGAGATGGAGTAACAAGCGCTGAAATGGGTAATTTATTTGAAAATTTTAAGACTGATATTCTTAGCACATTATCTTCTCAATTGGATATTTTGCAGGTTAAGAAGAAACAGGAAAAATAGGAGGAACTGGAAAAAGCCCTGGCCGTGTTCTGTTGGAAATACAGGAAGAAGCATGCCTTGAGGGAATGTCCTGCAGATAACATAGAGATATGGCAAATTTGTGAAGCAGAACACTCTATTGACCAATGCCCTTCACTTCCTGAAATCAAAGTAACATATCTAGCAGATCAAGGAGCTGTCAACGCACTTTATGCAATGGCACCTCAAAGACCATGGCAACCACATGTTGCAGGTATGGCTCAATCACATTTTCAAGTTCCTTACAATCAAAATCAGATGTGGAATATTTCAATGCCCTGGAAGACCTGGCCTCCACAATAGCCTTGGTAGGGGAAATTTTCTTACCCTACCACTCATAATTTTCCTTCTCAAAAATTTCATCCTCCGCAGCCCACACAACAGAAAATGATCCAACCTCAACAGCAGCAGCTTCAGTTGCCTGTCCCACCAAATCAACCTCGTCCTACGCAACTTCCTGCCCAACCAATGTCCAACCTCAATAATAAAACCATCCAATCTGCTCACAACATTGGATTGGTCACCTATCCCATTTTTCATACCTGTTGTATTGCACCACAATTGTTGCAGGAAATTTTTGTTCCTGTGTTACAGGAATTTCCTATGTCGCTGCAGGAAATCCAGCTGAGGTCAGGAAAAGTGGTGAATCAGCCCGGAAGAATTGAAGAGATTGTAGAGGAAGACACTCTAGAAATGCCTGAAGTTGAAACCACACCTGAACCAACAGAACAACCTACTTCAAGGCCACAAGAACCTTCCTCATCCCATACAATCCAACCTCCTTTTCCAGAGAGGTTGGAAATGAGACTAAAATAGCTCGAGTTCGATCTTGTGTCTGAATTAAGAAATGTATGCATTAAGATCCCATTGCTGCAGGAAATTAAAGATATCCCAATCTATGCTAAAACAGTAAGGGAGCTATGTACCAAGAGACCAGGAAGACAAAATAAAGAACTCTCTACAATTCAAGTAGGTGGAAAGCTTGCAAGTTTAATGTCTACCAGATTTGTTACTGAAAAATATGTAGACCCTGGAATCCCTGTGATTACCACCTTTATCAATGGAAAACCCATAAAAAATATTTTAATTGATTTGGGTACAACCATTAATGTGATGACTATAGAGACCGTATCTAGAATAGGATCCTTGGACTTATTGCCTACTCCTACCATGTTAGAATTAGCAGACAGGTCTAAGGTAAAGCTAGAGGGGGTATTAGAAGACATTGTCTTCTCATTAGATTCCCAGAAGTACCCTACAGAATTTTATGTTCTTCAACCCAAAACTAACTTAGGAGGACATCCTTTGATATTGGGGAGACCGTGGTTAGCCACAACAGATGCTTATATAGGGTGTAGGTCCGAAAATATGACCATCACTCATGGGACTGAAATAAAGCACATTAATTTGTATCCCCCCGCCCCACAACCTCTCTTGAGATTAGAAAATACACATTGGGTTGAAGAAGAAGAGCATGATTCATAATGTGTCCAACCAATTTTGACAATCGCCCAATCCATGAGCCTTAAAGAAAATTTAGAAGAAAATTTGATTGATTGTTGCATTTCTAATCCTGGTTTTTTGCGGCAAGAAGAAGCGCAGTCTAGTCATAATTTAGATTTCATTACTAATCTGCAGGATTTTCATGAATATAGCACATCAATTGAATTACATTAAGCCTTATTATCTGCATTTCCTGCATATTCCATGACTGAATGGGGGAGTAAGGTGGTTGAAATTTTTCATGGAAAACCTTTGAATATTAATTCTGCCTTAATCCGCGAACAAGAAAAACAGTTAATTCAAGCATTAAAAAAACTTTTCATATACTTTTGCTTGGGAATATACAGATATGAGAGGCATTCACCCAGACACAGGCATTCATCATATTTATATAGAATAGAAAGTCAGGCCCATGAGACAGCCACAGAGGATGAACCCCACTTTAAGGGAAATTGTGAAAGATGAACTGCAGAAATTGTTAAATGTAGGGTTCATCTATCCTATCTCAGATAGCTAGTGGGTATCTCCATTGGTTATTGTCCCCAAAAATAATGGTAAATGGCAAGTGTGTGTGGATTACAAGGAACTAAACAAGGCCACCTTGAAATATCACTTTCCCTTGCCTTTTATAGACCAAGTGTTGGACACTTTAGCATGAAAAAATTATTTTTCCTTTCAAGATGGGTTCAGTGGGTACAATCAGATTAGGATAGCTCCGGAAGACCAGGAAAAGACTACATTCACATGTCCCTAGGGCACCTATGCATATAGGGTACTACCATTGGTTTATGCAATGCACCAGCCACATTCCCGCTGGCGTCCTTGGTATTTTTTCTGATATTTTGCATGATTGCGTAGAAGTTTATATGGATGACTTTACAATCATGGGTGATACTTTTGAAGAAGCTTTACATAATCATGAGAAATTTTTGTAGAGATGTAGAGAAACTAACCTCTCATTAAGTAATGAAAAATGTTTTATGATTATGAATGAAGGTATTGTTTTGGGTCATCATGTTTCTGCTGCAGGAATTAAAGTTGATCCGGCAAAGATTGAAGTCATTGCAAAGCTATCCCCACTAACCAATCGAAAGGAAATTTGAAGTTTTCTTGGACATGCAGGCTACTATAGAAGGTTTGTTGAAAATTTTACAAAAGTAGCCCCTCCATTATTTAAATTGTTGATTAAAGAAGCTGAATTTCATTAGGATGATGAGTGTCACGCTGCATTTGATACACTCAAGGATAAACTTCCTTTAGCACCGATTTTGAGAGGCCCAGATTGGAAATTACCTTTTCATATTTTCATTGATGCCTTTGATTCAGCCACAAGAAAAGTAGGGAGGATCCTGTAACCCACGCTATTTATTATGTTAGTAAAAACTTAACTCCTATAGAACTAAATTATACGGTAACTGAAAAAGAATTCTTTGTTGTGATTTATGATATTAATAAGTTTAGACATTACATCATGGGCTATGAATTTTTTGTACACACCGATCACTCTGCCATTCGATATCTCATGAATAAACTAGTTACTAATGGCCAGATTACTAGGTGGCTTTTGTTGCTGCAGGAATTTTACATCACGGTATTGGATAGGCCTAGAAAGGAAAATCAGGTACCTGATTTTTTATCTAGACTCAACCATGTAGGTGAGGATGTTCCTATTAATGATAGCTTTCATGATGAATTTGTTTTTGCTATTTCTGTTAAAACACCTTGGTTTGCAGACATGGCCAATTACCTTGCTACAGGAAAGTTGCCTCCTTATTTTTCATCTAATCATAAAAGGAGAATTATTAGAAAAAGTGTTGATTACTCTTGGATTAGGGGAGATATTTTTTTCACTAGACCTTATTTAATTATCTGCATACGTGTCCGGGAAGACGAGATCAATGACATTTTGAGAGCCTGTCATGATGAACCATGTGGAGAACATTTTGCAGACAAGCAGACAACTTACAAGATCCTTTGCTCAGGTTACTATTGGCCAAGTCTTTTTAAAGATGCAAGGGAATATGTTCGGAAGTGTGACAGCTGCCAAAGAATGGGGTGGCCTGTACAATCAGATGAGATGCCTTTGCAGCCACAGGTTCTCATAGAACCTTTTGAGAGGTGGGCTCTTGATTTTTGTAAGTCCCATCAACCCTATGTCCTAAGGTAAGAAGTATATTTTATTTTGTACTGATTATGTTACGAAATGTGTGGAGGAAAGAGCATTACCTAGAGCAATAGAGAAAACAGTGGTAGATTTTCTTTTTTTTGATATTTTTGTAAGATTTGGGGTTCCTAGGGAAATAGTCATTGATCAAGGTACTCAGTTTGTATCAAAGCTTATGCAGGGAATTGCGCAGAAATATCATATTACTCATTGGAAGTCCACCCCTTATCATCCACAAGCCAATAGGCGGGTGGAATCAACAAATAAGGTGTTGGAGACAATCCAACCAAAACAATGCAATTACATAAGAAGGATTGGTTTGACCGACTTCCTGAAGCATTGTGGACCTGTCGAATTACATAGAGAAATACCACTGGCTTTTCTCTATATGAATTGGTGTATGGAAAGAAAGTTTTATTGCCCATTGAATTTCAGATCAAAACTTTTAAATGGTAGAAAATTTGGGTATAAACATTGATGAAGCTCAGCAGCAAAGAATCCTGCAGCTCAATGAATTGGATGAAATTAGGCAGGAAGCTTTTCAGCATACCGACTTGATTCAGTAATAACAGGCTAAATGGCACGACAGATACATTAAAAAGAAGCAATTCAAAGAGGGAGACTAGGCATTGTTGTATGATTCAAGAATTAAGAACTTTAAAGGAAAATTTAACACACATTGGCTAGGACCCTATGAAATTGAGAAAGTCTTTGATAATGGATCGATTAAAACCATTGATGATGGGAATGTTAACTTCTTGGTGAATGGGCACAGAATCAAGTTATATAAAAAACCCCAATCTAAGGAGGAATTTGTGGAAGAAATTGTGAAGCAAAGAGAGCTGGAGATGGTGAGAGAAGGGATCACTCCTTCCACTATCTCTTCCTAATTTCCTACTGACACAATGAGCTCACTCTGTTCTTCCTTGTGCTCAGTAAAACATGAGAGGAATGTCTATTGGATATAGTTTTATTCCTTTTTCCGGGCCCAATGGACTAATTACGGAAAAGGATCCTTCTGGAGTCTTCTTTTGCAAGTATTTCAGACTCTCTAAAAATGAAATTGGCGAGCATGGACTGCCCTGGGCTCGTTAAAATTATAGGTCAGTAAGTTCTCTCAATAAAATTTTGTTTTCAGTTACATCTAGATTGCTCGTGTTGGACTGATGTGGGATTTCTTAAGGCTATCCTTCCAACAATCTTGGCCCATTGACATCAGCGAGTTATCTGGGTGCAAGATCAGAGCCTTATGATGCCTTGAAGTTTGTATGCCCTAATGATAGGTTATCTCACCATCAGCAATGGAGAATCAATATGGCTCCTTGACTACTGGATCCTACAAGGGGGTTTGACATCAGCACATTAATTCATACCTGATAGGATGCATCAGGGTACCTTGGTCCTCGCTCTCGTTAAAGGTGATGGGCTTCACATTGGTTAACAGTTGACCTCAATGGCTGGTAATCAAATGAACTCATTGCACATTCAACATCACCACCTTTTATTCATGTGCAGTGAATTGTACACAAGAGAGGGAGAAGTGTTAGTTGGTGGTTCGATTTCTTGTAGAAGCTTCGCAATTCATGGTCCGGTTTCCTGCAGAAGCTTCGCAAGTTATGGTCCAATTTCCTATAGAAGTTTCAAAAGTTGTGGTTCGATTTTCTAGAACACTTAGCAGTCGCGGTTCCATTTCTTGCAGAAAGATCAATAGTCCCAGTTCCATTTCCTGCAGTAGCACCCTGGTTTTCTGAAAAACAAAAAAGCATAGACAGAGCATTAATTCAAAATTATTTAGAAAGTACTAACAAATTTTTAAATACTAGTCGAGGTCATAAATTGTGAAATCATATATCTGATTCAACTATTAGGTGGGTTATCATCTCAAGGACATGCACACGTCATCTGAAGTACTGGATTGTTGGAAGGTATAAAGGTAAAGTACAACCGGCGACGAGACACTTGAGGTAAAGGGTAATTAACGCTTTTATTTTTAAATATTTGCATGATTTTTCAGCTATGGTCACCCTTGCGGCAAAATGTAGTCGTAATCCGGTGTATTATGACTCCAGCTCCTTGCCTGATCTCCATGATTCTGACACGACCATTATACGTACTCCCCATATCTTCCTGCAGGTCGGATCATGATGACAATCATGATCACGACCCATCTCTCGAAAATCTTGTGCTTTGCGATCACCTTCTATAATAAGCCCTCCCTTGTCATGCGAGTCTGTTACAAAGCTTAAGTTGATATTTCCAAAGAAGTGCATACGCCTTGTCTTCCAGTATTTCACCATCTCGAAACTATGTGCCCCCATTCACTTTGAGCTGCAAGGGCATGAGTTGCTAGAGGCCAACCCTCGTAGCAAGGCGAGATTGGAAAGAGTAGGGCGGCTGCCATTTTCTAGCAATTCAATGGCCACAACTCGGAGGTGACAAAATCTTTTGCCCTGAACCTGAACGACAATAAGGCTCAAGTTGGGGATGTGCAATTAAGGTTGACCGATGGTTTGGTAGCATGAGCATGCGAGATGTCATAGTTGGGAAAACATTGGTTCAAGAACCAATGTTTTAGCAAGATTTTATGTGCACCCTTCCTCCGCAGAGAGCATTCAGACCCCGACTAGAGTAAGGGAATCTTGCAAGAGTTCTTGAAAAGTAAGTACCGGAACTTGCTGTTTTTATTGCAGAAATACATCATGTGTGATGGTTGCTTTGGGCTTGCATTCCTGTTTCATATTCAGACCCTCGCCCATTTCCATGACAAGCAGTTAAATTTTCCCTACTTGAGGATGTTGTTGATGAAGATGTTGACGACCGCCAAGGAAAGGGGGGCCAATTTAAAGAAAAAACTCTACCACCACGGGCTAGTGAAAATGATCTTGGTGAAGGTTTTGAAAGAGAAAAAGCAGACATGGAAGGAGTTCTTAGCTGAAAACTACATTGCATAGAATGATGATTCTGATTCCTTAGATTCCATGGAGGAAGCACCGGCAGAAAACCTGAGGAAAAAGCCTTGGACGCATGGGCTACAAATAAAAGGGAAAGAAGAGGAGAAAAACTCTGATCCTTCAGAGTCTATAGCAGAAAAACCAGTGGAAAAAGAGCAGAAAAAGTCATAGACTTAGAGGCCACTGGTAAAGAAGGAAAAGAGGGACTACCTCAGCTCTCCAAAGCCCACTAAGAAGAAACCTGAAGAAAAACCAAAGAAGAATAAGAAGCCTCAGACCCTCGGGCTACAGACGAAGGAAGCATAAAAAGATGAGGAAGTGGTGGTGACAGGGGAGATTGTGGGCAAAAAGCCTAAGTCAAAGAATGGAACTTCCACCTCAACAAAAAGATTTACTAGAAGCCAGGTTGTTCAGCTGGAAATAAAAGATACTGCGAATGCAGAAGTATTGCTCGAGACACCAGATAAGAAGAAGGAGAAACACCATGGCCCACCCAAAGGTAAAGAGAATATTGAGTCAGCTGAGTTTATTGGCGAGGAAGCGATGTCCTTTCAGGACTCCCCGTTGCATGAAAGCAGGAATAACACAGAGGGGGAACAATAAGCAGAGGAGGACCTCAGGTCCCCTCAATATCTCCAAGGACATTAGGAAGGGGAAGTGACCCCTCAGAAGAGATGGTCTCTACAGGAATTGGAAGAAATCATCATCGAGCTCACCATTTCGAAGAGAGCTCTAAGAAAGGAAAACGAGACCCTGAAGGAGAAACGTCGGCGTATCCAGAAAGAGAATGAAGAGTGGGTCCAAAAAATGACCCGAATTATAAAAAATAAGCAGGCTAAGATCGACTATCTGAAAAAGAAGAACGAATTGTACAAAGGGAAAATTCCTACAGAATCCAGTGGTAACCAGTTGAACCAGTTGGCGGAGGTAGAAGATCAGTTGGCTACAGTAGTTGTAGCTCAAGATAAGGAATGATTTCCTTTTGTTTCTTTTTGGGAAGACGAAACAGTTCTTCTTGCATAATGGGCATGCAAGGAGTTAGGGGTGGGGGAGATGTTGGGGCTTGGTTTTGCCCAATTTTGACACCTTTTTCTATACTTTTCCTCTCCCATTTTGACTATCTTTAACCCCTACTATGCCTATTTTGGTTATAATACTTATGTTTTTGCCAAAAGGGTGTTGTAGGTTGAAGGTATGCAAATTAATACTAAAAAGCGTCTTTTACCTTAACTTTGAGTATTCCTTAACTAGCTGTTCTTTATTTTGTTACCATGCTAACTAATCTCGAGTTCCTATGCAAATTTTCTTTGATTCAGAAACATGCCCATAATTCCTACAGACAGCTGTGTGATTCTATTTCCTGCAAACACTCTGGATTTCCTGCAGTTGTGGATTTCCTGTAACCGCCTGGATTTCCTACAGCAACATCGGCGATTAGCCATGTTCCATGAATATCTAAGTCAAACGGGAACATGGGTTTTGCGGGGAATATATCATATATGGTTGCTATCCTATTGGCCTTTTCAGATTTGCCAACAACACCACCCAGGTTCAAAAGCCTTCTCTCGTTGATCGTTTGAAGGAAAAGCTACAGCCATGTAACGAGTTTCGTCTAATCCATGATTTCATTCATGGAATAGACCCAGTATGGCTAAAATCAATATTTTTTAACAAATCTGTTAGTTGAAGGCTTAGATTAGTAGTATCCTTTATTTCGAGCCATATATGGGCTTTGTAAATGTATAAATTGTGTCCTAGTTTCGATGATAGGGGTTGTTAGAGTGCTGGGTTGGCTTCAGCACGGACTGTGTATCAGATTGTACTCGACTGTATTTCCGTATTAATATAAATATATATGTTCTGTCTATTGCAGTGAGAAAGATCTTCTAATTTGAAGGGGTTGTGAGTAAGGGAGGGTCGCCTTTGCTCACAATTCCCATAGTTTAGTTTTTATGCATTTTATTTTTGTTATGTAGCAATAATTCATTTTTACAGCTAATGCACTATTTCTAATATATCAGTAACAATTGATTAAATGAATTAGTTTTCTGTTCATGTGTGGAATTCAGTTAATGAAGATTTGATTTCTCATGTTGATTGAATTTCTGAATTTGTTGTAAGTTGATTTTTATATCTTTTCCTAATCATCATCAGCAATCTTAAGAGTTGTAGAGGGAAGTTTGATCTACTCTATAGCCTTTGCTGCTAAGTGATTGATGCATGAAAGAGTCATTGGTTCGTGCAATTGGCTAGTTAGATTAATCAACACTTGAGTGTTAGGCCTGCATATACTTTGCATGCATCTCACAAGCTTACCTTCCTGAGTTGATGATTTATGTTCATCAAATTATAAGGCTATAATTTGTCTCAACACTCATTGTAACATAGTTTAGAGGCATGTAGCCACCACATCCCTTATCAAAGATAAGCTACCATCGCCCGAGATAGTTTATTTCCATTCTACATGTAGGCATATTTCAGTTCTTCGATATTAATGAAATGAAGTTTTATTTATGTTGCATCTTTGTGTGTATGTTTATATCTATATTTTATTGTGTTCCTGCATAAGTCTGGATCAATGGCATTATAGCAGTCTGCTCTTTCTCTGCTTTTCTTTGCATGTCCCCAACGAGGTCATAGTATAGGGAGTTAGGGCTCGAACTAGCTGAACCTTTGCAAGACTAGCCTTGCAAACCCTGACGGCCTCCCATGGCGAAAGAAAGGAAAGACGAGGGATTAGGAGATCATTTCAAAATATTGCTCAAGGAAGCCCTCTAGTGACATATGAACGCGATGATGGATAACTTTGCCCAAATCCTTCGACGACTACCCATAGGCAACACATCTTCATCCATCAGCCATTCCAGAGGTGCCACTCCCTTTAAGGTACAAGTTAACTATGACATTCCGATATTTGAAGGCTAGATATATGCAAACATCGTAGATAGATAGTTAAATCTGTTGCAAGGATATTTTTCGGTTCATTACTTTTCCAATTAGGAAAAGATTACTTTTGAGCTCCTCAAATTTGGGCCCCATGTCAAGGATTGGTGGAAAACCTACTGTGAACAAAAGGATGAGAGGCAATCCTCACTCTTTTCACACACCCACTTGGAATTCTTTCTGAGACGCCATCAAGGAACAATATTACCCTATCGGGAGCTATGAAGATGAATACATAAAGTGGACCACGTTGCGGCAGGGGAGGGACCAGGATTTGTCAGAGTTCACAAATATTTTCATACCCTTCGCACAAAGATGGGTATCAATGATTATGATCGGCATTTGGTTGTCAAGTACTGCGACTATCTACACAACTACATCCAGGACGAGATGGAGTTCCTGGACATATCCTCGCTTGGTACCACCTATTTATACACTGTCAAGATCGAGCAAAAATTTAAACAAAATAAGTGAGACTTTGGATCTACAAATCTGAAGCAAGGGAAAGACACCCCCAAACCATAGAACAAAGGACAAAGCCAAGGCGAGGTGACCTAGGACAACCCACTAAAGCCACAAGAAAAGAACAACACCATGAAGACAAAGAAGGACACATGAAATGGTGTGAGTTCCATAAGAGCCCCAATCACAACACAAGTGAATGTCAAGCTAAGCAATCACTAGTGGTTGAGCTGAAGGCTTCCAAACAGATTCATGTTCCAACTCTGAGTCAGAAACCAACAAGGAGAATGACAAAGGGAAGAAGATTATTGATGTGGAGCCTAGTGCCACCATTTCCACCACCAAGATCTAGAAAATTGAGCCTAAATATCCAGAGGAGGGGGATCGTCTCTTCCACTCACACATGTGGGTGAAGGGTTCGCTGCCGCAATTCATTATTGATAGAAGAAGCCAAAAGAACCTCATTTCAGCAAAGGTCGTGAAGCGGTTGGGCCTACTATCCACACCATACTCACAGTGTTACACCATCGAGTGGCTTCACCAAGGGCGAGATCTCTGCGTCAACCAACAATGTTACATTCCCTACAATATCAAGCCGTTCATAGATGAGGTACTGTGTGATGTTTCTCCTCTTGAAGTTTTTGATGTATTATTAGGCCAACCATACTTGTGGAAGCATCATGTTGTGTATGAATCTAGGCCTTACACTATCATTATTTCTTTGGGCAATAAGTTATATAGGATATCAGATGTAGCACCGCCTACCGCCATCTCTTTGATCTCTATGAAACAATGTAGTAAGATCATTTCCTAGATCGGGAAATGTGTCTTCCTTATGATTCGCCCTCAGGGAAAGAAGAAGACTACGACCACATCCACAACCTCCAAAAAAGGCTCCTTTGCATGAATGCAGTAGATGGACAAGTTCATGGAAGAGTACAAGGACATCTTCACCTCACCCACAAGGGTACCCCTACACTGTCAGGTCAAGCACTCCATCGATCTGACCCCGGGCGCGTCGCTACCCAAAAGACCGATCTATCGATGCTCTGTTCTAGAGAACAATGAAATTAAGAGGCAAATTCAGGAGTTGTTTAAGAAATGGAACATCATGCCAAGTTCATCACCCTGTCGAAGCCTGATCATTTTGGTACAAAATAAATATGGCACTTGGAGACTTTACATTGACTATCGGGCATTGAATAAGATCATTGTCCAAAATAGGTATCCAATCCCACAGATTGATGACCTTCTAGAACAACTCAAGGGGGGGAAATATTTCAGCAAGAATGATTTGAAGTCCAGGTAACACCAAGTACCAATTGAACCCTCCGATGTTTGGAAGACTACCTTCAAATCCGGGGAGGGCCTTTTCGAATGGTTGGTCTTGCCTTTCGGTTGACAAATTCCCCCACAAACTTCATGGGGTTGATGGATGACATCTTATGGCCCTTTACCAAATCGTTTGTGGTAGTGTACCTGGACAACATCCTAATCTTCAACCGGAGTCGAGAAGACCACATACACCATATCTGACAGGTCCTCTAAACCCCGCGACAACACAAATTGGTGCAAATTCAGAGAAATGCACTTTTGGTATGACCCATGCTCTATATTTGGAGTACACCGTTAATGAGCGGGGTATGCATGTGGACCCAACCAAGTACAAGTTATTCGAGATTTGCCAGCCCCAACAACTCTAACAGAGCTCCGTAGATTTTTGGGCCTTGCCAATTTCCAATCAAGCATTAGAGAACTTTTGAGATCTAAAATGGGCCTCCTAAGAAAAATGTACAACCAAAATAAACTTTATAAGAACCAATAGGATTCAATATGATAATGTCAACCATGGGGGATGATTCACCATTTTTTGTGTAAAAAAGTAAAAAGATTAAAAAATAATAAAATAATAAAACTACTTTTCAACTTGTATTTTCAACTTATCTCCCTAAGGTTTTACTCAAATTTCAAGTGGGAGTACTCATTGGATGAAAAATTTAATTGACCATCCAAAGAGTACACATGTTGCATACTTTCGATGGACCCCGCTATACGAAAAATGAGAAATACATGAAAAAATGTGATTGCAGTAACATTTTTCATGTATTTCTCATTTATCGTGTAACAGAATCTATCGAAAGTATGCAACATGGGTACTCCTTGAATGAGGAATCAAATTATGCATCCAATGAATATTCTTGCTCAAAATTTGAGTAAACCCATAAGGAGATAAGTTGAAAATACATGTTGAAATAATAGTTTTTTTCATTTTTCCCTTTAAAATTGGATGATGTAATCTAATCTTATTTTATTATTTCCACTATTATTTTATATTTTCCTTAGGAGGCCCATTTTAGACCTCAAAATTCCCCTAATATACAAGTTATTTGAGATTGGCCAGCCCCAACCACTATAATAGAGCTCCACAGGTTTATGGGTCTTGTCAATTTCTATCGCAGGTTCGTGTTGGGATTCTCTCATATCACTTGGCCTTTTACTAAAGTCACCAAGGGCAGAGAGAAAGCAAAGTTATTTTGGTTTGAATCCCGAAATAAGGAGTTTGTCGAGTTGAAGCATCGCCTCTACTCTGCACGAGTGCTCGCATTACCAGACCAACAACGACCATTTGAAATTGAGATAAACGCCTCCGACTATGCTATTGGTGTTGTTCTTACTCAGCAGGGGCATCTGGTGACATACCACAGTGAGATACTTTCAGATAAATTCTGAAAGTATCCCACTTATGACAAAGAGATGTATTTTATTGTGTAGGTCTGTCGACAATGGAAGCATTACACTTTGGGGAAGGAAATAGTCATTCACACAGACCACTAACCCCTACAATTCATACAAACACAAGGTAAGTTGTAGAACGATTGCTATTAGAAATGATCCACATATCTGCAATAGTTCCATTTGAACATCAAATAAAATAAGGGAATACTATTGCAGATTGTCTTAGCCAACCACCAGTCATGGCGCTAACCATTGTGCTCGACTCTTATGGGCATGAGACTTCAGGGTGGTTGCATCTTTATAAGAGTGATCCAGAATTTGGCAACACCTAAGAGATGCTCCTAGAAGGAAAGCAATTTCCATATTTCACCTCCCGGGCACACTGTTATGCCACATGGGAAACCTATGTGTTCCTATAAGCGAGCATACCAAGATGATTTGGGAAGCGCACTACAGTCGGGTCGCTGGACACTTTTGAGTAGAGAAAACAATGGTGACACTCCAAAAGTATGTTTATTGGTCGAACCTTTGACAGGATGTTGGGAAGTACATCATATCATGCATTGTCTACGCCATTTCCAAATCAACAATAAAAAATCAAGGCCTATATATTCCTCTGCCTACTCCTAGTCAGCCTTGGGAATCCATCTCCATGGATTATATGTCAGGCCTTCCTTCTACTAAGCATGGCAACGACTGCGTGTTTATGGCCGTCGACAGATTCTCCAAGATGGCCATTTTGGTGGCTAGCAAGAAGAGTATCACAGAAGAAGCCATTGTTAATCTCTTCCTTGAACAAGTGTGGGTACATTTTTGGATCCCATAGTACATTATCTCAAATTGGGACAACAAGTTCTTGAGCACATTTTGGTCAAGCCCTTAGTCGATGTTGGATACCAAGCTCACTAAGTCCACAACCTTCCACCCCCAAACTGATGGCCAAACAGAGGTCGTCAACATGATGATTGGGCATATTTTGTGCATGTACAACTTGAAGTATCCACGCACATGGGATGAAATCCTCCCCTATGTCTAGCACAACTACAACATAGCTCTCCATAGCTCCACTGGCCACAACCTTTTTCAAGTGGGGTTGGGATTCCAGCCACTATGTCCCATTGATGTGGCCATACCATTTGCAACTACTGAAGAAGATTCAGCTCATGTCCATTTTGAAGTAGACCAGGCTAACAACTTCATTGATTACATTGAACACATCTTCCAGCAAATCCATGACATATTGGATAGAGCCAATGCTAAGTACAAGCAACGTCTTGATCAACATCGAGTGCCATACAAGTTCTAGGTGGGTGACAAAGTTTGGTTACATTTACAAAAGGAGTGCCTCGTTGGGCCCCACCTCAAGCTTTTCCCGCTCTAATATGGGATGTACATCATCATCAAGGTTGTAGGGGATAATGCCTTCGAGCTTAACATTCCATTGTTCCTAGGTCTACAACCAATATTCAATGTGGATTGGTTGCGGCCATACTTTCCTCCATTGTTGGACACATCCTACGTCACACAATTGACATCAATAGAGCTCAACCCAGGATGCATTGAGCATTCCATAACTGACAGGATCACGGATGCAAATATTAAGATCACTTGCTAGTAGAGGATCCAATTATATCAAGTTGTCAAAGCAGGCCAAACCCTTGACCAAGCCAAGTGATTCATCCGGGGCCATGTTCAAAAAAAGTTTCCTCACCTCATAGAGGCTTTGCACACAATGGGGACCATTTCTTCCTAAGTGGGGAAGACTGATCCATGTGGATATTGGTGGCAACCCACCTATTCCACTGAGACTTCTAGTTGGTTTTGTCTGTTTTCCTTGATTATAGCAACATTTACTATTTTTAGCATTTTTTTAGGTCCTGAACTTATGGAGTTGTTTTGACCCCCTAAACAATGGTTTTTTGAGTTTCGCAGTAGACCTGTGCCTATGATACCATCTTTCCAACAAGGTATTCTAGGTTCCAAACAGAGATCATATGACCAAGTTACAACCCCAAGAAGTTGCCTGCCTAACTAACCCTAACGGGGCCCATAAACTCTTGGTGTTTCATCTCCTGGGCTTAGGATTTTGGTTGTTTAGGGTTATCCCTTGTTGTTCAATAATAAAAGTTCCCTTGAGCCTCATTAACACAGTTCAGAGGCATGTAGCCACTACAAATCTTCTTAGAGATAAGCTACTATCGCCCGAGCTAGTTTATTTCCATTATGTATGTAAGAATATTTCAGTTGTTTGACATTAATGAAATGAAGTTTTTTTTTCTTTAGCTGCATCTCTATGTTTATGTTTATATCTGTATTTGTTGTGTTCCTGTATAAGTCTGGATTAGATGACATGGCACTTGTCACTCAGTTAACTCAGTTAATTCGAGTTAGGGAAGCTTGAGTTCAGTTAAGTATGATTGGTTGCTAATTTGTAGCAATCTTTTTCAGTTAATTTGAGTTATTGTCAATTTTACTAGTTCTAACTATCACAAGAACTAGTAGAGGAAGTGGAACTTCAACCACACTCATTGATCAACCAATTAACTAATTAATGAACCCAAAATAATTATTTCATGTAGAGAATTTGAGTTACCCAGTTGAGATGGAGATTCCAACGCAGTGTACTATCAACATATTCCAATGTGTGCAAGGGAATTACACAATTCAATACTTGTAAATTAATACATAATAGGGACTAATTTACTGAAGGAACAATGCAAGGAAATAAGAGCTTGGAGAGTTTGAAAATTGGCTAAATGTTGGCCAAATTCAGTCAGTCGGGCATAAGGATAGACTATACACCTGTAGGTTGTGCTCAGGATTGAGAAAGCATATGTATTCATCTCTATTTTCTAATTAATGCAATACATATAGGAAGGGGTTTTGAGCAATTTCTTTCCCCTAGATAAATCTTTGTGCATGTGTGGTGTTTCCTTTTGCATGTCTATCATTTGTGTTCTAGATGGTGAATTAACTTCTGCAGATCAGTAAAGTAGCTTCAAGTCTTGTGATTTAGTAAATTTCATGAGCATTTTTTAATATACACATTAATTTCTACATCATATCAGAAAAAGAATCACTGTAGAGTAGAGATTTCGAAGTTGCCATTGCAGGAGGTTCAAATTTGAAGATTACTGTTGCAGGTTTTCTTCGGGACTGAGAAGATGAATGTCAATGGATTCAAGGTAGAGTATGCCTTGGAATTCACCTCAAATGTTGTTGCATGGAGAATCGCATGGAGGTAGTATTGGATGAAAATGGGCTCCTAGAATACATCAAGACAGATGTTGCAAGACCCCAAGCATCTGATACCCATAATCTTGCTTAGTGGAAGAAATATGTGGCTAAGGTGAGGAGAATAATATCGGAGGGAGTACGAGGTCATATTATCTCTAATCTCCACGAAAAAGAGACTTCGTTCATGATGTGGAAAGAACTGACATAATTGTTTGAGAATAACAATAACCACAAGAAGTTGACACTCAAGGACAAACTTCAAAGTATTAAGTTGCATACGAATGACACAATTTTGTAGTATCTGAGAAAGTTTACACAATGTCATGATGAACTTGGCAGGGTTGGTTGTGAATGTCCCTGAAGAAGACTTGGTAGCTCTAGCTCTTCTGGGTCTTCCCAAGGGCTGGCATAGCTATCAAGATTCGGTAAATGGTAGGGAGAAACTACCAAGTTGGGAGCACTTATGGTCTGACCTGGTACAAGAGGAAATAAGTTGGAATACTAGAGATGAGATTTCATCCAAGGGTGAAGATGAGGAGAATTGTGCCTTGGTTGGAAAGGAAAAGAAGGGGAAAGGGAAGAAATCCCAATCCAAAGTTGAATCTAGTCAAGGGGGGAAAGAAGAAAGACTTGTCCAAAATCAAGTGCTTTCACTGTCATGAATTTACGCAATAGGCCACGAAGTGTCCACACAAGAATACAAGCAAGAAGACCTTAGGAGGAGCAACAGGTGAAGCCTTAGATTCACATTTTGAGCTTGATTTTACTCTCATTACATGCATGGACAACATAGTGATGGGAAGCGTGTGGTACCTCGAAAATGGTGCCTCGTTCCATATGACGTGGAATAGAGACTTTTTTCAGTGATTTGTAAGAGAAAGATCTCTAGATGCACATCGAGATGGGGGATGATGGAAGGTACAACACGACCAGGATTTGTACAGTCACCTTTCAAATTGAGTTGGGATCCTCTCTCAGACTTAAGGATGTGATGTTTGCTCCGAGTCTAAAGAAGAATCTTGTCTCCATTGCAATTTTGGAATACCGTGGTTATGATGTGATCTTCAACAAAGGAAAGACAATCCTAAGACACATAGCCATGAGATAGGTGAAGCAGATCAGGGTTCATGCGAAGAACCTCTACAAGCTAGATGTGGAGGATTGTGTTGCATTGAGCACAAAGGCAGAGAAGTTGCAGAGTCACAATTTCGATAAATTTTGGCATAGAAGACATGACCATTTTCATCATATCACTTTGAAGATCATGCAACAGATAACCACGGGCCTCCCCAAAGGAGCACTAGAGCAACAAGATACATGAAAAGGCTGTACCTTGGGGAAGTACACAAAATCCGCTTTCCATGACCGGAAACAAAGCACATGCAGTCCTTGAAAGGATCCACTCTGATGTTTGTGGACCTTTCTCAACAACCTCCATTTATAGGAACAAGTATTTTTTCATATTTATTAATGACTTCCAATAGAAGTGTTGAATCTTCTTCATGTGGAAGAATGATGATAATTTCTCCAAGTTCTTAGAATTCAAAGTGATGGTGGAGAAAGAAACGAGAAAGAAGGTGAAGGCTCTTGGGAGTGATAATGGAGATGAGTACGTGTCGAATGAGTTTACAATTATTTGTGCAAAAGAAGGCATTCGACGAGAGTTGACAACACACCACAACCCACAATAGAATGGGGTGTCTGAGAGGAAGATCCTCAACATTGTGGGAGAAACAAGGGTGATTTTGTATGACCAAAGCCTACCTCTACACTTGTGGGCTAAATCATGCAACATAATGGTCTATTTGCAGAACATGAGTCCTCGTTGAATTCTTGCCATGATTACACTAGAGGATGATTTCTTGGGGAGGAAGTTGGAAGTGTCACACTTCAGGATTTTTGGAGCCTCTGTTTACTGCCATGTATCCAAATAATCAAGGAAGAAGCTAGAGTCAACAATAGAGTTGGGGGTATTTGCGGGTTACAAAAAATCTCTCCCCACAACTACTATGTGTACCATCCATCCATCAGAATGATAGTTGTGCAAAGGGATGTAAAATTTTGTGAAGACAAAGCCATCGGTGCTCTCTTGAGAGGGAGATTCATATCCCACCAAAGAAGAAGCTTTTAGCTCAAAGGGAAGGGCCTAAGGATGTTGTGGAGCAACCACAAGTTGAGGAGCAGAGAGTGGAGAAAACCACTCAAGCATAACCTTCCAGAGAAGAGAGGAAGAGAACCAGGGAAGTTGAGAGAAATGTGCAGGATGTGAGGAAGAATGTGGGTGCTCCTTAAAATCAACGCAGGAAGAGAAGGTCACCAGATCGGTACACTGGATACATGACTCTAATGAATGAGCTTGTAGAGACTGAGCCATCCACTTTTGAGAAAGCAGTAGAGAAACTTGTATGGGTTGATGCAATTGTGGAGGAGTATGAATCCATTGTGAACAATAGTGTCTGGGAAGTGGTCCCAAGACCAACATACAAATATGTTTTGGGTTTGAGATGGATCTTCAAGGTGAAGCATGCAATAGACGAAAGAATTAAAAAGTACAAGGCCAAATTTTTGGCCAAGGGATCAGGATACATTTGCTCCTGTAGCAAGGTAATCATCCATCAAATCAATACTTTCTTTGGCTACATAGACTCCACCAAATGGATGTGAAAACATCATTCCTCAATGGAGTTATTGAGGAGGAGGTGTATATAAAGCAACCAAAAGGCTTCAAGACTTCTAATCGAGAGTCTCATGGGTGCAAACTCAAGAAAGAATTGTATGGTCTCAAGCAAGCACCTTGTGCTTGGTATACTAGGATCAATAGCTATCTCACCAGTTTGGGCTTCACCAAAAGTGAAGCGGATGCAAACCTCTATCATATTTTGGTATAGGTAAATTTTTTATTATTGTCTTATATTTTGGTGACTTGATTTTGACTGGTGATGAGCAGTTGATCAAATCTTTCCAAGAGGACCTTGCAAGAGAATTTGAGATGAATGACATGGGTCTCATGCATTACTTCCTTGGATTGGAAGTATGGCAAGGTGATGGGGAACTATTTTTCTCTCAGGGAAAGTATTCCAACGAGACACTTCAGAAGTTCCACATGGACAGGTGCAAACCCATGGAGACTCCTCTAGCAACTAACTGGAGGAAAAAGGATGCCACTTCAAGTAAGGAAGTGGATGCTACTATTTACCGAAAGTTGGTGGGTTCACTCATGTATTTTGTGAACACATGACCAGATATGTGCTTTGAATTCAACCAACTGAGCCAAGCTATTGTTAGGCAAAACAAACTATTTTGGAGGGTAGCTAAGAATGTCTTACAATACCTCAGAGGCACCACCGAGTTTGGACTATGGTACAAATGAACAAAGGAAGGGAAGCTATGTGGCATCACATATACAAATTTGGCGGGAAGTACATTAGACTGAAAGAGTACATCATGTGGAATTTTCAGTGTTGGGTCTGCAACGGCTTCTTGTTACAGCAGGAAGCAGATATCTGTGGCTCTAAGCTCGGTAGATGTAGAATACATGACTGCAAGTCAAGAAACATGTGAGGTGATGTGGATGAGAAAGATAATTGTTGGATTGTTTGGTCAAATGATGGATCCAATTATGATTTACTGTGATAATCAGAGTTACATCAAACTCTCTGAAAATCGTGTTTTTCATGATCGATCCAAGCATATTGATTTCCGATATCACCATCTACAGGATTGTGTTCATAGGTGCATTATGTTGTTGCATTACATTCTGACAGAGGAATAAGATGATGATATTTTGACAAAGGATTTATCAACTGGGAAGTTCGAGATCCACAGGTGAGAAATAGGGGTATTTGTGTAGAAAATCTGTGATAGGTTAACTCGATAATGCAATATAGACCCTCAACAATTTTAGGAGAATGCGGCAGCTGAGGGAATCGATCGATGGGCGGACGGATCTGGTATGGCAAGGCCGTAACATGGCCTGAACGGGGTTCCATTCTGGTGTAACGGCGCTGCAGGCCAGCATCGGTCCTGCAGCCAGACCTGCCTCCATACCCCCCCTTTCGAGACTTGAGCCGGGGGTTTTTAACTTTTATTTTTCCTCCCTGTTTTACCCCCCTCACATCTTCACAGGCACTCTTCTCACCCCGCTCGGTTCTTTCTACCCTGATCCGCCTTACCCTTCTCTATCGCTCGTTGCGAGGCCTTTGTCGCCGCACCTATCTCCTTACTGTTGTCGCCTGTCACTATCCTCCCGTCGTTTTACCACCCAGACGGTTATCTGCCACCCCTCTATTCTCGCTCCTGAACGGCTCAACGGCTTACCTGACTGTCGGCGACGGTCCTTGACGGTTACCTGGTTCTGAGGACACATTCTGTTCCAAGCAGCTGGCGATGGATCTTGACGAGGTGGACTACTCAGACTCTCCGCTGGCAGACGATTCCATCTGGCGCTCCACGTTCACGGATTTTGGAGGTATGTACAGTGAAATCTTGTCCGCTAGTTTTGAAGATCTCTCTCAATCGACGGATTCGGCCCTTCCTGCCGCTCTCCAGACAGCCGAACCCTCCACCTGGGCACCCTTCTCTGTTCCATCGCCGACATCCCTAGGGTTTCTAGCAGAGTGCCTCCACTCCTCCCCCATTGAAGCTGGCCCCTCAAATCTTCAGGCTTCTCATCCCCTCCCTCTGCTATCTGACGCTCCCCTTGAAGCCCCCCCTCCTACAGCTCCCCTCCCCCCCTCCGCGCCCCCTGCCACATCTGGCAGCTACAACCCCATCCCCCCCCTCCCGGAGGCTATCCCCTCCCCCTCTCGATCCCTCTCCCCCCTCCTCCGGTCGACACTCCTGCTGAACCTAGGGCATCAGCTAACCCTAGCCGTATGTCCTCCCACCCGAAGAAGAAACAACGATGCTTTAAATCCAGACCAGAGGACATCATTCTGAGGCTTGAAGAAGACATATAGTGGGGAGACGCGATGGATCTAGCGGACAAAGTACTTGTGGGACGCATCTGGGGCAGGAACTACTCAGCGGAAAAACTGAAGACCTGGGCAACAGAAATATGGGGACAATACCTGGCATAAATCCCCTCTGTCCAAACGTTCGTGCGAGGCTGGTTCGCGAGGGCTGACCACACGAGCTGGGTACTGTCATCCTTCTGGCACTTTGAAAAAGCTCCAGTACTTCTTAAAAGATGGACACCCCTTTTCGACCCGGAAACTGAACAAATTGGGGTCGGGCCTGTATGGGTTAGACTCCCGGGATTGCCTCTTCAGTACTGGTCCGAGGACATTTTCCGAAGAATTGGAAACTCGTTGGGCACCTTCATGGAATCGGACAAATCTTACATTGCGACGGGGATGATGGCATATGCCAGGATTCTAGTCCACCTTGACACGAGAGGAGGCCTGCAGGAACATATCACTATACAGTGGAAAACATTCTCGAGGAAGCAGAAGCTCGACTATGAAGGGATTCCTTACTGATGTAGGAGATGTCATCAAGTGGGTCACCTCTACAAGGATTTCCCCCTTCTCAAAAAGGCTCAACAGGAATCCATATTGTAGGAACAACCCACTTCAACAGGACCCCAAGCTCCTTAGGTCGCGGCAGCACCAAGGGCGGAGCACATCAAGACCTCAGACACAGTGGAGGCGCCGCTTGCACCTATTGGAAAAAAGCAGGGCAAAATCCCGATCAGGCCACCTTCTCCTCCTCTGACGCGCTCAAGGGCTGCAAAGGGCATCGTTTTTTCATCGGGTATGTCTCTTCCCCTGTTATTTCTGCATCGCATCTTGCTTCTTCTTGTATATCACTATCCTCCCATATGCCCCCTCCTGTCTGGATCCCCGGCCCCTCATCCCCTTCGGCACTTGACCTGGTGATGGGCTCCTGCCCGCCCCTTCCCCCCTCCAAATCCCTCCACCTCTATGTGACCTACCCTCTCCCTCAGGCTTCGACTTTCCTCTCCTCCTGCCCCCTTTCCTCCGTCCAATCCCGTCCCCTCCCTTCGCCCTCTCCCTCGGTAAATTCCGCTCCGAGGTACTCCACTCACTCTACTACAAAACAGAAAGAGTCGGACGCCATAGGTTTGGATTCTGCCCCCTCCATCATCTCGCCCAAGCAAGGTAGAGGCCGACCCTCCAATATTCACAAGGCTAAAGAACAAGCTGGGGACGAAGTGATCCTAGGTAAAAAAACACACCATTGAAAGGGTTCTTAGAGCAAAGGACACCCTTCCCCCCTCCCCTCCATGAAGCTCTTTTCCTTCAATTGTAGAGGGATGGCCAGTCCTGAGAAAAAGCTAGCCCTGAAGCGACTCCTCCTTTCCGAGTCGGTTGATATTATCTTCCTGCAAGAAACCCTTTGTAATATGGAATCAGCCACTTCCATCCTATGCTCTTGGCTGCATGAATGGTCTTTCGATGCTATTGATGTCTCGGGCCGCTCTGGGGGCATTGCAATTGGGTTCAAGAACCATTCGATATATCTGAAGAACATATGGGGTGGTGAGGGCTTTCTGGGGGCTGATATATACTCCAAGGAGCAGGAGGAAGAGACAAGAATCTTAAATGTTTATGGATCATGTCACAGTCGGGAACTTTTTGGTGAAATCTCCTCAGCTCCCACCTTCTCCAAAATGGGAATTTAATTCTTGGGGGAGACTTAAACTTCTCCATGGGCTTCTCAGAATCCTGGGGACATATGGCTCAGATTGACCCGCTCTCTGATTTCTTTGAGCAGCTGCTTGAGATCCACCAATGGATCGACATCCCCTCAGCCAAGATTCAATACACCTGGAGGAACAATCGGTCAGGCGACCAAAGCTTGGCCAGAAGATTGGATCGTTTTATCATCAAGGAGGCCTTTCACAACAGCCACCCAAGATCCATACAATGGGTTGGCAGTGGAGGCTTTTCGGATCATAGGCCTATCTTTCTTGAAATTGGGGAAAAACAACTGAAGCAAAAAGCTCCCTTCAAGTTCAACTCCAAATGGCTCCGAGACCCCTCCTACATTAAGCTAATATCCAACTTCTGGAAATCACACCCTATCCCTGAGGAGGAGGATCCAACAATTTGCTTTATAAAAAACCTCTCTGAATTAAAGGGACTATCCAAAGACTGGGCTCACAAAAAGAGGGAACAGGAAGACTTAATTATCTCCCAAGCAGAACAAGCAATTGCAGACCATGATTCGCTGTCGGATGGTACTTTCAACTCTCAGGAACAGAAAGCCATGTATGGATCCCTGATCAATCAGAGATCCCAAATCCTCAGAGACAGAGAGGCAAGCTGGAGATTAAGAAGCAGAGCAATCTGGATTAGGGAAGGAGATGAAAACACAAAATTCTTCCACCGCTTTGCTAATGGTCGGAAAACGATCAATACTATCTGGGAGCTGCAAAATGACTAGGGACACCTAGTGAACAACTCCAGAGAACTAGCCTCAATGGCCACCTCACACTTCAGGAACATCTATGAGGCCCCGAGGGAAGCCAACCTGCTAGAGATTATGCGAGTTGCCGAGCTCTTTCCCAGGTTTGTGGATGACGAGGATGCTAAAGATCTCATCAAGGAGGTCACATTAGGGGAGCTAGAAGCCACCATGCGAGGTTTCCAAAAAGAGAAGAGCCTGGGACCTGACGGTTGGACCATCGAATTCTACCTTGCTTTCTTTGATCTACTGGGCCAGGACCTCCTCAGGGATATCAACCATTGCAACCGCTCAGGAAAGATCCCCTCAGCCATCAAAGCCACTTTCATAGCCCTCATCCCCAAGTTCGACAAGCCAGCCTCTTACAATGACTTCAAGCCCATCTCACTCTGTAACTGCCTTTATAAGATCATGGCCAAAATCCTCGCAAATAGGCTAAAGCCCATCCTCTCGGCTCATATTTCCCCTGAACAGTTTGCATTCCTTCAGCATCGCCAGATCCATGAAGCTATTGGCACCGCACAGGAGCTCCTTCACTCAATGCATAGCAGGAGACTGAAGGGAATGATATTAAAGGTGGATCTCTCCAAAGCTTTCGATAGGGCAAGCCTTCTCTACATTCGAATGCTTCTTACACACCTGGGGTTTCCCTACTTGTACATAGAAAGGATAATGAGCTGTATAACTGAAGTGTCGTATAGCATCCTCCTTAATGGCTCCCCTTCACCCTTCTTTACTGCAGAAAGAGGTCTCAGGCAGGGGTGCCCCTTATCTCCCCTACTTGTCCTGCTCATCATGGAAGGTCTAAGCCGATTGATAGGAACAAAACACAGGAGAGGCAGGATCACTGGTATAAAGATAACGGAAAATTGCTCTCTCACTCACCTACTGTTTGTAGATGATGTGCTCATTTTCTTAAATGGCAGCTTGACCAACTCTTCGTCCATGCAGTATGTTTTCGACCTTTTTCAGAAAGCTACTGGTATGATCATAAATATTCAAAAATCCTCCCTCACAGAGATAGGCTGTACACAACATGAGATTCTTTACATCCGACACCGGTTCCCCTTCCCACCACACCAGATGGAGGAAGGGCTGAAATATCTAGGATTCAGAATAAAACATGGAGGATACAAGATTGCTGACTGGACTTGGATTATTGCAAAGGTGGAAAAGAGATTAAATATCTGGTATAACAGATACCTTTCCAGGGCTGGAAGACTCACCCTCATCAAAGCAGTTCTGGAAGCAACCCCTGTTTACTGGATGTCATTGGCCTGGATTCCAAGAGGAATCCTCGACAGACTACAAAAGATCTGCTGCAGATTCTTATGGAAAGGGAAAAAACAGGGAAACCTCTTTGCATGGGTTAAATGGGATACTATAGCTAGACCAAAGAAATGGGGAGGTTGGGGAATAAAAAGATTAGAGGTATTTGCAAAAGCTTTGGCAGCAAAGTTAGGATGGCAGCTCATCACCACTCATAGCCTCTGGACAAAAGTGGTTTATGAAAAATACATCGCTCCGGAAAACATATTCGGCTGGATTCGCAGGGAACACAGAGGGAGCGGAAGGCACTCCAATATATGGAAAGTTGTCCTCAATTCTCTCCCACTTATCCGAGATGGTTTAACATGGAGGATACACCAGGGACAAGCTGTACGCTTAGGAACGGATCCCTGGATCGGGTGCGGGAACGCCCATCGCCTCCCTGCACCATTAATTTCCTATCTCCAGGATATGGGCATCTCCCACATAGCCCACATTGCAGACCATGCAAGCACCACCCCTTTCCAGCAAGCCTGGAAGTCAGCACATGATCTCCACATTCCGGGACAGTGGAGGCATGACTGGGAGATGTACATTGAAGCCCTCACTCAAGCTCACATAAGGATAACAGAAGGAGAAGATGAGATTGTATGGGCACTCGCAAAAAATGGAACCTATACCCCCAAGGAAGGCTACTTAAAGCTCATACAATCTGTACAGCCTGAAAATGTCCAGCCTTGGTGGAAAGTGCTATGGAAACTCAAAGCGGCCCCCAGAACGCATATGCTCATGTGGACCATACTGTTCAATAAAATTCCCACTGGCGCAAACTTAATGAAACGATCATTCCATGGACCCTTCTGGTGTCATCTATGCAGGTGCAATGAGGAAGACACGGATCATCTTTTCCTAACCTGCCCTATTGTCTCTACTCAATGGTCCCTCATAATCTCATCCTCTCCATCTTTCAACAAATGGCAAGGTCAGAACACATCAGAAGCCTGGCTGTATTGGCTAGAGAAACACAAAGGTAGAGAAAGGAACCTACCTCTCCTCATGTGCTGGGCCATCTGGACGGCCAGGAACCGAGCTATTTTTGACCATAGAGACCCCATCTGGCCTACCATCAGATCCCAGGTCCTTGCCGATTATGAATTACTCCTGGAAGACCTCACTCAGCCCTCCCTTAGAACCATCATCCCTGAGCACATTGACAAAACCTCCCCATGGGCCTATTTTGATGGCTCGGCCCAAGCTGAAGGCTGCGAAGGAGGAGCCCTCCTCTAACTCAGGGAGGGCCACTGCTTCCATATACAGATGCACCTGGGAAGGGGCACTAATAACTATGCTAAATTGACCACGGCCAAACATCTTATACATTTTGCTCTTGAGAAAGGTTGCACAAAGCTACAACTGTTTGGAGATTCAAAACTTGTCTGCAACTGGATAAATAGAACCTCGCACTGCTCTGCTTTTTCGTTGAGTCACATTCTGGATGAGACTCACAGGTTCATATACTTATTTGAGATTTGAACATTTTGCTTGTCAACATATTTACAGGGAGCGCAACTCAAGGGTGGACCTCTTATCAAAACAAGCAGCGCAAAGGCAAGAAGAAGACTGGCTGATACAGGAAGAGTTGGATGGACTTTTCCATCAACACTATCACAGACCTTTTGTCGACCCGCGCTTTCTCTGGAGGATATAGTCACGAGGATGTTTATTTTCTTTTTCCATGTTACAGAACTATATACAGATTGTTTTTTTTATGATACTTTTTTGGCACACAGACAAAGCTAGAAGACAGCGGCTGCTGTTAACTATCGGAAATATTTTGAACACATTACAGAACCATCAGACATATCTCTTTTATTTGGATGAACTGCAGATGTTTACTTATTGTGTTTTCAAACAGCATGTCTCCCTGCGTGGAGCACATTTTGTTACTTCTGTATAAATTTTGGTAAATGACACATCTGAAAACTGAACTCCCTGCATGGAGGAAAACTGTTAACATCATCTGTACAGGGTTGTAGACAACATTTTTGCTACTATCTTGTGGAGGCGATCAGCCTCATCATGCATATGCCTTGGCATCTACAGAATGTAATTTCTTTTATCTAATAGAAGTTACGACTTTTTCTACGAGAAAAGATAATGCAATATAACTCAAAGCAGAATACTATAACCTACTTCTACTATCAATTTGCGGAAGCTTAAAGATCAAGCTTAACAATATAGCGAGAAGAAGAAGAACCAATGGCACAATACACATGAAAATACTTTGGGGAAAGTCTCAGATAAAAACCCCACACTATTGTATTGTCATACATGGTGGAAATACATAGGAATTATACAAAGCCTTAGCTCTCACATCTAGCCAACTCTCAGTACAATCCTCACTGATGCTCACAGGCAATCTTGGCTTCTCTTGAGCCTTCCTCTCTGCCCTCCAAGCTCCTATTTCCTGGTGTTGTTCCTTGTGGATGATTAGCCTATTACCAAGTGGAAAAACAAGCCTTCAAAATTGCGCAATCCTCAAGGATGAATCCTTGACTGCATGCATGAGTTTTCTCCATGAGAAAACATATGAAACTGATAGTACATTGTCCTTGAACATTAATCTCAACTGGGTATTTCTTAGAATAAACATGCATGAATTTCTAATGAGGGAATCTTCAGTTAACTGGAGTAGCACTAGTTGAGTGCATTAATGCATCAACTAATTGTTAACTCACTATTAGTTCCTCAAACCGTTTGGAACTAATTTAACTAGAATTAACTTAGTAAATTGAGTTAACTAATTACATCTCAAATATAACTCAATCTTATCTCCTTAATTTAAGGGATAACTCCTGCATGACTTTAGAAAGACTTCTAACTTGAATTTATCCAACTAATTAATTTAAAATTAATTAACTAATTATTTCCAAGTAGCTGTTAAGACTAAATTCAATTTTAATTCACAATTTAATTCAAGGAAAAATTAAATTGGAATATTCTTGTTGCCATATTTCAACACTCCCTCTCAACAAGAAAGGCATTATCTACCACCCCGGTACTGTCTCTATGGAACTCAAATTTACACTCTGACAATGCCTTTTTCAAAATGTCAGCATCTTGCTCCTCTGTCGAAATATACTGCAGCAACATGATCCTCGTCAATACACAGTCTCTGAGATGATGATACTGGATGTTGATGTGCTTTGACCTATCATGAAATATTGGATTCTCAGAGAGTTTGATACAACTTTGATTATCAGAATAGATCACAGTTGGAACCATCCTTTGATCAAACAAACCAACTAGGATTTTCTGCATCCAGATGGCCTCACATGTTGCTTGACTTGCAGCCATTTATTCTGCCTCTGCTGAGCTGAGTGCAACCGACCTCTGTTTCCTGTTGTACCAAGAAACTACCACTGACCCAAGGTTGAAAATCCCTCCTGACGTTCTCTTCCGATCTGATGGACTCCCTGCCCAATCTACATCAGTGAAGCCCTATAGCTTCACTCCCTCTGTCCGTCTGTACCATAATCCATACTGAGATGTGCCTCTGAGGTATCTCAATACATGCTTTTTCGCCTTCCAAAACATATTGGTAGGCTGAACCATCACTTGACTCAGTTGGTTCACTGCATAGCACAAATCTAGTCGTGTGTTCATTAAGTACCTCAGTGAACCCACAAGTTGCCTGTACACAGTAGCCACTACCACTTCTCTTGAAGTAGCAACCTCCTTCCTCCAGTTACCTGCTAGAGGAGTCTGCATGGGCTTGCACTTCTCCATGTGGAATCTCCTGAGTATCTCGTTGGCATACTTACCCTGAGAAATAAACAACTCCACATCCTTCTATCACACTTCTATGCCAAGGAAGTAATGCATGAGACCCATGTCTTTCATCTCGAATTCTCTTGCAACGTCCTCCTTGCAAGACACGATCAACTGATCATCACCAATCAATATGAGATCATCAACATAAAGTACGATGATCAACAGCTTACCTTTCACCACGATGTGGTACAGATTTGCATCCGCTTCACTCTTTGTGAAGCCCAACCTGGTGAAGCAGTTGTCTATCCTGGTGTACCAAGCACAAGGTGCTTGCTTCAGCCCATACAATGCTCTCTTGAGTCGGCACACATGCGACTCGCGATCGAAGGTCTCAAAACCTTCCGGCTGCTCTATGTACACCTCTTCCTCAATTTGGCCATTGAAGAATGCAGTCTTCACATCCATCTGATGGATCTTCCAACCCATCTGTGCTGACAATGCCAACATGGACCTGATAGATGAGTACCTTGCAACAGGAGAAAAAGTCTCATCATAGTCAATCACCTTGACCTGTGAAAATCCATGAGCAACAAATCTTGCCTTATGCTTCTCCACACTACCATAAGCATCTTGCTTTACCTTGTAAAGGCAATGGGAACTCACAACTGACTTGTTCTCCAGTCTCGGAACCACGTCCCAAACTGTTGCGAACTATGGAGTCATACTCCTCCACCATAGCATCAACCCAAATCGGCTGCTGCACTGCTTCCTCAAAGGAAGATGGCTTGGTCTCAATACATTCCCCAGTAAGGGCCATGTATCCAGTGTACCTCTCAGGTGACCTCCTCTATCTATGCTAAGAAGATGGTGCTCCCACATTCTCTCTCGCATCCTTCAACAATCTGTGAGCTTCTCTTGTGCGCTTCCATCCATCTTTGGAAGACTCTGCTTGAGTGGATGTCTCCACTCCTGGAACCTCTGCATGCAACTTCTCCACATCAGTCTGAGGCTCCTCCTCCTTAGGAACCAACAGTTCCTCCACAGCCTGTAGTTGGAGCTCCCTCTCAAGGGAAACTCACATGGCCTTCTGCTCATCAAACTTGAGATCTCTACGAACCACTGTCCTCCGACTGGTAAGAAAGTACACCCAATAGTTGTGAGGTGTATCAGTGTACCCCACAAATATCCCCAACTCTGCTGTCAGCTCAAGCTTCTTTCGTGCATCCTTTGTCACATGGCAATATACCGATGAGGCAAAGATCCTAAAGTGACCCACATCTAGTCTCTTACCGGAGAAAGCTTCCTCCAGTGTCTTCATCCCAAGTATGCAATGTGGGATTTTATTCGGCAAATAGACCGCTGTGTTGCATGCCTCAGCCCACAAGTGAAGTGGTAAGCCTTAGTCATGCAACATTGCCCGTGCTACTCCTACAATAGTTTTGTTCTTCCTCTCGGCCACCCCATTCTGCTATGGGTTATGAGGTGTCATCAACTCTCGTTTAATTCCTTCCACTGCACAGAAGTCCTTAAACTCTTGAGAGACATATTCTCCACTGCTATCGCTTCTCAATGCCTTGATCTTCTTCCCTGACTCTTTCTCGACCAAAGCTTTGAACTCACAAAACTTTGTGAAAGTTTGGTCCTTCTTCTGCATTAAATAAATCCAACATTTACGAGAATAGTCATCAATGAAAATCACATAATACCTTTGCTTCGATGTGGATGCTGTCGAGAATGATCCACACAAATCAGTATGAACTCGCTCTAAGATAGCCTCTGCTTGACTATCTCGATCACGAAAGGAAGACTTGGTGTACTTTCCCAAGGTACAACCTTTGCATGTGTCAACTTGCTCAAGTTTACCTTTGGGAAGTCCTGTAGATATCTGTTGCATTATCTTCAAAGCCCTATGATGCAAATGTCCAAACCGCCTATGCCACAACTAACCAATGTCTTGCCTTTGCACCCATTCTAATTTCGTACTCAATGTTGCACAATCATCTACCTCTAGTTTATAAAGATTCTTCACCCGAATCCCTATCCTCTTGGTCTGACCCATGGCTATGTGTCTTAGGAACGCCTTTCCTTTACTGAAGACAACACCGTAGCCTTTGTCCTCTAACATCGCGACTGATACCAAGTTCTTCTTCAGTCCAGGCACATACATCACATCTTTCAAGGTGAGACGAGCTCCATGATCCCTCTGAAAATAAACCGTGCCCACTCCTGAAACACTATACATTCCTTCGTCACCCATCTCTATGCGCATCTTAAGGTCTTTCTCCTCCAAGGCACTGAATAAATTTTTATCACTGGTCATGTGGAATGATGCTCCATTGTCAAGATACCAGACACAACCCATCATCAATGACACCATGCATGCGATGAGGGTAAAGTCCATTTCAAACTGAGAGGCTAATGCCTCACCTTCCGATCCTTTCGAGGATCCCTTCTTGGACTCCTTCAATGGGCAATTATTTGCATAATGTCCCATATTGTGACAGTTAAAGCATCTTAATTTAGACATGTCACCCTTCTTCCCTCCATGAGAAGAATTCTATTTGAAATGGGAAGTCTTCCCCTTCCCTTTCCTTGCCTTACTTGCTAAGCCCAAATTTTCTTCATCATCATTCTTGGATGAAGAACCATCGCATGTGCTCCTCCTGATCTCCTCCTGCATAAGATCCGACCACATTCATTCCCAATCCAGCAGTTTCTCCCTTCCATTCATAGAGTCCTGGTAGCTATTCCAACTCTTTGGAAGGCCAAGGAAAGCGAAGCTCACCATATCATCATCGGCAATAGTTATTCCCACACTTCCAATCTCATCTTTGTAGGTGGTGAGCTTGTTCAGATATGTGGAAATAATATTTCCCTTCTCCATCTTGATTCTTTGAAGCTTATCCTTCAGCACAAATTTCTTCTGGTCGCTACTATTTTGATAGAGGTCCTTCAGTGTCTTCCACATTGAAAATGGAGTATCCTTGTTATGAAACCAGCTCAAGAAAAGATAGAAAAGATAGATCAACGCCTTAGAATTCAGCCTCTTCGAGGGGGCATCCTCCTTTACATTACATAAATGAACAATTCTTCGATGATTCAAATGACAAAACCTCCTTTCTATATATAGGAGTCTAAGGAGTCACAATATAATCCAGCTGACCTAACAATAATAATATAAAGCCACAAAAATAACAATAGAGGGATTCTATGGGGCACAGAAATAACAACATGGAGGTAATAGGGGCACAACAATATAAATAAGGGGTATAACTACAATAGTAATGGGGTAATCACTAGTATTATAGGGACCCAACATGCCCCTCTCCTTCAAAAAAAGTGTTGTCCTCAACGCTTGAGTAGTTATAGATACTTCTGCATAAAATTATCATCCTCCCATGTGGAATCTTCAGCGGATAAGTTCTTCCACTTGATAAGATACTCTGAAATTGATCGATTTCGTAGCTGTCGAGTTCTTGTTTCTATGACTACTTCCGGTTCCAATATAATTTTTCCTTCCTCGTCAAGTTCTGGCAATATTGTTTGAACTGGGAGCTTGTCGCCTATAACCTTCTTTAAACATGAAACATGGAAAACTGGCTGCAATCGAGAAGCTACAGGAAGCTCCAATTTGTATGCCATAGTACCAATCTTTTGCAACACCTTGTACGGACAATAATACTTTGGTGATAATTTATTATCCTTCTTAGCTTGCTTTAGGGACATTTGCTTATATGGTTGTAGCCATAGGAATACCCAATCACCTACATCAAAACTTCTTTCACTGCGATGTTGATCTGCCTGTTGTTTCATTCTATTTTGTGACAACACGAGGTTATCCTTTAAGAGTTGGAGGACTTGTTGTTGATGTTCGATGTGATGTTCCACTGCCTGAACCTTAGAATTTTCTCTTAAATATGATGTGATGGATGGTGGTTGATACCCATAAAGTGCCATAAATGGGATCATTTTTGTTGCTGTATGGAAGGAAGTGTTATACCACCATTCAGCCAGAGGCAACCATTTGACCCATTGTGTCTGTTTATTAGAAACAAAGCAACGAAGATATCCTTCCAAACATTTGTTTACTATCTCAGTTTGCCCATCAGATTGAGGATGATAAGATGAGCTATGAGCTAACTGAGTACCAAGACAAGAAAATAATTCTGTCCAAAAATTTCCAATGAAAATGGGATCTCTGTCACTTACAATAATCTTTTGGTTTCCATGTAGCTTTTGAATTGTTTCCATAAATGCAGTAGAAACTGTACTGGCTTTAAATGGATGTGATAATGCACAAAAGTGTGCATACTTGGTAATTCTGTCAACTACCACCATGATTACACTCTTTCCCTCAGACTTGGGTAAACCTGTGATAAAATCCATTGAAACTGCCTCCCAACGTTGGCTTGGAATGGATAAAGGTTGTAATAGACCCGGTGTCTTAATTGTTTCAACTTTATTTTGTTGGCAAACCAAACATTCCACCACAAACTTTTGAATATCTGATTTAAGGCCATCCCAAAAAAATTCCTTCTTAACCCTATGGTAAGTTTTTAAAAATCCTGAGTGCCCTCCTAAGGGAGAAGTGTGCAATTCCATAAGAATATTTTGTTTTAGCTGGGAATTCTTACAGAGGTATAAGCGATATTTGTACCATAACGAATCATTTTGACAGCTAAATGTACCAGACGTACTGGAATTTTGTTGTAGCTTTCGAATAAGTGCCCACACTTCTTCATCATTCTTCCATTCCTCCCTTGCTTCGTTTATCCAATCTGGTTGGATAATAGAAATGGCGCACAACAATGCTTCCACATCCTCATCCTTTCTTGAGAGTGCATCTGCCACCACATTTTGCTTCCCTTTTTTGTAGATGATTTCAAAGTCATAACCCAACATCTTTGTGACCCACTTTTGTTGCTCTTCAGAGGATAATCTTTGTTCTAAAAATTATTTAAGGCTATCATGATCCGTTTTTACCTTGAAGTATCTTCCCATTTGGTAGGGTCGCCATTTCTTAAGTGCATGGAGTATTGCCAACATTTCCTTCTCATAAATAGCTTTGCTTAAAAACTTTCCCTTGATTGGACGACTTTCAAAAGCAATGGGTCTTTCATCTTGCATTAGAACAGCACCAATTCCATTTCTTGAAGCATCACATTCCACAATAAAGGTTTTTGTGAAGTCCGATGTAGCTAAGACCGGTGCTTGGCACATTGCCTCTTTAAGATGTTCAAAGGCCTTTGTTGCTTCCGGAGTCCATGAAAATGCATCTTTCTTCAATAATGTTGTTAGAGGTGCTGCTATTCTCCCATAATTCTTAACAAATTTGCGATAATACCTTGTCAACCCAAGAAATCCTCGCAGATGCTTTATGGATGTGGGGATTTTCCATTCCTTAATGGCTTTAATTTTTCTAGGGTCTACCTTAACTCCTTCATGAGATACAATATGACCCAAATATTCCACCTCCTGGACTCCAAAGAAACATTTGGATCTTTTTTCATATAATTGTTTCTCCTCCAATAGTTTTAGCACCTTGTCAACATGTTCAACATGATGCTTCCAAGACTTGCTATAGATTAGTATATCATCAAAAAATACTAACACAGATTTTCTAAGGAATGGTTTGAAAATTGAATTCATCAAACCTTGAAATGTTGAAGGTGCATTGGTAAGGCCAAAAGGCATGACCAAAAATTCATAATGACCCTCATGAGTTCTAAATGCCGTTTTCGAAATGTCTTCAATCTTCATTCTGATTTGATGATATCCCGAACGAAGATCCAACTTGGTGAAGTAAATTGATCCATGCAATTCATCCAGTAATTCATCAATGACAGGAATGGGGAACTTATCTTTAATAGTGAGCTTGTTGAGCTCCCTATAATCCGGACACATGCGCCATGATCCATCCTTCTTGTGCACCAATACTACTGGATCAGAGAAAGAAATTTGACTTGGTTGAATTATACCAGCCTCTAACATTTCTGCAACCATACGTTCAATTTCACTTTTTTGGACATAGGGATATCTATATGGCCTGATGTTTAGAGGAACACTTCCTGGAATCAGATGAATAGCATGATCATGATCACGCATAGGTGGGAGACCTTTGGGAGTCTCAAATACCATGGAATGATTGTCCAGGACTTTTTGGAGATTTGGAGAAATAGATGATTCCAATGTGGAAACATCTAGCGAACATAATTGTGCAATTACACCTCTTTGCTCCTTTTTTAGAAGCTTTGTCATACCATTAGAGCTGATTATCTTTCCTGGTTTCCCTGCAATACCCCTTAATTCAACTTCCTTTCCTTCCATAGAAAATTTGATGAAAAGTTCTTGAAAATTAAAAGCTATTGTACCCAAGGATTGTAGCCATTGGACTCCTAGTACAACATCAGCACCTCCCATTGGAATGGAAAGCATTGGGTTAGTCAATACATATTCTCCCATGGATAGCTTGATATTATGGCACCTTCCAGAGCAATTTATTGTTCCTCCATTTGCAATCATCCGTTGACACTCTGGTGCTGGATATAGGAAGCAATTCAATTCTTTTGCTACCCTACAATGAATAAAATTGTGGGTGCTTCCTGAATCAATCAACACTATTACCTTTTTCTTCTTGATTTGTCCTTCTATCTTGATGGTTTAAGGAGTGGTAATTCTCGCCAATGCATTACAAGATATGGTCGGATTTATTTTTTCTTCATCTAGGCTTTGTTCCTGGAGTATATCTTCTTCTTTTGAACTTTCTTGCTCCTTTTCTTCTTCCTCTTCATAATCTATGTAGAATAATTTCTTCTCAGCACACTTATGACCTTTAGTGTATTTGCTATCACAACTGTAACAAAGCCCTTTTGCTCTTTTTTCTTCCAATTGTTGTGGTGTCAACCTTATATGTTGTGGAAGACTAGGGGCAACAAAACTTCCGTCTTTATAGTTGTGAGTGGTATGCTTCCTGGTTGCCATAATTTTGCTTTCCATTTTTCTTGCTAACCCGAATGCCTTCTCTAATGAATCAGGTTCCCAAAGGCGAACATCATGTTGGATATTATCCTTTAAAGACCCTATGAACACATGAATCCTATGCTCCTCTGGAATATCTTTTACCCTTATGTTCAATTTTTGGAACTCCTCAATGTGCTCCATTACTGAACCCTTTTGTTTGAGACTTATCAATTGGCTAAAAAAAGTGTTGCTTTTTGTATCTTCATAATGTGCTATCAATCCTTCTGTAAAAATTGCCCAAGTGATAATTTTTTTACGAGAGCAAAGCCATTGATACCATACAAACTGATTTGGTTCCAAATATACAGTTTCCATACGTACCTTTTGTGTGTTTTGCACATTATTGAGATCGAAGAACTGCTCCATCTGTAATATCCATGTGGCGGGAACCTTGCCATCAAACTTCCTCATATCAATTTTTGGAATATGGTGGGTCTTCGATCCAACATTAGAGTCTATGGAATCATGATTAACATTACTTTTGTTCACATCATGAGTTTCCTTTACAACCTTTTCACCATTAGTAAGTATTTCTTGTAGAAAATTTGTCAAATCTGTCTTCAAATCTGCCATGTCTGTCTTCAAATCTGTCTTCAAATCTGCCATGTCTCTCTTCAAATTTGTCTTCGAATCATCCATCTTAGCTTCCATGCCCTTTATCTTAGATTCCATGCCATTTATCTTAGATTCCACGCCATTTATCTTATCTTCTTTTAGCTTTTGTGAGCGTGACATTTGTTGCACTTGTTCTTGTAATTTTGATATATCATGTAGCATTTCTTCCTCTTCTTCATGAGTCATGCTAGAGCTTTAAGGTTCCTTACTAGGTGTTTGCATTTTCTTTCCTCGGGGCATTAGTTACCGATAATAATTCTTTACTATGCCCTTTGAATTCCGTTAAACCAAGCTTACACAAAAATTTAAAAAAAAAAACTACACACCTTTTTTCACTTTATAGAAACCTGATATTGAATCTGATGTATCTCTGTAATTTCGGATCATCCAGTTCTGAAATTATGAACTGTAGTAGCCTTCTACGTCCTCTTTCCAATGCCACAAGTCTGACCCAAATTGGATTCTCCAAGAAAGAGTTATGTGAAATCTCGCACAGTGACTTGCTTCTAGACTAGTTCAGTAGAGCGAACTTGTACGACATGCCACGAGTCACTGTTTCAACCTTTGGATCTGAAACATGCACACAAGAAACTAAAATCCGTCCTCTTTCTGCAACTTCTTACGAAATTTCAATCTGATCCCCAAAGAGAAAGTTATGACGATTTTCCCCAGGTCACTTGTCTTTAATGTAATTCAGGAGTCTGTAAAAAGACCAAATTCCTTAGATCATATCTCCGCAAATATCGCGCGAAAAGCTCTGAAATTCAGACCCGAGGTTCATCGCGATTTATTCTCAAATGGGTTTTTTTTGTGACTTCTGAAACGTCACAGAAAAAATGTTATATCGAAAATTCCACGATGACCGGTTTGGAGCAGCGAAACCCTAGAATCCAAAGCTCTGATACCAAATGTTATGAAACCAGCTCAAGAAAAGATAGATCAACGCCTTAGAATTCAGCCTCTTCAAGGGGGCATCCTCATTTACATTACATAAATGAACAATTCTTCGATGATTCAAATGAAAAAACCTCCTTTCTATATATAGGAGTCTAAGGAGTCACAATATAATCCAACCGACCTAACAATAATAATATAAAGCCACAAAAATAACAATAGAGGGATTCTATGGGGCACAAAAATAACAACATGGGGGTAATAGGAGCACAACAATATAAATAAGGGGTATAACTATAATAGTAATGCGGTAATCACTAGTATTATAGGGACCCAACAATCCTTCCCACGGAGACTCAAGACAATATGGTCTCGAACTCCCTCAAGGATGATCTGTCTCACCTTTGCCACACACTTCTTCCACTCAGTCAACTCTTATGCATTAGTTGAAGCTAACTTTGGGATTTCTTGATCAATGAATTCCTTCAAGCCATTGTCTTCTAATACATTAACCTCCATTCTATCTTTCCATGCTATGTAATTCGAGCTACTTTCTAAGGCATACTCGAGTCTCAAGCCATAGAACGCCATTGGCCAACCTTGAAGTATGATATGATTTCAATTTGCACCTGCAACCCTGAACTTCAAACTTCGAATTCTCTTCTCAATATATTGTTCATAACTCTGATACCATGTAGAAAATCTATGATAGGTTAACTCAATAATGCAATATAAATCAAAGAAGAATATTATAACCTACTTCTACTATCAATTTGCGGAAGCTTAAAGATCGAGCTAAACAATATAACCAAAAGAAGAAGAATCAATGGCACAATACACATGAAAATAATTTGGGGAAAGTCTCAGATAAAACCCCACACTATTGTATTGTCATACATGGTGGAAATACATAGGAATTATACAAAGCCTTAGCTCTCACAGCTAGCCAGCTCTTAGGACAATCCTCACAGATGCTCACAGAAAATATTGGCTTCTCTCCAACCTTCCTCTCTTCCCTCAAGCTCCTATTTCCTTGCATTGTTCCTTGTGGATGATTAGCCTACTACCAAGTGGAAAAACAAGCCTTCAAAACTACGAAATCCTTAAGGATGAGCCCTTGACTGCATGCATGAGTTTTCTCCATGAGAAAACACATGCAACTAATAGTACATTGTCCTTGAACATTAATCTCAATTAGTTCTTTCTTAGAATAGACATGCATGAGTTTCTGATGAGGGAATCTTCAGTTAACTAGAGTAACCCTAGTTGAGTGCATTAATGCATCCACTGACTATTAACTCACTATTAGTTCCTCAAATAGTTTGGAACTAATTTAACTGGACTTAACTCAGTAAACTGAGTTAACTAATTACAACTCAAATATAACTCAATCTTATCTCCTTAATTTAAGGGATAACTCTTGCATGACTTCAGAAAGACTTCTAACTTGAATTCCTCCAACTAATTAATTTAAAATTAATTAATTAATTATTTCCAAGTAGTTGTTAAGACTAAATTCGATTTTAATTCACAATTTAATTCAAGGACAAATTAAATTGGAATATTCTTGTTGCCATATTTCCACACGTTGATAATCCCTTTCTTTCTGAGAGGGAGTGTTGAAAATGCAGCAAGACAATACCAGTTTGACATTGCCTTGGTCAAACTAGAGAAAATTTGAATTTCTATTTCAGCAGAAACCTTGGAAGTAGTTAACTGATGTGACATGGCACTTGTCACTCATTTAACTCAGTTAATTCAAGTTGGGGAAGTGAGTTCAGTCAGTATGATTGATTGCTAATTTGTAGAAAATCGTTTCAGTTAATTTGAGTTATTGTTAGTTTAACTAGTTCTAACTGTCAGAAGAACTAGTGGAGGAAGTGGAACTTCAATCACAATCAGTGATCAACTAGTTAATTGATCAATCAACCCAAAATAATTGTTGCATGCAGAGAATTCGAGTTACCCAGTTGAGATGGAGATTCTAAGGTAGCGTACTATTAGTTCTAACATATTCCAATGTGTACATGAGGTGCATGCAGTTAGAGGAAGGACCTAAGGGAATTATGCAATTCAATAGTGGGAAATTCCTAAATAATAGGGGCTAATTTCCTAGAAGAACAATGCAAGGAAAGAGGAGCTTGGAGGGGTTGAAAATTGGCTAAGTGTTGTCCAGAGTTAGGCAGTCAAGCAAAGGGATAGACTATACACTTGCAGGTTGTGCTCAGGCTTGAGAAAGCATATGTATTCATCTCTATTCTGCAATTAATGCAATACAAATAGGAAGGGGTTTTGAGCAGTTGCTTTCCCTAGATAAATCTTTGTGCATGTGTGATGTTTTTTTTGCATGTCTATGATTTGTGTTCTAGATGGTGATTTAACTTCCACATATCGGTAGAGTAGCTTCAAGTCTTGTGATTTAGTAAATTTCATGAGAAGTTTTGAATCTACACATTAATTTCTACATTGCATTCACGAATTTAAATTTGTATTTAGTTGCATGAGCATTTTAGCCTTGTTGCATGCATTCATTTAAAATTTTGGTATCACATTTATGTTGGTTCAATTTGTGGTGGTGTGTTTTAGTGTGTGATATGGGGGCATTACAAGTGAGTAGGCCTTGCGAACCTTGAAAAACAAAAATCTTCCTAATGGATTGAATAATTGTGCTCTTGAATTTGATTTTTGTGAGCATTGCATATATGGAAAACATAATCATGTTTTATTTTATTCTGGTTTTCACAAATCTTTATGGTTGTTGGACTTGATTCATTCTGATGTACAATTAAATTTCCTTTAATTTGAAAGGCTTTGTATTATGTCACTATTATTCATTGATGATTTTCTAGAAGGACATGGGCATTTTTCTTAGAACTAAATTTGAGGATTTTAGTCAATTTAAGGAGTTTAAATATTTCTTGGAAAATCATATTAATAGGAAAATTAAGTTGTTGAGGACTAATAATGGTGGTGAGTTTTGTTCTGCAAAGTTTGATAATTTTTGGAAGGAGAATAACATTGAAAGACATAAAACAACTCCATACACCCTTTAGCATAATGGATTCATTGAAAAATACATGAGTAGAACATTGATAGAGAGAGCTAAGAGTATGCTTAATGGAGCCAAATTAATGAAGATATGCTTATAATAAGATGTTGTTATCACATGTTACTTCATTGACAGGTCTCCCATGTCAACTCTTGTGGATTAAGACCCTTATGGAGGTTTGGATGGACAAGAAGACCAAATTTAGCAAATTTATTTTTTGGTTGTGAGGCATATGCTCAATTGACCAAGGAGAAGTAATCAAAGTTGGCTGACAAGGTTGTGAAATGTATCTTCATCAAGTATGGTGTTGGTCATGTGAAAGGATATGAGCTTCGGTCGAGTTCCTCCGGGGTTGACAATTTTGCTTTCATTATGGAGTTGTTGGTAGGGTCACTGCCCCCTGTTGACTGGTGGCAAGGAGGGTGTCAGTATACCAGGAGGGGAATCCAATGAATGACCAATCCTGGATAGGGAAATAATTGCCCATAGAACCGAAACCACCCCAAGGGGCATGTTACTCCTAAACTTGCCCAGAATAAAAAGAAAGTAGAGATGATCCTTCCTTGATGACGAAAACACTTCCAGAATCAATTCGCGAGTTCATATTTAGTCCTCTTTTAACCATTAGCATAGAAAGAAAGACAATGGAGTGAAGGCAAGCATCTGTATCCGTTCTAGCGTAGCGGCATTATAGCTTCAAATCTGCTTTCCTCAATGACTCGACTAGTAGAATATCACTCATTAGGATTTGTTGATCTCCTACCTAATAATCTCCACTAGCATGAAGGTAATTGATAGTCAATAGGATGTCAACTTTTCTTTCTTTACAGGAAAACCTGGAATTTAAAAAACCCTCCGCACGTAGGGCTGCCACTTTCTTCTTCCACTAGTTTAACAACTGGATCCACTAGAACTAGACCTAGTAGGAACCTCACCTCTTATCACTACGTTCGAGGCAAGTGGTAAGACATAGATGCAAGAGTTATCCGGAATGATTGGGCATAAAGTGTCTATAGGTGGCCTTTCAAGTCCATCGTCAAATCCCAGGGCTCAACCCTGGCACCACCCCACTTGGATTGCAACAACCCTTCTGTATTTTATAGTGATAGGCCATATTCACAGAGTCAATTTTTCCATCCTCATATGCCACCCTTGAACTAGTGAATTTCCCACTTCAAAGCTAGATTCACATAGAGGAGAACTTGATAGGCCACGTTCGCACTTTCTATCATCCTTCTCCTCCTCTCTTTTATTGGGACCCCTCCCCCCAAGAAAAGAGCTTTGGGATAATTTCGTTGGATATATATATATATATATATATATATATATATAAACAAAGTTATTTTCAAAAAAAATAAGCCTTCTACCACAATGGTGCAATTAGAAGAGGATGAGAAGAGGTCAATGGTTCATTTATCGCCCAAGGGTGAAATTTGAACTTCAAAATGAACAAGAAGTTCATGACGTATCTAAGAATGAGGAGGGCTCAAAAAGTTCAAAAGAGGAGGAAGAAACTCTAATTCAAACTTTAAGTAGGTCCACTTGGAAAATAAGACAACCAAACATGTCGATATGAACAAAGTTCATTATCACATAAAATATTCAAAATGCGTGGAATATAAAGAAATCTATATGGAAAATATATAAATTATATATTATTAATTGATAGAACAAGATATAATATGATTGAATACAATGAGGGTCCATTATATAGAGTTGGGTGAGAGTTCCCTTTTAGAACGAGTTATGTCTTTTGGGACATGCCCTTTCATAATTAATTATACTTGTTATTCATTATTATTTATATTATTTTATACATAGTTATGTTCATAACATTTCCATCTCATTTAGAAATTCTTTGTCCTCAAATCATATTGATGAAAATACATGACATCTTTTTCTTTGTCTTGTAATGTCCTCACAACTTCCCCAATTCTTGGAGTTGTCATCATTGAGGATACAAAATGATATGAACCTCTAATTGTGGTACATATTTGCAGCACTGTGAAATGATCTAACCATCCCAAATCAATCTTTAGTTGAATTTGCACTTATAGGCTTCCAAAGATGAATCGTTAACATGAAACTTAATTTTGTTGACATCAATATTTTTTTAAACATAAGTGAGTTGCTTTTATCATGAGTGATATTGATACATTGAATGGTTGAGATATCTACTCTTATGATTCAGATGTTAATAAGTAGTTCTCGTGACCTGATTTCCCTTATCATGCTTGTGGTGATTTCCATATTTACTCCATGTATATGAATTCCTTCATGCATTGATGTTGCTTGGTTGATTGTTGGATTTTCACTTGGAGTTTCCAGTGTTTGCGCTACAACATCTCAGTATGTCTTCAATTCAATTGGATTGGAATCCTTCTGAATTGTGATATTATCTAAATCAATATCTATTCCATTTTCTTCATCTTAGGCTATTGCTTCCAAAGATTTCATCTTTAATCTGTTCTCCACTGGTTTCTTATCATTTTAAAGTTTTTTAATTTGCATAGGTAAATTTTAATTATTCTTTTTTAGAAGTGAAAGTTCTTTGTTCTCTAGATTATTCACTCTATCATTATTTTCTTTATTCTTTTTTTTTTTTTTTGAATTTGTTCCAATAATTTTTAATTAAAGTTTTTAAGCACAATTTTTTTTCTTATAGACTCTTATTGAGTTTCTTCTTCATACCTTCCTTTTCTTATTCTAATATTTGTTTCGTAGCTATGGATTTCTTGACCGGTGCAAATAATTTATGATTGTGATTTTTTAAGAAAAAAAAATGTGTTGTCCTTTTCCGTTGATTATGTGTAACACATATCCTTGAGCTCTTTGTATTTATCTTGTGATACTTTTTTCCTTGTTGAAGTTTTGTGTGTTTGTCTTTTGATTTTTTATTTGTATTTTTATATTATTTTGGTATTCTTCCATAAATAATTTCCTACATATTGGACACCAAAGTTTACAATTTTTAAAAATCAATCGATAACTAAATTTCTTGGTCCAAAATATTAACTTATATATGGAACTCACCTTTCATTTTTTCTTGACTTCTTTTATATTCTTAAATATGTCTAGTTGTTTTTTTTTTTACTTTCTTCTTTTAATTATTTAGTTATTATTTTTATAATATGTCTTTCCCTTTATATAAAAGACTTTATGATTATTCTTTTTACTTCAAAACATCATTTTTTTAATGCATGCCTTGAATTAAAATTCTTCCTTTAGGCTTCTCTTAATTCCACTAACCATGATTTAATTAAGTAACCCTTATTTAATTAAGATTTTTTTTTAATTATTATTATTATTATTATTATATATATATATATAACACTTTGACTTTACATTCTTCTATTCCTTCACTTAAGAATAGGGATTAAATAAACTTCAAATGCACCCTTTAGCCAATGCAGTTGAACTTTCTAATAATTTTCTCTATATAATTTCCTTTTTACTTTTTATTTCCTTATTTTTTGTCTTGTCATGGGTATTTTTAAAACTAAACAATGTTAATAAATAAATAAAAATTCATCATAAAATTTATATAATAAATTATATGGTGGAAAGTCAGGAGTTTTTTACCATTGGGCAAGGTTTGATTCCCATGAGGGCTTCCCTAGAGCCATGGGGACACCTTAAGGTAGTGTTTGAATATGTGGTTGCACCCAGAGAGACCATATTAAATGGTTTCATGACCCATGCACACATAAGTGGATCAATGGCCACTCACATGTCCTCCTTTTGGAGCCTTGAGGTAGTGGTTGAACATGTGGTTGCACCCAGAGTCCCCACCTGTGTGAGTTCAAGTGTCTAGAGACATGTTGTAACTTGCTCATTTGTGACATTTATATAATAGTTGTATCTGCTGACAACCAATCTTTCGAAGTTACCAATTCTCCAAAACAAAATGTTCCAGTTAAAAGAAACACATATATTAAATCTTTTTTAATTTTCAATTCTTACCCTTTTGGGCTGGGGAAACTTTGCGTACCCCTTTTGTACTATAAACTTTATTTGTAATAACCACTTTAAGAGGAAATATATTTGCTTGACGAAAAGGGGTGAAGACTCAAATTTGAGTCTTATGTGCCAAACTTCATAGCAATCAAATCCTACCCAGGTCTACCTCAGTTTAGTTTGTTGGAATTGTAGAGGTTACACTTGGGGGAGGGGACAAGGGTTAGGACCTATTGTGGGAAGTAGAGACATAATTTGTCTCACAGAAACTCATGAGCATGATGGTTGCAAAACTCCTGTGTTTGACGGTTATTTGAGGTTGGCAGTTTGGAACAAGGTAGCAGAAAATGGCAAAGGTATGGGGGAATACTAGTTTTAGTGAAAGAAAAAGCAGGTCGTCACATTCAGATAATTAAAGAAGCTGCAAATTGACAATATTTATGGTTGAAAATATCAGAGAATCAGAATCACATAAGAATTGCAGCATGCTATTTTGCCCCTCAATTCTAAAAAACTTACAAAAATAAGGGGCTTGACAACAAGGATCCATATGCAACTTTAAAACAAGATATTGTTGTGTACTCTCAGCTGGGAGAAGTTCTTTTAGTGGGAGATATCAATGCTAGAACAACAAATAATCAAGCTAGAATTCTCTATTGCAAATAGGATGACAATCCTATTTGGCTCACTGAAGAGGAGAATCCCCAATGGGTGAGGTGTTCAGAAGTTGAAAAAGTTAGCAATCATTTTGGAGAGGAGTTGCTTACACTATGTGGGGCTTTCAACCTAATTATTTGTAATGGTGTTATAGACATTTTTGTGCCTTACAGCATGAAGCATGAAATGTCAATAATCTAAGGGATCCAAAGTCCCTAAACATGTTGTTCCTCCCCCTAGAGGAACAAGGTCAGCAAACCACAGCACTAAATATCAGTTCTCCACCTGAAAACACTCAAAAACAAGCAAATTCTAGATCATGTCAACTGCTACACTGGCTACCTGCACTGAATGTCAACTGCTACACTGGCTACCTGCACTGAATGTCAACTCCAACACTAGCTACCTGCGCTGAACGTGTTTGGACATGTGGCAGACTCATTCCTCAAGGTGTTAGAGCCCAAGAAGCTTCCAAAGTGACACTTGCATCAAGGAATTCGACTGGTGATGAGTAAGAGGGTCTATATCTCCAAGTGGAAGCAAGAACCTCCAAGTGGACTCAAGAACTGAAGAATAATTGAAGTGGGAGAGGACACTAGTCAGCTTCATGTCAGCTACAAGCTGACTCATCCTTTCTCCAAATCTCCTATATATAGAGCTCTCTCATGAGGTCTAAAGGGGGCTGGAATTTTGTGCAAGTAAGGAAGTGCTGTTGGTTTGAGTATAGAACTATTGGGTGATTGCTTTGAAGGAGGTGAAGAGGAGATTTCTTTCTGCTGGGAGGTGTTGCTGGATTGGGCCTCTTATGGTTGTAACACTCTCAGAACTTTACTTCTTCTATTAATAAAAGCATTTGAGGTTCTTCTATATGCATGTATCTCTATGGTGAATTGATGCTTGTATATTTGATTTATTCTAATCCTTGAATCAGTTATGGATGTATGCTTCTTGTAGTTTCCTTTCTTTGTGCTTTTACAGGATCTTGGTGTAGCTGGGCCGGTGAAAGAGCAAGGAGCTAGGAGCAAGCAGTAAGAGGGAAGATTGGATCAACCATTAGCAGAAGATAACGGTTAGTGGATCCCTTTTCTCTTCTCTCTCTCATCTCATAAAGAAGTAATCTTGAATAGCTTTGCTTTGATTGTTGCTGCGGTACTATCACCCTTAGAGTGGGATAGGGTCATTCCGTATTGGATACTTTTCCCAACAACAAATTGGCGACTCCGCTGGGGATCGTATCTTGTTGGTTGTTTGTGTTTTTGTTATTCATTTCATAAACAAAGGGAGTATCGAATCGAACTGCATTTGGATCTTTCAAATGCAAAGTAGAGGGCAGCTACTCTAGCTCAGTTTCTGGGCAAGTTTATGATTTGAAGAGCTGATCCACAAGGAATCTAATAAGCTCTTAGTGATAGCTTTTCATCCTCCTTTTCATCCCTTAGTGTGTCATTGACTGATAGCTTCTGATTTGGCCAAAAGCTGTGAATTTTTGAGCAATCTGTGACCCGGAAACTGAGAAAAACGAAAGTTTGAATCTTCAGTGTAGGTGCTGTGAAGGCAGTCTGCATTTCAGCGCAGTTCCCGAAGGGGCTACCTGCGCTGAACGTCAAACTGACAGTGTACCACCTGCGCTGAACCAGTCTGGCCTTGTGCTACTGGGGTTTCCTGCTGTTTCTTGCCCTGTTTTCACCCTTTGTTTTTGCAGCCTGTTACCAGTCAATGTACCTATTTGAAACCAACTTTCCTTGCCACTATTCCGCCTCGGTTGTATAAAGAAACTGTGTTTGTTCTTTGTGTATTTCTTGTATCATTTACAGTTTCCCATAACGAAAGTGAACTAGTCTTATTGTGGCCTCTTAGATCTAGACCTGTGATAAAGTGTCGTTTTGATCTTAAGAGTTAGTTTATTTGTTGTTCATAGCTGATTGAGCTTTTTGCTTTCGTCATATGGTTTGAATTTGTTTATTTCTAGTGTCGAAACAAGTAAATCTTAAGGTGTCTTTTGATTTTGGACAAGCTTGTTTTCTTTCACTTGAAATTGAATTCAAAATTATACGACAGCTTTCTTTTTGTGTCGCACAAACATTAAGAAAGAGAAAAGAAATACTTGCATTTTGCATTTTGCATATAAGTTTGTATGTTGATTTAGGGAAAAAGTGCATTAGTATATGCTCTTTGATCTGTGAGAAAAGATTTTGTCTCTCTTTTCCCTCAGTAGTTAAGATTTTCATAAGTCGAAAAGATTAAAAAAGCTTGCTTCTCATCTTAGACTGCATTTAGGAATTTGTATCAAAACATCTCGTGGTGAACCTTGAAAGGCAAACTTTTAAAAGATCAACTTAAAATATATTGAATGAACCTAACAACGCTTTGAAACATAACGCAAACACATAGAGGTCTAAGCTAGAGACGTGTTCCGGCGTCGTTAAACGTAGTGACTGTCGATCTCGACGAAGGTGGGTGATTGCTCCTGAGAGTCGGTGGCACTAATACGGACTTGTGCTCCCACGTATCGTCGCGTATATATTGGGAGACCCCTATAGGCATATATCTTTTATCCATAGGAAGCCGTGTCGGCCGCCCTACTGATCGCAATGCAGTGAACACAGCATTCACGAAGATCGACCACCCGTACCGTAAAACGTATTCTGTGATTTTGCGAAAAGTTTGGCACACCCTCTGCCTAGATCTCCAGAGCAGTTTCTTTTGGCCTTTTTCAAACTCTATAACTGAAAAAGTCCGACCGAGCATTTGTCACTTCGGGCTCGTTAATACATCGAAGGAGACAAGAGTGATCTTTAGCTTTTTCTCGACTCTTAAAAACTGAAAAAGCAAGTTGTGTCTAAAGCGTCGTTATAAAATTTATTTTAAGCGGAATAATCATCACCTTTCCCTCGTTGATCTTCGAAGTTAGTCCACCACAAGTGGAAGTTCCTGTAGAATCGCTAAGAAATCTTTTGGATAGACTAGATATGTCTGAACAACCGTCGACATCTAGGACTGTGTCGTCCGACACAGCAGCAGCAGAGCCTCCTGCTACTACTCCAACGATGTTTGTTAGTATACCATCTGTCCCGACCAATTGTCAACAACAAGCCGGAGTCCAATCAGGGACAACGACATGGTTAGTTCCTATTTCTTCATCCAGATTATCATCTGGTATTTCTTATGTTGAAACTCAACAAATTGATCCAATGTGTCTTCAAAGGCCAATTTACCCTTTAAGTACTGGATTTCCACCATATGGAGGGCAGTATGCTCTTTCATTGTTCCCTCCCAGAGAACAACCATATGGGAGTTTACAACAAAGTTCAGGTCAAACTGGAATTACATCCAGCGGTTGGGTACCAATACTGCCTCAACAACCAGGGGTTGTATATTCAATGCAACCAGTACACCCTGTGTCGAATATTCCCACCATACCTGCTATAGTGAATGTGTCGCAAGTGCAATCTCCACCTGTTGTATGTCAACCCCAAGTTTCTCAGGTTGCAATACAACAACCTCTTGTCTCAACGACTCAATCACAATCTCAGGGTAGTGCCTCCTTATCTGGAGTGACTCAGGCTCAAACACGTACTGTGACTCCTCATCCCGGTCAATCATCCAGTGTTGGTCAACAGCAAATGGTCCAACAACCAGAGCTGGTTCAATCTCAACAACCGCCATTCCAGCAATCATATCAAGGACCTGAGCAACAAGTCTTTGTAAGTAATGGGCAACCATACTATAATGGTTATGCCCATCAACCTTGTCAAAGTTGCCAGCATTATGCTGGTTTGCAAAGACCCATTGCTCAGGCAATCCCATCTTATCCTGGGTATGCTTCGCCTAACCTGAATCAACAGTTGCCCTTTGTAGCAACTCTAGAATTACCAGATCTAAACCGGCTGACGAATGATCCAATTGCTTATGCTCCTTGGTGGCTAGCGATTCCGCATAAACTTCCGTCAGATATTCCTAAATTTAATGGAAATCCGGGTGAAGATCCGTCGAATCATGTGATGACATTCCATCTATGGTGTTCATCGAACACCCTGAATGATGATTCGATAAGACTTCGCCTCTTTCAGAGGACGTTAACGGGTCCAGCGGCAAAATGGTACATTGAATTGCCTAGAGCTTCGTTCGACAACTTCAGTACCTTAGCCACAACCTTTTTAACCCATTTTCAATTACCGATAAGGTATGAAACGGGAACAGAACTCCTTACCAACTTCAAACAGACGACTGCCACCCACATATCTGATCATATACATGAGTGTCGTCGTCGTCGTAGGATGGTGAAAACGTATGTTCCCGATCAGCTGTTAGCTGAATGGTTTATAAAGTCGTTACTTCTTGCTATAACGGAAGATGTGGCCAAGGGGGGAGTCGTAACAGAGGAGCAAGTTATCGCTCGTGCACAGTATTTGGACTTAGTTTATACTCAGTCCGGCACGCTCTACGACAAAATACCCGACGCTCCTAGACCGGAATTTTCAATTCCTCCTCCTCCTAAATCAAACAATGACTCTCACGCCAGCGATGGCGTGATTGGCAAGCACAAAATTTATAGTCAAAATGCAAATGAAGAACTTCTTGCCTCAGAAGTAAATGCCATGTCGATTGACAAGGGCAAACAACTGAAGCAACCAGGGGGCAAGAAGAAAAAGAAAGGGAGAAAAAGGAAACCCCCAGCAGGGTGTCATATATGCGATGAGGATCATTGGACGAAAGATTGTCCACATATAGCTGAAGTTAAGAAACTCTTTAAGAGTTCAAAAACCCCAGCACTATTGACTGATCCGTTTCCTAATCCAGGTCAAAATCTAGTTGCTAATCAAAATGCTTCCCGATCCCAAGTGCTTATGTTGTCTACCTCAAAGCAGCAAAATAATGCTTTGACGAGGAATAAGTGTTGTTGGTTTGAGTATAGAACTATTGGGTGATTGCTTTGAAGGAGGTGAAGAGGAGATTTCTTTCTGCTAGGAGGTGTTGCTGGATTGGGCCTCTTATGGTTGTAACACTCTCAGAACTTTACTTCTTCTATTAATAAAAGAATTTGAGGTTCTTCTATATGCATGTATCTCTATGGTGAATTGATGCTTGTATATTTGATTTATTCTAATCCTTGAATCAGTTATGGATGTATGCTTCTTGTAGTTTCCTTTCTTTGTGCTTTTACAGGATCTTGGTGTAGCTGGGCCGGTGAAAGAGCAAGGAGCTAGGAGCAAGCAGCAAGAGGGAAGATTGGATCAACCATTAGCGGAAGATAATGGTTAGTGGATCCCTTTTCTCTTCTCTCTCTCATCTCATAAAGAAGTAATCTTGAATAGCTTTGCTTTGATTGTTGCTGAGGTACTATCACCCTTAGAGTGGGATAGGGTCATTCCGTATTGGATACTTTTCCCAACAACAAATGGTATAGATAGATGGAAAAGGTCCGGGAACTTCACTTGCAAGACATACAACGGGCAAGTGTTGTTGATTATGTGATGTATTCACAAAGCTTAATAGAAAAGATAGACGAAGTTAGTATTGGAGAGCATATTTGGGACTTAAAATCAGATCATAACCCAATTTATATAAGTTTATCATGGTTAGAATAAAGGCAGCATAGGAGGAAAACCCAATGCTCTCGACAATCACTATCAAGGGGCAAAATTCTTCTAACGCAAGAAAATTGTACTATCTTCAAGACAATGTTAAAGAGATTAATTCGGAAGGAGAAAAATGGTTTCAAAAGCTTCAATAGTCATGAGTTAATAAATATAATTCAAAGTGCACTTGAGAAGTGCAAAAGAGAAAAAAATAGGAAATCAAAATCAAATTGTTTTCCTGTAAATGCTTGGTTTGATGAGAAATGAAAAATGGTAAGGACAACCTTGAAAAAGGCAAGAAAGGAGAAGTGAATGTAAAGTTATATAAGCAGATACTAAAAAGGAAAAAATATGAGTTCATGCAAACAAGGAGAGAAGAATTAATATATTTAAGCAAGAATAATCCAAAGCTTTTCTCGCAGGAACTACAACCAAGGAAGAAGCAAATTGAAAATAATATTACAGTCAGTTAATGGTTTGAATATGCAAGACAACTCTATGAGAAAGAATCTGAGGCGGAGTTCCCCTCCTAGGATCAACACAAATTCAAAGCTCTTCACATTACAGGAGGTGGATAATGGAATTAAGAAGCTGAAAACAGGAAAGGAAAAGGACTTGGTTGAACTTCAAGCACATTATCTAAAATGGGGGAATGAACGATCTTGCATTGCACATCATGGAAATATTCAACAACATCATTCAGCAAGGATTCCCAATAGACTGGACAACTAGCCTAGCAATACCCCTTTTTAAAAGTGGAGACATTAATAATCCATCCAACTATAGAACAATTATGATCAATCCTTTGTTTGCAAAGCTTTTCAGCAGCATGGTAGAAGATAAAATTAGTAAGAGGGAAGAAGTAAAAGAAAAGAGGGCAAGAGGACAAGCGGGTTTTAGGCCGAAACATTCTACCGTGGATCATGGCATCACATTGAGACACATTGTTGAAAAGGTTTGGGAGGATAAAGAAGAAGTATTTTGCTGCTTTGTTGACTTCAAAAAAGAATTTTACACAGTCCCTAGGGATAAGTTGTGGCGTAGAATGGAAGAAATTGAAATTCATGTGCATTATAGAGCCGTTGTCCATAGACTTTATGAAGAAGTGAAAGTCAAAATTAGAACCTCGGCAGGTATTTCAGAAAGCTTTAGAAGTGACATTGGAGTCAAGCAAAGTTGCCCTCCATCCCCTACTCTTTTTGGTCTATATATTGATAAATTGGAAGAGTGGATAAATCTGCAAGGTGGAGATGGTGTTCGGTTGGGGGAGTTTGTGATAAAGATTCTTTTATATGATGATGATATTGTATTGATTTCTAAATCGGCCCTTGGATTGAAAATGCACTTATATGCCATTGAGAATTTTTTTAGAGCAGTGGGGATGCAAGTCAAAACTAGCAAGACCAAAATAATGATTTTTTCTAATAAAAGGAAGCATAGCCATCATACTTTCTTCTTTGAAGACAACATTCTAGAAGAAGTAAATGAGTACAAGTACCTTGGGATTAATTTCAACAACAAACTCAATTGGAAGGACTACAGAAAGAAGAGAATTTTAGGAGGGGAAAAGCATTATATGCTCTTCAAAACAGATGTAGAGAGGCAAAGTTATGGGATTTGAAAATGATTAAAGTTCTTTTTGGAATCCTAGTTTGTCTAGTGATGCTATATGGGTGTGAATTGTGGGCTAGCAACACTCCTGTCTCAAAATGGAAACAAATTGAGAAAATCCAAAAATGCTTTATCATGAGCAAGTTCAAAATAAAAAGTTCAGTGCCTTATGAGATAATGTTGAGTGAAACAAAAGAAACTCCCATTGAAGCAATAGCTATGATGCGGTTCATAAGATTTCTAAAAAGAATTGAGCAAATGAGAGTAGGTAGATGGCCTAACGTTATCTTCAATGAAGCCATGAGTGAGAGAAAGAAAACATGGATGAAACAAAACTACACATGGATGCAAAAATGGAATATCTACTTCAATGCATGTCCCACAAATAGCAAGGAGCTAAAGGATTTTTTTATGGAGAAGTTTCGTAAAAAGTTATGGGGAAAGGAGTTGGGTAGAAAGAAGAAATATTACATTGAGGAATTCAACCCTATGTGTGATCTACAACAAAAAGAGTTCATTGGAGCTATCATTTCGTGGAGGGAAAAGGTTCTTATTGCTAAATTAAGGATCAACTCACATCAACTTCGGTCTGAAACAGGATGGTGGAAAAGGCCTAAAGAAGCTTGGGAAGAACGAGTGTATGCATTTTGCATGTATCGGGCTGTGGAATCTAATTTTTTTTTCTTTTTAGAATGTGATGAATTCAAAGACATCAGAGAAAGTTATGAGAACATGTTAGCATTAGTTTCTTGACATTGCATTTTTGGCGAGGGGATTGTTGGAAGGTTGGGTCAGCTCATCATCAAATTGAATCGAAAAAGGCTTGAATTGAAAAAAGCGAAAAACAGGGAACTAGTGGTCTCATAGACTATTTTTAGTTTCGTGGACCTTAAAATATCATTTCATTTCATTGAATCATTTGTAATGGATATTTTTTTCAAGCAAAACTTTAGGGTATCATTTTGATGTGGACAACCGAATCCAAAATAGTTTTTGACTATAAAAGTAATGAATCGCATGTTAATCAGATTATACGCATGGATTTCGCACTGAAGGTCCCACTTACTTGACCAATCTCCGCCAGTCCCAGTTTGACTTTTCTACTCCCCGAGCGCTTCAATCTTCACCATTGATCTCGTTTGCCCAACTCCAATGTATGTCGCGTAATATCATGTGATAACCAGCACGATAAATAGCAGGTTGAGAGCATGTGAGATAAGTGGTTTCTCTGTGCTACGTTTCGCCACCTTAGGTTAACCGCACATTTTAGAAAAATATAATTTACCATTTTTGTTGGGTTGTGTTATATTCTTTCCACGACTAACCCACGTAGTGAACCGGGGGGTCAGAGGGGGGGCAGAGCCCCCCCTTCATTGTGCTGATTTCACATTGGGGGGGTCACAGGGGGCGGCAGCCCCCCCTGTCCGGGGGGTTTGAGGGGGGCGGGTAGCCCCCCTCTACGGGATCCGGGGTAGCGCCCCGGGAAAAAAAAAAATTGGACCCTATATTAGGTTGGGTGAACCTACCTATGGGTTTTCAGTCCATGGTTTTGGATGCGATGGTTTTCGGTCCATGGTATTGGATGCTTCGGCATGTATAAATATGTATTGTAACATTGAAAGGAATATAATGAAAAATCAAGCTGGTAGTCTCGGTTTTGGGATCCAGGGGAAAATCTCTGTGTATATGTGTTTTATGTGTTATGCTCTCGCATTGTTTAATTTTCTGTGATTTAGAATTCGTGTGCAGGTAATTTTTGTACAGGGTTAAAACCTACATTTGGTATCGGAGCTATTTTGGCTTCAAGGGGATGCCTTTGTTGCTGAGGGGTTTTGCTCGGGCCTGTGGTAGACCCTGTTCAGTGGGAGATATGTGAGATCGATTCTGGTGGTGAAAGAAGATGGCAAGCAGTGGAAAGATAGAGATCAAGAAGTTCAATGGTCAGAGTTTTGAGTTGTGGAAACTCAAGATGGAGGATCTGTTGGTGGATAAAGACCAGTGGATCACGGTAGATCCAGGTACTAAACCAACGGGAGTGACCGATGAAGAATGGAAGAAGTTGGATCGGAAGGCAAAGAGCACAATACAATTGTGTGTCTCAGATTCAGTATTGTTGAATGTACCAGGGGAAGCTACAGTGAAGGCTTTGTGGGACAAGTTAGGGACTTTGTACCAATCTAAGTCTCTGGTGAATAAACTGTTCCTGCGGAAAAAGCTGTATAACCTGAGGATGAAAGATGTAGACTTGGTGACAGAGCATCTAAACGCATTTAATATTGTGGTAAGTCAGTTAGCGTCTGTTGATATTAAAATTTCAGATGAAGATAAGTGCATCAGTTTGTTGTGTTCTCTACCAGATTCGTGGGATAGTCTGGTTATTGCAATAGGTAGCAATGCAACTGCTTTGCAATTTGATGAAATAGTCTCAGCCTTGCTGATGGAGGAGATGAGACGGAAAAATATGGAGAGCCAGAATGGTGATGCCTTTTCTGTACGAGGACGGTCCCAGAATAGAAACAAAAATAAGTCATCGAGTGGGAGATCTAAATCTAGAGGGAGATCTAAATCTCCAGGAAAACCTGTAAAGGTGGTGTGCTGGAAATGCGGAAAGGAAGGGCACTTCAAAAGGGACTGTAAATCTAAAGCTCTTGATAAAGGAAAGGGATTTGATAATGCTCCTTCTACAGAGGTGAAAACCACCTCAGATGAAGGTGGGGATGTGTACTTGGCTTCTTCAAGTACACATGTAGATCATGAGGCATGGTTGATTGACTCAGGTGCATCCTTTCACTTCACTCCCCATAGAGAGTGGTTCTGCAAGTATGAGAAATACAATGGTGGTGATGTCTTCTTAGGAGATGATAGGAAGGCTAGAATCATTGGTCGCGGAAAAGTAAAGTTGAAGTTGCAAGGTGGAAGGGTTAGAACACTTCTGGGTGTTCTGCATATTCCTGCATTGGCCAGAAATCTGATTTCTGTAAGCAAGTTGGATGATACAGGTGTAAAAATAGTGTTCGAGAAGGATACCTGCAAGATGGTTCGGGGAGCACTGGTATTGATGCGGGGAGTTCGGACTGGAACTCTGTACAAGCTGCAAGGTAGCACTGTTGTTGATGGATGCAACAGTTCTGTGGTTCCTGAAAGTGGAGCTGAAAATCTAGTGGTCTCTGGAGAGAAGACCATGATGTGGCATCAAAGGCTTGGACATATTGGAGAGAAGGGCCTTCGAATACTTCATGGTAAAGGTATGGTAGAAGGTATGAGTAATAGCTCTCTGGATTTTGATTTCTGTGAAAATTGTGTATATGGGAAGCAGAATTGGGTGAGTTTCCCCTCTGGTGGTAAGAGGGCGAAACAGATATTAGAGCTTGTGCACAGTGATGTGTTTGGACCTGTGAAGGTTCCATCACTGGGTAAGTCTATGTACTGTGTATCATTTATAGATGACTTCTCAAGGAATACATGGATATATTTCCTTAAGAAGAAATCTGAAGTCTTTGACAGGTTTAAAGAATTTAAGGCTCTGGTGGAAAATCAGACAAAGAAGAAGATAAAGGTGTTGAGGACAGATAATGGTGGAGAGTTTTGCAGCAAGGAATTTGAAGAATTCTGTAAGAATTGTGGTATAGCACGACAGAAGACTACTCCATATACACCTCAGCAAAATGGAGTCGCAGAAAGGATGAACAAGACGTTGATGGAAAGGGCAGGAACCATGCTCAGTGGTGCCGGGTTAGGACAATAATTATGGGCAGATGCGGTGGATACTGCATGTTACTTGGTCAACAGGTCACCTTCATCAGCGTTGGAGGATAAGACTCCACAAGAATATGGACTGGTAAGAAACCCTCTCTTTCACATCTGAGGGTATTTGGATGTGATGCATATGTACATGTTCCAAAGGAGAAACGAACCAAGTTGGATAGTAAATCTGAAAAGTGCATCTTTATTGGGTATAAGGATGGTTTAAAGGGTTATAAGCTTTGGAACCCAGTCACACGGAAGGTTGTGTACAGCCGAGATGTGGTGTTCAGAGAGGTAAAAGATGTTATTACACATGAGGTCCAACCAAAGGAACCTGAGAAGATAGAGTTTGAGCTAAAGGAGGAAGAATCAGACTCTGCAGCAGAGGAGGAATCAGAAGATGAAGAGCCACAAACTCCGGCTGTGAGAAGATCAGTTCGAGAAAAAAGGCAGGCATAAAGGTATGGTCCTTCTTCTTTCTGTTCAAATTTTTCTTTGTCTGTTACTGATGATGATCCCAGAACTGTGAAGGAAGCAGTAGATTCAGAGGATGGAAAACTCTGGAAAGAGGCCATGGTTGATGAAATGGCATCTTTGCACAAAAATGAGGCTTGGGATCTGGTGGAGTTGCCGGCTGGAAGGAAACCCATTGGCATCAAATGGGTGTTTAAAAAGAAGACAAATGCAGAAGGGAAGGTGGAGAAACACAAAGCTCGGTTGGTAGCAAAAGGTTATTCCCAGGTGCCGGGAATTGATTTTGGTGATATTTTTTCTCCTGTTGCCAAGGTAACTTCTATTAGGTTACTTTTATCTGTTGCTGCTGCTTTTGATTTTGAGGTAGAACAGATGGATGTGAAGACAGCATTTCTTCACGGGGATTTGGAAGAGGAAATCTACATGAAGCAACCTGAAGGCTTTGCGGTGAAGGGTAAGAAAGAACTGGTATGCAAGTTAAAGAAGTCTCTGTATGGGTTAAAACAGTCACCAAGGATGTGGTAAAAGAAATTTGATACATTTATATGGGGACTTGGCTTCACCAGAAGCAAAGCAGATCACTGTGTGTATTTTAAATTAATTGGTGATCGTGTTATTTATCTGGTCTTGTATGTGGATGATATGTTGCTGGTTGGAAATGACAAAGAAATTATCCAGGACTTGAAGACCCAATTGTCCTCCAAATTCGACATGAAATATCTTGGTGCTGCAAACTATATTTTAGGCATGGAAATTAAAAGAGATCAGGCAAAGAGGAAGCTTTGGTTAAACCAGAGGAAGTATGTCGAGACAATACTGCAGAGGTTTAATATGCAGGATAGTAAATCAGTGAAGGTTCCTATTCTTGTAGGTGTGAGGTTATCTGTTGAACAGTGTCCCAAGACACAAGAAGAGGAAGAGGACATGTCCCGTGTTCCATATGCGAGTGCAGTCGGTAGCCTGATGTATGCAATGGTCTGTACTAGACCAGACATTGCACATGCAGTGGGAGTATTGAGCAGGTTTATGTCAAAACCAGGGAAAGAGCACTGGACAACAGTGAAGCGGGTTTTCAGGTATTTGCGTGGCACTAGTGATTATGGTTTGTTCTACCAAGGAAGACCAGGATTAGACAGAGTGTTGGATATTTGTGGCTTTGTTGATGCAGATTGGGCTGGAGATCTGGATCAGAGAAGATCTACAAGTGGGTATGTGTTTAACCTATTTGGAGGTGCAGTCAGTTGGATGACTAAGAAACAATCTGTAGTGGCACTATCAACTACAGAGGCAGAATACATGGTAGCCACTCATGCAAGCAAGGAAGCAGTTTGGTTGCAGAGATTGTGTTCAAGTATGGGGTTAGTACAGGGAGCTATAAGAATAGACTGTGACATCCAAAGTGCAATTTTCTTGGCAAAGAACCCTGCTTATCATTCAAAGACAAATCACATTGATGTTCAGTATCACTTTGTGAGGGATATGATAGAAGACAAAAAGGTGTTGCTGGTAAAGGTGGACACTTTGAAGAATACTACAGATGCATTGACAAAATCTGTGAGCTCTAAGAATTTCTCTTGGTGTAGAGAAACAATGGCCATTTTAGGGCTAGAAAAATGACTGAGCTCTCCTGTGGCCCCCTGTGGGAAGAAAACAACAAGTGGGAGATTGTTGGGTTGTGTTATATTCTTTCCATGACTAACACACGTAGTGAACCAGGGGGTTAGAGGGGGGCGAGAGCCCCCCCTTCATTGCGTCGATTGCGCAGCGGGGGCGGCAGCCCCCCCTGTCTGGGGGGTTTGATACCCGCCCCCCTCTACGAGGTCCGGGGCAGCACCCCGGGAAATTTTTTTTTTGGACCCTATATTAAGTTGGGTGAACCTACCTATGGTTTTTCGGTCCATGGTATTGGATGGTTCGACATGTATAAATATGTATTGTAACATTGAAAGGAATATAATGAAAAATCAAGCTGGTAGTCTCGGTTTTGGGATCCAGGGGAAAATCTCCGTGTATATGTGTTTTATGTGTTATGCTCTTGCATTGTTTATTTTTCTGTGATTTAGAATTCGTGTGCAGGTAATTTCTGTACAGGGTTAAAACCTACAATTTTCATACCCCGCGATATACCATTTACAGTTAGGAATATTGCCCACGTTTCCTCATGGAACATTGAAGGAAACACTTTTATAATGAAAAGGGGTTTAGCGCTTAGTCTACGGACTTGAAATAAAACCCTTAATGTTATTTAACTGATATTTTCAATATAAAGCATAAATGGAAGAATAATGCTCGGTCAGGGTCTAGACCATGGATACGCAAATTACAACGGAATTTTTGCACGAGGAACAACACATACACACCACACTTAGATCAATTACTCAAGTAAATAGGAATTACATAGTCTTGGCCCTCTTGGCTCGATTACATCAATTTGTGTGACCTTTGTTTCTTTCACTCTCAAACCCTATTTCTTTTTTTCTTTTCACTCCCTCTCGCTCCTTCTCTCCATTTTTTTTATCATCACATTTTCTCCTCTTTAATGGATCAATTCCTATTCTAACTGCATTGACAACTCAATGTCTATTTTTATCAATTCAGCAATTAAATCCCTACTCTCAAGCTTTGATATAGACCTATCCTAACAACTTATCGCCTATTCTAAAAATAATACAATGTTCTAATTATTACAATAATTGAAGTAAAAATAAATTCGAGAGATCCAACCCTCTCTACTAAAAATTGATTTGACCACTTAGGTCAATGAAATTCATTTCATGTTAGCCACAACATGTGAACATACAATCACATTGTTGGCTAAGTTTGGATGATTCCTCATCAAACTCCCGAGGAAGAAAATAATCATTCATCAAACTTTTAGGATTTACTCTATACTTCTGTAATTCTGTTGTTGTTAACCGATTGGCATCCTCCATTAGCTATCCCTTCCATTTGACTAGATACTGAAAATAAACCTATCCTCTGGTTCTTTTGGATACTCTTTTCTCCAGAACAGCTTCCACCTCTTTCTTGACTGTCTTTGGCATTTGTTCTTCCCAATTTAAAGTCTGAACTTCATCTTCTGCAGGTTCATCCTGTAGCTCTGACTCTGTCTCTTTGTATGGATACAAATTTGCAACATTGAAGATAGGGGATATTCCAACCCCTTCTGGCAATTCAATTTCATAAGCATTGGTTGAAAACTTTCTCACAATTCTGCATGGCCCTATCTTTTTCATCTTTAATTTGTTGTAAGTCCCAACAGGAAACCTTTCTTTCCTCAAGTACACCATCACTAGATCACCCACTTGGAATTCTTTTTCTCTCCTCTTCATATCAGCTCTCTGTTTGTATTTTCCACTACTTTCCTGCAATCTGTCTTTGACATCTTCCTGTAGTCTTTGCATCTGCTCTGCAAACTCTTCAGCCTTTGCACTTCTTGTCTCCTGTTTGCCCAAATTTCTAAGCTCATACACACCTCTTGGATTCATCCCAAAAACAATCTGGAATGGACTCATCCCAGTACTCCGGTTTGGAGTATCATTATAAGCAAACTCAGCCTGAGCAAGTGCTAAATCCCACTGCTTAGGATTTTTATACACTAAACTCCTCAATATGTTTCCCAGGCTTCTGTTTACCACTTCGGTCTGCCCATCTATTTGAGGGTGATATGCTGAATTGAAACTAAGGTTGGCACCTAGTTTCTTCCAAAGAGTTCTCCATAAATGCCCAACAAACTTTGTATCCCTATCGGACACAATACTTATAAGCAATCCATGTAACCTTACAAATTCTGAAAAAAAAACATATTAGAAATATGTGTTGCATCACTAGTCTTTTTGCATGCAATGAAATGTGCCATTTTATAAAATCTATCTACCACAACATAAATGGAATCATTTCCTCTTTGAGTTTTAGGTAATCCCAAAACAAAATCCATACTAATTGCATCCCATGGTCGGTCTGGTATTGGTAATGGCTGATATAATCATGTCTTTTGGCTTCTCCCCTTAGCATGCTGACAGATCCTGCACTTCTCAACAAATCTCTTAACATCAATTTGCATCTTTGGCCATTATTTAAAAGCATTTACCTGAGCAAAGGTTTTGTCTTGTCTAGAGTGTCTAGATAACCCTCCACTGTGTTTCTCCTTGATTATGTTTTCCTTCATAGAACATTTGGGAATACACAGTCTATTACTTTTAAACAGTAAACCTCCTTGGATAAGATAATCCACCCACTGGCTTCTATTATGAACTGATGGATTTTGTACAGTTGCATAAATATCTTTGAATTTTGCATCATATTTATAAATATCAACTATTTCTTCAAATCATACAACCCCAATTTTTAATTCTTGCACAATGAAATTTACCTTGCTTAAAGCATCTGCAACTTTGTTCAACTTACCACTATTATGTTTGATCACAAAAGTAAAACTATGCAAAAAATCTACCCACTTGGCATGCTTCTGGTTCAATTTTGGTTGGTTGTTTATGAACTGTAATGCATGATTGTCATAATACAATACAAACTCCTTTGGTAGCAAATAATGTCTCCATTTTTTTAAAGCTTGCACAATAGCATAAAATTCTTTGTCATAAGAGGAATATTTCTTCTTAGCTTCATTTATTTTCTCACTAAAGTATGTTATTGGTCTCTGTTCCTGACTTAAAACTGCTCAACTCCACTAGCATTGATTTCAACTAGGATTTTTTTTTCAAAATCAGGGAAAGCTAAAATTGGTTTTTTTTGTAATTGTCTTCTTCAGCAACTTAAAATTTTGGTATGCTGCTTATGTCCACTTGAATGGCTGATTAGTTTGATTGTTTCAATAATTGGTGCACAAATCTGACCAAAAATTCTGATAAATTTTCTATAAAAACTTGCAAGACCATGAAAGCTTCTTACCTCAAATATGTTTCTTGGAGTTGACCAGTTCCAAATTGCTTGGACTTTCTCAGGATCCATTTTCAGACCTTCTTTAGAAACTACAAACCCAAAATAGATTAACTCTTCTTTCATAAAACTGCATTTCTTTAGATTTATTTGCAGTTTCTCTTTCTACAAAGTTCTCAGAACCAACTTAAGATGCTCCAGATGTTCCTCTTTGCTTCAACTGAAAACTAAAATATCATCAAGGTAAACAATGAAAAATTTTCCTGCATATTCCTTCAAGACTTCATTCATCAATCTCATGAATGTGATGGGTGCATTAGCGAGTCCAAAAGGCATCACTAACCACTCATACAACCCACTATTTGTTTTAAATGCAGTCTTCCATTCATCTCCTTCTCTAATCCTTATTTGATGGTATACACTCTTTAGATCTATTTTAGTAAAATACTTTTACCCACTTAAAAAATCCATCAAATCATCCATGCGTGGTAAAGGAAATCTATACCTGATAATAATCTTGTTTATGGATCTGGAATTAGTACACATGTGCCATTCACCACCTTTCTTTGGACTGAGTATTGTTGGTACAACACATGGACTAAGGATCTGTCCGATTAATCCCTTATCCATCAGTTCCTGCACTTGTCTCCCAACTTCTGCATTTTCTTGAGGAGTTAACCTATATGCTGCTTTATTTGGTAAAATTGCTCCAGGTATTAGATCAATGTGATGACTAATGTTCCTGATTGGTGGTAACGCATTTGGAAACTCATCCACAATAATATCAGAAAAATCATTCAACAGAGTTTTGATTTCTTCAGATAAATCATCTAAGTTTGTGGAAGTCAAAATTACCTTAGGTCTCCCTATTATAGCAAAATGTATCTTTTCATCCTTCTTGACTTCTTGCAGCAGTTCTTTCCCACTTATCAGCATAACATTATTTCCAAGCGCTTCTTTTCCTGCTTCATCCTTCAATGGCAGCAGCGTGTGTTTATTTCCATCCTTCTCTAGAGTGTAAGTGTTTCTTCTCCCATCATGCATAGCTTTCCGATCAAACTGCCAAGGTCTTCCCAGCAATATATGACATACATCCATCAGCATTACATCACATAATATCACATCCTTATAAGTACCAATATGGATCTTTACCTTGCATTGTTCTGTCACAATAAGTTGATGTCCTGTTGCACAAAAATTGTCACCTGGACATTATGCAATCTGTGTGAGTCCATTACCACTCATACTTTCCTCCTTTGCAAGTCTTAAGCCTCAATTCTTCATATCAAGCCTTGAAAATAAGAGAAAGCCCTCAAAAGTCTCTAAAACTCTAGTTCCGCACTTTCTCTTAGCATTTCCTGCGGTCCCGCACCTAAAGGTCATGTCCCCTGCGCACCTGACTACTCTGTCTCTGTGTTATGGGTGCGGACCCCTGTAAAAGTCAAAAAGGCAAAAGTATATTCTTAAAAACTCACTTTGAGTCATTTTTAGAGGCTTCTGGAAGGAATCTTGAGGTGGCAAGTTCGCTCCTTTAAGGTTCATGCATCCCATACCTTAAGTAGCTAACCCCTTGACGTGAGGAGCTTATCCCTTTGAAGGAGGACTCTATCCCTTCATAGGTGGACCTGTAACCTCCTTCCTTTGCACTATAAAATGAAGCATTGGGCTGGTTACTTGAGAGGTTGAAAGCTGAATATTTTTGAGGTGAAATGTTGTTGGAACTTAGTCTTCCTAATTGAGCTTTTGTGAGGAGAGATTACATGCCTCTTTGATCTCATTTGGAAGAGTGTGAGGCTTGTCAAAGTAAAGGAGATTCCTGTTTCGAACCCTGGGAAGAGCTTGTACAACATCAAGGCACCAGAGGTTGTAAGGTTCTTCTATTTCAAAGTCAATACAAATAAGTTTATTTTTTCAATAAGCTATGTTTTATGGTTTATTTTATGGATTCCTTGATCACCATAATGAACATGATTTATGATATTAGCTATGCAGGTGTTATTTGATGTGTGCTTGTTTGTGATTGCAGGTTCTCAAAAGGAAACTCTTTCAGACGGTTGAAGGATGGCTGCTACAAACTAGCATTGGACTTAAGGTAGGGTCTAAACACCTATATAGTTTTTATTAATGAATCGCAATATGTTTAGAGAAAGGTAGATTTGCTTGTCCTTCTTGTTGCTAGATATCTTTTGATACTAGGTAGATTAGCCTTGTCAGCAAGATTGATTTATCCAGCCAACAAATTGGCGACTCCACTGGGGAACTCAATTTGGTTTTTGGTTTTCCTTTTTCTTTGACTCGAGAAACTTGTTCTTGTTTTTGGTTTTTGCTTGATGTGTGTGGGATTGGGTAGCTTTTAGGATCTGGATTATTTTTTGTTTTTTCGAAGTTTTCAGAGGACCACACTTTCTTTTTACAGACAGTGCGGGCATCTCCACACTTTTCCTTTAGTACACAAAGCGGTATTGCATCTGGTTCTTCTGGAAGCCTGCGGACCCTATGAAATTTTTTGAAAAACCTAAAATGTTTTCTTAGAGTTAAGTTTAGGTTTCATTTACGGCTTTTATTCTCTACCCAGATCTGCATGTGTTCTGTCAAAAATCTCTTGTGAGTAAGTTCCATTGGTATTTTTGTTTTAGATGATTTTCTAGAAGTTTTGCATGCCTGGATTGGTTTTCACTTGGTCTATGTAGTGACTCAAAGATTAGAAGCCTAAGAAACCTTAGATTACCCTGGTGTCTTTTTTTCTTCTTGATGAGTTTGACTGGTTTGTGAAATCTACCTTTGGTGAGAAATAGATTTATTTTTCTCTTTGCAAATCTTTGAACAAACTTGGTTATAAGTTTTGAATTTCATTTTTATAAAAGAAAACATAGCTGGATGTTTTTTGATTGATTTGTTATTCTGAATGAATTAATCCTTAGTTTACTGAATAACTAAGTAAAATGTCCTCAAAAAGATTTGAAGATTTTATTTCGATTAGGTTTTTAGAAGTTTTTAGATCTCAAGATTAGTTTTTGTAGTTTTGAGTGTTTTCTAGAAATTGTTGAATCTCTTTTGAAAGAATCGTTTTTTTTTGTAGTTTTTGAGTGTTGAAAAGGAAAGGGATTTATTGTGAGCATAATTAGTAGTCTCGTTTTGAGTTCTTATTGAAAAAGACAAAAAGATTTTCTTTTCATTTACATGTTGAAAGAAAGATTTGTTTTTCAAAGAATTGCATTCTCAAACTCTTTCTTTTAGCTAGAAATTCATTGAAGGAAAAATGAATTGTTTATCATTTTAGGTGCATTTTTAGTGTTTTTGGAGTCGAGTCTTCACACCATCAAAGTTTCATTTCCATACCTATTGACTTAAGAAACAACCCATAAAAGTAACGCTTAATTAAAATTGATCTAGCAATCTTTTTTATTTCTAGGGCTCTTATCACCAATATAGCTTAGGCTAGTATCTTGGAGTAGGGAGTAATTAACTCTCCAAGATAGTTAAAACAAACAAGTAGCTATATCTTGCGGTAGGAAATAAATCCAATTGTAATTGATATAATCTGGGAAGCTTCTCTTAAAGGATTCAATCACGAGATCATGTCCGAACCTTTGAGACAATCAAGTCTGTCTCATTGGGAAAGATAGAAGATTTGCGCGTATTATAAATGGTAAACCTCGGATTAACCATTGTTGAGGAGCCTAGGGTCACTTGTTGGTAAACCTAGGATTGCTCATGTCGAGGAGCCTTCAAGGGGATTGAGCTTTGTTACTCTGCCCTTGCGCGTAGATCGGATCGTAGACTGTTCCCCCAGTTGTATTTGTTGTTGTTGGTAACCTTAGTGTCCATAAACTTAAGATTATTTCCTAAAGTGACGGTAAAGGACGGGTCTCACTGTACCTAGAGCAGACGTCAACTAGACTCACTTGGACTCTGGGGGGGTTCTCTTCACTTGAGACAGTTTTGTAAAGAAACTTTTGCCAGTCTGTTTCATTAAGCAGGTTGTCGAGGTAACTGTTCCAACTGCCCTTTCTGTATTGCATTCTACGACGTTGGATTTCATCACCAACTAACATTTTTGGTACGAAAAGCTACTGTTTATGTGTGGTTTGAAATCTTAGATTTTTTAGCCGTGTGATTCAATTGTTTGGTTCTTTAGAGACTTTAGGTGGTTTTATTGAGATTTTCTTTTTTTGTGTGTGAGTAATTAAATATTTAATTGTGGCTGAATTACCGAGACAATCCTGTAGACTGCGAGGGCAACCTCCCAAGTATACACCAAGCCAGCTTGAAGGGCTACGAGCTCTTGTATCACCTAGTGACAGTAGAGTTGGGTCACTGGAAGCCGGAGAGTCATCTTTAATTGTTCATCCTGATTATCAAGTTCAAGCAACAGAGTATATTTCTGAACCAATTTCATTTTCCGAAGTTACTGGTAGTATTTCTCCTACCAGTGAATTAGCTGAAGAACCTGAAATTTCTGAACTTGAAACCAAACCTGCTGCTACTCCATCTTCAGGATTTGCTTCTCCAACTTCTAGTGGTCCTGGTTCACCCAGGGTAGGAAGTATCATTACCCAAAATCTTCCTTCTGGACTCATTTCTATTGAAGAACTTGTTAGTCCGGACGAAGATATAACTCTCCCTGAAAATCAACCAACTTTAGAACTTAGGGAGCATGAATCAATTTTCTACAGTCCTTTTAGGAGTGACACTTAGTACGTATCATTGACAAACTTTTTAGAAAACCCGAGTCTTAGTTTCTCACCACCTCAAATTCCTTTTCATCCTATGCCTAGAGGTTATTATCCTCCTTTGAATATGTCGAAACGGTCATCCATGTTTTCCCAAACACTGGAAACATTTTTATATGGCGGTCCTTCTGTTCCTTCGAGGTATCAGTCACTCACTGGTATTTTTTCAGGAGAATCTCCTCAACCAATTGAACATGAGATATCAACTAGTAATAACGGAACTGAAGCGTTGAGCATAGAAGAAATTCTTATGATGTCTAGTACTATTCCAAATCCGCAACCTCAAGGTAGTCAGTTATCGCCTGGGGGGCAACCCCAAGGTAGTCAGTTACCGCCTGGAGGGAAACCTCAAGGTAGTCAGTTACTACCTAGGGGGCAACCTCAAGGTAGTCAACTATTGCCTGGGGGGCAACCTCAAGGTAGTCAGTTACTGCCTGGGGGGCAACCTCAAGGACAATACATACCTCAAGGTCAACCACAGACTCAGTACATACCTCAAGGTCAAACCCAGTATCAATATATACCTCAAGGTCAACCCCAGTTTTAGTACTTGCCTCAAGGTTATCAACCTCAAAGTCAGTACCCAACTCAAGGCTTCCAACCACCTTCTGGTCAACCATTTGTACAAGGAGCGTGAAATGTATCTCTTAATTATCAGCCCTACGCTCAACCCAGTTATGGTCCTCAATATGCTCAACCTTTTATGGGTCCATACCCCAGAATGAACATGGTGTGGGATCCATCTCAAACTCAACAAACTTTGCAGCCAAATGTGTAGTTATCAAGTCAACCTAGACAACCTTTAGTTTCTGGTCCAACCTAGCAACCTGTCCAGCCTACTGTTCAAACTTCTGCACCGGGCGTAGTTCATCAGCCTGAGCCTAGTTCACCTCGAACTCCGCCTCAAACTGTTGCTGCAACTACTGCAGCTTTTGTTCAACCGGCCACACCTATATTTGGAGTATCAGTAGCTCTGGTTTCTATTGTTCCTGTGTCAGTGCAAACTCCTCAAGCCTCTTTACCACAGTCAGGACCTACAGTTCAAACTTCGGTTCAGATGCCTGTAGGACAACCTGGTCCAAGTACGGTTGTCACAAGTCAACCGCAATTCACTTATCAACCGTACCAGGGACAGTATCAATTCGGTCCTACTGTACAAAACCCAGTTTATCAGTATCAACCGTACCCTGGATATACTTATCAGCAACCTCAACAACCCCAGTTTATCAGTATCAACCGTACCCTGGATATACTTATCAGCAACCTCAACAACCCCAGTTTGGTCCAGTTAATCCTGGTTTTCTGGGAGGATATAATATTCCTAATGCAAATCCAATTCCAGGTTATCCTGGATATCCTCCTCCTGGGGCTGGTCTTGTTACCCAAGGTTTTCGCGACCCTAACCGTCAGTTACCTTTTATTGCAACTTTGGATTTACTTGATTTGTCGTGCCTTACGAACGATCCAATTTACTATCTTCCGTATTGGCCGCCAATGCCTAATAAGTTGCCCAGTGATATCCCGAAGTTTGAGGGTAAGTCAGGAGAAGATCCGTCAAATCATGTGATGACTTATCACCTCTGGTGTGCATCTAATTCCATTATCAATGATTCAATTCGCTTACGTCTTTTTCAACGCACTCTAATTGGTCTTGCTGCCAAATGGTACATTGAGTTACCACGAGGCTCTTTTTATAATTTTAGTCAGTTAGCCACTTCTTTCTTAACTCATTTTCAGTTGCTTGTCAGATACGACAATGGCACGGAATTATTAACTTCATTAAAAGAATCAACATCCACATATATTTCAGATCATATTCATGAATGGCGACGTAGACGACGTTTAGTGAAAGTTTTTATTCTGGATCAAATTTTAGCAGAATGGTTCATTAAATCATTATTACCTAAAATCACTGAAGATGTAGCTAAGGCAGGAGTTGTTACTGAAGAGCAAGTAATTGCTCAGGCTCAGTACCTTGACCTCGTTTATACGCAGTCGGGTACTTTACATGAAAAAATTCCCAACCTTCCGAAACACAATCAAATAACTGCAGCTTCTTCCGGGTCTCATGCCGTTGATGGTATGATTGGTTTAGTTAGTACCAAAAGCAAGAAGAAATCTTCAAAGAATTCTTCTCCTATTATAACTTTACCAGATTCCCCGACAGGAGACTCTTCTGCTGAAATTCCTACCGATATCCATGTCATAGAATCATCTACGGCCAAATCAAAGTCCGGTGATAAAAAGAAGGGGAAGAAGAAAAATAAACAAAACTCAAAAGAGAAATTAGATAAAAATGAATCTATTGACGAGAAACATAAACCTCGCTATCCTTGTATCATTTGTGATGAGGAGAATTTTACAAGAGACTGCCCACATCAAGCTGAGGTTTCGAAAATCGTCAAAGGTTCTCAAACGCCTGCTATCTTGAAGGATCATTTTCCTAGCCAAGATAGTAAGATGATATATTCTTCCTCCAATGCCTCAGAAGAACCCATTATGATGATGTCTCATGTCAAGATTGTGACGCGATCGCAAGATTATCGTAGTAAAAATCCTGTTGGTGGTAAGAAGCAGAATCTTCTAATTCAAACCCATCAACTTCAAATCCTTTTAGTTCTAATCTGCTACAGATCAAGAAACCTAACCCTAACTTAGTAATCAAACCACCTGCAAAAGGTATACTTCGGAAGTCAGCTTTCAGTCCACATGCGAGAGCTGCTCAGAATTATAACATTGTTGAAGACTTAGCTATTTCCCCTTCAGCAATGTCGGCTTTGGAGGTGTTGCAATCATGCCAAGCACAGCGTAAATTACTATTGTCGGCTATAGGAGTTGTTGATATTCAGGAGTTGAACCTAATAATCTTCGATTTAGAGAATAGTACACCTCACCTACCTCATCAAATGACTTTCCAGATTGCAATGTTAGTCAAAAACAGACCTTGCTTTCGGACTATGATTGATGAGGGAGCTTCTACGTGTATTATGTCGATCTAGTGTTGGAGATCTCTTGGTTCTCTGACACTCAATCAGTCCCCGACGATTCTAAAGGCTTTTGATGGCAAAGGGTTCCATCCTTTTGGCATTTTGTAGGATTTACCTATAGGGGTTGAAGGCAAAACTGTAAATCTAGATGTGGAAGTGGTTGATGCCCCTCTAGATTACAACCTTCTCTTGGGTCACAGTTGGTCTTACGCTATGACTGTTATTGTTTCATCGGTCTTTCGGCTTATCAAGTTTCCTCATAATGGAAAGATCGTTACGATAGACCAGCTGACTTATTTTTCATCCGACCCAACCTCTTCAGATAGTATTCAACATGTTGGTAAAACAATTATCCCTTACAAGGATGTTGGGGTAGGTTTGATTAAAGATTCTGGTTTACTAGGAACTTTTTCTTTCCCTCCTCCTAACGTATCACCTTCTATTGCAACTATTCATATGATTTCATCGAACACTATTGCTTTTGATGATCCTTGGATCGTACCTTCCGATTCTGAGGTGGATTCATTTGGTAACGCGATGCCTTTGAGTCCCTTTGAAATTGCATATCAGGCTGTACAGTTGTTTTCTAACTCTTGTTCAACCGAAACTAATCCAATGAATTTGGTCCATGGGGAATCACTTTCAATATCAACCTCAGATTCAACAACATTTTCTGATCCTATTCATACTCATGAGCAGATTCGTGAACTTTTGTCTGTTGATGATTTACCATGGGAAGATCTTCATCATCGATCTTTGTTTTTACCTGAGCTTGATCATTTTGAAAATGATTTTTCATCTATCTTTACCACTGACTATGTCAAAGAACCAGAGAATCCATTGCAACATCCTAATTCTGAGTTAAATTTGGGAAATATCTCTCGAATGGTTCCTATTGATATTTCAGGTAAACCCAGAATTATTGAAAACATTCATATAGGTGCTTCCTGTATAAACGATGAAATCCAAACTTATAAAGCCCTATTTCAAGAATTATGCGATGTGTTTGCCTGGTCATATGAAGAAATTCCAGGAATCGATCCATCAATTGTTGTCCATGAAATTAAAACTTACCCGGATGCTAAACCTGTCCGGCAACGTTTGCGTCAGATACATCCACGAAAAGCTACTGCTATTAAAGCTGAAGTTGATAAATTACTTCGAGCAGGTTTCATTTATCCAATTCCCTTGACGGATTGGGTATAGAATATTGTTCCTGTTAACAAAAAGCAAGGAACGATAAGAGTATGTATCGATTATAGGGATATTAATCGAGCTTGTCCTAAAGACAATTATCCAACCCCCTATATTGATCAAATTATTGATGATTGTGCCGGCAGTGAAATGTTCTCCTTTATGGATTGTTTTTCCAGTTACAATCAAATCAAAATACTCCCTGCTGATCAACCAAAAACGGCTTTCATCTGTCCATGGGTGATATTTGCTTATTGCAAATTACCTTTTGGATAGAAGAACGCTAGAGCAACTTTTCAAAGGGATATGTCTTACGCATTTCATGACATCAAGCACATTGTGCAGCCTTATCTCGATTATTTACCTGCCCATTCATTACATAGAGCCGATCATCTCACTCATTTACGAGTAATATTTATGAGATGTAGGCATTATCGAATTAGGCTGAATCCACACAAATGTGTTTTCTGTATAGAAATGGGTCATTTACTGGGATTTTTCGTTTCAAAAGTTGGAATTCATGTTGATCCCTCGAAGGTTGAAGCTATTGTCAAATTACCTCCTCCTTCAACTCTTCGCCAACTCCAAAGTTTGCAAGGGAAAGCAAACCTTTTACGTCGTTTCATTCCTAACTACATCGAGATAATGAAAGGTTTTACCAGGTTGTTGAAACAGAATATTCCATTCTTTTGGGATGAGATAGTTGACAAATCTTTTGATGCTTAAACATGCGTTGACCCATGCACCGTTATTGCATCCTCCCAACTACAACCAGGATTACTTTTTGTACCTCGCTGCTTCTCATTCCACCATTGGGATGGTTTTAGTTCAGGAAGATGAATTCAAAAGTGAACATGTGATTTACTATCTTAGTCGAACTATGAATCTGACTGAGCTTAAATATTCGCATGTGGAGAAATTGGCCTTGGCGGCTATTCAAGTTGTCCAAAGATTTCGTCACTACATCTTATTATGCAAAACCACAGTAATTTCTGACTGTAACCCTATGATGTATATCTTGACCAAACAATTGCTAGGGGGCAAGCATTCCAAATGGATAGTTATCCTGCAAGATTGGACTTGGAATTTGAAAAATCCAAGGCCAAGAAATATTTGGTTTTTGCGGAACTGATGTGTGATTTCCCACGTACTGATACTGAAACTATGGCGGAAGAACCCATTGCGGACAAATCCTTGTTTCTTATCAGTACTGTTGATCCATGGTATGGAGATATTATTGTTTATCTCCAAACCCAATCTTTTCGGCCTGAAATCTCACGATCTCAGTGATGGAAAATATGTTTCCAATCCCAACAATCACTATTATTGGAGATACACTCTATCGTCGTGGGGCGGATTCTATTTTCCGACGTTGTCTAACTCATGAAGAAGCTGAAAAGGTTCTAAATGACTGTCACTCTGGAGCATGTGGCGATCATATGTCTGGGTATGCCACAGCCCAAAAGACATTGTGCACTGGTTATTTCTGGCTATCCTTATTCAAACATTGTATCTATGTAGTCCGGAAATGCCACAATTGTCAAATTTTTTATCGTAAGATGCGTGCTCCACCCAATCCTCTCCACCCTATAATTTCTGTCGGTCCTTTCGCAAAGTGGCGTATTGACTTTATTACATGTAACCCTCACTCGGCTGGGGGGTCATGCGTATATCATCCTTGCGATAGATTATTTTACTAAGTGGGCCGAGGCGATGCCTACATTTTGGGCAAACGGCAAAACCGCTGCAATTTTCGTTTTCAATCATATAATTGCTAGATTCGGTGTTCCTCAAGCTATTATTACTGATCATGGGAGTCATTTTCGAAACATCATGATGACTGAACTGAAAAATCAACTTGGCCTACGTCACGATAGTTCTACTCCATACTACCCACAGGCTAATGGTTTGGTCGAAGCTATCAATAAAGTTCTAGTCACTATGATCCAACAAATCATTAGTATTCATAGGTTGAATTGGCATAACATGTTATTTTCAGCACTTTGGGCATATCGAACCTCAGTAAAAACATCAACTGGTTTCACTTCTTTTCAACTGGTTTACGATTTGGAAGCAGTGTTATCCACTGAATGCGAAATTATGTCATTGCAAATAGCCATAGAATTACTCCCAGCCACTTCCGAAGAGGAGAAATGTTTTTTGTACTTAGCTCAACTAGATGAGAATCGGCGTGATTCTACATTAACAATCGAAACTCATGCGAAATGAATAAAAGCTCAGTACGACCAAAATGTTACACCTCATAATTTTTCGGAAGGAGACCTAGTCTTACTATATGATCAAGAAAATGATAAGCTAGGGGCTGGAAAATTTGTACCTATGTGGCATGGTCCTTATATTGTTAAGCGAAATCTGGCAAAAGGGGCCTATGAATTGGTAGATTTTGACGGTGTCTCTTTAGGTAAACCCAGAAATGGGCTTTATCTGAAGAGATATTATGCTTAAATTTTGGTGTGGAGATTTTTGTTAGATTAGTTTCTTTCTAGATGGTGTGTTTTAGATTAGAAATGTGTGCCTAGTTTAGAGAGTGCTTTTATCATTATTCCTGCTTATCTTGATTTTACTCTTGATATTGCAGATGTCGACGTCTCTTCAAACATACATTGGTTTTGTTGATGGTGCTTGTCGTAATACACGAAACATTTCTTCCGCAGCTTGGGTTATCTATTCACCCTCTGATGAGTTAGTATCTATACATGGGGTAAGCCTTAGTCAAACAACGAATAACATTGCAGAGTATAGTGCAGTGATTGAGTTATTATCTTAATCCATGTCATTTGGGATTTAGAGTTTGATTGTTAGGTTAGATTCTGAACTCGTTGTATTACAGCTTAACAGGGTTTATGCCATTAGAAATCTAGTGTTATTAAGATTATTCTTGAGAGTTCATCTCTTGGAACGTGAATTTGACTACATTGAATATCAGCATATTCCAAGATATTTAAATACATTAGCAGATGCAGTTGCTTCTTGTATGTTAAATAGACATTTGCAATAATCAAAACAGTAAATTTTAAAACATTCCATAACATGTTATACAAGATAGCCAGTAATAGTGATATATCATAGCATAGTAGTGTGTCAAATATACATCATCTTCAATCATAGGTTGAAAAACACCTTATGATCGGCAAAAATGATAATACAAAAAGACATAAAATGTCTTATGAGTCTACAAAAGTGATCATTCTATCCCTGGTGATGATCATGATAAGAAACCACTGCTCGGGCCACCCTACAAAGGAACCTCCTAAAAGGTCCTGGGACCCTAATCACATATCGTTGTAACCTAAGTGGAATATCACCTATGCCGGTCTCTGGAATATCTGTTGTCAAACGCTCTAGATGATTCTCCAATTTGGTCAGGGTCTCTGTAGATTGTTCCTGTGGGGCCGGTACTGCTGTAGCTAGGTGTCTCCTCTCATAAGGCTGGAAAGTGGCTGGTCATCATGGACTCACATCTGCATTTAAAACTTTTTTTTATCAGTTTTGGAAGATTTAAAAAAAAAAAAAAAAAAAAACAAAAACAAAAAAAACCAAAAAAACAAAAACAAAAATTAAAAAAAAAAATTAGAAAACTTAGAAAATTTTGAAAATGATTTTACTTGAATCATCCCACTGCTGTCCTGGTGGAAGAGTCATGTCTGGGTCACCATGATAATCCATCCCAGCATATGGAAAATCCTGAATTATAAAAAGTTGGTTCCTCAACCAACGAAAATGCTCAAGCGGAAATCGAACAACCTCTGAACCCTCCTCAGGATGACGGGCCATCACTACAACCCAACGCATTATCCTAGGCTCTCGAGGAAGTCCAGCCTCAATAGAAAGTTGTTGTGGGACCAACATAGGTACCCTCTCTAGACCAAAGCTCACGACCAGGAAACCATATCCAAAGTTTTTTAGTTGTTCGTTCTTTGCTCTAGTTAGTTGGCCTTTTACATTCACCAACACAGCCTCGCACCAGTTGAAGATGGTACCTTGATAACAGTCTACTGCCAGTCGCATCTGGGATCTGGTAGCTACATGCAAGCTGCACTCCCACATAGTCTGGTGACAGTGAATGCAATAACCTTAAGTTCAGGACGGTAGATAGTCTTAATAACGATCCGTTTTTCCTCTGTTTGATCAATTCAAAACTCCAATCGGAGACTAGCGACAAACAAGCCACCTGGCCTAGTCCTGAAAAGAGATAATCGTTCGCCTCTCTTGGGTAAACCAGTAAAAAAATATATGTCCTCTAGCTCAATTTCAAGTCGGTGGCCACCAATCATGAAACATTGGTCCTCTATGTTCCACCTGTCTACCAGCCATTGCAAGAAGTCTACTTGGGCCCTCATGCCGGGTATGGCCCAGAATTTAAATAGTTTGCATGCTCTTAATGCATCCAATGTGGATTGATGATTTATTGCGGCAAGGTCCACATCCTCATGCTCGCGTTCCCACCAAATAAGCATTTTGTATGTCCTACATTGCAAAAAAGACATATTAGAACAATTTAGTTCAAAAAAATTTGGGCAGAAATGGAGAAATTTGAAATTTTAAAACCTATTTCGCGGGGTCCACACCCGCTGGTTACGGATAGTGCGTAGGTCCACACTCGTCATGAGCAATAGGTGTAGACCCATGACATTTTCTTTGTGGAAAAAATTCGGGGTCCGCAGGGGCCGCATGTTGCACCTGCGAACCCCTGCGAGTGTTTTTCTAAATCAAATTCTCTTTAAAAAATCAATTTTAAAGCCTAAAAATGAAATGTAAACGGTTGAAATGCAAGATAGGGATGATGTGGACTACCTGGAGCTAATGGTTTTCGATTCAAAAGGACGGATTTTCCGCAATCTTCACAGGAAGTTTCTTACCCAAAAGGTCTCACTTCTCACTCTGAAATCAAACGGTAAAAATGAATTTACAAAAGCCCTTTTTATAAGCTTTTTGAATAAATGAATTTTTAATGTATTTATTTTTCACTTTAAAAATGTAACTTTTTGATGCATTTTTATTTATCTTAAACAGGTATGAGTAATGTTTTGATTTTTTGTGTAGAATATTGGATGTTCAGGGATAATTGATCATTTTCAACAAAGAGTATACTTTTTCACATTTTCGGACTCTTCCAAAATTTACGAAAAAGCGGAACATTGGAGTCCTCTTTAAGCTTTTTTCTGACTCGTAAAATATGAAAAGATTGTCGAGTTTTTCCCTTTTTAACTCGTTAAACAGAATTAAAATGGTGGTCCACCTACAGCTCTTTTCTGATCGTATAAACATGAAAAGATCGTCGGACTTTTGTCGTTTCAAGTTCGATATTGGTTATAAAACGACGTGTCTTCGATCGCTTTTTTACTTTTTCAGATTGGAGCCACTAATTATGAAAAGTACTCCTTGATCGTAATGGTCAAGTGGTTCTCTCAAGTATTATTATTTTATAATTTTTGGGCTTGGGGGACACAAATTTACGAAAAAGGACACCCATGGAGTTTCCTTAAGTTTTTCTTCTGACTCCCTAAAATTGAAAAAAACCGATTTTTTCCTATACTGGACTCGTTAAAATTTAATAGTAAAGGATCTATTCAATTTTAAACAGGAACGAACCACTCCTTAGGGTTTGAATTTTAAACTAAGTTGGACTCATCCAAAGGATGAGCTTATAACCAAGCAAATGTTATCCTCCTCAAGCTTGTCAAAAATAAAGAGGTACTTGCCAGAAATGGTGGGGGAAAGGGAGAAAAATGAACCTGTTTGTTATACTTTGTGTTTTAGAAAAGCAGTTAACCACTCTTGAACACGACACTTTTTGTTTACCTGGGTTGGGAAATCCTTTGCCTAACAGTTAATCAAACCATATTGAAAGTCTTCAGCCGATTTTTGGGTATTAGCTTTGGGTCAATTGTCACCAAACCATCTGCAGTGTCGTTATGTGTTCAAGAGGTCAGTTCAAATAAACCATTCATTTGCAAAATATCTATCATCCATTTTGACTATCCCTTAGTTAGTCCTTGCCAAATATATTTCTTCAAAACTTGATCTATGTTTCGTGTTGTGGGCTTTCCTACGACAGATTGCTTTCTATCGACTTTAGCTCATTATCTAGAAAGATGATCTAGAAATCATCAGTTCCTTGGAATCTGCATGCCCTAATGGCAGGTTTCTCGCCTTCGATGACAAGTTGCATCATTGACCTTCGATCAAAGGATTCTATGACATGTTCAACATTAGCTCATTTATTCACATTTCATGGATTGTACTGAGTACTTTGAGAGCCATTGACATTACTGGTGGTTTCTCTCACACTTGTTAGCAGTTCACATCATTGACTGGTAATCAAGTGGTTTCTACCATGTTCGACTTCGACAAATTCATTCACATGGAGAGAATCGTACTAGTTCGGGAAGCAGAAATCAAGACCCTGGATCTAGTTTCTACCATCTAGGTTGCGAGGAATTTTGTTATTCATTATACAGTGGACTATTCATAAACAGATGGTTGCGCGCATACTGTGTCTATATATGTCTATACTCGTGATGTATTACAAAATCATTCCTCTATCAGAGTAGTTTAGTTAGTTTTCTAGTCAGTTTTGATCTGAGCATGGGAATGCCTACCTCAGCGATGATATGTTCACATATATATATTTTGCATTGAATGTTTTTACAGGTTCTGACTGGGGTGTCCACAGGATGATCCTTGAAATGATAAAGTACTTCACTCTTCTTAAATGACAAATTCTATCTTCATCTATTTCAGACTTCGCATTTTAGGGGGCAATCTGTTGCACAAAAATTGTCACCTTAACATTCTGCAATCTGTGTGAGTCCATTACCACTCATACTTTCCTCCTTTGCAAGTATTAAGCCTCAATTCTTCATATCAAGCCTTGAAAATAAGAGAAAACCCTCAAAAGTCTCTAAAACTCTAGTTCTGCACTTTCTCTTAGCATTTCCTGTGGTCCCGCACCTAAAGGTCATGTCCCCTGCGCACTTGACCGCTCTGTCTCTGTGTTATGGGTGCGGACCCCTGTAAAAGTCAAAAAGGCACAAGTATATTCTTAAAAACTCACTTTGAGTCATTTCTAGAGTCTTCTGGAAGGAATCTTGAGGTGGCAAGTTCGCTCCTTTAAGGTTCATGTATCCCATGCCTTAAGGAGCTAACCCCTTGATGTGATGAGCTTATCCCTTCGAAGGAGAACTCTATCCCTTCATAGGTGGACTTGTAACCTCCTTCCTTTGCACTATAAAATGAAGCATTGGGCTGGTTACTTGAGAGGTTGAAAGATGAATATTTTTCAGGTGAAATGCTGCTAGAACTTAGTCTTCCTAATTGAGCTTTTGTGAGGAGAGATTACATACCTCTTTGATCTCATTTGGAAGAGTGTGAGGCTTGTCAAAGTAAAGGAGATTCCTGTTTCGGACCCTGGGAAGAGCTTGTACAACATCAAGGCACCAAAGGTTGTAAGGTTCTTCTATTTCAAAGTTAATACAAATAAGTTTATTTTTCTCAATAAGCTATGTTTTATGGTTTATTTTATGGATTCCTTGATCACCATAATGAACATGATTTATGATATTAACTATGCAGGTGTTATTTGATGTGTGCTTGTTTGTGATTGCAGGTTCTCAAAAGGAAACTCTTTCAGACAGTTGAAGGATGGCTACTACAAACTAGCATTAGACTTAAGGTAGGGTCTAAACACCTCTATAGTTTTTATTAATGAATCGCAATATGTTTAGAGAAAGGTAGATTTGCTTGTCCTGCTTGTTGCTAGATATCTTTTGATACTAGGGAGATCGGCCTTGTCTGTAAGATCAATTTATCCGGCCAACATGTCCTTTTTGTAGCCATGATAATTTGTAAGGAGTAGGGTGTATTGTTTTCACTAATCCTAACTTGTCCGCCATTTCTATAGAAACAAGGTTATCAGTGCTTCCATTGTAAATTATCACTTTATAGCATTTTCCTTTGGACTTGCATGTAGTCCTGCATAGATTCTTTCTCTGAGCTGGCTCTCCTATCTCTTTTTCTGCTTTAAGCAATACCCTTTTCAATAACAAGGATTCTCCTACTTCAGGTGGTTCTTCTTTACTTGCAATTTTAGGATTTTCTTCCTTTACCTTAGCCACATTCACATTCCACTGATTTGTTGCTTTATTATGAGGACAATCCCATGATCCATGTCCCCATTCCCCGCATGTGTAACACTGAATTTCTCTTCCTCGACCTCTTCCTCTGGGTGCAAATCTCCCTCTACCAAAGTCTCCTCTCTGTGGCAGTCTACTACTCGAACCTCCTGCTTCACCCTGAGAGTGATGGAATCTTGATCTAGTAGTTCCTCTACCTCTTGCTAGACTTTTTCCTCTATTCCTCTGATTTTTCTTCCTCAACATCTTCTCCTCTACCTTCAAAGTTGCTTGATAGGCATCTTCAATTGTCTTCAGACTCAACAAACTGATTTCATCATGTATGTCATATCTCAAGCCATTGATGTATCTGGCTACCTTTTCTACGTCATCCTCTACATGTCCTGCTCTAATGCTAAGCTTATAAAACTCTTCCGTGTATTCTTTGACAACCATTCCCTTTTGCCTCAAATTTTGTAACTATCTGAAAATATTTAACAGATAATCTTTTGGCATGAATTTACCTTTCAATTTACTCACCATTTTATCCCACTGCTTGATCTTGGGCTTCCCCTTTCTCTCTCTGGATGTTTGTAGTTCATCCCACCAGACAATTGCATGGCTCTTCAATCTCGTAACTGCAAATTTCACCTTATTTTTATCATCAACCTCCTCATAGTCGAAATACTTGTCTAATGAACTTATCCAATCCATCAACTCTTCTACATTGAGGTTCCTATCATACAAAGGTATTTCCATCTTTGGTCTTCTACTTACTTTGGCCAACATTTTGAGAACTTTGATAGGTTCTCTTTCCTCCTCTTCTTCTTCCTCAAAAGATTCCTCTACAGCACTAACATATCCTTCATCAGGTGCTCTCCTTTGAGCAGTTTCCATTGTTTCCATCCTTGTATGCAGGTGTCGAATCTCTTCTAGCAAAACTGCATTAGCTACAAGTCTTCCCCGACCTATGCCAGCTCCTCTTCCAGGTGACATGTTTGTTGTAGCAAAACTTAATCCTTGGGCTCTGATACCAAATGATGTGGATAACCGAATCCAAAATAGTTTTTGACTGTAAAACTAATGAATCACATGTTAATCAGATTATACGCGTGGATTTCGTACTAAAGGTCCCACTTACCTGACCAGTCTCTTCCAGTCCCACTTTGACTTTTCTACTCCCTCAGCGCTTCAATCTTCACCATTGATCTCATTTACCCAAGTCCAACAGATGTCGCGCAATATCACGCGATAACTAGCACGATAGATAGCAGGTCGAGAGCACACGAGATAAGTGGTTTCTCCGTGCTACGTGTCGCCACCTTAGGTTAATCGCGCATTTTAGAAAAATACCATTTACCATTTTCATACCCTACGATATACCATTTACTGTTTTGGAATACTACCCACAGTTCCTCATGGAACTTTGAAGGAAACACTTTTATAATGAAAAGGGGTTTAGCGCTTAGTCTATGGACTTGAAATAAAACCCTTAATGTTATTTAACTGATATTTTCAATAAAACGCATAAATGGAAGAATAATACCCAGTTAGGGTCTAGAACATGGATACACATATTACAAAGGAATTTCTGCACCAGGAACAACACATACACACCACACTTAGATCAATTATTCAAGTAAATAGGAATTACAAAGTCTTGGCCCTCTCGGCTTGATTACATCAATTTGCCTGACCTTTGTTTCTTTCACTCTCAAACCCTTTTTTTTTTTTACTCCCTCTCGCTCCCTCTCTCCTTTTTTTTATCATTACATTTTTCCCTCTTTAATGGATCAATTCCTATTCTAACTGCATTGACAACTCAATCTCTATTTTTATCAGTTCAACAATTAAATCCCTACTCTCAATCTTTGATACACACCTATCCTAACAACTTATCACCTATTCTAAAAATAATACAATGTTCTAATTATTACAATAATTGAAGTAAAAATAAATTCGAGAGATCCAACCCTCTCTACTAAAAATTGATTTGACCACTTAGGTCAATGAAATTCATTTCATGTTAGCCACAACATGTGAACATACAATCACATTACTGGCTAAGTTCGGATGCTCTTGCATCACCTTTAATCAATGCAATACTTCAAATTGTTTGTTTTGCATGGGAATCTATATCTCGGCTTTGCATGTATGTCAACATTGTCACAACTCTTTATGGCAGTGGATTTAATTCGGAATGGAGCATTTGATGGTGATCTTTAACTAATTTTCAGATAAGTGAACCAAATATTTTGATTTTTTGTCCAAATCCAGACAACAGAGGTTGCAAGTTACTGATTATTCATATATAATTCAAGTGAACCAAGAATTAAAATATATCAATCCTCGAACTAGAAATGAATATTGTATAGCCTGTATGATAAAAATTACTTTACACCACCCTGTACATTGATAAACATTAAATTATTGAAGAAAACCTTTGGCACCACTTACTCCACAATATCGGACCTATGGAGCTTATCAGAAAATGCTAACCAATTCAACCTCTGTGTCTCAATTCAACTAAATTCCATGATATATAACTCATTTAGCTACAAAATTGTGCATAAGGTTCCCAAATCCTAATCAAGGTTCGAAAAGAGAGGTTTTAACAGTTGCATCTGATAGAGCTTATTGTTATAAGAAATTGGATACGAAGATAATGAGGAATTGGTGGGAGAATTGGAGAAAGAAATGTGAATAAACTTTATCTCTCCACTTGAGAAGGATTTTATCAAACAGCCTTTTGTTGGAATCTACGTCAACACATATGTAAACAAATGTGACAATTCCTTTAACAAGCCTTTTAGTGTTTGTTTTGGTGAAGTGACCTAGTAAGTTTCCTATTTTGAGAAGAATCTTCGGCGAAAATCACATAGAAATATTTTTGCCGACGCGTTTCGAACCAACTAGTGTGGTTCATCGTCAGGACAAGTTGAATGAGCAGATCTTGCCATGCATTATAAATAGAATAGGCAGAATGTCCAATGACCAAATTTCCAGATCAGGTCACGGCTAAAATGATAACAGCTAGATTGACCAGGGAACGGCTAGTTAGACCATGAAGGGCATAATTTATTTAATTAAGTAAGTTCAGTTATTAATTTCTTAATAAATGGACCATTTTTGTAATTGCAAATATATGTTAGAATAAGCAAGTTAATATATTATAATTATAAAATAAATCAAGTCATAGAGAATAGTTTATTATATTTTAATTAGATATAAGTTAATTATATTTTAATAAAATATAAGTTAAGGGACATTTAAATCTTAATTTAAATTAAGAAATAAATTAATAAATTAATTGGTTATCAAAGATGTTTATAAATATTAGTTAGTTGAATAAGTTAAAAATAGAATAATCTATAAATAGTTATTTCTATTTTAAAATAAAAGCTAAAAGACCTGTATTTATGAATATATATTAAAATAAATAGATTAGTATCATATTTGAAGTCAAAGAGTATCCCTATAAAAATATTAGAGAGATTACAATATAGCTTATTAAGGGTAAAAATAAAAAAATAAAAATAAATAAATATATATATATATATATATAATATAAATATAAATAAATAAATATAAATAAACAAAATTAAAAATAAACAAAAAAGTTTAATAGTCAAACATAAATATTAAAGAATTCAAGTATTCAAAAAAAATTAATTAATAAATTTAAAAAATAAATAAATTAAAATATATATATATATATATATATATTAATTATAATAATAATAATAATAAATAAATAAACGAAAAAAAAAAACAAATCAAATAAAAATATTAATATTAGTTTAAAAGTCAAAGGGTTTAAATATTAGAGAAATCAAGAATTCGAAAAAAATAAATAGATAAATAAATACTAAAGGGAGAAAGCGACTAGGAGGAGAGGGCTGGGACCCAGCAACTACTGATCTTCCAGCCATCCTCTCTATTGAGATTGTTCGGCCTTTTTTCAATCTCAAGGGCTTCCCTAAATTTCCGGTGATGAAATTGCGACACTCTAGCAATCACACTAGCTTCTTCGATGCAGACATGATGATTGGTTTTCTCCACATGCTCTGCTAAAGCGGAAGACTTGGTTCTCATATGCTTGAGGTCAACTGCGTGCTCACTAATCCTTTGGTTAATGGAGCGACCAGTCTCACCGATATAGGGGGTCCCACAAGAACAAGGAATAATATAAACACCTTTCATGTCCTTGGGGTCAATAGGATCCTTCACAGATTTGAGGGACTTACGAATGGTGTTAAGAGGTCTAAAGGTTGCGGGGACATTATGCTTCTTAAGAATCCTCGCAATCCTATTCGTGGTCCCTTGGACATAAGGAAGATGTAGACCAGGAATCCGATCCTTAGGTTCTTTTCTGGATAACGAATTCTTAGTAACTTTGAGGAAAGCCTTTTGTCCCAAATGTCTGCTATAACCATTCTCAACAAAGACATTAAGGAGATGGGACTTCTCCTCCTCGAAGCTCCTTTCATCAGAGATCCTTACGGCACAAGTCGCTAGGGTGTTGAGAACACCCAACTTCTGGGCCGAGAAATGGTGGGAACTAGCATGAAGATACTACTTTGTATGAGTTTTCTTGCGAAACACTCGGTGGGAGAGGGAACCATCCTCATTCTTCGAGATAAGAATATCAAGGAATGGGAGGCAACCATCGAATTCTTGTTCCTTAGTGAACTTAATGGCTGAGGATTGATTATTGAGATGATCAAATAAGAGATCTAACTCCTCTTGGCCATGAGACCAGATGACATTAGTGTCATCCACATACCGCTTCCAAAGCTTGCACAGAAGACGGGCTGAGTTTAGAGCCTTAGATTCAAAATCCTCCATAAAAAGATTAGCAACAACAGGGGATAGGGGTGAGCCCATGGCAACTCCACAGGTTTGCAGAAAGAACTCACCTTCAAAACTGAAAAAAGTCGAAGTGAGGCAGATCTCAACCAACCGAGCGGTATCAGGATCAATTAGACGGTTGATTACTTCCATGGCCTCATTTATAGGGATGCATGTGAAGAGGGAAACAACATCAAAACTGACAAGAATGTCCCCAGAGTCTAGCTTGATGTCCTTGAGCTCCTCAATAAAGGAAGTCGAGTCTTTAACGAAGGACCCTATGCGACCAACTAAGGGTTTAAGCTTCAAGGCAAGGAACTTAGCAAGAAGATAGGTCGGACCTCCAATGGTGTTGACAATGGGCCTAAGGGGAGCTCCTTCCTTATGAATTTTCGGGAGTCCATAGATTCTAGGGGTGATCGAATTGCTCTCAATGAGTTTATGGTGTAAGGGACTCACTGAGTTACTAGATTTAATGGCAAGGGCCACCATCCTAGAGATCTTCTTTAACGGATTTTTGGGAAGCTTCTTATAACTTTCGCTATTATGAAGATGATCTAACATTTTATGGCGGTAGTCCTCCCTGTTAAGAATGACAGCAGCTCCACCTTTGTCAGCTTTCAGAACAACAATATCTTTGTTCTAATTTAAGGATTTAAGGGCTTCAAACTCATCCCTGCTAAGGTTGCTCTTGGGAGGCTTAACCTTTCTTAGGATGACAACACAATCTTGCCTAATAGTGTTCTTAATACTATCAGGTAAACCACGAATCCCAAATTCTACATTACAAATGATGTCATCCACAGGGATCTTCTTAGGAGCCAAGGCAAAGTTTAGACCTTTACTTAAAACTTTAAAAACAGGAGGGGAAAAAGAAAAACTAGATAAATTGATAACTTTATTATTAATATGAGAGGAAGGGGGAGGATTAATATTTATATGACTCTTCTTGGATTTAGAGTTATTGTTAATCAATCTCCTACTCCTAGAACAAAAATTGTTTACTCCCTCCTTACTATTAATAGAATTATTATCAATATTCCTATTTCTAATGTCATTATTATTTTTGTTACTATCAAAACAATTAATCCTACTATTCATATTATAACCATTAATTGCCTCATTATTATTATTAATGTTATTAATCACTTTATTATTATTATAAATATTATTATGTGTAATGTTATCATTATTAATAATATTGCAAATGCTATTATTACTATAATTTCTAATATTATCATTATAATCCAAATTACTATTATAATTTATAATATCATAATTGTTATTACTAATAATATTACATTCAACATTCTTTTTCCTATCAATAAAATTCTTATTCTTACTACCAAAGCAACTAAACCTACTATTCCTATTACAACTATTAATAACTCCATTATTAAATATTATTATTATAATCATTATAATCAAAATTAATAATACTATTATTAATATTATTAACCAATTCATTATTATTATAAATCTTATTATTTATAATGTTATCATTATTAATAATATTGCAAGTCCTCAAAATTGTTAATACTATTGTAAATATTATTATTATTATTATTTATAATATTATTATTATAATTGTTATTAATAATATTAAACTCCACATTCTTTTTATTATCAATAAAACAGCGCTCCGCCTCACTCACTACCAAGCCACAGAACTTTGTAAAGACGTGAAAATCTGCTATATATATTTGCAAAAATTTAAAGAAATTTCAGCCCAAATTATTCATGAAATAAAGTGAAATACAAGAAAGATACTCACACATATAAATGGCTAGAAATGATTAATTTTTTATTAATGAGTAAGGGTACAGTTTGTTGTCTGGTTAGTTCTGGTGAGAACTATTGGCTAGAATTCAAGTTAAAGTGTTTAGGACATTGGAAAATCCAACTTATCACTTCTTTGAAAATGTCTCTCCTCACACGTTCCAGATCCCTCGTTTATAGTCTCTTTTCCCTTTTGTATTAACTTGGAACAACTAGGGAGGCTCACTATTTTAATGATTAGTTTTTTCTTTATGTTGATTTTTTTTAATATATTTTATTAACACTCGATAAAGAGAGTTCTAAAGGATTAAAAGTTAATTAATTTTTATACAATGAATTTTGGTAGGTGGCTCCCCCTGGTTTATCTCACTAACTTAATACCATCTTGTGACTTTCGACAAAATTTTCCATGCTTTGAGATAGATGATTACAAGGAAATAAGGAACTCAATAATGTAGTAGTTGGGGACGTCACATTATGCCCATTAAAATCAATCACTAGAGTTATATTTCTGTGTAGGTTTATACAATAGAAAGAAAGAAAGAAAGAATTATTTTAACATCCACGAGGCTAAAGATAGCTTATGGGATAGATTGATTCTTCATTTGGTTGATGTATTCAACCCTTTTTCTATGAAGCCTCACAATAAATGCTCCCAGCTTTTCGACAAACCCCTCGCTAAATAGATTATCCCAAGAGCTAGCTGCCAGAATATCTGCATAACTTTCCATGTTGTCATTGAAGGTCTCGCATTCTAAAATGAAATACTTTTTTGTTTCCACCTTTCTAGAAGAACAAAAAATACATACTCTTTCCTCCCACACTTATTTTGGCCTTTTCTAGCACCCTGTTTCGCAACAAAGTTGTGAGAATTAGTCCTTAACTGAGAAATAAGAATTTTGGCTCTTCAAGAAATATTGGCCTCTATTTACACTTTCTGTTGATGATTATGAGTGGGATTAAACACTTCAATATAGTACTTTTTCTTTCTCCCTAGCTCCTTATCCCAAGTACACTTGTGGAACTTATCCATAGCAAAATATTTTATCTCTTTATTGTTTATGGGACATGTGTTCAAACAAATACCCCATTTACTAAACGATTTGTTATTTTGTTGCATCCAAGTCTTATTTTTTTTGCATAATGTGTCATTAAAGACAACCTTAAGCCATCTTCCATCTTCTATTTGCCCAATTTTTTTTTAAATACCTTATGACTCGCACCATAGAAATTGTTTCAATAGGAGCAACCCTGTTTCACTTAACAAGATAGCATAAAAAACTACACTTTTAGTTTTGAATTTGTTTGTAATCAAACACTTATGAATTTTATCAACAAAGAGTTGGGTATACGTACCCCTTTTCTTTAAAACAACTACATGTATGCTTTAAAAGCATGATTTTTTATTTAACGATGGACGCAATGAAAAATTCTTACACGAATGCATGAAACGAGACTAAAAATAATTGCATTGAATCAATCGTCCATGGAGAGACTTGAAAGTGTATGTCAATAAGGATAATGGACTGAGTATTTGATGCAATATGGTAAGTAGTAAAATCGGGTAACTTATTCCCGTAATCTTTTGAGTAAATGAATGAGGAAATATTACAATGTGGGAGGTGGAATGCAGCTCCTCAAGAGAATAGGACTGAGTTCTTTTCTGAGACCTATATATGATACATTGCGAAGGGTATAAACATATACACTTAATAAACCACATGCTAGTTGCATTCCAACCCTAGGGATTTTTAGCTTAGATAAATAGGCCATGATGAGCAGGGAAAATGTGAAGATAAGTGACTCAAGGTTGAGTGTTGTAGAAAAATCTCAAAATGCTTTTAGCTAATAATCAATAAAAAAATTACAGCTCGGTAGAAAGGGAACATACTATGAAGGGTGCAAATGTTGTGGCCCCTTTCTTTTATTTTGTAGAAAATATGATCAAGTTCAAGCTTGTTCAAATGTTGGAAATTGTATGAGAGGGGAAATTGTGAAAGATAAAAAGGATTTTTTTATGGAACTGAGTGATGGGGGATGCAAGAACGAGCTTGTAATTTTCCTTGGCGAGTAGGCAATTAGAGGTTTGTTGTTTTAGTACATAATGAACCATTCAAATTTTGTAACAATGCAACTTGTACTTGTCATAGTATGTAACTCTCATAATAATAAGACCCATTCTGTCATAGTATGTAACTCTCATAATAATAAGACCCATTTTAACTGAACTAGAAGAAGATGGTTGACTCTATGCCATGCATGTGTTTGGTAGGGTAACCTTCATTATAATAAAGAAAGCGAATTTACAAAGTTTACTCATAATAAGGGAGAAGAATAGTATTCTTGTAACACTGTGTATATGAACTTGAATTTAAAAGCAATTAGCCTGATATAACGAAACAATGAGACACCATAATACAATGAAATTTTATTATGAACAAGAAAGTCGAATGAATAACATTTTTCTTAACATGCAGAGTCGTAAAACAATAACACAAGAACATGGAATGGGGAAAAATGAAAGGAGTTAACTTGATGGAAACCAAAATAAACAGAACTAAAACAAGACTATATTATATGTGTTGAGGCATAGAACTTCCCATACCTCAGAATCAAATCTTAAATCATATTGAACTACAGTTGCACAATTAAACAATCAAACCAGGGTTCTCCCACAGGTATGTGAACCTTTCTCGGTAATTATTGACGTGCAAGTGAAACTAAAATTTTCCTCTTTCATTTACAAAATTAATAAGTGGGCAGAAGTAAAAGAAAAGAGGGCAAGAGGACAAGCGGGTTTTAGGCTGAAACATTCTACAGTGGACCATGGCATCACGTTGAGACACATTGTTGAAAAGGTTTGGGAGGACAAAGAAGAAGTATTTTGCTACTTTGTTGACTTCAAAAAAGCATTTGACACAGTCCCTAGGGATAAGTTGTGGCATAGAATGGAAGAAATTGAAATTCATGTGCATTATAGAGCCAGAGCCACTTTCCATAGACTTTATGAAGAAGTGAAAGTCAAAATTAGAACCGCAACAAGTATTTCAGAAAGCTTTAGAAGTGACATTGCAGTCAAGCAAGGTTTCCCTCTATCCCCTACTCTTTTTGGTCTATATATTGATAAATTGGAAGAGTGGCTAAATCTGCAAGGTGGAGATGGTGTTTGGTTGGGGGAGTTTGTGATAAAGATTATTTTATATGTTGATGATATTGTATTGATTTCTAAATCAACCCATGGATTGCAAATGCACTTATATGCCCTTGAGCATTTTGGTAGAGCAACAGGGATGCAAGTCAATACTAGCAAGACCAAAATAATGTTTTTTTCTAATAAGAGGAAGCAGAGCCATCATACTTTCTTCTTTGAAGACAACATTCATGAAGAAGTAAATGAGTACAAGTACCTTAGGATTGATTTCAACAAAAAACTCAATTGGGCGGACTGCAGAAAGAAGAGAATTTTAGGAAGGTGGAAAGCATTATATGCTCTTCAAAATAGATGTAGAGAGATAGTTATGGGATTGGAAAACAATTAAAGTGATTTTTGGACTCCTAGTTTGTCAAGTGATGCTATATGGGTGTGAATTGTGGGCTAGGAGCACTCCCGTCTCAAAATGGAAACAAATTGAGAAAATCCAAAAGCGCTTGATCATGAGCAAGTTCAAAATAAAAAGTTCAGTTTCTTGTGAGATAATGTTGAGTGAAACAAGAGTAACTCCCATTGAAGCAATTGCTATGGTGTGGCTCATAATATATCTAAAAAGAATTGAGCAAATGACAGTAGGTGATGCAGGGATTCCCCTACGCATACCCATAGTATGCATATTCATGCATGAACACCATTTCCCAGGAAATTCTTTGCTTCCCTAGGTCAGAAACTTCAAATCTAAATATGAATGGTTAAGGCCCATTTGTTTACAATTCCTTTGGATCGGAACTCAATCACCCCGCTTTAAAACCCTTTATCGAAGCTTTTCCTCAATATAACCCTTTATCTTTCTATCAGGATTCATTTATGCTTCATAATCTATATATAACGTTATAAACCCTTTGAACATACATATGCAACCTTCCCTTTTCCAACCCTTGGCTAACATATGTATTTAATCCACAAATCCTTCATTCAGTGCTATTTCTTTATAAATCCCTTTACAAAGGAAAACACTTCCAAACATACTTTTTCTACTTATTCTTGGTCTTTGCACGTTTTCCGAGGATGCCTTTATCACAATTGCTCATTGCATTTACCTGCGGTCTTACCACTTATATACACCATCACCCCTCCTGACTCTGATTGGCAACTATCAGAACCGTTTAATCATGACTTAATCCTTAAAGGCTTGGCACAACACTTTAACGTAAATTTTGAAATACACAGGAAATACATGGGCAAACCCACTCCAGAACATAAATCCAGATCTCAAATGTTATAAACCCAGCCACATAAATATCGTCAGGTCCATGTTCTTCCACTACAGTCCTTTAACTGCTTCGACCTCTGCTTCCCCGATCTTCGATTTCAATTCATTGGTGATCGGCGTATCGCAATGTTTCACGTCGGCCTATCACATTATCGCCCATTGGCACCTCCATCGCACTGTCCTCCAGTACTCCGCCTTTGCGATATGCAATTATATCTGGACCATTGATCTGATGTCTGATCAGACAGTTACGATTTAATCGCATGATCGCAGCCGCTCCATTTCAAAATCTCGTTCTGATGTCTTCAAAAGGATTCCATCAACGCAACATAATCCTAGTCGTTGATCTTTGAATATCCAACAACTGCTGAGTGTTTAAACTCAATTCCTCCGTCCACTTGTTACTTCGGATTTACGCCATTTTCCTCGGTTCTCTATGGTTTCCAGGTTTCTTCAAATCTTGGTCTCTCGATGGTTTAACTACGCTCTCCCTCCTGAGCTTTGAATTTGATTATTCTAATGGATTTTTCAATCCATTATGATCCTTCTTGTCTGGTCTTCCTCTGTGTGATCGTTGCACTTTGCATGCACACACACACACACACAGATATATATATATATATATATGTACATACATATTTTTTTTCCGAAGAAAATAGAGTTCATAATTTCTATTAAAGAGAAATAATAGAAATTACATGCTGTTGATGCCAAGGCATATGCTGTAGTGTGGTTGTTCACCACTGTTCAAAGATTTTTACAAAATTACATCCAGTAAGTCCCACTGAGGATACGGTGGTTCTGTATCCGTCATATAGAAACAGTGTCTCACAAAAATATCCAAAAATAGACAGAGTTTTGAGGTATATGAGCCCTCATGCAGAGAAAGTATAGAACCGATCAGTACTTGTGCTGTTATATACAAAAATAAACATGTAGAGCAAAAATTAGATGGGGAGGTTGTCCCCCTGTTGCAGGCCATCAATATATGGACGATGATAGAATCTGTGCATCCCCTCTGGTTTGTATTCTTCAATCAGCCAGTCTCCTAGAGGTCGATCTGCCGCTTCTTTGGAGAGCCGGTCAGCAGTTGCATTTCTTTCCCTGTAGATGTGAGAAACAGTGATCTGGTCAAAATGTGTTTTTAAAAAAACAATTTCTTCCAAGATGTGTTTCAAAGAATATGCATGACAGATAGTTTTATTATTTGCCCAATCAATCACAATCTTTGAGTCCCCAAATATTTGTATTTGTCGACAGTTTTTGGATAGAGCAAAGTAGAGAAGATGTCTCAGTGTAATAAGCTCAGCATGGTTGTTGGTACCCGGGCCGAGTCCCATTCTCAAGTGAAAGAAGTGTGATTCTATTAGATGAAATAATATACCCCCCCCCACATCCTTGTAATGGTGCTGCCCCATCGAAATATGCCCAAGGCATATCCCTGTTGATATTTTCAGGCAAAATGTTCCTGGGTGTGTTAATTTTATTTTCAAAAGGGATTTCCATGTATGCCGCGCAGATGGATGGCGGAAGTAGTTGCCAATTGACCCTGTAATCTTCAAAGATTATGGCATTACGCCTGTTCCAAATGAACCAGGACACAACAGGCGGTAGGTTCCTGGCCTTTTCGGAAGCCACCGCAGTCCACCACTGATCCCAGGCTGTGGGTATATCTGCACCATGCCAAACTGTGGTTATGTTGAGGGCCTGTGTGACCTGATACCATAAGTCCTTTGTAACCTCGCAGGTGAGGAATAGGTGGGGTGTTGTCTCCTCCTCTTTTCTGCAGAGTACACACCAAGTTGGTCCAGCGAAAGCCCGTTTTCTGAGAATGGCGCCTGTAGGTAACTTGTCTGCAATAATATTCCACATTAGAAGCCTGGCCCTAGGCTGTGCTTGTAGTTGCCAGATATCATTCCACCAGTTTTTTTGTATGTCTGGTTTCTTAGCTTCGATAAGCTTTAAGTAGCCAAGCTTTGGTGCATAAATACCAGATTTGGCAGGTGCCCATATTAGTTCATCTTCCTCCTCATGAAGCTTGATGTGTGATTCGGTAAGTGCCTGAATGTATCCTTTCCAATATTCAGTCCATTCAGCTGACAGATGCCATTGACGATCCGTGACCCATGCCTATGTGAAGATAGTTGATTGTTGTAGATCTCCAATCTGTGCCAGATATTTTATGCCCCTGTTGTTGAGATGACGGATCAATCCTTCCGGCAGTAAGTGTGCGTTCCCTGAACCAAGCCAAGGATCTAAGCCAATACGGACCTATGCACCATTGCCAATTTTCCATAGCAGGTTATCTCGGATGAGTGGCATAGCTTTGAGTGTGGCCCTCCAGATCGCGGATATGCCCTAGTGGTTCCAAGTGGGTCTGCGAAGCCATTCAATGATATTAGAGGGCCAAATATATTTTTGGTGTATTACTTCTGCCCATAAACTGTCCATCTTGAGGAGTGACCAACCCTGTTTCGCTGTTAACGCTTGTGCAAATTCTGAGAGAGATTTTAGACCCCACCCTCCCCATCTCTTTGGCATGGAAACCAGGGCCCATCTTGTCCAAGCAAAAATCTTTCCCTTTTTATTGCCATTCCACAGGAACCTGTTGCAGATTTGTTGAATTTTTTGAAGGATGCCTTTTGGAATCCATGTGAGGGACATCCAGTAGACTGGGGTAGCCTCAAGTACAGATTTGATCAACAGTAGTCTACCAGCTTTTGACAGTAGTCGATGTTGCCAGCAGATGATCCTTTTTTCAATTTTGTTTATGAGCCATGACCAGTGTTCAGATTTATATCCATCCGGCCTTAATATGAATCCAAGGTATTTGATGCCCTCCAGCATGTTACTTTCCAAGAAGGGGAAGTATTGGGTCGCCATCTGAGATTCCTGATATGTGCATCTCATCATGGATCTGGTGGATTTCTCCCTGTTGATCTCCATGCCCATGGCTTTACAGAAGAGTTGTAGAATATCATTCAGTGCGATGATGTCTCGGACACTTCCATTGAGAAAGATTAAGATATCGTCAACAAACAGTAGATGGGTAAGAGAGTACTGTTCAGTGATTTTGAGACCGCTGAAGTCTCCATTCCTTTTTGCAGCAGCAATGAGCCTACTCAGTCCCTCCATAACAATAAGGAAGAGTAGTGGGGAAAGAGGACATCCTTGCCTGATACCCCTGTTGATATTAAAATGAGCAGAGGCTGCACCATTAATAAGGATGGCAAAGGAGACAGTAGATATACATCCCATAATCCAGTTTATGAGCGTATGGGGGAATCCCAAATGGGTAAGAATCATCTTAAGGTAGAGCCAATTTACCTTGTCAAAAGCCTTTGCAAGATCGATCTTTAGTGAAATACCTTTGAGGTTCTTCAACTTGATGGAGTGTAAAGCTTCCTGGGCTGTGCCTATGGCCTCTTGGATGTGGTGATTTTGGAGAAAGGCAAATTGTTCTGCAGATATATGTGTGGACAGAATAGGTTTAATGCGGTTGGCAATGATTTTATAGAGGCAATTACAGAGAGAGATAGGGCGAAAATCATTGAAGGATGTAGGGTCATCAGATTTGGGGATCAAGGCAATGAAGGTCTGGTTCATAGGCGGATGTATGTGCCCAGTGATCCTGCTCTCCTCAATGACTTCCAATAAGTCCTCGCCCAGCAGGTCATAAAAAGCCAGGTAAAACTCCACTGGCCAGCCATCTGGCCCCGGACTCTTATCTTTCTTAAACCATTTGAGGGTACTTTCTAGCTCCTGTATAGTTATCGGTTGACTGAGGTCTTCAATGTCCTCCTGTCCAACGAACCGAGGAAACTTTCCTGCAAGACTGATGATGTCTGGTAGATTGACAACATTCGGCGCCGTGAATAGTCGCTTGAAGTGTGTTACCCCCAGACTAGCAAGTTGCTGGTGAGTGGTAGCCCAACCATCTGGTTCCCTTGGTAGCTTCCAAATGGTATTTGATGCCTTTCTTCCATTGGCAATGTTGTGAAAGTATTTAGTATTACTGTCCCCAGCTTTGAGCCAAATGGCTCTGCTTTTGAGTCTCCATAGCTCCTCCTTTTCTTGTAATATCTTCGATTTTTTCCCAAGTAACTGGCTTAGTAATGTTTTTTGAATCATCGGATTGATAGCCAGCCCCCCTCTCATCAGTCAATAGAGCTATCTGTTCTTCAGTATCCTTCAGTATCTGTTCATCTCTGTTCCGCTTTGATCTCGCCCAGGTCTCAGTCATTGCTTGGAGCTTCTTTAGTCTACCACAGAAATCCATCGCTTTCCTCTGTTCCCTCAGCGGGGGATGAGATGCCCAGAAATCCGTGACCAGCTTGATGAATTCCGGCTCTTGGAGAAATCTAGCAAAGAATTTAAAGGGGGAGCGCGGCTTTGATTTTTTGTCACTGATCTGAAGTAGAATCGGGTGATGATCTGATAGACCCCCAGTGCTGACCCATTGTCTGTATAAAGGGAACAATTGAATCAATTCCTCATGCATCATAAATCTGTCTAAACGCCGCCCCAGAGCAGCCTCTCCTGTGCGCTGGTTGTGCCAAGTAGGAAGCTTCTTGTTCATGGGGATATCCACAAGATGATGTGCATCTAATAACATGTTCATTTGATCCGTGATAGGGTCGCATTGTGCATGTTGACCCCAGGATTCTCCAGCCCCCAATGAGAAGTTGAAATCGCCCCCAATCACTGTATTCTGAGTGATATGATTGCCATTTAGGAAATTTTTCCAAAATGGGAGTCTATTCTGATTAGGCCCGTAAATATTAATAATTCTGATGGGGATGCCCAAGTCATCCATGAATATGTCCATGCCGAGAAATCCACTACCCCCCTAAACAGAGAGTGCCCTGCTTTTTCTGGGGTTTATTCCAATGAGAAGTCCGCCAGATCGACCACACGCATCCAATCCATGTAAAACCCAGCCAGGGAGCATAGCTTGTAGACTTCGCACCGCCACCTCGGATGTGCAAAGTGTTTCCTGAAGGAAAATGATATCGCATCTAGATTCATGCAAGAGTCTTTTCAGAGCCAGTCGTTTTTTGGGGTTGGCTAGTCCCCTGCAATTGTAGGAGAGCCAGATCATGGGGAACCACAGGTCAGGGGCTCAATAGCTCTAAGTGCCCGTTCAATAGTAAAATGTCGCCCCATGGCAACGTCCGCAACAGCATTTAGTTTTGCTGAAGAGATATTAGATGGTCTGCCTCGCTTTTGCTTGCGATGGCGACCAGGGGATGATCCCAGGCCCAGAATTCTGGAACGTGCTCGGGGCCTCAGATGATAGTGATGTGAACCGGATCCGACCGGAGAGGAGGGGGAATCAGGACAGCCCAATACCAGGTTGTGTGAGGGAGGAGTGGTAGAGAAAGTCGGTGGAGGTGGAGCAATGGTGCAAAGGATGGAGGGAAGGGGGACATTTTCAGAGAGGGAGGTCCGCAAAGAAGAGTATACAAAAGATTGCATATCATCAGAAAAAAAGTGAGTACAGTGGGGAGTGGAAGCATTACCCGGATGAGAAGGTGCATCCTCCGCAGTCTTAGGTGCAGCCTCCGCAGTCTTGGAGCGAGTATGCGGCGGCCCTGGTGTAGATGAAGCCTTCCTTCGAGCGTTCTTTTTGGCACTATCACCCGCCTTCTTGGATGGAGTCTCCTGTTGAGTCTGCGCCCCTTCCGTAGGAATATTAGCTCCTGCATTTTGTTCCACTGTGGTCTGCTGATGTGGTCCTTTGGTGTCCTCAGAAGTCACCCCCGAATTCAGTGGAAAATCCTTATAGAGATGGCCAATTTTATGGCATCTTCGACAGCGGAAGGGAACGCCTTCGTAGTCTAGTAGTTGTTTGCGTGAGACATGGCTGTGGTGCAGGGTGATTTTTTCCTCTAAACCCGGTCTTGTTGGAAATAATACTGAGAGGGGGGGTGAATCAGTATTATCTGATTAATCAAACTTTTTAAATGCTCAGAAACATATACGCTACTTCAGTTAAGTGAACCAGCGTGTACACGCTACTGTGACGAAGTAAAACAGCGTATAGGAAGAAAACTCACAATTTAGTTAGCTTATTCTTCAATTAAGTGCATCAGGACATTATTCATCACATTAACAGTAAACATGTGCAGTAAAACAGAATAGATAAAAAGCCACACACATGAACACCAAGATATAAGGTGGAAACCCAATGTGGGTGAAAACCACCTGCTGCAAGTTGTCTCTATCTTTCTTTAATATGAAACTTCAGTTTACACTCTTTTGTACTGGTGCAGCCTTATACCAGTACGCAGGCTACAACCTGCAGAAGGCTTCAACCTTCTCTCGTTCTCCAAACTTCCTTGGAAGGGAGCTCCAACCCCCTTTGCTCTTGTACTAGCCAAGATACTAGTACGTAGGTGCTGACCTACAATCTTCCTTCTTTCAGATATCACTTTTCATACATTTTCAGACTTGGATATTCCTGAAGCACAACATTACAATCTGAAGACCACAAATCATTCAATTTCCACAACAGATCATTGAAGCATAAAACAACCAAACTTTGAATCACTGAACCACTGAACCCTGTCAATCACCAGTTACCAGAACACAGAGCAGACTACAGAACTCTGCAATAACAGTCAGACCCCACTGTAAACCCAAAATCAAGCTTCAAAAGATATACGCTACTTCAATGAGCAAAACCCGCGTATACACGCTCTTTTACCGAAGCCAACCTGCGTACAGATCTAAAAATAAACTTTCTCAATTTGCAGCTGTACCAGACATTAGTTAGATCCAAAACGTAACATTGCGACAATATGTAGATCTAGAAATACGCATAATCAACCATATCATGATAGTGCATTTCAAACCATTAGATCCCGATCTATCCTTAGATCTAGTCTTCCATCAACCGATGTGATCTCTCCTTGGCTTAGATCAAGCAACCCAGAACCTGCATATCAGATCTCTTTCTCTCTTAGATATTCAAGCCTTGTCAGAAGATGATCTTGCCTAATGATCTTCTTCTCCTTATATAGTCTTAGGCCTAACTCAATACCAAGAGCCAAAACCATAGTAACACAAAACCATCAACTTCAAAACTAGGGATCGACACGCCCGTCGAGACACAATGGTCCGAAATCATAGGCACAACTTCCAAGGACTAACCACCATGGACCAAAGGACCTTTCCACATACACGCGCTTTTTATGAATCGAACTTGCGTGTACACGCGACTTGGGCTTAACGAAACGGCGTGTATGAGCTTCCTTGGTATGCTGTACTGAGATCTGTCTTCTGATTAAGTTGCCATCACCTGTACCAACCTCTGAGCACCTGTACCATCCTCTGAGTGAGTTGCCATCAAGGACAACACTTGAATCATAATGCCAACAATCTCCCCCTTTGGACTTGATGGCAACCATCACACCAAGTCACTCTCCCCCTTTGACATCAAGGGCAAAGGGCTGTGCTCCCCCTGAGGACATGCTGATATCTCTGTTTGGCTGTGCTGACTTGTGCTCCCCCTGACCGAAGGCCAGATCTGCAAAAGATGTTCTTCAACAAGAACCAAGACTTATACACCATAAGGGACCTTCCTATCACCAAAAGACTCAATACATACATCCATACTCCCTACCAAGAGGGGACATAACAGAAACAACCAATTATATTACAGCATTCATCCCAGGCATAGTGGGGAAACCAACAAAGGCCGTTACATGACCTTGATACCATAAAAGAGATATGACAAGAGAGATACATGACATAGAGACAACAGATCTAGACCAAGACTTAGGAAAGACACCAGCAGCATCTGATAAACATCTTGTTAGATCAGCAACCAGAATTTCTTTCTGAGCTCCTTCTCCTGAAACCAACAACCAAAACATCTGAATGCCAACAATGCTTTATGAGACTTTTGAGCTGCTCCCCCTGAACCTGTGCCTGTTGCACTCCCTGAAACTGTGCCTGAAGAATTCTGACATTCCTATTGCTGTTCAGAACCTCAGAGTTTTCCCTTGCTGTTCAGAACTTCATATACGCGTTTTATCCTGTACAAAACAGCGTATGTACGCGGATATTCTTTCTGCAACAAGCGTCCAGCATACACGCGACTTACCCAGCATGAATCCGCGTGTATACGCTCATATCCCTTCCGTAACCTGCGTATACCAACTTTTCTGTAGAACAAACAAACTTCAACAACAGGATGAAGCATCAACTACTCCCAGCTTTTGTCTGAGATATTCAAAAGTTTCCCTGGGCAGTGGTTTTGTGAGAATATCAGCAACTTGCTCTTTAGAAGGAACATACTCCAACTTGACCTTCTGCTCAAGCACTTGTTCCCGAAGAAAATGGTACTTGATTGGTATGTGCTTGGTCTTTGAGTGCATGACAGGATTCTTTGAAATGCTGATTGCACTTGTATTATCACATAAGATAGAGACAGGTGGAGTGCAAGTGATTTGAAAGTCCTGCAAGGTCTGCATCATCCAAAGAAGTTGTGTGCAACAAGATGCTGCAGCCACATATTCTGCTTCAGCTGTAGATAAGGCAATCGAACTTTGTTTCTTGCTGAACCAAGATACTAATCTGGAACCCATGAAGAAAGCACCTCCACTTGTGCTTTTCCTATCATCCACACTTCCAGCCCAATCTGCATCTGTGTAAGCATGAAGAGTGAGATCAGTATTTCTAGGATACCATAAGCCATAGTTTTGGGTCCCTTGAAGATATTTGAAGATTCTTTTGACTGCCTGAAGATGAGTTTCCTTTGGGTTGGCTTGAAATCTTCCAACCATTCCTACTGCATGTGTAATATCTGGTCGAGTACCTGTCAAATAAAGCAAACTCCCAATCATGGATCTATAAGTGGGTTGGTGGACTGCTGCTGATTCATCATTTGCACTGAGGCTGCATCCTGTAACCATGGGTGTACATACTGGCTTTGACTCTTCCATGCCATACTTCTTCAAGATCTGCTTGAGGTATTTGGTTTGAGACAAGAAGATACCTCCTTCATTTTGTTGGATTTGCAATCCAAGAAAATATGTCAATTCTCCAAGAAGTGACATTTCGAATTCTTTCTGCATAACCAAGGCAAAGTTTTGACTCATGGTCTCTTCATTGCTGCCAAAAATAATATCATCTACATAAACAACAAGAATTAGCAATTTGTTATTTTCAACTTTTATATAGAGATTGCTATCTGCTGATCCTTTTGAAAAGCCTTGTTGGTGAAGATATTTGTCCAACCGATAGTACCAAGCCCTTGGAGCTTGTTTGAGCCCATAGAGTGCCTTTTTCAATCTGCATACAAGGTTTGGATCATTTCCAAGAATGAACCCATCTGGCTGCTCAATATATACTTCTTCTTCTAAGTCTCCATTCAGGAAGGCTGATTTCACGTCCATTTGAAATACCTTGAAGTTTTGAAAGCTTGAGAGAGCAAGGAACATTCGGATGGCCTCTAGTCTTGCCACAGGAGCAAAGGTCTCTTCAAAATCTATTCCTTCTTGCTGTGCATACCCTTTACAAACAAGTCTGGCCTTGTTTCTAATTACTTCTCCATTTTCATTTAACTTATTCTTGAAGACCCATTTTGTTCCTATTACATTCTTATCTTTTGGTCTAGGAACTAATTCCCAAGTGTTGTTCCTTTCGATTTGCTCAAGTTCTTCATCCATTGCTTTGACCCAACATTCATCTTTGCATGCTTCTTTCACATTTTGTGGTTCAATGGAGGAGAGTAGAGCCAAGTAGCTTGAAGCTTCTGCAAGTGTCCTTCTTGTTTGTACTCCTGCTTCTTTCTGCCCCACAATCTGAGTTTCTGGATGATTCTTTTGGACATATCTGGATGGAGTCTTCTCTTCTATTCTTGTCTGCTCCTCTGGTTCTTCTTGAGATTCTTCTTCTTCTTGAGGTTCTTCTTCTTCATCATTTCGCCTTTGAGAGTAACCTTCATCTTCTTCAATGTCTTCATGATGAACTTGCCTAGGAATATATCCCTTCTCATCAACCACTATATCAATACTGTCAACAATTCTGCCAAGTCTTTTATTGTAGCACTTGTATGCTTTGCTATGTGGAGAATAACCAAGAAGAATGCCCTCATCTGCTCTAGGTTCAAGTTTGCCAAGTTGCTCATCAGTATTCTTAATATAACATTTGCTCCCAAAGATTTTGAAATGCTTCACGGAAGGAGTTTTACCACTCCAAAGCTCATGAGGTGTTTGAGTGCTGTTTACTCGGACATTTGTTTTGTTAAGAATGATAACAGCAGCATGTGCAGCTTCACCCCAGAAGGTTGCAGGAGTACCTGATTCATCGAGCATAGCACGAGCCATTTGTTGGATAGTTCTGTTCATTCTTTCCACAACCCCATTTTGCTGAGGAGTTCTAGCTGTAGAGAATTCTCTTCTTATCCCATGTTCATCGCAGAAATCGAAAAATTCATTTGATGTGAACTCCCCACCTCTGTCAGATCTGAGGCACTTAATTTTGTGTCCTGATTCATTTTCAGCCAATGCTTTGAAGGATTTGAATTTTTCGAATGCTTCATCTTTGTGCTTCATAAGCCCTAACCAAACAAACCTTGAGAAATCATCAATGAATAATATCAGATATTCTTCTCCTCGAGGTGTCCTTTTCCTAAATGGACCACATACATCTGTATGGACTAGCTCAAGAGGCAAGCTAGCTGATCCTTCCTTCTCTGGAAAGTTAGTTCTGGTTTGCTTTCCAAACTGACAAGATTTGCATATGGTGTTGTCTGGAATTTTGATATCTGGAAGATCGCGAACTGCCTGATATTTGCATGCTTTCCTTATTTGTGAGAAGCTTAGATGTCCCAACCTTCGATGCCATAACCAGTGCTCTTCATCCTTGCTAAGATAGCATTGTTGTTGTCCTTCTTCAAATATGTACAGATTATTTGGAGTTCTTTTGCCTTTGAGAACTGTTTTACCTGTATCAAGATCACGAACAAGACATCCATTCGATCTGAAAATAACCTCGGTTTTTTGATCACACATCTGGCTGACACTTAGAAGATTATGCTTCAATCCATCAACATACAAAACATTTCCAGCCTTGACCTTTTCTTTCAAAGGAGCAATACCTTTTCCTTTTATAGTTGCAGGAGTATCATTTCCAAAAGAAACTTTCTTTCCCTTTTCTAAAGTAGAATAAGATTCAAGTTTTTCTTTATCACCTGTCATATGTTTCGAACATCCACTGTCAATGTACCATAGATTTTCCTGTCCTTCTGCATAAAACGCTATCCCACATCTTTCTGTCTGAGGTTCTTTTATTCTCCATTTTTTGGTGCTCGTGGCTTGTTCCTTTTTCTCCTGAAACCTGCTCCTGCATTCAGACTCTTTATGACCAAAATTATTGCAAATAGAACATTCAACTTCATTTTCAAGAACGAAAAGTTGTTATAGGTCCTCTTTGTAATCCCTGTCATACTTCTTTGTTTTTGAGCTTCCCTAGTCATGATTGTTTTATATGCAACACATTGAGCTGCTTTGTGACCAAAGTTATGGCAAGAAAAGCATTGTCCATTGAAGAAGCTTCTGCGGTTATTGAATCTACCAGCCAACTGATTGTAATTTCTATTTTCATCTATTCTTGTGCCAAACTGAGAAGATTTTACCTGTGGTTGGTTGTAGCTTTTGTTCACCCTTAAGAAGGATTGTCCCTGATAGTTTCTGTTTGTAATTCGTCCCTGCTTTACCTGATTATCTTCATTGTTCTTCTGCTCATTTCTTCTTGCTGCATCAAGATAACTTTTTGAGGTGGATGCTTGAGAGGTTTCTCCATTATAGCCCAAACCTGTCTTGTTTAGAGGAGACCGCTGCACATTGATAATCTCATCCAAAGTTTCAGATCCTTTGACAAACTTAAGATTAATAGTTTTTGTTTTCTCAATTTCTTTTCTGAGACCAACAATTTCACCTTCTAGTTTTTCAAGATGTTTTTCCTTTTCATCAATTTGAAATTGCAAAGTATCAATGATCACACTCTTTTCTTCTATGCATCTCTTGAGTCTAGTAATTTCATTATAGAGATTATCCACATCTACAGCATCCTCATAATCATCATCTTCAAATGCCATTAATAGCTTATATTTATTACCTTGTTCATCTTCATCACTGTTTGATAAGCCATCACTATCTTCATGGGTGTAGTAGCTTTTCTTATTTGCACTTTGTTTCTTATTCCATCTAGCAGGTTCTTTTCCTTTATCCTTATTAGGACATTTTGCAGCATAATGACCTACTCTTCCACAAGCAAAGCATTTGAAAGGTAGCTTACCTCTGAACCTTCCAGCACCCCTTTGAAGATTTCTGACAAAATTTGATTCTTCTTCCTCTTCTTCTGGAACATGGCTTGCTTCATAGTAATCTTCTTTTCTTGATGCCTTAAAAGCAGCTTCCCTTCTGTCTGATGGACCTCCCTTTCTCATTTCATAAGCAGTTAGAATTCCATGTAGCTGAGACATAGTGAGAACTTTGAGATTTTCCTTTTCTTCTATTGCAGATACTTTAGATTCAAACTTGGGGGATAATGATCTTAGAATCTTTTGAACTACTATAGTCTCTTTTATTTCTTCACCCCAATTTTTCATACAATTAACAATCTCATCTACCCGAAGAAAATAATTAGCCACACTTTCATCATTATACATCTTGAGGGTCTCATATTGAATCCTGAGAGTTTGAAGTTTAGCTTGCTTTACCTGTTCATCTCCTTCATAGCTAGTGATCATTTTGTCCCATATCTCTTTTGCTGATTTGAAGTGCATGACCTTCATGAATTCTGTTTGAGATATACTTCCTAATAGAGTACTGACTGCTTTTGCATTTGTTTCATATGCCTTTTTCTCAGCTGGATCTGTAGGAGTAGCTGAAGGAAAAGCATAGCCTGTTTCTACAATGTCCCAAACTTCTGTACCAAGAGATTGAAGATATGCAGTAACTCTTACCTTCCAATAATTGAAATTTGTTCCATCAAAAACCGGTGGCCTGATTGATGCTTCTTTCTCGTAGTTGCTCATGATGAATGATCTTCCTTCAAGCGATCAAGCTTCTCTGAAGGACCTGCTCTGATACCAATTGTTGGAAATAATACTGAGAGGGGGGGTGAATCAGTATTATCTGATTAATCAAACTTTTTAAATGCTCAGAAACATATACGCTACTTCAGTTAAGTGAACCAGCGTGTACACGCTACTGTGACGAAGTAAAACAGCGTATAGGAAGAAAACTCACAATTTAGTTAGCTTATTCTTCAATTAAGTGCATCAGGACATTATTCATCACATTAACAGTAAACATGTGCAGTAAAACAGAACAGATAAAAAGCCACACACATGAACACCAAGATATAAGGTGGAAACCCAATGTGGGTGAAAACCACCTGCTGCAAGTTGTCTCTATCTTTCTTTAATATGAAACTTCAGTTTACAATCTTTTGTACTGGTGCAGCCTTATACCAGTACGCAGGCTACAACCTGCAGAAGGCTTCAACCTTCTCTCGTTCTCCAAACTTCCTTGGAAGGGAGCTCCAACCCCCTTTGCTCTTGTACTAGCCAAGATACTAGTACGTAGGTGCTGACCTACAATCTTCCTTCTTTCAGATATCACTTTTCATACATTTTCAGACTTGGATATTCCTGAAGCACAACATTACAATCTGAAGACCACAAATCATTCAATTTCCACAACAGATCATTGAAGCATAAAACAACCAAACTTTGAATCACTGAACCACTGAACCCTGTCAATCACCAGTTACCAGAACACAGAGCAGACTACAGAACTCTGCAATAACAGTCAGACCCCACTGTAAACCCAAAATCAAGCTTCAAAAGATATACGCTACTTCAATGAGCAAAACCCGCGTATACACGCTCTTTTACCGAAGCCAACCTGCGTACAGATCTAAAAATAAACTTTCTCAATTTGCAGCTGTACCAAACATTAGTTAGATCCAAAACGTAACATTGCGACAATATGCAGATCTAGAAATACGCATAATCAACCATATCATGATAGTGCATTTCAAACCATTAGATCCCGATCTATCCTTAGATCTAGTCTTCCATCAACCGATGTGATCTCTCCTTGGCTTAGATCAAGCAACCCAGAACCTGCATATCAGATCTCTTTCTCTCTTAGATATTCAAGCCTTGTCGAAAGATGATCTTGCCTAATGATCTTCTTCTCCTTATATAGTCTTAGGCCTAACTCAATACCAAGAGCCAAAACCATAGTAACACAAAACCATCAACTTCAAAACTAGGGATCGACACGCCCGTCGAGACACAATGGTCCGAAATCATAGGCACAACTTCCAAGGACTAACCACCATGGACCAAAGGACCTTTCCACATACACGCGCTTTTTATGAATCGAACTTGCGTGTACACGCGACTTGGGCTTAACGAAACGGCGTGTATGAGCTTCCTTGGTATGCTGTACTGAGATCTGTCTTCTGATTAAGTTGCCATCACCTGTACCAACCTCTGAGCACCTGTACCATCCTCTGAGTGAGTTGCCATCAAGGACAACACTTGAATCATAATGCCAACAGGTCTAGTGTCCAAGTGGACAAGTATGCGAGCCATTGTCCTGATGCCCGTTTTCTCATACGATCTGTCGTGCTCTAGGTAAGTACCTAGAGTGTCCCCAATTCTCTTAAAAGCATACGGGGTCCAAAATTGCCAGCGCAGACCAGGTAGGCGAACCCATATGGGTCCAGCCCCCAGTTGTTCTCGTTCCGGGTCGAAGAGGGGATCCCACCGCTTGAGCATGACTGGAGCTAACTCAATGTGCCAATACTAAGAGAGGATCCACTGGGTGTATTCGGGTCGATGGAAATGTAAGGCGAACCAGCCCCTCGTGAGAACCATGATATCTGGGAGTTCTTTGAGTAATGAGCCCCAAATCTCCTCCACCCAGAGCTTGAGTCGTTCCACCGTGTAGGTGCGTCCACGAACCCTCCCAACCAGGACCTTGTGAACAGCATCCATCACATCCGGTAGTGGTGCTTCAGGCCCAAAGTTGATGTTGAAGTCCGAATCAATTGCTCGAAGGCATCTGCCTTTTGTCACCTTCTCTGAGCGCTTGCCGAAAGGAATCTCCTTAAGAAGTTTACGGCAATGGTCAGATGAGCTATGCTGTGCGGAACCAGTGGATCGAACCGGTAGCGGCGGGGTAGTAAAGTAGCCCGAGCGAATCGGAGAGCGGGGAACAGAGCTACTAGTGCCAGGGAGATGGGATAGGGAGGAGCGGTGGGGGGGCTGTTGGGCCTGCGGCATAAAGGAAACAGAAGGTGATTGTGAGTTTGTTGGAGGCGGAGGCAGTGGGGGCGGAGGTAATGCAGGTCGGTTATGAAACTGGAGCGGAGCGTCGAGAGAAGGCGAGTTCTGAAAGCATGAACCCAACAACTGAATCGTCGCGGGGGATAGGGGCGGGCATTCAAGAGGCGGGAAGTCCGCAAGGGTGAAGTCTGTAGTTTTGTTCTTCCCAGTGTGCGGCAGGTGTGGCTGCTGAGACGAAGCACCTGTCTCATAGCCCAGTGCAACACTCCGCGGTATCATATGAGGCCGCTTTGTATGCGCCCAGATGTCTTGGTGAGGCGTGGGGTCCGCCTCATAGTCAACTATGTCTTCATCTCCCATGTTGTCTGTCGGTGCAGTGTATGCCAACAAGAATCGATCAGGGAACCGTCCAGCGGAAAGGTAGGAGGGGCCAGTGCGCCAGAGTATCCAGGAGGGGACCGCAGAGTAAAATAATGCGCCGAGAAACCCGAAGCCGCTGTCGTTATTCAGACCGTCAGTGATCCCTGTCCCCAAGAGCCCAAAACGCTTGTCGCCATGGATAAACGTCCCTGTAACAAACCCTAGGGTTTAGGGTTCTGCCATTGTAGCAGGAGCTCTGCCCCGTACATACATATATACATACATACGTATATATATATACATGTATGTATATATATATATGTATGTATGTATGTATGTATGTACATATATATATGTATGTATATATATATATATATACATGTATGTATGTATATATATATACATGTATGTATGTATCTATATATATATATGTACATACATATATACATACATACATATATATATATATATATACATACATGTATATATATACGTATGTATGTATATATGTATGTACATATATATATATATATATATATATATACATACATATATGTATGTATATATATATATATACATACATATATATATATACATATATATATGTGTATATATATATATATCTATGTATGTATCTATATATATATCTATATATCTATGTATGTATCTATATATATATATATATATATATATATATATATATATATATATATATCTATGTATGTATATATATATATATATATATACATAGATATGTATGTATATATATATATATATATATATACATATATACATACATACATAGATATCTATGTATGTATATATATATACATACATACATACATACATACATATATATCTATGTATGTATATATATATATATATATATATATATATATATATATATATATAGTTTACTCAACTTCCACCATTCGATGCCTACACTTATTCAATTCGGGATTTAAATCTCTGTACATATATATAATTCAACACATAATTACAAAGTGAGACTCGCTGTCTCTTCTCGGCCTGATCTTCTAATTTAATGGCCTTTGATCCATCATCTACCCGTAGGCTTTTTATCTCGGTTTCTAACCTCTGTTCATGCCTTTTTGGCTTATATTTATACAAAGGGATTCTAAACCAATTTCTAGTTTAGATCCATGAATTCCTCAACCTCATTCCTAAAATATCTTTCTCATCCCTAAGGATTCTCTCAAATCCACAAAATCATGAACTAATTCTTAATCTAGGATTTACAATCAATTCTCAATCCTCTCATCACTTAACTATCCTAAATCTCTCATGTTCTCCTATATTCGAGAACATTTACAATAAAGCCTCACAATATTCAATTAATTTCTATTCTCATCAAAATCACTCAAAACATTAAATAATTACATAAATTCAATACTTGGGAAACAAAATTCCTTAAAATACAAGACCCCCTATTTCTACTAGAATACAATGATAATGTTGAGCTGGATGCTCCTGCATCAGACTCCCCATGTAAGAAAATTTATGACCACCTAGTCATAAGTTTGGATAAGTGTTTCCTCGTGGATCCCAAACTTTATTTTGTAATTTTTCCTTGCTTATGAATTTCTCTATTGTCGTTGTTGTCTGTTGTTGTTCTCCAGGTCTCCATATTTTATGTTGTAATGCTCCACTTGCCCTGCTCTCAAGGTCTGCTACTATCTTTCTCTTGTTGTCACTCATTTTCTTTCTTGTTGTTGTCTTTCTCTAAGACAATTTTATCATTAACCTCCTTACCAACTCAATCTCTCTGTCCAGTATATCCTCTGTCTGCTGATTGTTTCATCTCTTGATTGCTCAACTCTCATTCTTGCTTTTCTTCACTCATCCTGATCCTTCCTTTTGCTTTTTACCTTCTTCTCCACTGTTGTTCTGCACCTTTTCTGCTGCTACCACATTGTCTTTCAGAGCAATTTCTTGCCTCTAGTTTCTGCATCTATCAACTTCTTCTTGATTATTATTTATGACAACTTCTTTGTCATCCTTCTTCAGCAATCTATCCTGGACATTCATCCTCTGCTCTTCCAACTTTCTCCTTTGAAAGTCTAATTCTCTATATAACTCAATGATTTTACTTGGAGTGAACTTTGGAAATTTTACATAATCTTCCATTTCCTCATTTGTTATTGTCTCATTATCACATGGTCCTTCTTCCTCTACTAAATCTTCCTTAACATCCTTCAGTAGATGTTCTTCCTCTTCTTCTTCCATTTGGCTATCCACCTGTGCCAAATATGTTCCAGCTTCTGCAACAACATCTTCAATTATAAGACAATCATTATAATAAAAAATATAAGGCCTATGTACCTCTTTTCCCTATAGCTGTTGGAAATAATACTGAGAGGGGGGGTGAATCAGTATTATCTAGCAATTTAATAAATCTTCCTTATTTGATCTTTGAATTATTTTAGCATGTCAGTACCATAAAATAATGAGCATGAAAAACAGATAGTCACACCAAAGAACACAAGATGTAAGGTGGAAACCCAATGTGGGTGAAAACCACCTGCTGCAATATGTCTCTATCTTCTTTCAATTTAGAAACTTCTTTTACAATGATTTTGTACTGGTGCAGTCCTTTACCAGTACGCAGGCTGCAACCTGCAGAGAGCTACAACTCTCTCTCTCTCTCGTTTTCCAGTCTACTCCTGGAAGGGAGCTACAACCCCCTACTTCTTTTCATAAAGCATCAGATGATCAACAAGTACATAACAGATATAGATCACTACAGATATCAGATCAGCAACAACAGAACTAACCCAGAACACCTTATCAATAGAGAAATTCAATCAACAGAACATCTTAAAACAGAGACGCAGATTTTATTTCTGTGGCCTGCGACCAGACGCCGTTAACCTTCTGCTACTCTGCGTCCACACGCAGATATCCTTCTGCTCCGCTGCGTGCCCACACACTGTTCCTTTGACTGCTCTGCGTTCTGTTGCTTCAGGGATGCACCCAAAGATACTATCGCGCCGCGTCTTTTGCTACAGAGACGCACCTGAAAACACTATCGCGTCGCGTCCTTCTACTTTAGAGACGCACCTGAACCTTGATCGCCCTGCGTCCCCACGCAGGTCTCTCTCTACTGTCCTGCGTCTCGGCGCACTTGCCCTTTACAGTACCTGCGTCCCGGCGCACTTTCCCTTCACTGAACCTGCGACCCTTTAGATATAAATGATATGAAGGCTTCAGGACAAACCCAAACAGTCAGATCTACAGATCTAATCATGCGCCATAGAGATCACAGTCCATTAGAAGATTCGCCCTCTTAGATCTGGACTAGATCTCACCAAATAAGATATTCAACCCAAGACAATTGCACAATCCAAATGAACTCCTTTGCTTTATATAGGCAAGCTCCTCCCCAAAACATGGAACAATACCACGAGCCGACACCATAGAAACATAAAACCGTCGGCTAGATACCACACAAGAAACCCCCACGTGCTTTTCTCTGCCTTGAAATGTGTGCACAGGGTAGACGCACCCCCTGAATGGCTGGCCGGCGTCCCTGGACGCGGGTTCTGCATGGTATACCTGCGGGGACGCACTTTCTGAACCGATTGCCTGCGTCCTTCTTAATTTTTCAACAAACTGAGAGCCTTACCACTGGAGTTGCCATCAAGTACAACATCTGTAACATACAGTCATACCAGATAACATAATGCCAACAATCTCCCCCTTTGGACTTCATGGCAACCTCAACCTGGCAACCTCAACCTTACAAGCTTCAGCTTCATTCTCCCCCTTTGACATCAAGGGCAAAGGGTATGCTCCCCCTTAGCTCATGCTCCTCCAGATCTGCAACAAATAACCAGAAATCCACCATGAAAGAGATAGAGACATATTGCAGCTATTTCCAAGATCTCCTTCTCCATAATGCCAACAATGCATTATGTGCTCCCCCTGAGCCTTGTACCACCAATAAGAAGATGTTCAACAATAAGATGATGCATCAACAACCCCCAGCTTTTGCCTGAGGTATTCAAATGTGTCCCTGGGCAATGGTTTGGTGAGAATATCAGCAACTTGTTCCTTGGAAGGAACATACTCCAACTTGACTTTCTGTTCAAGCACTTGTTCCCGGAGAAAATGGTACTTGATTGGTATGTGCTTGGTTTTTGAATGCATAACAGGGTTCTTTGAGATGCTGATTGCACTTGTATTATCACATAAGATGGGGATTGGTGGAGTACAAGTGATTTGAAAATCCTGCCAAGTCTGCATCATCCAAAGGAGTTGGGTGCAACAAGATGCAGCAGCAACATATTCTGCTTCAGCTGTAGATAAGGCAACGGAACTCTGTTTCTTGCTGATCCAAGATACCAGTCTGGAACCCATAAAGAACGCACCACCACTTGTGCTTTTCCTATCATCCACGCTTCCGGCCCAATCTGCATCTGTATAAGCATGAAGAGTAAGATCTGTATCTCTAGGATACCATAAGCCATAATTTTGAGTCCCTTGAAGATATTTGAAAATTCTCTTTACTGCCTGAAGATGAGTCTCCTTCGGATTTGCCTGAAATCTTCCAACTATTCCAACTGCATGCATGATGTCTGGTCGGGTACCTGTCAAATATAGTAAACTTCCAATCATAGATCTGTAGGTTGGTTGATGTACTGCTGCAGATTCGTCATTTGCACTGAGACTACATCCTGTGACCATGGGTGTACATACTGGTTTTGCATCTTCCATGCCATATTTCTTCAAAATCTGCTTGAGATACTTGGTTTGAGATAAAAAGATTCCTCCTTCCTTTTGTTGGATTTGCAAACCAAGGAAATATGTCAGTTCTCCTAGCAAGGACATTTCAAATTCTTTCTGCATGACCGAGGCAAAGCTTTGACTCATAGCTTCTTCATTGCTGCCAAAAATAATGTCATCTACATACACAACAAGTATTAGCAATTTGTCATTTTCAACTTTTATATACAGATTGCTATCTGCTGAACCTTTTGAGAAACCTTGTTGATGAAGATATTTGTCCAACCGGTAGTACCAAGCCCTTGGAGCTTGTTTGAGACCATAGAGAGCCTTTTTCAATCGGCATACAAGATTTGGATCATTTCCAAGAATGAATCCATCTGGCTGTTCAATGTACACTTCTTCTTCCAAGTCTCCATTCAGAAAGGCTGATTTCACGTCCATTTGAAATACTTTGAAGTTTTGAAAACTTGAGAGAGCAAGGAACATTCGGATGGCCTCAAGTCTTGCAACAGGAGCAAAAGTTTCTTCAAAGTCTATTCCTTCTTGCTGCGCATACCCTTTACAAACAAGTCTGGCTTTGTTTCTAATTACTTCTCCATTTTCATTCAATTTATTTTTGAAGACCCATTTTGTTCCGATAACATTCTTATCCTTTGGTCTAGGAACCAGCTCCCAAGTGTTGTTCTTTTCGATTTGCTCAAGTTCTTCATCCATTGCTTTCACCCAACATTCATCTTTGCATGCTTCTTTCACATTTTGTGGTTCAGTAGAGGAGAGTAATGCCAAATAGCTTGAGGCTTCTGCAACTGTTCTTCTTGTTTGTACACCTGCTTCTTTCTGCCCCACAATCTGAGATTCTGGATGATTCTTCTGAACATATCTGGATGGAGTTTTCTCTTCTATTCTTGTCTGCTCCTCTGGTTCTTCTTGAGGTTCTCCTTGGGGTTCTTCTTCTTCATTATTCTGTCTTTGAGGGTAGCCTTCATCTTCTTCTATATCTTCATGATGTACTTGCCTAGGAATATATCCCTTCTCATCAACCACTACATCAATGCTGTCAACAATTCTGCCAAGTCTTTTATTGTAGCATTTGTATGCTTTGCTATGTGGAGAATAGCCAAGAAGAATTCCTTCATCTGCTCTAGGTTCAAGTTTGCCAAGCTGCTCATCAGTATTCTTGATATAGCATTTGCTCCCAAAGATTTTGAATTGCTTTACCGAACGAGTCCTGCCACTCCAAAGCTCATGAGGAGTTTGAGTGCTGTTCACCCGGACATTTGTTTTGTTGAGAATAACAACCGCAGCATGTGCAGCTTCACCCCAGAAAGTTGCGGGAGTTCCTGATTCATCAAGCATAGCACGAGCCATTTGTTGGATTGTTCTGTTCATTCTTTCAACAACTCCATTTTGCTGAGGAGTTCTAGCTGTAGAGAATTCTCTCCTTATCCCATGTTCATCACAGAAATCGAAAAATTCATTTGAAGTAAATTCCCCACCTCTGTCGGATCTGAGGCACTTAATTTTGTGACCTGATTCATTTTCAACCAAGGCTTTGAAGGATTTGAATTTTTCGAATGCTTCATCTTTGTGCTTCATAAGTCCTAACCAGACAAACCTGGAGAAATCGTCAATAAATAATATCAAGTATTCCTCTCCTCTAGGTGTTCTTTTCCTGAATGGACCACATGTATCTGTATGTACTAGCTCAAGAGGCATGCTAGCTGATCCTTCTTTCTCTGGAAAGTTAGTCCTGGTTTGTTTTCCAAACTGACATGATCTGCATATGGTGTTGTCAGGAATTTTGATATCTGGAAGATCGCGAACTGCCTGATATTTGCATGCTTTCCTTATTTGTGAGAAGCTTAGATGTCCCAACCTTCGATGCCATAACCAGTGCTCTTCATCCTTGCTTAGATAGCATTGTTGTTGTCCTTCTTCAAATATGTACAGATTATTTGGAGTTCTTTTGCCTTTGAGTACTGTTTTACCTGTATCAAGATCACGAACAAGACATCCATTCGATCTGAAAATAACCTCGGTTCTTTGATCACACATCTGGCTGACACTTAGAAGATTATGCTTCAATCCATCAACATACAAAACATTTCCAGCTTTGACCTTTCCTTTTAACTGAGCAATGCCTTTTCCTTTTATAGTTGCAGGAGTATCGTTTCCAAAAGAGACTTTCTTTCCTTTTTCTAGAACAGAATAAGATTCAAGTTTTTCTTTATCACCTGTCATATGCTTCGAACATCCACTGTCAATGTACCATAGATTTTCCTGTCCCTCTGCATAAAATGCTATTCCACATCTTTCTGTTTGAGGTTCCTTTATTCTCCATGTTTTGGTGCTTGAGGCTTGCTCCTTTTTCTGCTGAAACCTGCTCCTGCATTCAGATTCTTCATGACCAAAGTTATTGCAAATAGAACATTCGACTTCATTTTCAAGAACCGAAAAGTTGTTATAGGTCCTTTTTGTCATCCCTGTCATACTTCTTTGTTTTTGAGCTTCCCTAGTCATGATTGTTTTATATGCAACACATTGAGCTGCTTTGTGACCAAAATTATGGCAAGAAAAGCATTGTCCATTGAAGAAGCTTCTGCGGTTATTGAATCTACCTGCCAACTGATTGTAATTTCTATTTTCATCTATTCTTGAACCAAACTGAGAAGATTTTACCTGTGGCTGGTTGTAGCTTTTGTTCACCCTTAAGATGGATTGCCCCTGATAGTTTCTGTTTGTATTTTGTCCCTGCTTTACCTGATTATCTTCATTGTTCTTCTGCTCATTTCTTCTTGCCGCATAAGATAACTTTTTGAGGTGGATGCTTGAGAGGTTTCTCCATTGTAACCCAAACCTGTCTTGTTTAGAGGAGACCGCTGCACATTGATAATCTCATCCAAAGTTTCAGATCCTTTGACAAACTTAAGATTAATAGCTTTTGTTTTCTCAATTTCTTTTCTGAGACCAACAATTTCACCTTCTAGTTTTTCAAGATGTTTTTCTTTTTCATCAATTTGAAATTGTAGAGTATCAATGATCACATTCTTTTCTTCTATACATCTCTTGAGTCTAGTAATTTCATCATAGAGGTTATTCACATCTACAACATCCTCATAATCATCATCTTCAAATGCCATTAACAACTTATATTTATTACCTTGTTCATCTTCATCACTGTTTGATAAACCATCACTATCTTCATGGGTGTAGTAGCTTTTATTATTTGCACTTTGTTTCTTGTTCCATCTAGCAGGTTCCTTTCCTTTATCCTTATAAGGACATTTTGCAGCATAATGACCTACTCTTCCACAAGCAAAGCATTTGAAAGGTAGCTTACCTCTGAACCTTCCAGAACCCCTTTGAAGATTTCTGACAAAATTTGATTCTTCTTCCTCTTCTTCTGGAACATGGCTTGCTTCATAGTAATCTTCTTTGCCTGATGCCTTAAAAGCAGCTTCCCTTCTGTCTGATGGACCTCCCTTTCTCATTTCATAAGCAGTTAGAATTCCATGTAGCTGAGACATAGTGAGAACACGGAGATTTTCCTTTTCTTCTATTGCAGATACTTTAGATTCAAACTTGGGGGATAATGATCTTAGAATCTTTTGAACTACTATAGCCTCTTTTATTTCTTCACCCAAATTTTTCATACAATTAACAATCTCATCTACCCGAAGAAAATAATTAGCCACACTTTCATCATTATACATCTTGAGAGTCTCATATTGAATCCTGAGAGTTTGAAGTTTAGCTTGTTTTACCTGTTCATCTCCTTCATAGCTCGTGACCATTTTGTCCCATATCTCTTTTGCTGATTTGAAGTGCATTACCTTCATGAATTCTGTTTGGGATATACTTCCTAATAGAGTACTGACTGCTTTTGCATTTGTTTCATACTTCTTTTTCTCAGCTGGATCTGTAGGAGTAGCTGAAGGAAAAGCATAGCCTGTTTCTACAATGTCCCAAACTTCTGTACCAAGAGATTGAAGATATGCAGTAACTCTTACCTTCCAATAATTGAAGTTTGTCCCATCAAAAATCGGTGGCCTGATTGATGCTTCTCTCTCGTAGTTGCTCATGATGAACGATCTACCTTCAAGCGATCAAGCTTCTCTGAAGAACTTGGCTCCGATACCAATTGTTGGAAATAATACTGAGAGGGGGGGTGAATCAGTATTATCTAGCAATTTAATAAATCTTCCTTATTTGATCTTTGAATTATTTTAGCATGTCAGTACCATAAAATAATGAGCATGAAAAACAGATAGTCACACCAAAGAACACAAGATGTAAGGTGGAAACCCAATGTGGGTGAAAACCACCTGCTGCAATATGTCTCTATCTTCTTTCAATTTAGAAACTTCTTTTACAATGATTTTGTACTGGTGCAGTCCTTTACCAGTACGCAGGCTGCAACCTGCAGAGAGCTACAACTCTCTCTCTCTCTCGTTTTCCAGTCTACTCCTGGAAGGGAGCTACAACCCCCTACTTCTTTTCATAAAGCATCAGATGATCAACAAGTACATAACAGATATAGATCACTACAGATATCAGATCAGCAACAACAGAACTAACCCAGAACACCTTATCAATAGAGAAATTCAATCAACAGAACATCTTAAAACAGAGACGCAGATTTTCTTTCTGTGGCCTGCGACCAGACGCCGTTAACCTTCTGCTACTCTGCGTCCACACGCAGATATCCTTCTGCTCCGCTGCGTGCCCACGCACTGTTCCTTTGACTGCTCTGCGTTCTGTTGCTTCAGGGACGCACCCAAAGATACTATCGCGCCGCGTCTTTCGCTACAGAGACGCACCTGAAAACACTATCGCGTCGCGTCCTTCTGCTTCAGAGACGCACCTGAACCTTGATCGCCCTGCGTCCCCACGCAGGTCTCTCTCTACTGTGCTGCGTCTCGGCGCACTTGCCCTTTACAGTACCTGCGTCCCGGCGCACTTTCCCTTCACTGAACCTGCGACCCTTTAGATATAAATGATATGAAGGCTTCAGGACAAACCCAAACAGTCAGATCTACAGATCTGATCATGCGCCATAGAGATCACAGTCCATTAGAAGATTCGCCCTCTTAGATCTGGACTAGATCTCACCAAATAAGATATTCAACCCAAGACAATTGCACAATCCAAATGAACTCCTTTGCTTTATATAGGCAAGCTCCTCCCCAAAACATGGAACAATACCATGAGCCGACACCATAGAAACATAAAACCGTCGGCTAGATACCACACAAGAAACCCCCACGTGCTTTTCTCTGCCTTGAAATGTGTGCACAGGGTAGACGCACCCCCTGAACGGCTGGTCGGCGTCCCTGGACGCGGGTTCTGCATGGTATACCTGCGGGGACGCACTTTCTGAACCGATTGCCTGCGTCCTTCTTAATTTTTCAACAAACTGAGAGCCTTACCACTGGAGTTGCCATCAAGTACAACATCTGTAACATACAGTCATACCAGATAACATAATGCCAACAATAGCAACACTTCATTATGTCACTCTGATTTCTCTTCTTCTGTCAGCATATCAGTACGTTGATCCAAACTCAAAGAACTCTGGAGACTGTCAACTAGTCTCCCCTTCTCATCATCTATTTCAATGATGTCTTCCAACATTTGTCCATGGTAGTGAACTAATTCTTTCCCAGCCTCTTTGTCATATTCTGCTTCAAAACTTTCATCTTTTGGAAGGTATTCTTTCACATCTTTGACAACTTTAAAAGGATTTCTATCTTCTTCCAAACCTGCAATCATACACAAATCATTAGTTTTAAAATACAAGACCTTCTGGTCTCACTTGATGCTTCAGTCATCAAGTCTTCTAGCTGCTTTGAATCATCCATATGATTCAACTCCTCTAGCTCTTCATCACTTTCAAAAAGTAATGGTCCACATTCTAGTTCATATATCGAAACTTCAGCATCTTCTTCAGCATCTCCCTTTTGTTGTAGCTCAACTCTTTTGAGCTTCTCTATAATCTATTCAAGTTCCCGTATCTCCTTTATTAACTGCATCACTTGTTGATTCCTCTTTTCTTGTAGCCACTGCCACTTCACTTTCTTTCTCATGACATAACCATGCTTCTGGTCTACTTTATTTCTTTGCAACATCTCCATTAACACTTCAAGCTGAATTGATATCTTAGCCTTCTCCCTCTCATATTCCTCTTTGCTTAACTGTCTCTGTATGCCATCTGCCTTGGCATCCTTCTCCTTTTGTCCTCTGCTGTGGTCTCTTTCAGAACCTCTGTTATGACTATCACTAGTCATCATCCTCTCCATCTCTATGAGTTCCTCACTCACTTTACTATGAGTTGCACTAAAGCCTCTTCAACAACAAGTCCTGTCCTGCTGCCACTTACCTCACCAAGCTCTCCTCACTCAGTCTTTTGGCAAGCAATTGGTTCTCTATCTCTGGAACCTCTCTTGAGCACTTCTCTTTGCTCCTTCTAGGCTTCAACTCATCTGCATCTTCTAAGAACACAACTGTCCTCTTTATCCAATCGTTGTTGGAATTCCTCAAGGTTCTGCCACATCTCTGTTTTCACTTAGAAACTTTCACCAGCTTCCTTTATCTGTTAGCAATTCTAACCACATCCTCTGTGGAATTGCCTTTTGGGAGTTGCAATAATACTTCTGCTTCAATGCAAAGACTACAATCTTCTAATCTTCAATCCAATTAAAACAAACGATATCATCTTACCTTCAAGATCTTTGCCTGATCTTTTCCTCCCATTCACCTGTACTTTTGAATGGACTGTCCTTTCCACTAACTTTCAGCTATATCTTCAACCTCTGTTGCTTCGAAAACCTACAAACATCCCTCTTACAATTTAACTACTGTAATCTTGCTATAAAATTTCATTCATTCAATATATGCTACTCATTAGATAAAATTGCATACCTTCATTTACTTCTAGGATCTCACCATTTCTACAAACCTGTTTCTGCAGATCTTTATGCTTCCACTGCACAAATCCTCAATATTCAACTACTATCAATCAAATTTTAGAACCTGATCCTTTCTTCTAATCTTTTGGCTTTATCTTGGCAAAGCTTTAGCGATCACCAACAATTTCTCCTTTGCTGAGATACTTCATTGCTGCAACCATCAATCCTCAATCTATTTTTTTGTCAACAAAACTCAACCTGCCTGATTTCTCAATTCACTCTTCACATTCGAGTGAATCTCCATTCTCCAACCATCACTATAGACTCTTCCTGTCTCTGCAATCTCTACTTAATTCTTCCTTACCTGCCTCTAAGAACTTAACTGCTCTTTCCATTCTCCTAGTTGTACTTTGGTTGCTTGACTATCAGATTAAAATCCGATCTTCCTTGCCTGCATGGACATCCTTTCCAAATATCTCTATTTTGAACTTTTTCAAAGAAAATCTCATACAAAATTGCTTTGTTCTACCTTATACCAAATGGTTCATTTATAATTCAACTCTGATACCAAATTGACGCAGGGATTCCCCTGCGTGTATGCATATTCATGCATAAACACCATTTCCCAGGAAATTATTTGCTTCCCTAGGTCAGAAACTTCAAATATAAAGATGAATGGTTAAGGCCCCTTTGTTTACAGTTCCTTTGGATCGGAAATCAATCATCGCGCTTTAAAACCCTTTATCGGAGCTTTTCCTCAATAGAACCCTTTAGCTTTCTATCGAGATTCATTTATACTTCATAATCTATATATAACGTTATAAACCCTTTGAACATGCATATGAAATCTTCCCTTTTCCAACCCTTGGCTAACATATGTATTTAATCCCTAAATCCTTCATTCGGCGCTAATTCTTTATAAATCCCTTTACAAAGGAAAACACTCCCAAACATACCTTTTCCGCTTATTCTTGGTCTTTGTACATTTTCCGAGGATGGCCTTTATCGCAATCACTCATCGCATTTACCCGCAGTCTTACCACTTATATACACCATCACCCCTCCCAACTGTAATTGGCGATTATCGGAACCGTTTAATCATCACTTAAGCCTTAAAGGCTTGGCACAACACTTTAACGTAAATCTGGAAATACAGAGGAAATACACAGGCAAACCCACTCCAGAACACAAAGACAGATCTCAAATTTTATAAACCCGTCCACATAAATATCGTCGGGTCCATGTTGTTCGGTTGCGCTCCTTTAACTACTTTGATCTCCGCTTCCCCAATCTCTGATTGCGATTCATCAATGATTGGCGTATCACAATTTTGCACATCGGCCTAGCACATTATCGCCCATTATCACCTCCATCACACTGTCTACCAGTACTCCGCCTTTGCGATATGCGATTAGATCTGGACCGTCGATCTGACGTCCGATCTGAAGGGTTGCGATTTAATCGCATGATCGCGGTCACTCCAATTCAAAAGCTCGTTCCAATGTCTTCAAAAGGATTCCATCAACGCAAATTAATCCTGGTCATTGATCTTTGAAGATCCAATGGCTGCTGAGTGTTTAAACTCAATTCCTTCGTCTGCCTGTTACTTCGTATTTACGCCATTTTCCTCAATTCTCTATGGTTTCCGGGTTTCTTCAAAGCTTGGTCTCTCGGTGGTTTAACTACGCTCTCCCTCCTGAGCTTTGGATTTGATTATTCTAATGGATTTTTCAATCCATTATGATCCTTCTCGTCAGGTCTTCCTCTGTGTGATCGCTGCACTTTGCCTACACATATATATATATATATATATATATATATATATATATATATATATATATATATATATATATATATACATAATACTATAGTTTACTCAACTTCCACCATTCGATGCCTACACTTATTCAATTCGGGATTTAAATCTCTGTACATATATATAATTCAACACATAATTACAAAGTGAGACTCGCTGTCTCTTCTCGGCCTGATCTTCTAATTTAATGGCCTCTGATCCATCATCTGCCCATAGGCTTACAAACAATAACTAAAATATCTAATCTCTCTCTCTGTCTCGGTTTCTAACCCCTGTTCATGCCTTTTTGGCTTATATTTATACAAAGGGATTCTAAACCAATTTCTGGTTTAGATCCATGAATTCCTCAACCTCATTCCTAAAATCTCTTTCTCATCCCTAAGGATTCTCTCAAATCCACAAAATCATGAACTAATTCCTAATCTAGGATTTACAATCAATTCTCAATCCTCTCATCACTCAACTATCCTAAATCTCTCATGTTCTCCTATATTCGAGAACATTTACAATAAAGCCTCACAATATTCAATTAATTTCTATTCTCATCAAAATCACTCGAAACATTAAATAATTACATAAATTCAATACTTGGAAACAAACTTCCTTGAAATACAAGACCCCCTATTTCTACTAGAATACAATGATAATATCGAGTTGGATGCTCCTGCATTAGTAGGTAGATGGACTAATGTTATATTCAATGATGGCATGAGTGAAAGAAAGAAAACATGGATGAAACAAAACTACACATGGATGCAAAAATGGAATATCTACCTCAATGCCTGTCCCACAAATAGCAAGGAGCTAAAGGATTTTGTTATGGAGAAGTTTCGTAAAAAGGTATGGGGAAAAAAGTTGGGTAGAAAGAAGAAATATTACATTGAGGAATTCAACCCTACGTGTGATTTACAACAAATAGAGTTCATTGGAGCTAGCATTTTGTGGAGGGAAAAGGTTCTTATTGCTCAATTAATGACCAACTCACATCAACTTCAGTGTGAAACAAGACGGTGGAAAAGGCCTAAATAAGCTTGGGAAGAACGGGTGTGTACATTTTTAGCGAGGGGATTTTTGGAAGGTTGAGTCAGCTCATCATCAATTTGAATCGGAAAAGGATTGAATTTCAAAGAAAAACAGGGAACTAATGGTCTCATAGACTACTTTTAGTCTCGTGGACCTTAAAATATCATTTCATTTGCTCATGGAGTGGCTTAAATCCTAGCTTGGAACTCAATAGCATGTCGTTCATTTACTTCATGAATGACTTGTGCACTTACTACAGTACCAACACTTGCCATGTCTAAATAGTATGCATGTTGTACTGCATTGGGACTATGTCAACCCTTAATACATATGTCAAGTGGATCAATTATGTGGCACCACAACTCTTATGTGGAGGGTATTAACCTTCCAAGCCAAGATTAAAAGTCCAGTCAAATACATATTCGAATCTAATGTGGACACCAACACATGATTGCATATCATTAGCAAATATTCGGATTAAATGCAGTTTACGAACCCACTTGTCCCTATGTACATTCAAATCTATGTGACATGGTTTACATATCCCAATACCCTTATTGATATACCACATGCAAGGGTAGGTGGTAAGTTAGTGAAACAAAACCAAATCCCCTTGAACCATATACCAAATATTTTACAAGCTCTGTGCACCATGAATTGGTATGTTGTGTAATATGTAGTGATCAAGTTTGGTAACATAAGCCACAAATCAATATATGATGTGTTATAGTCGAGGTCAGGCTCACAACTATTGACATAACAAAAATTCCAAGGTTGGGGCGAGTGGATAACCCAAATATTTTTGTGTTTTTGTTTTGAAAACAAAGTAACCCAAACACCTTTATATTCCAAAGTAACTTATATTGCAAAGTAACATGTAGGATTTTTTATTTTTTTAAATAATTAATGCAAACCCTATGCATGAACAGAATTGACCACCCAACCATTTGAATCATTTCTTCGTCATGTCATCAAAAAATTTATATCAAATGTTCATGCTAGAATATAAGAAAAATAATGATGTCAATCTTGTACAAAATACAATAAAAAATTTTCTAATGAATGTGTGCCCTTACCTTATAAACATCCTTTCAAATCTATAAAGGGGAACCCCACTTACCAATTAATTAGAGTTTATTAATTTGCTTTTATTCTTTGTTTTCTAGAGATAGTTATCATATACTTATAATGATTTGTGTTTTGTGTGGGTTGGTGTGTCAACATTTGACGATTCCAAGGAGGTATGTATGGAACAAACTAGAACTCAAAATTTATGGTTATTAAATGTAGCTTTCAACTATGAGAGAAAATATATAAAGTTGTCATTTTGGGATGAGAAGCAAGGGATGCAAGAAGTCGGAAAAGAAAATTAACTTGTGGTGCATACACAAGAAAAGATGAGGAGGTAACAATATTGTAACTTCATTTTTGCACACTAACAAAAGACTTATCGTTTTCCTATTTAAATATTTTTGTTAATCAAAGGTGAAAAATGTTACCATAAAAATTCTATAGAGAATATAGCATCAACTAATCATATCAGGGAAGGATTCAATTGTTGTAGTAACACTATTGTACTCAGTAATGATAGATGCAAAAAATATCGCTAGGGTTGAAGTAAAAAAGGTGTAACTAAGCAAAGAAATAAGATACAATGACATAGATTAACAAACAATTAAATAGCAAAGAAAAATTATTCCATGAAAAAGGAAAGGAAAAAAAAATGACTGAAAATAAAAGAAAGCTAGAAGAAAAAGAACGATATGTACAAACATAAAATAAAAAGTTTTTGCTTCATTCCTTATCTGCCTTAACATAAGGCTTGAGCTAAAATCCATTTGTTGTGTATGATAACAAACAATTATAATCATAATTAAGGAGATAAGAAATGCTTCCTACAACAACGCCAATAATAAATGAATAAATTCATAATTTATCGAATTTAGAATTTTTCCCTTTGGTAGCATGAGCTGAGTCCCTTAAGAGAACTTTTTGACCAACTTAGAAATTCACATTTTGAGATTTCTCGTCAAAATACTTCTTGACAGTTTTCATTCTTCGTTTCAAATGATTAAGAGTGGGATATATTTGTTCTTCAAGCACCAGTAGTGCAAGTACTCTTTGAGGGATGTCTATTGACATGAGTTCATTATCTTGTAAAGATAGTTGCAAGAGGTTAACTCAAGTTCTATAGGCACAACAATCTCTCGACTGTAAACAAGATGAAAGGGAGAGGGTTGGACTCTTGATTTAACTATAGTTCTATCTACCCATAGGGCATATTTCAACGAAGTATACAAACTCCTTGGCTTACCATGGATGATATTTTTGAGAATTCAAAATATATTCTTATCAATTGATTCAACTTGACCATTACCCTGATGGTAATAGGTCGAGCATGTGGAATATTTGATTCGATATTCTACACAAAATTCAGTAATCTTGTAGAAATTAATGTTGGTCCATTATAAACAATAATTTAAAGTGGAAGTCCAAACCTAGATCATATATTGTTTACAATGAACTCAATCACTTGTTCATTTGTCACTTTTTAGGGGCACTACTTCCACCTACTTAGTAAAGTAGTCGGTCACAATCAATATAAATGAATGTCTAGCTAAGGATGGTGGGTTTATGGGACCCATGAAATATAATCCCCATCGTGAAAAGGAAAAATTAGGGGTGACTAGTTTCAGGCACATAGCAATTATTTTTTCTTTGCCAACAACCCTTTAACATTCATCACAATTTTGGATGAACTTATAGTTGTCCAAGAAAATAATTGGACAATAATAATCAGTTCTCAGTATTTTGTAAGATGTTGCTTTGGTAGCGAAATCGTCACCAATATTCTTATCAAAAGAACTTGATCCATGAGATTTTTTTCAGAATTTGATATGTCGCTTTGGCATCAACACAACAAAGAAGATGTATGTTGAAGGTCTAGAAAAACATCAAAGTGTCTATAATTACATATTTAGTTTCTTCGAGATACAAAATTCTTCGTTGGGATTTTTCAAGATATTTAGGAACATCTTTCCTTTAGCCAATATAATATTATATGTTTATGCCATGGATGATCTGCTAATTCAATTGGATGCTCATTAACAAGAAAGAGAGTAGATAAATATTCTCATCTTCATTATTTTCACGAGGCTCTAAATGTTGGGCCAAGTGAAAGGTTAAGTCTCATCCCTTAATGGTTTTCATAATGATTATTGTTAGATCATGCTCTTAAATCTTGGCAAGACAATGTGCAAGCTTCCTAGACAAAAATTTCAGGGAGAGCGAAAACTTAATACCAGGTAATGGGACTCTTACCTGTGTGTTCTTTCCAAGAATGTAATGTCTAAATTTATTTATATCCTTGATTAATGCATAAGCATGTTTCTCAATTAATGAGTATTTGAATTCATCGTCAGATAGGCTTTGGCTCATATAGGCTATCAGATGCTCCTCACTTTGATCATTCTTCTGCATAAGGATACCTAGAATGGCTTCTTTAGTGGCATTCATACTGATAACAAATGTTTTGAAAGATCCATTTTAAACAAAACAGGAGTAGAAGAAATGGCTTTATTAATAGCTAGGAAGAATTTTGGGCATGATCATCCCATTGAAATGCCTGAATTTTATTAATTAAACTATGAATGGGTTTGACTATCTTCACAAAATAAAGAAAAAAATCTTGAATGAAATTAAATTTACCAACAAATGATTAGATTTATTTCTTTGAGTTTGGGGCTGGGAGATTCTCAATTGCCTCATTTATTTCAATATCAATACTAATACCAACTTATGAAATTATATGCCCTAAGATTTTACCTTTCGTAACACCAAATACATGATCAAAACAGAGCTTTGAATAAATGGTAAGATCACGGAGGTAAATATAGATGATCTTGCCAATAAGGTCATCAAAGGCTATTTGTATAGCCCTTTGGAATTTGGAACTTGCATTAATTAGTCCAAATGGCATATTTTCATATGCAAAGATGCCCCAATGTGTAGTAAAAGTGGTTCTATATTTGTCAATCTTCTTGAGGCGAATTTGGTTGTAGTTAGAAAAAACATTGAGAAGTGATATCATTTGTGAACCTACATCTTGTTGCAAGATTTGATCCATATTTTGAAGGGGGAAGTTATCCTTGACATTGACTTTGTTCAAAGTACAATAGTCAACACATAAGTGAATTTCCCCAGTTTTATTTCTAACGAGGCTAATTTATCAACCCACTCAAAATATTTTATAGGAAAAATGATATGGGCAACGACAATCTTCTCAGGTTCCTTCCTAATTGTTGCTCTAAGGTTGGTTTTACGAGTCTTTATCTCTACTAGACCGGCTTGGAATCTTCCTCAATAGGGATAGTGTGTTGCATGATGCCAGGATCAAAACCATGAAGATATTTATAGGACCAGGCAAAGACATCAATGAATTCTTTGAAAAGGTCTATAAACCTTTTCTTCTCTTCTTTGAAACAATGGGAACCTATTTGTAGCATCTTGTGTTCTTAAGGGGTCTCGATGTTGACCGACACTGTTTAACCAATTTTTTGTTTAGATTCCCCCTTATGTTCTTTCTTAAGGTTGAGCACATCACTATGAGAAAAAGAACTTTCTATAGGGGTAAGCCCACTAGGGTACTTTTTTTTTCAACAAGATAACTCCCTTCTTATTTGGAGGTTGATTTTGGATGAACCCACACTTGCTCTCATAAATAGGAAACATTAGCCAATATTATTTGTTATTTGGAAGCTGAGGCATGTATAAAGATTGAAGGACACAATCGGGCCTTTAAGGTAGAATTTATCTAGAAGGACTAGTAGCATACACACCAAGTGATCTACTAAGGCATTTAATTCTCACTAAACATGAGTGATGTTAAAGGAAAGAAAATTGGAAATTTTCTGCCAAGCAACCTACGTGTATCACTTTATGAATTCATTAGAAGGGGAGTTTACCTTTCAAACTATATTAAAAACAAGTTTAAAATCTCCGAAGGTGGTCAAATACTTGTAGCCAAGAGTGAGAGCTTGTTTGATTCGTAAGAGTAACACTTCAAATTCAGCCACATTATTAGTGCAATCGAATCCAAGCCTGAATTCAAACCAATGGATTTTTCTACGTGGCGAATAAATCACAATTCCTGCACCACTACCTTCATTAGAGGACGTGCCATCAAATCCAAATTCCATATTTGGTCATCTTGAGGAATTTCAAGAAAGGGTGGGAGATCATCTTCAATAAGGAAGGAATAAACCCCAACGTATTCTTCGACAAAGTTTACATTAGGTTGAGGCAAGTTTTGATACAGGACGTGATTTGGTCTTCCTTGAAGAGTATTATATTCTTTCCATCCTTTCACAAAGTCGTGTGAGATCCCTCAAGAGATAGGTACCCACCTGTTCTTATTTTCCAATCTCTACCAGGGATAATTGAGTAATTTTTGACTGGCATATCCATGACTTGAATATTATAGGTGGTCCTTACCTCAAGATGGGCATAGATCACCAATGTGACATCCTTAATTTCACCTATAGTTTCTTTCAAATAATTGTTAAAAGCTAAAAACTTTTTAGGCGTTTGCTTAAAACATTCAAAGCCTAGCTCTTCCACAACAATCTTTGACATTACATTCAAACCAAATTTATCATTAACAAAGAAATAATGTGTGTTCTTATCTTGAACTTTCAGTGTGATATAGAAATGAGGATTCTTTTGGAAACATCTTGAGTTATGTACAACAAATATTTTCTCTTTGGGAGATTCCTCTTTAGGTTTCATTTTGAGGGCATGTACGGGGATAGACACCTTTCCTTCAAGGAAAATTTTGAGTTGTTGTTGTTTCTCAGGAATGGTACCCATATCAAGTAAGGAGGAATAAACCTTGACACTAACCATATGCTTGAGGATGTTAAACTTAGGCAAGCCTGAAGAGGAAGAAGGATTAGAATTTACAATTGGAGAGGAGGATGAATTAATATGAATTATTTACATTTGGTCACGAGAAATAAGGATAAAAAATTGTTATCTTCAAATTTCTTGAAAGATTGATCTTTTACAGTATGAGCCTTGAAAGCACTCCCAGTCTCAATTGCTAAAACTTCATTGTCATCTACCCAGTCTACGGTTACGATAGTAGGGTCTAGCCTATTACCAAAGATCCTTTCTCTCGCACTCTTTTTAGTCTCGAAAGTTGTCTCATCATGGAACTCCTTATAAAAGTTGCACCATGGGTGAGAGATAAGGGGATTTGGTTGGTAATTTTGAGTAATATTTTGAATGAACGTTCTGATGGAGGTGTCAGCGTGTGATTTTGTTTCAATTTTCCTCTCAAATGAGATCATGTGATTATTCATATCTTGCATGAGCTACAACATTAAGGACATTTCAGATTGATTTGTAGAGTCTTACAATGGAAGACATGTGCAACATAATCATATTTGGAGATTTGAACGTAGGTTATTATCATTCTTTTCTTCTAGGAAGTGGCGATAAGGGGGTGGAAACACGCTATAATAGTGTATCATGGCTACCTGATTTTGTGCCTCGTGATATTTGGTATTTTATTATATAATGATCCGAATGTTGGGAAAACTTGTTAATGCTATGAAAGCTCCCTCATCAGTATTAAAAATGTGTTTGGGACCATCTCAAATTAACCAAAATGTGAAGAATTATGTGTTAAGTGTTGAGTGTATTTTATGAGAAATTTATGGGATTAATTAGCTGTTTAAAACACATATACAAAAATTAAATTGCAGAGAATTAAAAAACAACAACTCATAACACAAAGCTGATAAAGGAGTTCACCCCTCCTGGGCTACATCTCCTTGGACCTGCTTCAATGGTTAGGCCGTCTTTAGATTAATGGTAAACTCTCTGATTATATGCACATTCATTGCTCCAATGGCTTTGCAACCTACTCCATTGGATTCAGAAGACCCAAAAACCCCAAAATGACTATCCAAGCTCTACAATTGGACTTCAGTTGATCTAGGCTTGACCTCCTCTCCTGGTGGCCCTAAGCTTCCTTAAACTTCAACGTAGAAAAATCACATATATAAGTGCCTTTTTTCCTCTACGACCTATTCCATTGTGTTCAGAGCATCCAAATCATCTAGGAATGACTCTTTCTAAGCCAAAATTGGTCAAATGATGAAGAGGTTATGATCTCTTCAGTTTTCCCTAGGAAAACTCCACCAAATCTACAGAAACTCCAGTTAACCCCGCCAGATTTGGAGCAGTGTCGGATTTTCCGGACCTACCAAAGTTGCCGCCAACTAAATCGCAATTAATTAAGGGTTAATCATGTGTTAATTAAAGTTATTCTCCACTTAGTGCATTAAGCTCACGGTTAATGTTGGAGCATTCACATGCTGACGGTTACCCCGATGGTTAGGCTCCCTGGCGGTTACAGTAACTGCTAGCAGTTAAGTTGGAGTGTTCACATGCTGGAAGTTAATGTTAGCGGGTACCTCCAAACATTCGGTGCTTAACACTTAAATAGTCATTCAACCGCATATATGTTAAGTCTTGTGGTGGTATCCTAGTGGTAAAGCTTGGGGCTTGTGTGGGTGAGGTCGCGGGTTCAACTCCGCCGGCCTCCCAAATAACATTTTACTTGACCTTTGAGAGGGCATGTGGCGGCCTCCGTGCTTGCTACGTGTCAGCCTCTCATTAGTCCACCTCAAATGTCGTTGACCTATAACATGCTAACACTTGTCACAACCTGATTGAGCCACCTATGGGAATATTCCAAGAATATTCCTTGGAATATTATTTTTTCTAACTGGTCTGTACGGCTGCCTAGTCAGCATCCTCATCATCCCTATACCCAAAATTTTGTATGTTTGACAAAACGAACAATAGTCTCTGTCTTTCTCATATGAGCTCCGTTTTGAGTGAAACAAGTTGCATTCAGATCATATTGCCGAGACAGACACGATCGTTCAAGTTTTGAGAGATTCTAAGCATGTTGATTTTGAGCACATTTTTGCCCCTAATCCAGATTCCGATCACTCCTTCCCATTGACAGGATTTTTGACCCGCAAAAGTTGGTTATCTGGTGAGAGTTGAATACTCTTCTCCTTCCTAAGTTCTATCAATAGATTCTACTTGGAAAAATATCCATGACAACACTTGTTGGCTACTTGCTGATTAAACACCCTGTTGTACCAAAGCGATCCCTCAGTGCTTGGAAATTTGACTGATGGCCTTCCCACTGATAATCATGTTCCTCCTTTGCAACACATGCATTCGATGTAAGCTTCTCCTTGGAAACCACTTTTCCAAGTTAAGCCCATATGAGTGAACTACAACAATGAGTTCCAATATCAGTAATAACAAGAAAAGAAATGACCATTCTTTTACCTCCATGGTTCCAAATTCCACATCTAGAAGAATGCATTCGCCATCTCTTTCACTTCTTGGCATCAACACATCAAATGGTCTACAATGGCTGCAATTTTTATTTTTTTTTGGAATTTTTGTCCAGTTTCGCTTATTGATTCCATCATCCTCCAGTATTAAAATGATTCTCATGTCATGATTTGAGAATGAAGGCTAATCATGAACCTCTTTCTCAAGCGTGGACCTTTGAAAATCCTACAACATATTTTCAAAAGAAACACCATTAACCTTGAAAAACACTCATGCAAGAATATAACTTGAAGACCTCTTCCTTTTGCTTCTTCAAAGCAACAAATGTCACATCATGTGAACATCGTCGTGTACTCTTACTTCTTGGTGTATAAACCATCGACTAAACACAAGTGGACAAAACATGCTTCTTCAAACAACTGACTTTCAATTCAAGCAAAAGCATGTACAACAACTTGACGATTTACAACAATAATTCCACATTCTCATCTCCCTTTCATCTTTCGAGACAAAATCAACTCTTCCAAGTCGATATAACATACATGTAACAATAAATCGACCACACAAGCCGACACTCATGCATGTGCAAATGATCAACATTCTCAAGTTGAAAACATACATGTTAACAAAGCAATCAACCAACACAAGTCAATCACTCATGCATGTTCAAGCACAATGAAACTATTAAAAACTCCACTGTTCACACACACAAACTCTCATGCATGTATAATAATTCTCAACTCTCTCACAAGTACAAGAATCCCATTGGTATGTATGAGTACTTAAAGTGCTGAAATGACCAAATTTGTGCAATAAAGTGAGTCAACATACTCCACTTTTGAAAACCTTCCTAGCGTAAACATGCAAGTTCAAGAATGCAACATGCATGCAAATTTGTAGTTGCAAATTGCCATCTTTGTTGCATCTATGTGAGTCAACATAACTCTACTTTTCCAACATCTTGCTTCATGCAATATGCAACATACTTTCAGGAGAAAATAAATGCATCCAAATAACAAGGAAATGCATCAATAAGGCAAGATTTGCATCAATTATCAAAATAAATGCAAGGCCTTAATTGGTTAAGAAATCTAACCATCTCTTTACAAACCATTTCAATGGTGCTTATTTTAGCTACACTTCATCATGTGTATCATCCTAACCCACATCAATTATGGAATCCTCTTTCCCATTCTTGTCAAAATCTCTCTCCACCTTCTTTAAATGTCGTGGATGACTTGTTGGATGCAAAGTCCAACACTTGTCTATAAGATGGCCCTGCTTATGGCAATGAGTGCAAAATAATTGCATCTTATTTTCAACATGGTTTCCATTATTCAATGGAACTTTGACTTTCTGTCTCTTTTGTTTCGAAAGTTTCCTGTGTATGGCTATCCTCTTCCAACACCTCGAAACAGTATGGTTATTCAAACCACAAAAGGAACATGTAAATTTTCTCCAAATCTTATGTGAAGATTTACCATGTTTATCATAATCAAAAGAAACTTGATTAAAGGAAAATTTATACCTTGAATATTCACCTTTTTCGCCTTCTTGAGGACATGAATTTGATGAGGTAGTAGCTCCCTTCAGAATACCAACAATGGTTTCAATGACCTTAGAGCTTTCAACATCCTCTTGTTTTCCATTTCCACTAGTTGCATGCTTATGAGCATCTTCTTGCAAAGTGGGTATAAAACTTTTGCATTCCTCATGAACACAAACTTCACAAGCTTGAGGTAATGAACATGTAATGAAAGTCCTTCTTGGAACACCTTCATGTGCCTCCTTGGCTTTGGAGCATTCTCCATCATGTTTTCCATAACCAAGACCCAAATACCTAGGCCTTTCCTCAACAACAATTGGCTCAACTATGCCTTGTGCATGTTTGCCTAACCCTTTACCTTCATAACCCATCTTCATCAATAATTTGGACCCTATTCCTCTTCTGTGTCTTTCAAAAGCACCAAAACATTCATTTTGAGAGGAAATTGAGATAAACTTAAATTGCATAACTAATTTTCATGCACATACTTGGCTAGGCTTTCTTTGGCATCACGGAGTTGAATCTCCATCTCATGCATCTTTTCAAGAATCTCTTGCTTCTCCTCCTTCATGGTCATTAACTCCTCTTGAAGTATATTGTTCTCCTTCCTATATTCATTCATCTCTTGCACCATATCTCTCATGATGATAATCTCTTGCAATATCTCTAAATCAAAGAGTCTTACTAACGAATATGGATTAGAAACATCATTTATTGAGCTTGCCATCACACTTGTAATGCATCAAAAAGATTCACAAAGCTTCAAAATGTTCCTCAACAAAGAATCATCTCAAACCATCTCCCTTCTTCAGCTTACACACATAAACTTGCACATAGTTAAATTCTCCTTGCACAAATATGTTGGCATTATGATACAGGTGTTGTCCTTGATGGCAACTCACTCAGATGAAAGATCACAGTGCAACATGTCAATAGCAAAGAATTACATATCAGACTACAGAGAATGAAGAAAGAGAGGTACACACAGGTTCACCTTGACCAAGCTGTGTATACACGTAGGTTCACTGAACACAAGTAGCGTATATGTACACACGTATTTTCACAGAAGGGAAAGCGTGTATATGTTGGAAAACTAAGTTTTTGGTCCGAGGTATTTGGTCCAAGGTATTTTGATCCATGGTATTGATCCAAGATATTTGGTCCGAGGTATTGACCCTAGGTATTTGGTCCAAGGTATTGGTCCTAAGTGGTTTTGATCCATGGTATTGAGAAAGGCCTAAAACTATATAAGGAGGAGAAGATCATTAGGCCAAGGTGTGCAAGTATCGAATATCTGATGAAGTGTGAGATCTAGTATGTAGGTTATTGGCTTATGGTGCTTTGCTTGATCTGAACCAAGGATGAACCTTAGCAGTTGATGAGGGATAAGATCTAATGATGGATCAGGATCTTAAGACTTGAAATGAATTATCATTATGTGGTTTGATCATGTATAGTCTAGATCTGAATACTGACGCATGTGTTATTCTGTAAATGTTATGATCTGGGTATAATTGAAGTCTGGAATAGCTGCAAAATTATGAATTAATATTTACGAATGTGTACACTAGTTGGCTTTGATAAAAGAATGTATACACGTTGTTTCGACACATGGAAGTAGTGTATACCTTATGAAGTATGTTTCAGTTTTTTCTGTTTGCTGCTGCAGAGTTCTGGGTTCTGTTTTGGGTTTTGGTGACTGTATTCTGGTGACAGTGTTCTAAATGATCAGATTCATGTTATGGTCGTTGAGTTTCAGTGATTGGTTGATGCAGATGTACTTGATGATTGTATTGCAGTTATGATGTTGTTGATGGTTCCAATATGAAAATTGAATGAAATATGGCCTTTAGATTGTAGTGTTGTGTTCCAGGAGTATCCAGTCTGAAAATTCATGAAACATGGTCCCTGGTAGAAGAGTGGAGTTTTCTGTAGGCTGGCACCTACATACTAGTAAACATATTGGCTAGTACAAGAGCTAGGGGGTTGTAGCTCCCTTCCAGTAGTCGCTGGAGAACGAGAGAAGGTTGTAGCCTTTTGTAGGTGCGTGCCTGCGTACTGGTATGAGTCTGCACCAGTACAAGATTGTAAACAGATTTTCTTATTATTAAAAGAAGACAAAGACGACAACAGCAAGTGGTTTTACCCACATTGGATTTCCACCTTATATCTTGGTGTTCATGTGTGTTGTTTTTGTGTGATGCTTTATTCTGCTTTTACTGCACTGTCTAATAAATCTCTAATATATTGGTTAAAGTTCAATACATGATAAACTGTCTAAATCAAAAGTTTGCTGCATATACGCTAGTTGCTTTAAGTACAGTCGCATGTACACGCTAGTTCACTTAGTTGAAGTAGCATATATAAATCTATTTGGGAAATTAAATTATTGATCTGATAATACTGATTCACCCCCCTCTCAGTATTATTTCCAAAATTGGTATCAGAGCAGGTCCTTCAATAGAAGCTTGATCACTTGAAGGTAGATCCATCATCATGAGTAATCAAGAAAGAGTGGTGTTATCACTTAGAACTATAGTTCGTGTATATAAGGTTGTCCATAAGTTTCATATAAAGGTTTTCAATTTTGTGAATAGGTTTATTGGTGTATGTCAATTTGAAATTTGAATTTCAAAAGGTATTGATGTGAATTCGTGTAAGGAAAAAATCATTAGATACCCTCCATCATTGTTAGTTAAAGCATGTCATGTCATTAGTACTTTGCGCAGTTTCGCAGCGCATGTTTGATTGGTCAGTTTAGCTACGAAATGATGTTTTCGTTTTTTCGCAGCGTTCTGTTTGTCAGCCATTTAGTAGCGCATCTTGTTAAGTTTGAACTGTCCGCGCTACGAAATCAGGGTTTCAGGGTTTTTTGTAGCGCTCTTCCTTTGAATGTCAAATCCGAGAGAGGTGAGTCATAGGTCCGTTCATGTTTGTCAGTTTACGTCCTCTCCAGGTCATGATAAACCATCATTCCGCCATAAGGTCCAGAGTCATGCATTTGAGTGTCAGTTTAAGGGATTTTACAAGGGATGGTTATATCATAATGGGTTTTTCATAATGTGTAAACATGATTTCTGTATGAGAAGCCCAAATTCTTATTTAAAGGGATCATTGCAAGCGAGCCTGCACTCCAAAGTCGAGTTTGTTTTCGCGCTACAGCTACCATTAATTCCCTGTGTGAAAATATTCAAAGCAAGATGGAAAAGAGAGAACATCGATCCGGTAAGTGTGTGAGGACAGAGCCGGAGGGGTTAGATGTTACTCTCAGGGATGAAGGTGTAGCAAGAGCCTTTCGAAATGCTGGTTGCTGGAGGTTTTGAGAAAAATTGAAGGGAGGACATGCAAAGGTGACGAAGGCTTTCGCATTAAATTTTACTGGACTGAATTCAAAGGTGTCAATGCTAGAGTTTCCTGTGTCTCCTGAAGTTATTTCCACTGTCACTGAAATTCCGAGGGGTGGCCAAGAATGGTTCAAAAACATCAAGTTCGACATGAGTCCCTGTAAAGAGTTTTTGAAGGAACCTTATGTAGATGAAAACCTCACCAAAGCGGTGCCAAGGAGTTATATAAAAGAACATTATGCTACGCTCCTCACATGCATCCAGAAATACCTGACATGCGAGGGTAGGTACAATAAAGTTTACTCCTACCACTTCAAACTTTTGTTACATTTCACAGGTAAGGTTTCAATAGACATACCTTTCTATTTGTTCAGAAGCATTAGCAAAATGTGTGATAAAATTCAGTTAAAGAAAGATGGTTGTGAAACATCCCTGTTTCATCATGGTCTGGTAAAGTTGCTGGTGTTGGATAGTTTACAAAAGATTGGCAGAGATTGGGATTCATTTGTGTTTATGGCCGGCTTCCCAAGCAAAACAGGCCTCACTCCATTGCCTGTGAGAGAAAGGGAAGAAAGGAGTGAAGAACCTACTTTGGCTGAACTTAGGAGAGAAGTGACAGACCAAAAGAAGCCTAAAACTAAGTCAAGGAAATCAGAGAAGTCTGTGGCAGCTAAAGAGACACCTGAATCATCAGTGAAGAAAACTCCTAAGCCATTATCTAAGGAGACATCTAAAGTATCAGAAAAGGAAACTCCTAAGTCATCATCTAAGGAAACACCTCGGTCATCAAAGCAGAAGATTCAGAAAAAGAAGGATGAAGCTAAATCAAGTGAAGTTGAAAAAATTTCAAGGGTGAGAACCAGAGGTCAACTAAACAAAGAGAAAGGTAAGTCAATTACTGTGGAAGAAAGCCCTATTTCAAAAGGTAGTTTAAATGACTTACTTGAAGCCATTGAACTAGAGCAAGATCAGCCAATACAGATTGAACCAATAGAATTTGAGCAAGATCACCCGGTGCAGCCAATGCATATTGACCTCACTCAGTCTTCACCCGAAAGTTCTAAAAAATCAAGGGCTTCTAAAAGGTTGAAATTTGAAGAGCCTAGTAAAGAATATGCTTTTAAGCCACGTAGACCAGTCACAAGAAGGCAAATCAAAGAAGTGGAGAAAGCGCAGAAAGAGAAGGCACCTTTAGAAGTGCCTAGGACAGAGGTACTTGAGGTTTTGACTAGAATAGTTCAAGCAGCCAAAAGTAAGAACAAGGGTAATAGGGTTATCATCAGTCAAGGTGGAAATGTTATTGCTATCAAGAAACAAGTTGGAACAACAAAAGAAGAAATACCTCAGATTAAAAATGTTTCTAAGGAAATGGCAGTAAGATATGCAAATTATAAAAAGGCTGTAATGAAAGGCAGAACAAGTTTGATGAGTCAAACTGACTCAGTCTCTGATGCATATGTGTGGACGGTGCCAGCTCTGAAGCAGGCAAAAATCATGAAACAGATGAATACAAGCTTAAGAGCAGAAAACAAGGTTTTAAAGGAAGAAGTTAGTAGTTTGAAGATGAAGCTAGGCAAACTAGCTAATTAATCCAAGGGAAAATATGCCTTCCAAGTTTTGGTAAATTTTGGTTATCATCGTTTTGAAACTTTTTGAAACTTTTTGAAGTCCTTACACCTGTGTAAAATAGCTGAAGAAATCACAGAGTTAAGTCATTATTGCTTTAAGGTTCATATGCTTAGTTTTGATTACCTACAGCAGTTTCGTAGCGCGCTACGAAACTGCTGTAGATGACTGTTTATGTGGAAAATTTGAGATTGATGCTGAGGTCAGCGAATCTTAAAGGGATGACTCGAGGCTAGCATGGAGATTATATAAAGCCATTCAGATGTTTAAAAGGTGACAGGTGTGAGTATTTAAGGAAAAGGTGAAATTTTTGTCTTTTGTTAAAGTCTTCACTTTATATCCGAATTTTTAGGGTTCTGATAGGGTTACCGAGATTTTGAGTGGTACACCTGTTCAGTTTACGAGGTGGCCAGATCATAAGGTTTTTTCTATCATGCGTGATTATTAAAGGATTAAATGGCTTGAAGCATGATCTTTAATGCATGAAGACTAATGGGAGGCAGAGACCGTGAACATAGGGCACAGATTCTTATCAGTTGATGAATCATCCACATATCAGGCATCCGAAACTGCTCATTCAGTGAATGTTCTTCCAGCATGGCTCGGCTATCATTGAAGTGATACAGGTGTCAAATTTCAAGAAAGCATCAATGCACACGAGGAGATAGACTTGAAGTTTCAATGGGAATGGAACCCTCTGTTTTCACAGCGCAATACCTTTGTAATTAATTAGTTTGTTTAGATATGGATAAGATAATTAATGATAGGATTTCGAGCTCCCTTCATGCTTGTTGAGGAGTCTCAGGTAGTAGTATTTTGGTTTTGCTATATATAGAAATGACTCTGATGTAAAAAAGGTTGGACATTTTATACAAAAACAGAGTTATTTGGGGCCAATGTAAGACTTGTTACAGTAATAGTAAAACAGTGTTGATTTCTTCTCAAGATTCTCGATGGATTATTTTGTTCAAATATAATGGTGGTGTTTTATATTATATGTTCTTTTACAGCCTTGTTATAGCACAATCACTCAGAATTCATATCTTATGCTCTGACTTCCTGTGTGTTTGGCAAGCTGTGGTTTTTGTGGAGTATGTTTGAACATTTAATGCAAAGAGCCTTGACTTCCATGAAATGACTATGTTTTTCTTGTTTACTTAGTGTATGAGACTCCATAGCCCAATGAGGACCAGTTTGATATGTATCCAACCAGCTTTTGTTTTCATGAATGAGTAAAGAGTTAGCCATCTGTTGTAGTGAAGGATTTTTATCAAGAATCTGTGAGAGAGCCCTCTCTGACCAAAGAGGCTAATCTTTGGTCTAAAGTCTGGTTGAAAGAGTTACATGAAATCTTGCTTGGTTGCAGCCCTTAGTAGTGATTTTGTGATAACAAGTGGGATCCATCAGACCACCAATATTTGATGGGAGCAACTTTGTTTATTGGAAAATAAGAACCACTGCCTATCTACAATCACTTGGAACGAATGTCTGGGAAATTTTGGAAGGAGGATATACATTTCCAACAACAATTCCTAAAGATACGGCAAGTAAAAAGCAATATGAAACTAATGGCAGAGCTGTCAATACCTTATTGGGAAGTTTGTCACAATCAGAGTTTTTCAAAGTCATGCAGCTCAAATTAGCCAAATAAATATGGGACAAAATCGTTCTGAGTTACAAAGGAGACTCTCAAGTAAAACGTGCTAAAATTCAAACTCTCAGAATTTAGTATGAAACTCTTAAGATGCACAGTGATGAAAGTATAGCTAGTTACTTCTTACGTATATATGAGGTTGTTAATTGTATGAAGAATTTGGGTGAAGATATAAAGGAAGTTACCTTAGTTGAGAAAGTTTTGAGATCCTTATCTGCTAAATTTGAATCAAAAGTGTTTTCCATAGAAGAAAAATAGGATCTGTAGACTATCACTATGACACAGCTTCACAGAATCTTAACTGCCTTTGAGATGAGAAAAGGAGGTCCATCAGATATGAGAGAAGCCACATTTAAATCTTCAACAAAAGGAAAGGAAGAACACAATGAATCAGGACATATTTCAGAAGAAGAAGATGAGGTAAACTTTGTCAAGAAGCTTCAACGAGGTTCCGGAAGATTTAGAGGTAAGATACCCTTCAAATGCTTTGCTTGTGGCAGAGTCGGTCATTATGCTTCCAAATGTCCTCATAAAGATAAACATGAAAAAGGGAAGGAACATGCAAAATGGAATAGAAAACAAGTTGTAAATAAAAGAAGTTACTATACTCATGAAGATAGCGATGGTTTATCAAATAGTGATGAAGATGACGATGATAATTTTTGGGATGCTTTAGAAGAAGACGACCTTCATGAAGAAATTTCTAAACTCAAAATTTGTTTAGAAGAAAATAATATGATTATAGATACCTTGACATACCAATTTGCTGAAAAAGAAAAAACACAATGAAAAACTAGAATGTGGAATTGTGGGCATAAGAAAGGATCTTCAGAAAATGAAATCTCTCAGTCTTAGATTTGCTAAAGGATCAGAAACCTTAGATGAAATTATCAAAGTACAATGTTCTCCTCTGATAAAGATAGGTCTTGGATATACTGAAGAAGCATCTCAATCATAGAAGCTATCAACTTCCACTAAAAGCTATCTTGATGCAGCAAAGACCAGTGAACAGTATGACAATCGTCAGCAAAGGCATAATTAAAATCACTAGGTAAATCAGACTCAATTTATTCCAAGGATGAATACAAGCCACAACCAATCTCAGGTAAATCATACTCAGTTTTCTCCAAAGATGAATATCAATAGAAACTACAATCACTAGGTCAATAGATTTGATAGTCGCATGAACTTCTTTAATGGGCAATGTTTTTCATGTCATAATTTTGGACACAAAGTTGCTCAATGTGTTGCTTACAAAACCATCATGGCTAGAGAAGCACGAAATCAAAGTAATGTAACAAGGGTCAAGAAAATTTCCTATAATAACTTTTCTCTTCTTGAAAATAAAATAGAATGCTCAATCTGTAACAAGTTTGGTCATGAAGAATCTGAATGCAGGAGCAAATTTCAACAATCATCTCAAAAGGAGAAAACTCCATTAAATCCCAAGATATGGAGAAGGAAAGAATCTCAAACATAAAGATGTGGTATAGCCTTGTATGCAGAAGGACAAGAAAATCAATGGTACATCGACAGTGGATGCTCAAAACACATGACAGGTGACAAAGAAAAACTTCACTCATATAATGCCTTAGAAAAGGAAAAGAATGTCTCATTTGGAAATGGCACTCCTGTTGTCATAAAAGGTAAAGGATATGTTTTCTTGAAAGAAAAGGTTAAAGCTGGAAATGTTATGTATGTAGACAGTTTAAAGCATAACCTGTTGAGTGTCAGTAAAACGTGTGATCAAGGAAATGAAGTGGTGTTTCTATCAAACGGATGTGTTGTTTGTGAACTTGATACAAGGGAGACCATGATCAAAGGTACAAGAACTCCTAACAACTTATACATACTCAAGGGAGGACAACAACAGTTTTATCTAAGCAAAAATGATGAAAACTGGCTGTGGCATAGAAGATTGGGACATCTAAGCTTTTCTCAAATAAGAAAATCATGCAGATTCAAGGTTGTTCATGATCTTCCAGATATCAGCATCCCTGAAAATACAATATGAAAACCATGTCAATTCGGTAAGCAAACCAGAGCTCACTTCATTGAAAAAGAAGGGTCAGCTAGTAAGCCTCTTGAACTTGTTCATACTGATTTATGTGGACCATCAAGGAAAACGTCACCTCATGGAGAAGAATACTTTATTTTGTTCATTGATGATTTCTAGAATGTGTTGGATAGGTTTGCTAAAGCATAAATATGAAGCATTTGAAAAGTTCCAAGCCTTCAAAGCTTTGGTTGAAAATGAACCAGATCGCAAAATCAAATGCCTCAGATCTAATCGAGGAGGTAAATTTACCTCGGATGAATTCTTTGACTTTTGTGAACAACATGGAATAAAAAGGCAATTCTCCAGCGAAGGACTCCTCAGCAAAATGGAGTGGTAGAAAGAATGAACATAATTGTTCAACAAATGGCTTGAGTTATGCTAGATGAATCTAGAACTCCTGCAACCTTATGGAGTGAAGCTGCATTCACCGTCGTAACTATTCTCAACCAAGAAAATGTTCAGGTAAATAGCACTCAAACTCCACATGAACTTTGGTATGGTAAGACTCCTATTGTAAAATACTCTAAAGTTTTTGGAAGCAAATGTTATATCAAAAGGAATGATGAAAAACTTGGTAAGTTTGAGCCCAAAGCAGATGAAGGTATTCTTCTTGGTTACTCTTCCCGAAGTAAAGGATATAAATGTTATAATAAAATACTTGGGAAAATTGTTGAAAGTTTTGATGTTGTAGTTGATGAAGCATGCAGAAATCCAAAACAAACAAAAACAGAAGATTATGACAATGAAGAAGATGGGGAGTATTTTCCCACATCAAATCATGATGATATTGAAGAAGAAACCAATGAAGCACTAGAAGAAGAGATAACAGTAGAAGAAAATACTCTGTCCAGGTATGTTCAGAAAAATCATCTAGAAACTCAAATTTTAGGGGAAAAAGAGGCAGGTGTACAGACAAGAAGAACTATTACCAAAACCTCAAGCTATCTAGCATTACTATCCTCCACCGAACCTCAAAATGTAAATGAAGCATGCAAAGATGAATGTTGGGTCAAGGCCATGAATGAAGAACTTGAGAAAATTGAAAAGAATAATACTTGGGAATTAGTTCCTAGACCTCAAGATAAAAATATTATAAGAACTAAATGGATATTCAAAAACAAGCTGAATGAAAATGGAGAAGTCATTAGAAATAAGGCCAGACTTGTTTGTGAAGGATATACTCAACAAGAAGGTATAAATTTTGAAGAAAGTTTTGCACCTATTGCTAGACTTGAAGCCATAAGGATGTTTCTTGCTCTTTCTAGCTTTCAGAAACTCAAAGTATACCAAATGGATGTAAAATCTACCTTCCTTAATGGAGATTTAGAAGAAGAAGTTTATATTGAACAACCAGAAGGATTCATTCTTGGAAATTATGCAAAACTTGTATGCAGACTCAAAAAGGCTCTTTATGGTCTGAAACAAGCTCCAAGGGCCTGGTATTACCGCCTTGACAAATATCTACACCAACAAGGTTTTTCAAAAGGTTCAACAGATAGCAATCTATATACAAAGATTGACACTGATAAATTGCTAATTATTGTTGTTTATGTTGATGATATCATTTTTGGTAGCAATGAAGAATTCGTGAGTTAGAATTTTGCTTCAGTAGTGCAACAAGAATTTGAAATGTCCTTGCTTGGTGAACTTACCTATTTTCTTGGTCTACAAGTTCAACAAAAGAAAGATGGTATTTTTCTTTCACAAACCAAATATCTCAAACAGATCTTTAAAAGGTACGGCATGGAATATTCTAAACCTGTGTGTACCCCAATGGTAACAGGATGCAGTCTCAACTTAAATGATGAATCAGCAGCAGTACATCAACCAACTTACAGATCCATGATTGGCAGTCTAATTTATCTAATAAGTACCCGACCTGACATCATGCATGCAGCAGGAATAGTTGGAAGATTCCAAGCAAATCCAAAGGAATCACACCTTCAGGCAGTCAAAATAATTTTCAAATTTCTTCAAGGAACACAGAACTTTGGTTTATGGTATCCTAGAGATACAGATCTCATTCTTCATGCATATACAGATGCAGATTGGGCAGGAAGTGTTGAGGACAGAAAAAGCACTAGTGGTGGTGCATTCTATATGGGTTCCAGGTTAGTGTCTTGGTTCAGCAAGAAACAAAGTTCAATTGCGTTATCTACAGCTAAAGAAGAATATGTGGCTATTGCATCTTGCTACACACAACTTCTTTGGATGATGCAAACCTTGCAACACATTGAGATCACATGCACTCCACCCATATCCATTCTATGTGATAATACAAGTTCCATCAGTATTTCAAAGAATCCAGTCATGCTCTCCAAGACCAAGCACATACCCATCAAATACCATTTTCTACATGAACAAGTGCTTGAACAAAAGGTCAAATTGGAGTATGTTCCCTCCAAAGAACAGGTTGTTGTTATATTCACTAAACCCTTGCCCAGAGAGACATTTGAATATCTCAGACAAAAGCTGGGAGTAGTTGCTGCATCATCCTGCTGTTAAATCCAACTTTTTCGGAAAAAGGCTATTATAAGTGTGTTTCATGAAGTATAGTTGCGTACACACATGCATTTCTATGGGTAAAGAAGCGTATATGTGTTTCAGACAAGAAAACAGTGGGGCAGGATCTGATATGGGTGCTCTGACTGATATTGATGATTAATGTCTATATGCTCTGTTCCTTAATTTTATCTGAGTGACAAAGATGCCTTAATCATTGACCTGTTAACAATGCATGGGTAGCACAGGTTCAGGGGAGCATTAGCCTTCACGTACATTCAACATTGTTGGCATTATGGTTGCTGAGTCCAACTATGGCTTCAGATATTTATACCATTTGTTACTCAAGTCATGTAAAAGTCTAGGAAGTGATATGAGTCCTCTTGGACAAATGATGTAATTTGTATCCCCACTTTACATGGGATGGATGATGTAATATTTCTTGTTTCTTTCATGTATAAACAATTGGTATATCCCCACTTGGTTGGGTGGATGAGTCAAATTTGGTATATCCCCACTCGGTTGGGAGATGGATGTATGTATGAGTCATTGGTGATAGGAAGGTCATCCTCACATAGTTGAGTTATAGAGTCATGTTATTCTTTTAGAAAATATTTTTTTGCAGACTCTGCTTGTACTCAGGAAGAGCATGGATGGTTTCAGTACATCTCAGCATGTACAAAAGGGAAGCTCAATCAGAGATTTCAGCATGTACTCAGGGGGAGCATGACCAACATAATGTATGTCAAAGGGAGAAATTATCTTGGTCCACCCTTTGCCCTTGATGTCAAAGGGGGAGAGTGACTTGGTGTTGTTGTTGCCATCAAGTCCAAAGGGGGAGATTGTTGGCATTATGATACAGGTGTTGTCCTTGATGGCAACTCACTCAGATGAAAGATCACGGTGCAGCATGTCAACAGCAAAGAATTACAGATCAGACTACAGAGAATGAAGAAAGAGAGGTATATGCAGGTTCACGTTGACCAAGTTGTGTATACACGTAGGTTCACTTAACACAAGTAGCGTATATGTACACACGCACTTTCATAGAAGGAAAAGCGTGTATATGTTGGAAAACTAAGTTTTTGGTCTGAGGTATTTGGTCCAAGGTATTTTGATCCATGGTATTGGTCCAAGGTATTTGGTCTGAGGTATTGACCCTAGGTATTTGGTCCAAGGTATTGGTCCTAAGTGGTTTTGATCCATGGTATTGAGAAAGGCATAAAACTATATAAGAAGGAGAAGATCATTACGCCTAGGTGTGCAAGTATCAAATATCTGATGAAGTGTGAGATCTAGTATGCAAGTTATTGGCTTATGGTGCTTTGCTTGATCTGAACCAAGGATGAACCTTAGCAGTTGATGAGGGATAATATCTAATGATGGATCGGGATCTTAAGGCTTGAAATGAATTATCATTATGTGGTTTGATCATGTATAGTCTAGATCTGAATACTGATGCATGTGTTATTCTGTAAATGTTATGATCTAGGTATAACTGAAGTCTGGAATAGCTACAAAATTATGAATTAATATTTACTAATGTGTACGCTAGTTGGATTTGATAAAAGCGCGTATACACGCTGTTTCGACACATGGAAGTAGCATATACCTTATGAAGTATGTTTCAGTTGTTTATGTTTGCTGTTCCAGAGTTCTAGGTTCTGGTGACTGTATTCTGGTGACAGTGTTCTGAATGATTATACTCAGGTTATGGTGATTGAGTTTCAGTGATTGATTGATGCAAATGTACTTGATGATTGTATTGTAGTTATGATGTTGTTGATGGGCCCAGTATGAAATTAATTGAAACGTGGCCTTCAGATTGTAGTGTTTTGTTCCAGGAGTATCCAGTCTGAAAATTCATGAAACATGGTCCCTGGTAGAAGAGTGGAGTTTTATGTAGGCTATCACCTACGTACTAGTAAACATATTGGCTAGTACAAGAGCTAAGGGGTTGTAGCTCCCTTCCAGTAATAGTTGGAGAATGAGAGAAGGTTGTAGCCTTCTACAGGTGGGTGCCTGCGTATTGGTATGAGTCTACACCAGTACAAGATTGTAAACAGATTTTCTTATTATTAAAAGAAGACAGAGATGACAACAGCAAGTGGTTTTTACCCACATTGGGTTTCCACCTTATATCTTGGTGTTCATGTCTGTTGCTTGTGTGTGATTCTTTATTATGCTTTTACTGCATTGTCTATTAAATCTCTGATATACTGGTTAAAGTTAAATACATGATAAACTGTCTAAATCAATAGTTCTCTGCATATACGTTGGTCGCTTTAAGTACAGTCGCGTGTACACACTAGTTCACTTAGCTGAAGTAGCATATATAAATCTATTTGGGAAATTAAATTATTGATCTGATAATACTGATTCACCCCCCTCTCAGTATTATTTCCAACAAAATACAAAACCAGTAGCTAATTTTCTAGCTAACCTTGACAAACCATCTCAGGGTTAAAATGAGATAACAATGCTCTGATACCAACTTGATCTGAATGTTGGACAAACTTGTTAATTATATTCAAGCTCCCTCATCAGTATTAAAAATATGTGTTTAGGATCGTCTCAAATTAACCAAAATGTGAAGAATTATGTGTCAAGTGTTGAGTGTCTTTTATGAGCAATTTATGAGATTAATTCGTTGTTTAAAACACATATACAACAAGTAAATTGCAGAGAAGTAAAAAACAGCAACTCATAACACAAAGCTGATAAAGGAGTTCACCCCTCCTGGGCTACATCTCCTTGGACTTGCTTCAATGGCTAGGCCCTCTTTGGATTAATGATAAAAAAAATTTATTACATGCACCTGATGTGCTACAATGGCTTTGCAACCTGATCCATTGGATTCAGAAGAACCAAAAACCCAAAAAATGACTATCCAAGCTCTGTAATTGGACTTCATCTGATCTAGGCTTAACCTCCTCTCCTGGTGGCCCTAAGCTTCCTTAAACTTCAACGTAGAAAAATCACGTACAAAAGCGCCTTTCTACCTCTACAACTTGTTCCGTTGTGTTCAGAGTATTCAAATCATCTAGGAATAACTATTTCTGAGCCAAAATTGATCAAATAATGAAGAATTTATCGTCTCTTCAGTTTTCCCTAGGAAAACTCCACCAAATATGGAGAAAATCCAGTTAACCCCGCAAAATTTGGAGTAGTGCCGGATTTTTCAAACCTGCCAAAACTCTCGCCAACTAAATCTGCAATTAATTAAGGGTTAATCATGTGTTAATTAAATTTAATCTCTGCTTAGGGCATTAAGCTCACGGTTAATGTTGGAGCATTCACATGCTGGCGGTTAGGCTCCCTGGTGGTTATGGTAACTGCTAGCGGTTAAGTTGGAGCGTTCACATGCTGGAGTTTAATGTTAGCGGTTACTTCCAAAATTTCGGCGCTTAAAACTTAAATAGTCATTCAACCACATATATGTTAAGTCTTGTGGTGGTGGCCTAGTGGTAAAGCTTGGTGCTTGTGTGGGCAAGGTCGCAGGTTCAACTCGGTCGGCCTCCTAAATAACATTTTACCGACCTTTGAGAGGGCACATGGTGGCCTCCTGGATTTCCACGTGTCAGCTTCTCATTGGTCCACCTCAAATGTCGTTGACCAATAACATGCCGACACTTGTCACAACCTGATTGATCCACCTGTGGGAATATTCCAAGAATATCCCTTGGAATATTCCAAGAATATCCCTTGGAATATTCCAAGAATATTCCTTGGAATATTCTTTTTGCTAACTGGGCTGTACAGATGCCTAGTTAGCATCCTAGTCAACCCTATACCCAAAATTTTGCTTATTTGACAAAATGAACAGAAGTCTCTATCTTTCTCATACGAGCTCCATTTTGAGTGAAACGAGTTGCGTTGGAATCATATCACCGAGACGGATGCGGTCATTCACATTTTGAGTGATTCTGAGCACTTTGATTTTTGAGCAAATTTTTGCCCCTAATCCAGATTTCGATGATATAATTTGGTGAAACACAAATTAAAGGTTATAATAGACTCACCTTTGATGAAATAAACAGTATTATATTCTCTAAGGAGATAAATGAGGCTTCATGGCTGGATATAATTTTATTTAAACTAGTGGCGTAACTCTTCCTGAGTCGAGAAGACCTTAGAATGTAACTCAAAAAAATCAGCGACCACCTTTCCTGGTAAGCAATTGACAAAAGGAATATATAAGTATTGTTATAATTGGTACCTATGTTGTGACAGGCATTAGAAAAGGCAATCAAGTGCTCATTTACAAATTTGAGTAGAGGAGTATTGGTGGGTGCTAAATTCAATAGTGATGGAACATGCCATGGGATAACATTAGTATCTTCTTTGAACTAAAACAACTTATATTTTCTTATTAATTTGGCTAGGCAAGTGGTATATTGAACCAAATTATAAGTAGAGTTCAAGTTTTTAATGGATATAAATGACGATGTTGTTGATGAAGATGGGTTAGAAGAAGAAGAAGATTGGGTTCGTGTTTGACTGGTTCCTTGAGTCCCATACATGACTCTTCATGCAGGTGAAGTAGTTCCTAAGGAACTAGTGAGATATTGGAAAATTCGATGACGAACTTCAACAACTAAGGAAACTTTACATCTTTTGACCTTGCCAATTAGGTGGTATTTGGGGTTTATCCACATATTATCCTATAGAATCAAGGTTCACTGGTCATTGCCAGCTATCTCCGAGTAGTGCGCTCAAGGAGATGCCTTTTTAAGGCTTCTCCATGCTCTTGCAAATCAATGTATTTAGCCATAACAACGCAATTACGTGAAAAATCTTCAATAATATTGGAATTATCAAGAATAAACCCAAATAAAAAATAAGTGTTATATCTTTGATTATCTATATGATTTTCAAGATTAGGTTGTTGAGTAGATTGAATAGTCATTTGCAATAAAAACACTGTATTAGAAACCAAGTATTACTCTTTTGATTTTATCCCTATTATGGTGGCCAAAAGATGTTGACAGCTGAAGCTTTTCGGCTTCACCGAAAAACCCTCAAATCTCACCGAGTACGTGGGATAGTAGGACTAGGCCCTTGATTTTATGCCCTCATATTTTGATTCCTTTATTTTTTAGATTTATTTAAGCAAGGAGAATTAAACTAAAATGTACAATATTAAAAATAAAACACAAAATTTAACACTATAAGTAATTACATAAATAAAATAAAAGCATGTACATATGCACAGTATGGGACAACAAGTGTAATTCGCATGAACAAAATAAAAAGTGAAGGAAGACAATTGTATGGAAAACTATAAAAATAATGTTCCATAAGATGCAAGACTTTGTAAACATGTGAAAATTTGCTATATATATTTTGCAAAATTTAAAGAAATTTCATCCTAAATTGTTCATGAAATAAAGTGAAATATAGGAAAGCTATGCAAACATATAAATGGCTGGAAATGGTTATTTTTTGTTAATGACTAAGAGTATAGTGTGTTGTCTAGCTAGTTCCTACGAGAACTATTGGCCAAATTCAATTCAAAGTGTTTAGGACATTAGAAAATCATTGCCTAGTTCATGTGAGAACCATTGGCCAAAATTCAATTCAAAGTGTTAAGGGTAGTAGAAAATCATACATAAACACTTAGAGGACAAACTAAAGCAAATATTAATTATGAATCCTTTCGAGACTGTCTGATATGGTTAATACAACAATGTTTCTATGGAAAATCCTTAGAATAAGAAGATGAATATGCCTTCCAACTTGTCACTCCTTTGAAGAATTCTCTCCTCACAGGTTTCAGATCCCTCCTTCATAGTCTCATTTTTCTTTTGTATTAACTTCGAATAGTTGCAAAGGCTAATTGTTTTAATGATTAATTTTTCCTTTATGTTGAGTTTCTTTCTAATATATTTTATTAACACTCAGGAAGGAGAGTTCTAAAAGATCAAGAGTTAATTAATTTTTATACAAGGAGTTTTGGTAGGTGGTACCCTCCTTTGTTTGTCTCACTAACGTAATACCACCTTGTGACTCTCAACAAAAATTTCCATGCTTCAAGTCAGATGCTCACAGGGCAGCAAGGAACTCAAAAACTATAGTAGTTGAGGACGCCACATTATGCTAATTAAAATCAATCAATGGAGTTATATTTATGGGTAGGTTTACATAATAGATAATGAAGGGATGGGTATATGTACCCCTACCCCCGCCCCCCGGCCGCCCCCTCCTCCCCCCCGCTTTTAAATAATTGTAGGCATGTTTTAAAAGAATGGGTTTGTATCATAGAGTAAAAATGGGCATATTGGATTTTTTTTCATGAACACATGAAACAAGACTGAAAATCATTAGAGAACTTTGAGGTATAAAATGGGCCTCCTAAAAAAAGTGTACAACCAAAATAAACTTTATAAGAACCAATAGGATTCAATATGTTGATGTCAACCATGGGGGATGATTCACCATTTTTGGGGTAAAAAAGATTAAAAAATAATAGAATAACAAAACTATGTTTTCAACTCGTATTTTCAATTTCTCTCCCTAAGTTTTTACTCAAATTTCGAGTGGGAGTACTCGTAGGATGAAAAATTTAATTCCTCATCCAAGGAGTACCCATGTTTCATACTTTTGATGGACCCTGCTACACGAAAAATGAGAAATACATGAAAAAACGTGATTGCAATAATGTTTTTCATGTATTTCTCATTTTTTCGTGTAGCAGGACCCATCGAAAGTATGCAACATGGGTAGTCCTTGGATGAGAAATCAAATTCTGCATCCAACGAGTGTTCCCACTCGAAATTTGAGTAAACTCATAGGGAGATAAGTTGAAAATACGAGTTAAAAAAATAGTTTTTTTCTTTTTTCCCTCTAAAATTTGATGATGTAATCTAATCTTATTTTATTATTTCCACTATTATTTTATAATTTCCTTAAGATACCCATTTTAGACATCAAAGTCCCCTAATGAATTGCATTGAATCAATTGTTCATGGACAGACTTGACATTATATGTCAGCATGGATAATGGACTGAGTATTCGATGAAAATGCAATGTGTGCCCTTACCTTAGAAACATCATTTCACATCTATAAAGGGGGAACCCCACCTACCATTTAATTAGATTTTTATTAAAAAAAAATTGAGTTTTTGTTTTCAAGAGAGAGTTATTAGATACTTGCAATGACTTGCGTTATGTGTAGGTAGGTGGGTCAACATTTCCCACATCAGCTAAGATATTTGGTTGTATCAAATGAATGGACATGTTAAGAAGCCTCACCCAGACTAGAGTGGCCAGATCTGTCACGGAAAGAGGATTAAAATTAGGATACAATGGTTGAAATGAGAGACCAAAATGAACCCAAAACCAAGGTTCCTAATAAAGGACCTTTTGTCAATCCTATGAATTTTCAAAGATTACCATAAATAATCCTTTTGAACAAAATAAAACTCTGTATTCGGGGGCCAATTCTGATGCACCCTTTCTCGAAGAGAAAATTTTGATGAGCAAAATCCATTAAAACGAAAAATAATCGCTTGTCATTCATAATTTTTGGAAATTAAGTTGGTTCCAAGATTACACACTTCAAGCAATGGAGTGTCTATTGCTTGATCCACAATGAATGATGGCCTTGAGATATATTTTGGATTTAGAGGTCAAAGTAATGGCTTTATGGCATCCTTAAAGGATTTTGATTGGGAGGAGGAGGAGGCACCCTAACCTTTGGCTCCACCTCTTAATCTTGAGACTATATAAATTGAGGCATCCTTGGCTATGTCATATTTGCTAAGGGATTTTGAATCCTGATGCTACCTACCTCCTTGTAGGAGCCAAATACAGCCAAAGGGGATCCCCATTTGATCTTGAATTTTGGTTGCGAGTGAAGAGACCATATATGTGGCTTTGACCTACATACAAAAGGAACCCCCTGATATTGACGTCACAAATACTGTAAACTGCACCAAAACTGGGGCAATGACCTTAGTTGTGGGCTGAAACAAATTCAGTTTCCTCGTAAAGGTGAAGTCCAAGTTGGTTGTCATGGCAGAGCTCAACCTTAGGGTTAGCCCCTTCACATTATCCTTTGGTGACAATGTTGTGATCATGGAAACACGATGTGATCTGGCCAAATCCACATGCAGGGCCAATCCAAACTTGAGACCATGGGACAACAAAAAAGGCATAATGCAATCGACAACTAATGAGGTGCCATATTTGGGAATTCCAATGCATTCTAATACACAAACAATGGATTCCATCTAATTTGGTTATAACTAATTATACTTGTTAATAATTATTATTTATAATATTTTATACATAGTTATGTTCATAACACATGTATAATTATAGTCCACACGCACACACACACACACACATATATATTTGCTAACATTGATGAGCCTAAAACTATGAAAGAGTTAATATAGATAAAAGATAAGGAGTCTTGGAGATTAGCCATGGGTGAGGAAACGATCTGAAATCCCGATCGAAATTGATATTGGTTCATCAAATTTTTAAAAGTGGTTGCATGTAATTAAAATCACCATTAAAACAAGCTTATTTTAAAAGACATAGGCAACTTGAAAGGAAATTGTAGCAAATAAACATTAACAACAAACCACACAAGAGATAATGACACCAGCACGTTGATAATGAAGTTCGGCTATCTTCAAGCCTACGTCTCCAGGCCCAGTCTTTACTGGGGAGGCCTTTTTATTCAAAATTTTCAAAATCCATCAAAAGTACATAAAAAAAATGCTTTAACTACAATCCAAACTGACTCTGTTGTGTTCTACTCTATCTCTAGATCATGCAACTGTTGATTTCTAGTAGCATCGGATGTGATCTAAGCCTCAAAATTTTTAGGGAGGCTAGGACACATGTATTCCATAATACCCATAAATCGTTTTGAGAAATTCCACATGGAGGTAGTTTTACTAAAATAATTAATTATTTTTAATGGATGCCTAAGTATAAACTTAGGAAATTAAAATAATTAAGGGTATTAATCAAACTGAGGGTGAGACTTCTAGAAGAAGATGGATATTGAGTCCAAATGATATGAGCCATTGATTAGAATCTAATCTAGGTTGTTGATTACTCAACTGGAGGATTATAAGAAGGGCTTCGATGGGCATTCAGAAAACACATCGGAGAGAGATCAAGAGATCGAATTTTTCAGAGAGGGTAGCGCAACAGTTGCTAGAGAATTAATTGAGGAGATTTCTTACAGTGAGGGGCAAGGATAGTTTCTGGAGGTAAGTTTTCCTGGTCTGGAGAGTACAAGGAAGAGAGGTAGGAAAGACATCTAGAGAGGCTGGGGCAGGGCCACGCAGAGCTATGCTATGGCAGTGCAGAGCTTCAGAGGGAGATTCTACTAAGGAACAATCAAGATTTAGTGTCGGAGTCAGGGTGTGAGACCAGGAGGCCAGAGAACTAAAGTTTCCAACCAGCAGAAGATCTGAAGGAGGTGCAGCACAGTCCCAACTGCAGTGACGCAGTGACTGCGTGGGAGTGATGCAGAACTGTGCATAGGAAATGCAGAGGCTCATATCCAACGCGTATTAGTGTTGGTTCTTCTAGTGATAGGGTGAGATCATCTCACTATTTTTTTCCCAGTGTCTCGTTATATCAGATAGCCAATCCGGCATCCCACAAATTGTATTTATAAAACTACTACTTAATAATACAAACCCTTGGTTGCTACACTGGTTTTCTAGCGTTGGGTTTTTCCAAGGATATTTGTCCAAAAATAACGATGTCTTATGTTGTGTATTTCTTCTTACTCAATTTCTTGTTTCCATATTTAATTTAAGTCATGTAGGTTGCAGTGTATTAGTTTCAGTATTTGTTGTAGGATGTAGTAAATAATTTGTTAAATTATTTAACAAATAGAAGATACTTAATCAGTTGTTGCAGTAGAAATTTGGGTCTCCAAATTTTCACAGTAACAACTTTCGGATTTGAAAAAGGCTTCCTAGTTTTCCTGGAATGTCTCTCCAAAGTTTGGTTGTCTTGTTGCCTTCTCTGGATATTAACCTCTTTTCTATATAAAAATTCAACTTTTCCCTCCTTGGGGCAATGGCATAACTTTATAATAAAATTTGAGAGGTCGTGGGGTCAAATCCCGACCTCCCCATCGTGGTGGTGTGATACAACATACAAATATTAATGTTTTAATATATGGTTGCAAGGGTCTAGCCATACCCATCACCCACTCCCTCCACAATATACAATGTATAAATCACATGGCTCATGGCCAATCCACCATATAACAATTACAAATCCCATGCTATAATATGGTTTTTAATAAACCATGGCATATAAGAAAAACTTTATAATATGGTATTACATTGCCAAAAATATTAAACCATATGCAATGTATTAACTTGTTGACCTTTATCATTCGTTGGAGGAATTGGAGCGGAGTTTTGATATGATAGTTGGAGCATCGATGGATATGGCGGAGCTGCCAACAATGGCGGGTTCCACCTTTTTTTATGCCATATCCATATCATAACCACAATAACAATCATTAGGGGAATTTTGAGGTCTAAAATGGGCCTCCTAAGAAAAATGTACAACCAAAATAAACCTTATAAGAACCTATAGGATTCAAGATGATGATGTCAACCATGGGGATGATTCACCATTTTTGGGGTAAAAAAGTAAAAAGATTAAAAAATAATAAAATAGTAAAACTACTTTTTCAACTCGTATTTTCAACTTATCTCCAAAAGGTTTTAATCAAATTTCTAGCAGGAGTACTCGTTGGATGAAAAATTTAATTCCTCATCCAAGGAATACCCATGTTGCATACTTTCGATGGACCTCGCTACATGAAAAATGAGAAATACATGAAAAAACGTGATTGCAATCACGTTTTTCATGTATTTCTTATTTTTCGTGTAGCAAGATCCATCGAAAGTATGCAGCATTGGTACTCCTTCGACGATGAATCAAATTCTACATCCAATGAGTGTTGTCGCTCGAAATTTTACTAAACCCACAAGGAGATAAGTTGAAAATATGAGTTGAAAAAATAGTTCTTTCTTTTTTCCCTCTAAACTTTGATGATGTAATCTAATCTTATTTTATTATTTCCACTATTATTTGATAATTTCCTTGGATGCCCATTTTATACCTCAAAACTCCCCTAATGAAGCGGCGGAGGCATTAAAACAAGAATCACATGTGTAGCGCAATGGTAACACGTTGAGTTTGAAGAGAATAGATCACAAGATCAAATCCCGTCTGGTCCGTCAGCCTACTTAACAATCTTTGGCTTGTCCTATGAGGCCATGTGTTGCCCTCCAATAGGGCCACGTTTCACCTTGTTGTTGGACCATATGCCCAACTCACAAGCTGTCACTTGTCACGATTTCATTGGTCCATATGGTGGTCAAAACCTTGACCATGATCCAGAACCATGCAGCTAAACCTTGCTTCGTGCTCGTTAGAACCGTGCTTTCACTGTTGAGTTTGACCAATTGACTTTGACTTTTTGGAGTTTGCCTTGAAAACTTTGACTTTGCGTAACTTCTTCATACGAAGTCGAATTGCTCCCATTCAAGTTGTGATGGAATTGTTTTTCCGAGCTCTATGCGGCGATGCTTCTTTCACTTGAATTTGATGCCTTTGAATTTTTCGCCATTAATCCCTTTTGGATTAATCCATATCATTTCTTGATCTTTTCAGATCATTCCTTATCATTCCTCCCCACTAAGACCTCTTAGACCACCAAAAGACTTTACTTGGTTTTGACATGAAGACAATGTTCCTCCACATTTCTTATTTCACCAAGCCATTTTATCTTGTGCACCTGTCTCATCACAATCAGTTGTAAAACCACCATCACAACTGAAAACACATTGTTAGTTGTTTGCATGTTTCCACATCTTTCTATTTCTATTTCTTTCGCCATAACCCATGTACAACACATCAATAGCAATAATAAACAAAATATGCTAATGTAAAAAAACCATAATGTTTACCCTTCTTTCCAAGTCTGCACGAAAACACCTCATGTCGCAATGTTGTTGTCTATTGAAGCATAACATAGTCAGATCTCCCTACTTCCACCATCTCACTTTCTTACTTTGGATCAACTGTTTTTCTCACTTTTGCAGATATGAGTGGGAAGCTTGCTGGAAAACCAAGGTTTTGGTCTGAGGTATTTGGTCCAAGGTATTTTGGTACAAGGTATTTTGGTACAAGGTATTGGTCCAAGGTATTTGGTCCGAGGTATTGACCCTAGGCATTTGGTCTAAGGTATTTGTCCTAAGTGGTTTTGGTTCGAGGTATTGATAAAGGATCTAACTATATAAGGAGGAAAAGATCATTAGGCCATTGTGTGCAAGTAATGAATATCTTATGAAGAGTGAGATCAAAAGCAAATATGCATGTTATGGGTTTATGGTGCTTTGCTTGATCTGAACTAAGGATGAACCTTAGCGGTTGATGGGGGATGAGATCTAATGATGGATCAGGATCATGAGACCTAAAATGAATTATTATTATATGGTTTGATCATGGATAGTCTAGATCTGAATGCTAACGCGTGATTTACACTGTAAATGTTATGATCTAGGTATCACTGAAGTCTGGAATAGTTGTGATGTTTTAAGTTAGCATTTGTATATCTATACACTGGTTCGCTTTGGTAAAAGTGCATATACACGTTGGTTTGGCACATCAAAGTATCATATACATTATGAAATGTGATATTTGAAGTTGCAGTTGGTTATGGTTGTTGATGTAGAATTCTAGGTTCTCCTCTGTGTTTTGGTGACAGTGTTCTGAATCTTCAGATTTATTGATTGTGATTTGCTTCAGTGATAATAGGTTTTCAGTGATTTGTTGTATTGCAATGGTGATTGATTTTGAGCTTCAATGTTGTTGATGGGTCCAGTATGAAAATTTGATGAAACGAGGCCTTCAAATTGTGGTGTTGTGTTCCAGGAGTATCCAGTCTGAAAATTTATGAAACGTGGTCCCTGGAGGAAGAGAGAAGGTCGTAGCCTTTTGTAGGCTGGTGCCTATGTACTGGTAAACATATCATCCATTACAAGAGCTAGGGGGTTGGAGCTCCCTTCCGGTAGCAGCTGTAAAACGAGTGAAGGATGGAGCCTTCTGTAGTCCGACACCTACGTACTAGTAAACGGATTGCCTAATAGAAGAGCTAGGGGGTTGTAGCTCCCTTCCAGTAGAAGCTGGAGAATGAGAGAAGGTTGTAGCCTTCTGCAGGTGGGTGCCTGCATACTGGTATGAGTCTGCACTAGTACAATATTGTAAACAAGTTTTTCTTATATTAAAAGTAGACACCAGCAGGTGGTTTTTGTCCCACATTGGGTTTCCACCTTCAATCTTGGTGTTCATGTGTGTTGCTTATGTGTGATGGTTTATTCAATTATTATTACACATGGTTACTATTTATATGGTTAATGAAATACTGATGCACTAATTAAAGATCAACATATGATGAATTAACTGAATCATAAGTTTGCTAGATATACGTTGGTTGCTTTAAAGACAATTGTGTGTACATGCGTGTTACCTTCATTGAAGTAGTGTATATAAATCTGAGTATGAAATGAAAAATTTATTGTTTTGATAATACTGATTCACCCCCCCCCCCCCCCCAGTATTATTTCCGACAATTGGTATTAGAGCAAGTCCTCTAGAAGAAGCTTGATCACTTGAAGGGAGATCTTTCAAAATGAACAATCACAAAGGCATGGGATCTATCAGACCACCAATCTTCAATGGGAACAACTTGGTATATTGGAAAACATGAACTGGAGCATATCTTTAGTCACTTGGAGCTAATGTTTGGGCAATTGTAGAGAAAGGATTTCAATATCCATTAGCAGTTCCCACAGATCTAGAAGAAAGGAAAACATATGAAATCAATGCCAAAGCTATTAATGCCTTATTGGGAAGTCTATCAGAATCAGAATTTGTCAAAGTCATGCAACTCAACACAGCCAAGGAAATATGGGACAAAATCATTCAGAGCTACGAAGGTGACTCCCAGGTAAAATGTGCTAAACTACAAACTCTCAGAACCCAGTATGAAACTCTCAAGATGCATAATGATGAAAGCATTTCTAGTTATTTCTTGCAAGTAGATGGGATTGTAAATCATATGAGAAATCTAGGTGAAGAGATAAAGGAAGCTACTTTAGTTGAGAAAATTTTGAGATATTTGTCTTCTAAATTTGAGTCAAAAGTGTCTGCCATAGAAGAAAAACAGAATCTTCAAACTATTATTGTGACTCAACTCCATGGAATCCTAACTGCCTTTGAAATGAGAAAAGGAGGTCCATCAGATATGAGAGAATTCGTTTTTAAAACATCGGCAAAGGGAAAAGAAAAGGAAGAGCACAATGAATCAGGACACATTTCACAAGAAGAAGATGAGGTAAATTTTGTCAAGAAGCTTCAACGGGGTTCCAAGAGACTCATAGGTAAGCTACCATTCAAATGCTTTGCTTGTGGCAGAGTTGGTCATTATGCTGCTAAATGCCCTCATGTCAAAGGAAAGATGTCTGCAGAAAGGAAAGATGTCTGCAAAAATTAATAGAAGTTATTATACTCATGATGATAGTGATGGCTTATCCAATAGTGATGAAGATGATCAAGAAATTAAACTACTCATGGCATATGAAAATGATGCCTTAGAAAAGGAATATTTCCTTAAAGAAATCAGTCAACTCAAAATCAGTTTGGCAGTGTCACACGGAATAAGTTGATCTTGCGGACAAGATAGACCTTCCTAGAATCTAAAGAATACCTAATGACAAGCAAACCAACCAGACACTATCTTTCTCTAAATATGCTTTAATGAACAATAGCAAACAAGTGTTTTTAGGGCCTACCTTAGGTCCAACGCTAGCTTGTGGATGCCCTCGCTCCTTCGATCCAAATGAGCTCCGTTTCGCGAATCTGCAAACACAAACAAGGCAAACAAATTAAATATCACCTGAAAGCCAATTGCATAAAACATATTTAACATGAAAGTCAAGGAGTCCATGAAACAAATAACATAAGATACTTGTTGAGAAAAATGAGTTTGATTGTATTAATTCAAAAGAAGAAGAACTTTACAACCTTTGCCTTGACGCTGTACAAGCTCCTCCCAGGGTCCAGCAAGAAGTCTCCTCTACTTTGACAAGTTTCTCTCACTCCCCAATGAAGCCAAAAAGATGTGTGATCTCTCCTCTTAAGCTCAACTAGGAAGTCTCGATTTCACCAGTATTTACCCTCAAAAATGTTCAGCTTCTAACCTCCCTAGCAACCAGCCCAATGCCTGTATTTATAGTGCAATGGAGGGAGGTTACTAGGTCCTCCTTCAAAGGGATAAAGCCCTCCTTCAAAGGGATAGCTCCTCTCATCAAGGGATTAGCTCCTTCTCTTTTGGGATGCATGAACCACCTCAGAGCGAACAATCCACGTCAAAATTCCTTCTAGAAACCTCTAGAATTAACCCAAAGTGAGTTTTTTAAGATAAAACTTGCACCTTTTGACTTTTACAGGGGTCTGCACCTACACCGTTAGGGACAGAGCGGGAAGGTCCGCAGTTTTTGTACACAGAAGGTGCGGGACCGCAGGTGACCATGAGAGAAAGTGCGGAACCAGAGTTACATTGATTTTTAATGTCTTTCTCTCATTTCCAAAGCTTGATTTGAAGAGCTGAGGTCTGAGACTTGCTTAGGAGGACAGTACAAGTGATGATAGACCCATACTGACTGCAAATAATCATGATGACGATATTTTGTGTAATAGATTGCCCCCTAAAGTGTGAAGTCTGTAGTAGATAAGGATTTCTTATCATTTAGGAAGAGTGAAGTACTTTATCATTTCGAGGATCATCTTGTGGAGAACCCGGTTGGAACCTGTAAAAACATTCAATGCAAAAAATATATATATGAGATCATATCATCGCTGAGGTAGGCATTCCCATGCTCAGATCAAAACTGTCTAGAAAAACTAACTACTGCTCTGATACAAGAATGATCTTGTAAAACATCACAAGTATAGACTCATGTGGACACAGTATGGACGCAGCCATCTGTTTATGAATAGTCCATTATATAATGAATACAAAATTCCTCGTAGCCTGGATTGTGGAAACTAGATCCAGGGTCTTCATTTCTACTTCCCGAAACAGTACGATTCTATCCATGTGAATGAATGTGTTGATGTCGAACATGGTAGAAACCACTTGATTACCAGTCAATGATGTAAACTGTTAACAAGTGTGAGAGAAACCACCAGTGATGTCAATGGCTCTCAAAGTACCCAGTACAATCCATGAGATGCAAATAAATGTATTGATGTCAAGCATGTCACAGAATCCTTTGATCGAAAGTCAATGATGTAAACTGTCGTCAAAGGCGAGAAACCTGCCATTTATGCATGCAGATCTCAAGGTACTGATGATTCCTAGATCATCTTTCTAGATAATGAGCTGATGTCGATAGAAAGCGATCCGTTGTAGGCAAGCCCACAACACGAAATCATAGATCAAGTTGAAGAAATTTAGTTGCAAGAACTGACTCAGGTATGGTCAATATGGATGACAGATATTTTGCAGATGAATGGCTTATTGGCAGTGACCTCTTGAACACATAACGACACGACATATGGTTTGGTGACAATTGACCCAAAGTTAATACCCAGAAACCGGCTGAAGACTTTCAATGTGGTTTGATCAACTGTTAGGCAAAGGATTTCCCAACCCAGGTGAATAAAAGTGTCATGTTCAAGAGTGGTTACAAAGTATGACAAACAGGCTCATTTTTCTCTCTTTTCCCCCACCATTTCTGGCAAGTACCTCTTTATTTTTGACAAGCTTGAGGAGGATAACATTTGCTTGATTATAAGCTCATCCTTCGGATGAGTCCAAATTAGTTTAAATTCAAACCCTAAGAAGGAGTGGTTCATTCCTGTTTGTAATTGAACAGGTCCTTTACTGTGAAATTTTAACGAGTCCAGTATAGGAGAAACTCGGCGTTTTTCAATTTTAGAGAGTCTGAAAAAACTTAAGAAGACTCCAGGGTTGACCTTTTTCGTAAATTTGTGTCTCCTAAGCCCGAAAAAGTATAAAATAATACTTGAGAGAACCGCTTGATCTTTTACGATCAAGGATTACTTTTCGTCATTAGTGCCTTTGACCCAAAAAAGTAAAAAAGCGATCAATGACACGTCGTTTTATAACCAATATCGAATTTGAAACGACAAAAATCCGGCAATCTTTTCATGTTTTTACGGTCGGAAAAGAGCTGTAAGTGGACCGTCTTTTAATTTCGTTTTAACGAGTTTAAAAGAAACACTCGGCAATCTTTTCATGTTTTAGGAGTCAGAAAAGAGCTTAAAGATGACTCTACATGTTTTTCTGTCGAAAATGATAGATTTCGCCTGAATAATCCTTTATTCTGCACAAAAACACAAACATTACTCATACCTGTTTGAAATGGATAAAAAACGTCGCAAAATACCTTTTCAAAGTGAAACATAAACAAATTTGTGATTTATTTACTCAAAAAACTTATAAAAAGGGGCTTTGTCAATTCATTTTTATCGTTTGAGTTTGGGTGAGAAAATAGTACTTTTGCTTAGAAAACTTCTCGTGAAGATTGCGGAAAATCCAACCGTCGGAATCGAGCGCCGTCTTCTCCAAGTAATCCACATCATCCTACTCTTCATTTTCAACCGTTTAATTTTTTGTTTTAATCCTTCATTTCATTTTTGGGAGGGTTTTTAGGCGCAAAACCCGCGCGCGGGGGCCCGCAGGTTTACCATTGCGGGCCTGCGGACCCTGACTTTTTCTCCATTGGGAAAAAGCTCGGGGTCCGCACCTTCCGTGTAGACAAAGTGCGGTCCCACACACTCTGTCTAACCCGGAGGGTGCGTACCCCGCCGCAAGGGTTTTGGACCTGTTAGCGCTTGAAATTTCACCTAGGCTGAGATAGACAAATCTCAAGGCTACATCAAACCATTACACCTCGTAGCTAGCCCTACGAGGAAGGAGAAGGCTCTCTCCGGTCAGACTCAAGGTATTTTCTCAATGGGGTGAGCTGACCAATTAGGATAAAAAATATTAGGCTAGTAAACTGATGAGGGTTGATTTAAAGTTTTTGGGGTTTTTGGTGGCAATTGGAGGGAGTGCAATTCAGGGTGTGGGGATTGAGCTCAGTTTTTTGCAGGTGGGTCTTTGGGGCAAGGTAGGAGTTTGTGCTGATGCCTTTAGCTGAGATGGATGATCCAGGAAGAAAGAGAGGGAGCTAAAGAGGGCAAACAATGACTTTGAATCCTCTTTAGACAGTGGAAAACATAAATATTAAACAAAATTGAAAGCTGAGCATGGCATGCATGAATTCAAACTTTATCACTTCTTTTGTTTAATTAGCAGCAATAGAATAAGAGATGGAACACATAAACACACTTACAATGACAAGTAGGAAACACACCATCAACACAATAATCCACAAGAATCCACAATGATGTCTGCAAAACCCTGGCCTTCCTTTTCCTCAAATTGCAGAGATACAAGTGAAATATACAATAGAGCTTCTCCCTCAAGAGTCCAACCATGAAAATGAGCAAGAGAAGGCATAATATATATGATCTAACTCCTTTCCCCACATCTAGGGGTCGAGCTCAGCTTCCTAGGAGCAGTTTGAACTAATTCTAAACTAAGAACTAGATAATAGGCAGTCAAAACAACTTGCCTCTAAAACTTAGGAAACTAATCCATGCATTAAATTTTCACTATTTACATCAAAGAAAGTTCTAGAAGTGTCAAATGAGAGTAAATGCATCCATGTGCCATGAAAATTACACCAAATTTTCTTATTTACATGCCCAAAAGTCATCCAAGAGTAAAAACAGTGTTTTGCTGGCCGAAATGGTCAAATCTGGCAATTTTCCCTGAGTGGTCGCGCCCCTGATCCTGAGTGGTCGCGCCCCTTTGCAGCTCTGGTTGAAGGCCTTCCCGGTGTCCAAATCAGGTGCAAGATAGCTCGTTGGAAAGGTCTAGGAGTCTACTTTCCAACCCAAGTGGAATTTCTGAATTTAAAGTTGATTTGACCCCTCAAAAATTATTTCTCCCAAGGCAGCTTTCTGCAACTCAAAAAAGGGGCAGAAAGTCAAAATTTGCATGTATTTTGAGCTTTTGGAGGCCCAAATCTCCATAAAATTTGAAACCCATCCATATACAAGTGTATTTTGTCATGAAAAATCCAAATATGTAGAGTTTTCCTCAATCTGAGCTGTCCCCATGAGTGGTCGCGCGGGGGGTGAGACCACTCAAATGACCAAAACCTGTAAAATGCTAAAAAAATGCCAAAAATGCCTCAAAATCCTCAAAATTTCTTGTGTTTTCTGCTGGGAGGATACTAATGAGTATCATGGTGAGTGAGTGATGCCTCAGCCAAGATACGGAGTGGGTTGGCCTTCTTCTTCCTCGAAAGAGCCTCGTTCAACCGCCGTTGAAGGATCTTCATCCTTGCTTTGCAAACATGCATTCTTGCCCAATAATGATCCTTCATGTGTCTGAGCAACCTTTTGTCTCGGTTGGCTTTCTCCAACAGCTGCTGCAAGTGTACATTTAAACTGATGAGCCTTGATTCTCGGTCCCTAGGCCACAAGTCACCCGGCCTCCTACGGTTCAAGTCTCGGTTGCTACGAATTCTCCATAGTTCATCCAACTCTTTTTCCTCTTCTAGTTGCTTGTTGCGCTGCTCCAAGTAATTTATTGTCCACTTGGCCATATCAAGCTTCTCCTACAGCAAGCGGTTTTCCACCTCTCTCTGTCGGATGATCTCGTACAAATCTGATGTAGGGGAGCGAGCATTAAGATCAATGATGTCAACCGGCATGTCAATGGCTCTCTCCTCCTCTGTCACGGGCTGTTTTCCCTCTCATACCGCTGATGAAGAATGCGAGGCCCCTTCCACCTGATGTGGAGATAACACTCGCTGACCTGTAGCTGATGATGATGGCGAGACCCCTTCCACCTGCTGTGGAGAAAGTACTCGCCGAGCTGCTGCAAACAAGGCCCTCGGGCCTTTCTGATAAGTGAGGCGAGGTGAGGAAGCCATGTGTCTCGGAACAGTGATCTCAGGCTGATGTGAAGGACCTCCCTCCTCAAAAATGACCTCTGGCTGTGGCTCTGTGAAGAAATCCCGAGAAATGAAGTCTGCCCATGCAATGCCCTGCTGAGTCAACTGATGGGCAACAATAAGCTGGATAAGACCGTGATGGCACAAACTCCGATACTGCTGAGCTGGAGACCGCCTCTGGAACACTGACACCATCCTCTGAATATCATGGAAAAAGAAAACCGGGATGTTCATCATCCTCACCCAGGTGAAGTGCATCAGCAAGCGAATGTGATAAGAGAAGACCCGAGAAAATCTCCCCTCGCATGTGAAGTAGTGCATGATAAGCCGCATAATAGAAGCATACTCCGCCCGGAGGAACCTGAAAGGAAAGATCCCCGACAAATGACTCATGAATGCTGGCCTGTCATATGGCTCAAAATAAACATAATCCAGCATTTTGCGCTTGGGCCACACCTCACCCACATTTGGTATCCCGGTAGCCTCTGAAATCACCTCTGGAGATAGTACAAAATTCACCCCTGCAAGAGTGACATGCCCATCATGAAGGTGCAAAACAAATAATCGGGCCAACTCCCTGTGGTGCTGAATCTGGGCCAGCCTCTCACAAAACTCAAGACATGACATGTACCGGAAAAAAGTCACTGCCAAAGGGCAAGCCTGTAACTCTGCTAGAGAAGTGGGCTCTTCTCTCTTATGATGACCACCTTTGCCACCCTTCCGAGGCCTCTGTACCTCAGACTCCGAAGAAGAAGACCGGTCATCACCTTGCTCATTAGTTTCAGTGGTTGACATGATGTTATTGAGCAAGGTGGAGAAAAAGAACACAACTGATTGTTGCCCTGCCTGCAAAATGCTGAGAAGTATGCTGTTTTCAAGGGGAAAAAATCATGAAGGAAATGTTAGGGGGGGGACTTTTAATAAGGAAAGGGAAATATATAAAAACAGGGAATTTAAAGGACTGATTCACAAAATATCAAACATGTTCCTCATCTCTTATCATTTGGAAATCATTTGCAAATAAATACTTTATTAGGGAAAATATGTGTAATGATCACCAAGGGAAAGGACAATATATTTTTTTTTAACATGGGGTAAAGGACAACATGATCATAGGGGTATGGGGTAGCATCAATCATTAGCATCAACAGGCTGCTCCTTTAATTTGTCTTTGACTGTACTTTATAAGCATACTCTGTTTTTTCAAGTTTATGTGCTTTTGATGCTAAGGGGAAACAAAGCATTAGTTTGCATTTGTCATGAGGGAAAAAGGGGCTTTAGTTACATGTTGACAAAAGGGAAGAGGGATTTCAATTGCACTGGGATTTTTAGGGAAGGAATAGAGCAATTGAACTGGGATTTTAATGAAGGGAAAAGTAGGGAAAACAGAGTTTAAAATTGGGGAGATGCAACAATTGTTCCTGTGCAAACCCTATCACAGCAAACTGTCCATTTTGAGCATCATGTACAGCTGTATATTGTTGATTTTGGCATGAATGTTTACACAGCATCCTTGCCTCTGATTTTTACACAACAATATGTCTTTTTGCTCTTGTAGTGGCTAGGCTATGGCATGGTAATACTTGACTCTGTTTTTGTGGCGAACATGCACATGCATTTGCCATATATATATACTCTTTTCTTTTTCATAACATTTCTTTTTATCTTTGCTGTGTTTTTATATATCTTTTGTTTTATTAACTGCTGTGTGATAATGCTTTAGGGTTTGAGTAGGGTATATAGGCATTAGTGTTTGGGAAGGATAGATAGGCATTAGGGTTTTGAGGAGGGGTTACAGTTTTAGGAACTTTGGGATGGGATTTTTAGTATAGTTTGCAAATGAGATAAAAGAGAGAGACACACTGACATTTGTGAACCAAAATGGGAAACCAAGGAGGGAAAAAGGAATTATAAACCTTGAAAAACAAACATAACCCTAGCATAATGCCTACAACACAAACAATCATTCCTATCCTTTCTCCATGCATTTTTTCTGTGATAACATACATATTAAGCCCATGAATTCATATCTCTAGCTTTCAAATGTATAAAGAGACCCTACCTCGACCGATTGAGTGAATGAGAGAGAGTTTGGGTCGATTTTGGAGGTTCCTGGGCAAATCGACCTGAGTCGTCGCGCCCCCGTGCTGAGTGGTCGCGCCCCTGCTGAGTGGTCGCGCCCTTGTAAATTTACACAGCAAAAATTGCGCTGAGTGGTCGCGCCCCACCCAAGTGGTCGCGCACCCTGCCTGAGTGGTCGCGCACCAGGAAAATACCCAATTTTGCTGCAAATCGCCTTCTTCGACCTCTCAAGTGTGTTTGCTTGCTCTCAAATGCATAATGAGGCTCCTTAGAGGGAAATTTGGCCTTTATATGCCCAAATTTGAAAAAATTAACTTACCAAACCCACTTTGTAATGTTTTTGCTTTGGCATTCATTTTAACACTGTTTTTGAGTTCATTTTGTCCTGATTTTGGCCTTTTGAATGTTTTAACTCCGTTCTTTTTGCAGGTTAGCCATCTGAGGGATGCTAGTGAGGAGACCAGGTTTATTGCCGGCATTTTGGAGAATTTTGAAAATTTTCTTTATTTTTGCAAATTTCACATGACCTTGGGTTTAAAAACAGAGTTTTTAAAACCAAGGTATAAATGAGCTGCAACTGATGAAAAATATTAATGAAACATATGTACATGCTTCCTTCTGGTTTGCTGGGCACATGAACCTTTGACTCATGACTTTGCAGTGATTTTTGACTTAAAACCCTAGACCTAAGACTTGGGATCTCAAGACCAAAATAAACAAGTATAGCACAAGCTCATTAAATGACATGACCTGCTCCAGCAAAACCAAGAAGGGAACAAAAGACCAGCTCCTCCATCAGTGTTATGGCATGCCTAATGGGATGCAAGACTGACACTGATGAGACACCTACTTATGCAAAATGCAAAGAGCTTTTGATCACCGATGGAGGGCTCAAGACCGACACTAACAGGACCCAAAAATTCTCAAAAATGGACCAATCAAAATATTTTCTAGCAATTTAATTAATCTTTATACTTGATGCAGAGAGTACATCACGATAGATTGGCGTGAACGAGAGCATGAGGACGTGGATGCTGCCGCATGGAATCATCAGCCTTCACTTGATGCTTTGAGGGCGTGCGGATTGTACAAATTCTGGGCCATTCCTGGCATGAGGGCTCAGGTGGATTTCTTACAGTGGCTGGTTGACAGATGGAGCATACAGGACCAGTGCTTCTTCATTGGCGGCCACCAGCTCGAAATCGAGCCGACGGACATTTATTTCTTGACTGGTTTGCCTAAGAGAGGCGAAGACTTGACTCTACACGGGACTAGGCCAGGTGGCCAATCTGTCGATAGCCTCCGGCTAGAGTACTGCAATAGCCAGGCTAGAGACAAAGGGATAGACATAAAGATGATATCTCGTCCTGAGCTCATGGTGATTGCATTCATTGTCACCAGACTTTGCGGAGCTGCCGCATTACATATTGCCACCAGATCCCAGATGTGTATGGCAGTTGATTGCTTTCGAGGCACCATCTTCGACTGGTGCGATGCCGTGTTGGCCAATGTGAAAGGCCAACTGACCAGGGCCAAGAACGGACGACTAAAGACCTTTGGTTATGGGGCTTTGGTCGTGAGTTTTGGCCTGGAGAGGGTTCCTATGCTGATCCCACAGCACCTTACTGTTGGAGTTGGGCTTCCTCGAGAGCCCAAACTGATGCAATGGGTTGTAATCATGGCCCGTCACCCGGACGAGAGGACAGAGGTTGCTCGATTCAAACCTGAGTATTTCCAATGGCTGGAAAACCAGGTATTTTCCATTCAGGACTTCCCTTATGCTAGGATAGATTTTCGTGGTGACCCAGACATGGCTCTTCCACCAGGAGAGCAGTGGGACGAGTCAGATAAAATCCTTTTCAACATTTTTCCTATTTTAATTTTTTTTATTTTTCCATCGTCTCAAAACTGATAGTAAAAATTTCAAATGCAGATGTGGGTCCACAACGACCAGCCGCTCTCCGGCCTTTCGAGAGGAGGCAACCAGTTGCACCCACGCCAGCCCCACAGGACGAATCAGTAGAGGTTTTGGCCGAGTTGGAGCGTCATCTCGAGTGCTTGACAGGAGATATTCCTGAGACCACTATAGACGAAATTCCTCGTCGACTTCAGCGCTATGTGATTGGAGTCTCGAGACCTTTTAGGAGGTTCCTTTGCAAGGTGGCCCGTGCAGTGGTTTCTTATAGAGATCATCACCAGTGATAGGATGATCGCCTATTGTGGGCACATGTGACATTTTTGTTTTTTGTACTTATCATTTTTGCCGATCATAAGGTGTTTTTCAAACTATGATTGAAGACGATGTATTTTTTGACACACTCCTATATATATATCACTATTACCGGCTTATCTTGTAAATCATGTTATGGAATGATTTTAAATTCACATGTATGATTATTGAAAATGTCTATTTAACATTCGAGAAGCAATTGCATCTGCTAATGTATTTAAAGACCTTGGAATATGCTGATATTCAATGTAATCAAACTCACGTTCCAAGAGACGCACTCTCAAAAATAATCTTAATAACACTAGATTTCTAATGGCATACTCTATTAAGCTGTAATACAACGAGTTCAGAATCTAACCTCACTATCAAACTCCGAATCCCAAATGAAATAGATTCAGACAATAACTCAATCACTGCACTATACTCGGTAATGTTGTTCGTTGTTTGACTGAGGCTTACCCCATGCATAGATACTAACTCGTCAGAGGGCGAATAGATAACCCAAGCTGCGGAAGAGATGTTCTGTGTATTACGACAAGCACCATCATCGAAACCAATGTATGTTTGGAGAGGCATCGACATCTGCAATATCAAGAGTAAAACCAAGATAAGCAGGAATAATGACGAAAAAACACTCTCTAAGCTAAGCACACTGTTTAAACTAAAACACACCAGCTAGAAAGAAAAACTATCCTAACTAAAAAATCTCCATACCCATTCTTTTAAGCATAATACCTCTTTAAGTAAAGGCCATTTCTAGTTTACCCAAAGAGTCCCCATCAAAGTCTACCAATTCATAAGCCCCTTTGGCTAGCTTTCGCTTGACAACATAGGGACCATGCCACATAGGAACGAATTTTCCAGCGCCTAATTTATCATTAGCTTGATCATACACTAAGACTAGATCTCCTTCCGAAAAATTTCGAGGGGTCACATTTCGATCATACTGAGCTTTCATTCGTTTTGAGTGAGTCTCGATCACCAATGCAGCATCACGTCGATTCTCATCTAATTGAGCTAAGTATAACAAACGCTTTTCCTCTTTGGAAGTGGCTGGAAGTAACTCGATGGCCATTTGCAGTGATGGGATTTCGCATTCAATGGGTAACACGGCTTCCAAACCATAGACTAGTTGGAAAGGAGTGAACCCTGTTGACGTTTTTACTGAAGTTCGGTACGCCCAAAGCGCTGAAAATAGCATGTTGTGCCAATTCGACCGATGAATCCCAATGATTCGTCGGATCATGATAACTAAAACTTTGTTGATGGACTCAACCAGACCATTCGCTTGTGGATAATAAGGGGTTGAACTATCGTGACGTAAACCAAGCTGGCCTGTAAGTTCGGTCATCATAACGTTTCGAAAATGACGCCCATGATCAGTGATTATCGCTTGCGGGACACCAAACCTAGCAATTATATGATTGAACACGAAAATTGCAGCTGTCTTTCCATCTGCCTCGAATGTAGGCATCGCCTCGGCCCACTTAGTAAAATAATCTACCGCAAGGATGATATACGCATGCCCCCCGGCCAATTGAGGGTTACATGTAATAAAATCGATACCCCATTTGGCAAAAGGACCAACGGCAATTATAGGGTGGAGAGGAGCAGGTGGAGCGCGCATCTTACGATCAAAAATCTGGCAGTTGTGGCATTTTCGGACCGCCGTAATACAATCTTTAAATAAAGACGGCCAGAAGTAGCCAGCGCGCAATATCTATTGGGCTGTGGCATACCCAGACATATGACCGCCACACGCTCCAGAGTGACACTCATTTAGAACCCTTTCAGCTTCCTCGTGATTTAAGCAACGTCGAAAAACAGAGTCCGCCCCACGGCGATAAAGAGTATCTCCAATAATTCTGAATTGTTGGGACTGGAATCGAATTTTCCGACGTTCTGACCTTGAAATTTATGGCTGAAAGGATTGGGTCTGGAGATAAACGATGATATCCCCGTACCACAGATCTAAAGTGCTGATTAGAAACAAGGATTCGTCCGCAATGGTCTCCTCCGCCACAGTTTCCGTGTCAGCACGCGGGAAGTCACACATTAACTCCGCAAAAACTAAAGATTTCTTAGACTTAGATTTCTCAAATTCCAAGTGGAACTCTTGCAGGATAACGATCCATTTAGAGTACTTGCCCCCTAGCAATTGCTTGGTCAAAATGTAGATCATAGGGTTGCAATCCGAAATTACCGTAGTTTTACGTAGTAGAATGTAGTGACGAAAACGTTGGACAGCTTGGACGGCTGCCAATGCCAATTTCTCCACATGTGAGTATTTTAGCTCAGTTGGATTTAACGTTCGACTAAGGTAATATATCACATGTTCAGTTCCTGATTCATCTTCCTGAACTAAGACCATTCCAATGGTGGAATGAGAGGCGGCGAGATACAAGAAGTAATCCTGGTTGTAGTTGGGAGGATGCAACAATGGTGCATGGGTCAACGCGTGTTTGAGTGCATCAAAAGATTTCTGATCTATCTCATCCCAATAGAATTGAGTGTTTTGCTTCAACAACCAGGTAAAACCCTTTGTAACCTCGGCGTAGTTAGGAATGAATCGTCGTAAAAAGTTTGCTTTCCCCTGCAAACTTTGGAGTTGGCGAAGACTCGAAGGAGGAGGCAATTTGATGATAGCTTCGACCTTCGAGGGATCAACGCGAATGCCGGCTTTCGAAACTACAAACCCCAGCAATCGACCCGTTTCTATACAGAAGACACATTTGTGTGGATTCAACCGAATCCGATAATGCCTACACCTCATAAAGATTGCTCGTAAATGGACGAGGTGATCAACTCGATGTAATGAATGAGCAGGCAAATCATCGAGATACGGTTTCACAATGTGCTTGATGTCATGAAACGCATAAGACAACGCCCTTTGAAAAGTTGCTCCGGCATTCTTAAGCCCAAAAGGTAATTTGCAATAAGCAAATGTCCCCCATGGACAAATGAAAGTCGTTTTTGGTTGATCGGCAGGTAGAATGTTGATTTGATTGTATCCGGAAAAACCATCCATAAAGGAAAATATTTCGCTGCCGGCACAATCATCAATGAGTTGATCGATATAGGGAGTTGGGTAATTGTCCTTTGGACAGGCTCGATTAATGTCCCTATAATCGATGCATATTCTTATTGTTCCCTGCTTTTTGTTAACCGGAACAATATTTGATACCCAATCTGTTAACGGGATCGGATAAATGAAACCTGCTTTCAACAGTTTTTCAACTTCTGCTTTAATTGCAGCAGCTTTTCGTGGGTGAATCTGACGCAAACGTTGCCGGATGGGTTTAGCGTCCGGGTAAGTCTTGATCTCATGAACAACAATCGCGGGATCAATTCCTGGCATTTCCTCATAGGACCAGGCAAACACGTCGCGGAATTCTTGAAATAGGGCCTTATATAATTGAATTTCGTCATCTGTACACGAGGAACCTATATGAATGTTCTCAACAATTCCGGGCTTAACCGAAATGTCAATAGGAATAGTTCGAGAGATGTTTCCCAAATTTAACTCTGAATCGGGATGTTTCATTGGATTCTGAGGTTCCTTGACATATTCAGTTGTAAAAATTGATGAGAAATCATTTTCAAAACGATCATCCTCAGGTAAAAACGAAGATCTATGATGGAGATCTTCCCATGGTAAATCATCTACACATAGGATTTCACAAATTTTCTCATCAGAGTGAACAAGTTCAGAAAACATAGTTAAATCTGAGGTTGATGTGAAAAGTGATTCCTCACGGACCACATTCATTAAGTCATTTTCGGTTGAACACAGGTCGGCAAACGACTGCACAGCTTCATAGGCAATTTCATATGGACTCAATGGCATGGAATTACCAAATGAGTCTATCTCAGATTCAGAAGGGACGATCCAAGGATCATCATAAATAATGGTGTCTGATGTAATCATATGAATGGTTGCAAATGAAGATGATGCGTTGATTGGAGGAAAAGGAAAAGTTCCCAGTAAATTGGCATCTTTAACTAATCCTACTCCAACATCCTTATATGGGATAGTCGTTTTACCAACATGTTGAATACTCTCCGAAGAGGCTGGGCCGAATGAAAAGTAAGCCAGCTGGTCTATGGTCATGATCTTTCCATTGTGTGGAAACTTTATTACTCGGAAGACCGATGAAACGACCGTTGTCATAGCGTAAGACCAACTTCGACCCAAGAGAAGGTTGTAGTCTAGAGGGGCATCAACCACCTCCACATCTAGACTAATGGTTTTTCCTTCAACCCCTATAGGCAAATCCTGTAGAATGCCAAAAGGATGAAACCCACGGCCATCAAAGGCCTTTAGAATCGTCGGGGATTGATTTAGTGAAGGAGAACCAAGCGATCTCCAACACTGTATCAACATAATACACGTTGAGGCTCCCTCATCAATTACAGTCCGATGAATAGGCCTGTTTTTGACTATCACTGGGATCTGGAAAGCCATTTGATGAGGCAAACGCGGTGTACTATTTTCTAGATCGAAAATTATTAGGTTCGGGTCCTGAACATCAACAACTCCTATAGCCGACAAAATTAATTTACGTTGTGCTGGGCATGATTGCAGCACTTCCAAAGCCGACATTTCTGAGGGTGAAACAGCTAAATCCTCAACAATGTTATAATTCTGAGCCGCTCTCGCATGTGGATTGAAAGCTGACTTTCGAAGTATACCCTTGGCGGGCGGTTTGATTACCAAGTCTGGATTAGGTTTCTCGATCTGTAGTGGATCGGAACCGGGAGCTGAGGTTGATGGATTAGAATGAGAAGATTCTGCTTCTTTACCATCAACAGGACTCTTACTACCATAATCTTGTGATCAAGTCGCAATCCTAACATGGGACATCATCAGTATGGGTTCTTCATTGGCACTCGAGGATGAACCTATCATCTTGTTGTCTTGAGCCGGAAAAGAATCCTTCAAAACAGCAGGAGTTTGGGAACCCTTGAAAATCTTCGCAACCTCTGCACGATGAGGGAAGTCTCTTGTAAAATTTTCATTGTCACAAATGAGACAAGGATAACGAGGTTTGTGCTTTTCGTCATTGGATTCCGCCTTTTCAGGTTTCTCCTTTGAACTTTTGTCTGTTTTATTCTTCTTCTTTCCTTTCTTCTTCCCGCCGGATTTTGATTTGGCTGTAGATGACTCTACAACGTGAATATCGGCAGAAATCTCTGCAGAAGGATCTCCTGTTGGGGAGTCAGGCAAGGTTATAATGGGAGAAGAATTCTTGGAAGACTTCTTCTTACTTTTAGTGTTAATCGTGCCAACCATACCATCAGCGGCATGAGATCCCGAAGGAGCTGCAGCGATTTGATTTTGCTTGGGAAGATCGGGGATTTTTTCGTGTAACGTACCCGACTGAGTATATACCAAGTCAAGGTACTGTGCTTGAGCAATGACTTGCTCCTCAGTAACCACTCCGGCTTTAGCAACATCTTCAGTGATCTTTGGCAACAAAGATTTTACAAACCACTCAGCCAAGATTTGATCCGGAATAAATACCTTCACTAAACGACGTCAACGTCTCCACTCATGAATATGATCTGAAATGTAAGTGGATGTCGATTGTTTTAGCGAAGTTAACAATTCCGTGCCATTGTCATATCGGACTGGCAACTGAAAATGAGTTAAAAACGAGGTAGCTAACTGACTAAAATTATAAAAAGTGCCTCGCGGTAACTCAATGTACCACTTGGCCGCGAGACCAATTAGAGTGCGCTGGAAAAGTCTAAGACGGATCGAATCATCTGTGATGGAGTTAGACGCACACCAGAGGTGGTAAGTCATCACATGGTTCGACGAGTCCTCTCCTGATTTACCTTCGAACTTGGGAATGTCACTGGGCAACTTATTCGGCATTGGCGGCCAAAACGGAAGATAATTAATGGGATCGTTCGTTAGGCGCGACAAGTCAGGTAAGTCCAAAGTTGCGATAAATGGTAATTGCCGATTAGGATCCCTAAAACTCTGGGTCATGAGACCAGCCCCAGGAGGAGGATATCCAGGATAACTAGGAACAGGAATCGCGTTCGGGATATTGTATCCTCCCGGAAAACCAGGATTAACCGGACCGTACTAGGGTTGTTGAGGTTGTTGATAAGTGTACCCAGGATACGGTTGATACTGATAAACTAGCTGCTGGACAGCAGGACCGAATTGGTACTGTCCCTGGTACGGTTGATAGGTGAATTGTGGTTGACTTGTGACAACCGTACTCAAACCAGGTTGTCCTACAAGCATTTGAACCGAAGTTTGAAGCGTAGATCCAGATGGTGGTAAAGATGTCTGAGGAGTAGATACAGGAACAGTAGAAACCGGAGCTGTCGATACTCCAAAAGTAGGTGGGGTAGATTGAACAGATGTAGCGGTAGTTGTAGCAGTCGTTTCAGACGGAGTACGAGGTGTACTAGGCCCAGGCTGAGAAACTACCGAAGGTACAGAAGTTTGAATGTTAGACTGGACTGGTTGCTGGGGTGTACCAGAAACTAAGGGTTGTCCAGTTTGAGATGACAACTGTACACTTGGCTGCAACACCTGTTGGGTTTGCGATGGATCCCACACTATATTCATTCCGGGGTACTGACCCATAACTGGTTGAGAATATTGAGGACCATAACCGGGTTGAGGGTAGGATTGATAATTGAAAGGTACATTTCCCATTCCTTGAACAAACGTTTGACCTTGGGGTGGTTGGAAACCTTGGTTCGAGTATTGACCTTGGGGTTGATACCCTTGAGGCACATACTGATACTGGGGTTGACCTTGAGGTATAAATTGATATGGGGTTGACCTTGGGGTACATATTGAGTCTGGGGTTGACCTTGAGGAACGTACTATCCCGTAGGTATGTACTGTCCTTGAGGTTGCCCTCCAGATGCAAATTGTGTACCTTGAGGTTGCTCCCCAGGCGTTAATTGAGGCTGCCCCCCAGGCGGTAACTGGCCACCTTGAGGTTGAGGATTGGGAATAGAACCTGACATCATAAGAATGTCTTCTACGCTCAAAGGTTTATTACCATTGCTTCCAGTTAATAACCCTTGCTCAATGGGTTGAGGAGATGCTCCCAGAAAAGTACCAGAAAGAGACTGATACCCAAAGGGAACAGATGGACCGCCGTACAAAAAGGATTCGGGCGATTGAGTAAACATGGACGATTGTCCTGACATATTGACGGGAGTATAAAAACCTCTAGGTGTTGAGTGATAAGGAGCACGAGGTGGTGAAAAACTTAACCCTGGGTTTTCTAGATAATTAGTCAAAGAAAGATACCAAGAACTACTCCTAGGTGGACCATAAAAAATTGATTCACGCTCCCTTAGTTCAATAACAGGTTGATTTTCAGGGATAGGGATGCCTACTTCTTCTTCTTCCGGAGCAAGTTCTTCAATAGAAATAAGTCCAGAAGGAAGATCTTGAGTGATTACTCTTTCTACCCTAGGTGAACCAGGACCATTAAAAGTTGGAGAAACAAACCCCGATGTCGGAGTAGCAGCAAATTCACTTTCAGGCTCGGATATTTCGGGTTCTTCACCTATATCACTAGTAGATGAAAAACTACCAGCGATTTCGGAGATAGACACTGACTGTGGATTATATTCTGCTACTAGCGTTTGAAAATCAGGATGTACTATCAAAGAAGATTCTCCTTCTTCTAGTGACCCAACTCTACTGTCTCTAGGAGTTACAAGGACTTTTAAGCCTTTAAGTTGGCTCGGTACTTCCTCAGGAGGTTGGCCCCGAAGTCTATGGGACTTCCTCAGTAACTCAACCATGTTTATAATCTCAGGAGACTGGCCCCGAAGTCTACGGGACTGTCTTGGTAATTCAGCCATAGTTAAAGACTTTTAACTACTTCACACGCAAACAAAGTAAAATCTCAATGAAAAGCACCTAAAGTCTCTAAAGAACCAAACAAATTTGAATCACACGCCTAAAGAGTCTAGGAGATCAAACACACACAAACAGTAACTTTCCGGACCGAAAACACTAGTTGGTGATGAAATCCAACATCGTAGAGTTCAGTACAGAAATGGCAGTTGGAACAGTTACCCCGGCAACCTGCTTAATGAATAGACTGGCACAAGTTCCTCCACTTAACCGTCTCGAGTGAAGCGAACCCCCCAGAAAATCCAAGTGAGTCTAGCCGACGTCTGCTTTAGGTACAGTGGGATCTTCCCACCACTGTCACCTCAGGAAGAGTCCTAAAGAATATGGCCACTAAGGTTACCAACTGAGACAAATACACCTGGGGGAACAGTCTACGATCCGATACGCACGCAAGGGCAGAGTAGCAATCTCAATCCCCTTGAAGGCTCCTTGACATAATCCAAGGTTTACCAACAAGTGACCCCAGGCTCCTCGACAATGGTTAATCCGAGGTTTACCGTTTTTAATACGTGAATATCTGGCGTCGTTCCCAATGAGGAAGGATTGATTCCCACACTGGTTCGGACACGATCTCGTGCTTCTCCTTTAAGAGGAGCTTTCCCAGAGCATAAATGCAACAATTGGATTTCTTCCCTACCACAAGATACAGCTACTTGTTTGTTTTTACTATCTTGGAGAGTTAATTACTCTCCTACTCCAAGACACTAGCCTAAGCTAAGTTGGTGTATCAGAGCCCTAGAAATAAAAATGTTACTAGGTGAATTTTACTTTAAGCATTAATTTTAGTGGTTTTTGTTTAAATCCAAAGTTGCGGAGATGAAACTCGTGGTATGAAGACTCGACTCAAAATCACTAAAAATGCACCTAAGATGATCTAAACAATCTTTTTCTCTTCGATGAACTTCTAAACTAAGAAAGGGTTTGAGAATGCAAATACTTTGTAAACACAAATCTTTCTCAATTAAACAAATTAAAAGAAGAGCTTTTCCTTTCCAAAGCACTCAAAACGAGACAACTAGTTATTTCACAAAAATTTCCCTTTTTTGTTTCAAAGCATTCAATCACTACGAAAAACGAACTTTTTCCAAAAGAGATTTTTTTTATATTTTGTAAATAAAACACTCAAAACTATGCAAATGACTAACTTTGAGAGCTACAAATTATAAAAAACCTATTTGAAGTCAAAGCCTACTAAAAGTCTTTTTTAAGGATGTTTTACTCAGCTAGATGCAAGCTAAGGACTAATTTATGCAGAATCACAAATCAGTCAAGAACAACCAATTTCGTTTTCTTTTTGAAAATGAAAATCCAAACTCTCAAACACAAGCTTTTCGAAGTTTTGTAAAGAGAAAACTCAAAGCGGATTCCTCAAACAAGGGGAGATTTCATTAATGGTCAGACTCATAAGAAAGCTGGTAGACACTAAGGTGATCTGAAGTCCCTACAGCCTCTAAGCTCAGAGCCACTACACAACCAAAACGAAAAACAAACCCAACAAGCAAAACTCCTAGGAATTTCACCTAAAACCCTAACACTAACGAAATCAATCCAAGGAAAGTTTTTGACAGGGTACACGCAAGTCTGGGCAATGGCTAAAATCTATAAACAAATTCTAAACTGATAAAAAAGAGAAAAATTTAAAATTTCTCAAAATTTTGACAGGGTACGCAGGCAACCTGTTTACACAGGTGCGTTCACGCTCTGTGCACAAAGAAAAAGCGCGTACAGGTACGCACTGTGCTTAACTCAGAGGGTGCGTACTTCTCCCAAAACTATGAAAAATAAAAACTAACTCAAAATTAACTAAATCCACCCAATCCCACAATCATCAAGCCAAAAACAGAAACAAAAATAAAGTTTCTCAGGTCAAAGTATAAACAAGGAAAACAATCAAGCTCCCCAGTATGGTCGCCATTTTGTCACACGGAATAAGTCGATCTTGCGGACAAGATAGACCTTCCTAGAATCTAAAGAAGACCTAATGACAAGCAAACCAACCAGACACTATCTTTCTCTACATATGCTTTAATGAACAATAGCAAACAAGTGTTTTTAGGGCCTACCTTAGGTCCAACGCTAGCTTGTGGATGCCCTCGCTCCTTCGATCCAAATGAGCTCCTTTTCGCGAATCTGCAAACACAAACAAGGCAAACAAATTAAATAGCACCTGAAAAGCCAATTGCATAAAACATATTTAACATGAAAGTCAAGGAGTCCATGAAACAAATAACATAAGATACTTGTTGAGAAAAATGAGTTTGATTGTATTAATTCAAAAGAAGAAGAACTTTACAACCTTTGCCTTGACGCTGCACAAGCTCCTCCCAGGGTCCAGCAAGAAGTCTCCTCTACTTTGACAAGTTTCACTCACTCCCCAATGAAGCCAAAAAGATGTGTGATCTCTCCTCTTAAGCTCAACTAGGAAGTCTTGATTTCACCAGCATTTACCCTCAAAAATGTTCAGCTTCTAACCTCCCTAGCAACCAGCCCAATGCCTGTATTTATAGTGCAATGGAGGGAGGTTACTAGGTCCTCCTTCAAAGGGATAAAGCCCTCCTTCAAAGGGATAGCTCCTCTCATCAAGGGATTAGCTCCTTCTCTTTTGGGATGCATGAACCACCTCAGAGCGAACAATCCACGTCAAAATTCCTTCTAGAAACCTCTAGAATTAACCCAAAGTGAGTTTTTTAAGATAGAACTTGCGCCTTTTGACTTTCACAGGGGTCCGCACCTACACCGTTAGGGACAGAGCAGGAAGGTCCGCAGTTTTTGTACACAGAAGGTGCGGGACCGTAGGTGACCATGAGAGAAAGTGCGGAACCAGAGTTACATTGATTTTTAATGTCTTTCTCTCATTTCCAAAGCTTGATTTGAAGAGCTGAGGTCTGAGACTTGCTTAGGAGGACAGTACAAGTGATGATAGACCCATACTGACTGCAAATAATCATGATGATGATATTTTGTGTAACAGGCAGAAAAGGATATAGTCATAAACATAGTGACACATCAACTCACTGAAAAGGACAAACACAATGAAGCGTTAGAATGTGAAGTAGTAAGTCTAAGAAAAGAACTTGAAAAGAAAAAGACTTGGAATCTAAGATTTGCTAAAGGATCGTAAACATTAGATGAAATCATAAAAGTTCAGTGTTAACCTATTATAAAGATTGGTCTTGGTTTTCATGAAGGTGAATCTAGCTCACAAGATGAGGTAAGGAACTCCAATGAAAAATCTGAAATGCTCAACAAGGAGATAAGAGGTCAACCCCATCAACAACCAAGGAAAGAAAGACTTCAAAGAAAAACATTTCCACCTAACTATGGAAGGGATAATTGTTTCTTTTCTCTGACAAATAATGTTGAATGTTTTAAATGTCATAATTTTGGACATGTTGCAGCCAGATGCAGAAGTAGAATGGTTCAAGACCATCACACAGAAAGATCATCAGTTTCCAGGTACTTTAAGGGATATTGTTTTGCTTGCAATATGTTTGGTCACAAAGCTATTGATTGTGATAGAAGGAATATGAAACATGTAAGATGTTATGCGTGTAACAAGTTTGGACATAAAGCAAAGGAATGCAGGATAAAATTTCAGTCACCATACCAAAAAGAGCAAACATCATCACAATCCAAGGTATTGAAGAAGAAGGAATTATTGTCAGAAAGATGTGGCATAGCTTAGTTTACAGACATAACAGACCCAGGGGGAGCTGAAAGTGTAAAACTTCAGTATTCCAATTCTCATACGTAGTTATTATGAAGAGAAGTCGTGTATATACGCGAGTTAGAAGCTGCACAGTCGCATATATGGTGTTTTGAAGAAAAAGTAGTGGGACAGACTCAAGAAAAGGGGTCTGACATGGTTCAGTCAATTATCTATTATGTTCTGATTGATGATGGTTACAGTCTGCTAATGATATGTGGATGTGTTCTTTGCCCTCATAAGTTGTTAATAAGTTAATGAATAATTGGTTGATGAAGATGCTTTGATGATTCTTACTAACAAATGCAATGATCAGATCTAATAGTAAACAGCTGGCACAAGTTCAGGGGCAGCATATTTTTCTAATAATGCATTGTTGGCATTATATTAGAAGACCTTGGTACATGACGATAATTATGTTGTTAGATCCACATAGTTGTTTTGATTCAGATGACTCTTTTGATGATGTACATATACAGGTTGTTGATCTTGATGCTGATGGTGCAGATCATATATGGTGTATGATAGTTGTTGATGACTATCATGGTCTTGTTTAGATTGTTGTTCCTTGTTATAAATGCCATGTATATCATTTGATGTAAAGGTCATGAAAAGACCTAATTTGTAACCCCACTATGCATGGGAAGGATGATGTAATAATTTCTATTTCAGTCATGTATAAACATTTGGTATATCCCCACTTGGTTGGTGGATGAGTCAAAATTGGTGTATCCCCACTTGGTTGGGAGATTGATGTATGTATGAGTCGTTGGTGATAGGAAGGTCATACTCACTTAGTTGAGTTATAAAGTCATGTTATTCTTTTGAAAAATATTTTTTTGCGGACTCTACATGTGCTTAGGAGGAGCATGGATGGTTTAGTGCATCTCAGCATGTACAAATCGGGAGCTTCATCATAGAATTCAACATGTACTCAGGGGAGCATGGACAACATAATGTATATCAAAGGGGGAGAATATCTTGGTCTGCCCTTTTCCCTTGATGTCAAAGGGGGAAATATCTTGGTCCGCCCTTTGCCCTTGATGTCAAAGGGGGAGAGTGTCTTGGTGTTGTTGTTGCCATCAAGTCCAAAGGGGGAGATTTTTGGCATTGTGATATAGGTGTTGCCCTTGATGGCAATTCACACAGATGATAGTTCACAGTGCAATAGATTAACTTACAAATCGGACTCCAGAGATTGAAGAAAGAGAGTGGTTTAAGAAGTATACGCTAGTTCACTTTGTCCAAGAAGCGTATACACGTGGGTTAACAGAAAAAAGGAAGCATATACGTATACACGCACTCCCACAGGAGGAAAAGCATGTATATGTTGGAAAACCAAGGTTTTGGTCCGAGGTATTTTGTCCAAGGTATTTTGGTGCAAGGAATTGGTCCAAGGTATTTGGTACGAGGTATTGACCCTAGGTATTTGGTCCAAGGTATTGGTCCTAAGTGGTTTTGGTCTGAGGTATTGACAAAGGATCTAACTATATAAGGAGGAAAATATCATTAGGCCATGGTGTGCAAGTAATGAATATCTTATGAAGAGTGATATCAAAAGCAAATATGCATGTTATGGGTTTATGGTGCTTTGCTTGATCTGATCTAAGGATGAACCTTAGCAGTTGATGGGGGATGAGATCTAATGATGGATCAGAATCATGAAACCTAAAATGAATTATTATTATTATATGGTTTGATCATGGATAGTCTAGATATAAATGCTAATGTGTGATTTACATTGTAAATGCTCTGATCTGGGTATGACTGAAGTCTGGAATAGTTGTGATGTTTTAAGTTAGCATTTGTAGATCTGTACACTGGTTCGCTTTGGTAAAAGTGCATATACATGTTGGTTCGACACATCAAAGTAGCGTATACATTATGAAATATGATATTTGAATTTGCAGTTGGTTATGGTTGTTGATGTAGAATTCTGGGTTCTGCTCTATGTTCTGGTGACTATGTTTTGGTGACAGTGTTCTGAATCTTCAGATTGATTGATTGTGATTTGCTTCAGTGATGATGGGTTTTTAATGATTGGTTGTATTGCAGTGGTGATTGATTTTGAGCTTCAATGTTGTTGATGGGTCCAATATGAAAATTGGATGAAATGAGGGCTTCAAATTTTGGTGTTGTGTTCCAGGAGTATACAGTTTGAAAATTTATGAAACGTGGTCCCTGGAGGAATAGAGAAGGTCGTAGCCTTCTTTAGGCCGACGCGTACATATTGGTAAACATATTGGCTAGTACAAGAGCCAGGCGGTTGGAGCTCCCTCTCGGTAGCAGTTGGAAAACGAGTGAAGGTTGGAGCCTTTTGTAGGTCAGCGCCTACGTACTAGTAAATGGATCGACTAGTACAAGAGCTAGGGGGTTATAGCTCCCTTCCAGTAGAAGCTAGAGAACAAGACAAGGTTGTAGCCTTCTGCAGGTGGGTGCCTACGTACTGGTATAAATCTGCACCAGTAAAATATTGTAAACAGGTTTTTCTTATATTAAAAGAAGATAACAGCAGGTGGTTTTTGTCCCGCATTGGGTTTCCACCTTAAATCTTGGTGTTCATGTGTGTTGCTTATGTGTGATGATTTATTCAGTTATTACTACACATGGTTACTGTTTATATGGTTAATGAAATAGTGATGCATTGATTAAAGATCAACGTATGATGAATTAAATGAGTCATAAGTTTGTTGGATATACGCTGGTTTCTTTAAAGACATTTGCATGTACACACGTGTTACCTTCATTGAAGTAGCGTATATAAATTTGAGTATGAAATGAAAAAGTTATTGATTTGATAATACTGATTCGCCCCCCCCCCCCCCCTCAGTATTATTTCCAACAAAGCTTTCACTTGTCATTCCCACTACTAAAATACGAATCTCATATTCGAACTCAGGTCCATGATTTTTCTGTGTTGTTCGATCCACTTACTGATTTCTGTTTCGGTTCCTTTTCCGATGTTGGAACTACTTAGGCTTTTGTTTAAGGTGTAGCTTCCAACAATGTTCTCTATCATGAACATCTTTCTTGCAGTACGAGAAAGATCATCCGAGATCTTTCTTCTCATCACAAAAAATTAGAATACTTTCTTCATACTTTGCCTCCTTCCTCATGGCCATCATCTTTCTATACAAAGTTCTTCTATTCTAGCACTTGGAAACAAAATGGTTAGATAACCCACAAAAATTGCACGATTTTCTATGCCATAAACTTTTCACATCACTAATCTTCCTAAAATCAAAATGAATGTTAGAATAACTAACTTTATTATACCTTAGATGATCATCTCTGGTGGATGCATGTCGTGAAGATTTTATATTCATCCTTCCACCTCACATCTCACATGCCTTGCTGCTAGACAAAGATTCTTGTTGATCTTCTTGCATGATTGGCATGCAGGAGGTATCCTTAATTTCATCTTGAGTGGCTGGCACGTATGACGTATTCTCTGAATGTACACACATCTTGTCATTTCTAATTACAAGAGGTATAGCATAATTTTCTCCAACTTTCTCTTTCTTGACCTTTTTCAACTCGATATGCAATGTTCGTTTCTCATCATTTGCGGCTTTGAGCAATTTCTTGAGCTCTGTATTTTCCAGTCGAAGACTATGATTAACGCCCTCCAACTCTTGCACCCTTCCTCATTTCAAGCTTTTAGCCATGTCTACTTTCACAAATGATTTTTCACCCAATGAACATGCACACTTAAAAACCAAGCTATCAATAACCCGCTCTGATACCAATTGATCTGAAATCCCGAACGAACTTGATACTAGTTCATTAACTTTTTAAAAGTGTTTGCATGTAATTAAAATCACCATTAAAAAGAGCTCAATGTAAAAGGCAGGCAACTTGAAAGGAAATTGCAATAAATAAACATTAACAACAAACCACACAAGAGACAATGACACTAACACGTTGATATCGGAGTTCGACAATCTTCAGGCCTACGTCTCTGGGCCCAATCTTTAGTGGGGAGGCCTTTTTATTCAAAATTTTCAAAATCCATCAGAAGCACATATAGAAATGCTTTAACTACAATCCAAATTGACTCTACTATGTTAATATGCTCTGTCTCTGGATACTGTAGCAACTTTCATATTTGAAAAAGGCTTCCTCGTTTGCCCAGAATGTATCTCCAAAGTTTAGCAGTCTCACTGCCTTCTTTGTACCTTAACCTCTCTGATAAAAATACAACTTTTCCCTCCTTGGTGCAATGGAATAATTTTATAATAAATGTTAAGAGGTCGGGGGGGTCAAATCCCAACCTTCTCATCGTGGTGGTGTGATACGATATACAAATATTAAAGTTTTAATATATGGTGGCGGGGGTCTATCCATACCCACTGCCAACTCCCTCCACAATATACAATGTATAAATCACATGGCCCGTGGCCAATCCACTATATAACAATTACAAAGCCCATGTTATAATATTGTTTTTAACAAACCATGACATATTAAAAAAATTATAATATGGTATTGCATTTCCATAAATATTAAACCATATGCAATGTATTAACCCATTGACCTTCATCGTTCATTAGAGGAGTTGGAGTGGAGTTTGGATATGATAGTTGGAGCACCGATGGATATGGTGGAGCTCCCAACAATGGCAGGTTCCGCCTTTTTTTATGCCATATCCATATTGTAACCACAATAACAATAAGCAATGAAGGCATTAAAACAAGAATCACATGTGTAGTGCAATGTTATTATGTTAAGTTTGAAGAGCATAAATCACAAGATTGAATCCGATCGGTTTGCTTAAATTTTTTTGGCCAGTTCTACGAGGCCACATGTCGCCCTTTGATAGGGCCACGTGTCGCCTTGTCGTTGGACCATATGTCCAAATCACACGTTGCCACTTGTCACGATTTCATTGGTCCATACGGCAGATAGAACCTTAACCACGATTCGGAACCATGCGACAAAACCTTGACTCGTGTCTGCTGGAACTGTGCGTTGAGTGTTGAATTTAACTAGTTGACTTTGACTTTTTGGAGTTTGCCTTGAAAACTTTGACTTTGCATAACTTCTTCATATGAAATCGAATTTTTCCCATTCAAGTTGCGTTGGAATCATTTTTCCGAGCTCTACCTGATGGCATTGTTATAGCTCAAATCTGATGACTTTGAATTTTTGGCCATTAATCCTTTTTGGATTAATCCAGATCATTTCAGATCATTCATGATCAGGAAATGATTGCATTTAGAAATCATGATGCATGAGACTTGGTACCATTGCATAGTGGATGAAAATGTAAATGGGTATTCAAAAACAAGATCAATTTAAATGGTAATGTTGAAAGCACAATGCAAAGTTTGTTGTGAAAGAATATTCCCAAATTAGGGGGATAAAATTTAGTGATATCTTTTCCCCAATTGCTAAGTAAATATCTATTAGGATTTTATTATCTATAGCAACAATTTGTTTGATTTATGGATAAAACAAAAGGTGAAAACAATATTTCTACATGATAAATTGAAGGAGGATATCTATGCGACATAGTTAGAGCACTACATTGAAAAAAGTGAAGAGTTATTGGTTTGCATGTTAAAAAAAGTGTTTATATGGTCTCAAATGATTTCGCAAGAGTCACTTGTTTGCAAATAGAAAATATTTTTTTCCAAACTTCGATCTATGCTAGGAGTCTAAGGGGGCATAAACTCTAATGCTTCACTCTTTCTTCTATTGTGTCATTTTTGTAAATCCTTTGATCCTATCTTGAGTTGTTCTTAAGTGGAGATGTTAGAATGTTTAGACACTTAGGAGTTAGCTAAGATCAACTTGGTCTATAATTTGTGTCTTTCAGTAAAATGTGTTTCCTTAATATGCATAGTATATGCATTCACATTCATTTATTATGATGGTCACAATATGTTCTAGACATAAAGTGACCCAATGCTTCACATTATTCTTAATACTAATGGCTATATCAATATTTGTCTTAGCACCCTATTGGTCCATGATTTATATACACAAAGGGTCATTTTCCGATGATCAATTTTGAGAAACTCATATGCAAAAAAAAAAAAAAAAAACATTTTACATTAATACATGGCCTCAAGTTGTCAAGAGCTATAGATTGTTTCCCTCATTAACTAATGGAATGATATAATTAATGTATGGTGATCGTCCTCTTTGAATAAGGCCCACTAAGTAGTTGGTAGCTGGGTATTAATGCAAAGGGTCATCCTTATGGAATAAATCCTACTAGGCAATTGGTATTAATTAATAAATGTAACACAATTATTAATGTTGGAGCCACTAGTGGTTAGAATTTGGGTTGTGAGAACTATTTATAAAGATGCATTGCTATGTAATGTTACATCAAAGATTATTATTGTATTTGAGCTATATTCATTTGGAGATTTGTCCTTTGAATAAGCACAAATATTGCTCATTTCCTATAATATTGATAGAGTTACTTATTCCACATGTTTATCACTCTTGTGATGTTTCCTTTACTTTCTACAGTTTTCATTTTTCTCATACATTGCTCTTAATTATTTTTCAAATTTATAAGTACACTACAAGCATGTATACATGTGCTTGGATTTATATAAAGCAAACCTCAAAGAAGGTGTTCCTTAGGCCATGGAACTTAAGATCAACATCTATGAGCAACTTCCCTTCAAGTGTAATGGTTTTAATGAGTAGAGACATTTAAGCAAGAGTAGCATGAAGAAATCTCCTCCCCAACTTTGGGAGAAAAATGAAGATTTAAAAAAAATTGTCTAACCCCTTAAATAGAAGCATAATATAGTCGATGGCTTGTTCTCGACCCAAAAAAAAAGAGAAAATTGAATGAGTCGATACATATTTTCTAATTTGAAAATAAAACAAGAGGAGGATGTGCATCACATAGAATAGGAAATATAGGAAACCTCCACTAGAAAAGAAGAAACCAATCAATCTCAATCCAAGAAGAAAAGAAATACAAGTGAAATAACATGAAGAATGACACAAAAAGCAAGATCCCCCAATTTCTTCCCCTCAAGAATTCTCAACAATTCGGTCTACCTCTTCTCTTTAATTAGGTCTAACAAGGGGAATGGATTGATGTGAAGAAAGGAAAAATGTTACAAAGAGATATACACACACACGTGAGCCTTTTAATCGTCACTTCTCAGTAAATGACAACCTTGTTGGCATACTTCTTCTAGATGCAAATTATTTAGAGTTTTAAAAATGTTTGAAATTTGAACAAGACATTCAATCCATTAGTAGGGACATATGAAGCTTGAATGCGTGTGAATGAGTACAACACAAAGAATAAATAAAATTTAAGATTGGTAAATGTTGATAATCTTTAGAAAGTAAAAGGTGAAAAGGATCCATTACAAAGAAAAAAAAAGGTGTAGTCTAACTTATAGACAAAATGATCTTTTCAACGGAATTCAATGATACAATCTCAAGCAATATTGTGATTTTTTGTTGTTTAAAATACATTATTGAATGCATAAATGGATCCAGCACCTTGAAAACCCCCGGGACACTCAAATTTTACAGATTAAACAATTTAAACTCAAGTTTTAAAAAAACTTTGTCATTTTTTTTATTAAAATTAACCAAAAAAATTATCTGAAAAAAGGTCATTTCATCTATAAATTAGCCTACGTAAAAAAAAAGTATTAACTTAGAATTGATGCAAATTAACTACAAGTAGTCTTTAAGTGTGACTTTTTGAAAATTTTCCAGTTTATTTTCATATCTAATTTGTCTAGAATATGTTAGGGATTCATTGAAATCACGAGCTTGACAAGGGAACTCTTCACAATTGAAGTGTCCCAGGGGATTTTTAGGGTGTTGAATCCATATGCAGTAAAAAAAAATCAGTTTAAACAAGATAAATCAAGATTTGACCACAATTTTTTTTTGTCGAATTCCGATTAAAAATTTGTCGAAAACTCAAAAAAGGTGTACTTAAAGACTACTATGAATTAACTATCATATTAATTAATTAAATTTATTTTTAAAATACAAAATAATTTCTAAATTTAGGCTTTTGTGATACATAACTTGTATGGTGAGAAATCTTTCGCTGAAAATCACATTAGAGAAAAAAAATTTGATGTATTTTGAACCGTTAAGTGTGATTCATCTTCAGGACAAAATGAAGAAAGAGATCTTGGCATCAAATTAAATAGATGTAGAGAGATGTTTTCTAGCCCTTATAATATAACAACTAGGTTTTACTAAAGAATTATTATTTATTAATAAACAATTTTTTTAGTCGCAGTTGGCAAATAACTGTAAGTAATGAATAAAATTGATTTTATTATTATAATTATTAATATTTTTATTATAAAAAAATGTCATATAGAAATAATTAAAATTAAATAATAATATGGTCAAACTAATAAAGTAAATAAAATAAATAATAATAAGAAAAATAGAAAAAATAAATATGAAGAAAATTTTAAAAATTAAATAAATTAAATAGAAATTATGAATTAAATTAATTATTATTATTATTCTTATTCTTATTTAAATCAAAAGGAAGGTCCTATAGAAATAACTAAAATTGAATAATATGGTAAAACTTAATTGTTCCAAACAATAAAACTAATAAATAAAATAAATAATAATAAGAAAGAAATAAAATAATTAAAAATAATAATAATGATAATAATTTCTAAATTTAGGTTTTTGTGAACCATATTATGAATGTTGGGACATTTTTTGGTACTAATCACATCCAGAGCTTTTCATCCACGTGTTTCAAACCATCTAGTGTGGCTCATCATTAGGACAAAATGTAGAGTTAGATCATGGCAACAGATTAAATAGTGATAGTGATGAAGATAGTTAATTTTTTGACTGTTAGAGTTTAACAATTAGTTTTGACTAAATATTAATAAAAAAGTCTTTTAATTAATGAATGTAAAATCTAATTGTTTTGACTAAATACTAATAAAGAATCTTTTAATTAATAAATGTAGAACTTAACTGTGAATTTGAATCAATTTTAAAATTTAATCAACACAAAAATTCTATAAATAATATTAATGGACCTAATTAACCTATAAAGGTCCAAACAATATATAAATATTTAGAATTGATTGTTGAAATAAATAATTATCTAATTTTTAACTAAGTAAATAAAATATATTTTATTTATTTGTTTAATTTAAGGTTCGACTAAATAATTAAATATATTTAGACTAAATAAATAATTAAATATAAAATATAAAAATAAATATATAGTTTTAAATAATAAAATATTTAGTTTTGATTAAATAAATATTTTATTTAACAATGTTGTTTTTTAATTTTTATTTAAATTTTGATTAAATATTTCAATAAATATGTTTATACTAAATAAATAAACGAGTGTTAATATATTTACCTAAATGAATAAAAAATCTCTCTTTCTCTCTCTCTATATATATATATATATGACTAATAATTTTATGTAGTTTAGAATAAATATTTAGTTTTTGGTCAAATAAATATTTAGTTATCAATAACTAATAAATATTATAATTTAATATAGGTTAAGAAATTAAAATTAAAATTTGCCTGTTAAAGTGAAAATAATAATAATAAATAATAAATAAAACAAACAAACTAACTAAGAGGATAAGGCAAGGACCCAACAACTACTAATTTTCCAACCATCATCTCTATTCAAATTACTAGGTCTCCTTTCGATTTCTATAACTTCCCTAAACTCAGGGTGATGGAAATGATCAAGTCTAGCAATGACTTGGGCGTTTTCAATGCAAATATGGTGTTTAGTTTTTTCTGCATGCTCATGAATCCTTTGATTTATTGAGCGGTCAGTTTCATAAGTGTAGGGAGTCTCACATGAACAAGGGATGCGATAAACATCTTTCATATTCTTGAGGTCCACAGGGTCCTTCACAAACCTTAGGGAGCTCCTAATGGTATTTAGGGGCCTAAAGGTTGAAGGGACTTTATGCTTCCTCAAAATCCTTGCAATTCTTTCAGTGGTCCCTTGGATAAAAGGAAGATGCAGCCCTGAAAACCTATCCAAGGGTTATTTCTTAATATTAGGACATTTTTCATCTTTAAGGAAAGCTTTAAGGCACTTGTTCCTACTATATCCATTACTATAAAAAATATTTAAGATATGGGTTTTTTTCTTCATTTAGGTGCTTTTCATCAGAAACTCTTAACACCCTGGTGGCTAAGGTGTTGAGAGAACCTAGCTTTTGAGCAGGGAAATGATGGGATTTAGCATTAATATATTGCTCTGTGTGAGTTTTCTTCCGAAAGACCTGATGGGAGAAGGAATCATCCTCTTCTTTTGAAATAAGGACATCAAAGAAAGATAGGCAACCATTGATTTCACATTCCATATTAAACTTTATGGGACTCAATTGATTGTTAAGATGATGGAAAAAACGGTCCAACTTTTCCTGACCATGAGACCAAATGACAAAACTATCATCCATACACCTTTTCCAAAGCTTCGATTGAAATAGAGCAGAGGACAACTCCTTATATTCAAATTCCTCCATGAACAGATTAGCCATTACAGGAGAAAGGGGGGGACCCATGGCAACACCACAAGTTTGTTCATAAAATTCCCCTTCAAAGGTGAAGAAAGTGGAGGTAAGACAGATTTCAACTAAATTAGTGTTGAAGAAAGTGTAACCAGGTTTGGTCTTCATAATGACATGATCTTTGTAAATGATGAAATAAACGAAATAAAATTATTTTTGTATGCCTTGCTACATGGGTTTCATGAGCAAGAGGTTTATTTGTTAGTGGCTCCCATTGAGAGCCTTAGGATTTATTATTAAGTCAAAGAGTCAATGTCATGTATGAAGAGCTCTTCTCGAGAATATGTAAAATATATATGAGTCAACCTAGCGTCTAGGAAAGCCCTCTAAAAAGACAAGCAAAGTCCTATTGATGTCAGCCTGCAAAATGAATTAAATACACTCATGTCGACTTACTTGAAATGACACCTCTCTTCATGAATACAAGTCGACTTATTTATGGACGGACCACTATAAATACGTGGCCATGATCTTCGCAAAAGTATAGTCACAAGAAATCAGATCCTCTGATATTTCAGATGAAGTATAGTGGTATAATATTTCAGATGAAGTATAAACCAACATCTCTGTGTATTTCGGATGGGTACCCCAGAAGTAAAGTCTCAACATCCTCATCATGATCACTGCCTTAGCATACTAGACAATCTTGGAATATCTATAATGATAAGAATCTCGGTGCAGGAAGAGAACACTCTGTCTCAGCATACTTTTAGATGATGTCATGATCTCAGTATATTTGTGATCAAGAGATCTCACAATGACACACTCTGTCTCGACATACCTCTAGATGTAATGATGATCTCATCATAGATTCAATTATGATCTTGGTATAGATATAATCATAATCCTGATGGAGACATAGTTACAAGGTGAAGATCTCAGTGAAGGTGTAGCAATGGCGCAACAATAATGATCTCGTTGTTATGATGAATATCTCAATAAAGGTCAGTAATGATGACCTCGGTGAAGTATCACTGATGATGATGATCTCAGCAGTGACAAATAAGAGGATTGGTGTTTTGTTCTTGGAGTGGTCTAATAGGTCAAGGGTCATGATCTTGGTATTCGTCAATTGGAATCTCTATAAGAATAATTTTGTGTAGGTTTCCTCTTGAAGAGTGAGAGGTTTTGGCTCTGGCAGAAAGCCAACATCGTGTGTTCTTGTATCTTTTTTTTTGGTATCTATTTGATCTTGGTATAGATATAATCATAATCCTGATGGAGACATAGTTACAAGGTGAAGATCTCAGTGAAGGTGTAGCAATGGTGCAACAATAATGATCTCGTTGTTATGATGAATATCTCAATAAAGGTGCAGTAATGATGACCTCGGTGAAGTAGCACTGATGATGATGATCTCAGCAGTGACAAAGAAGAGGATTGGTGTCTTTTTCTTGGAGTGGTCTAATAGGTCAAGGGTCATGGTCTTGGTATTCATCAATTGGAATCTCTATAAGAAGAATTTTGTGTAGGTTTCCTCTCAAAGAGTGAGAGGTTTTGGCCCTGGCAGAAAGCCAACATCATGTGTTCTTGTATCTTTTGTTTTGGTAGCTATTTGATGAACTAAGAAGACACACTCTAATAATAACAAGAGAAGACTGTGATAATAATAAAAGTTAAAATAACTCACAAATAGTTATCATGCCAAGAAGAATCTCATTAGCCTGATTTTCCCTAGATTCTTCAACATGGTATCAGAGGTAAGGTGTTGAAGTTAAAGGAAGGGAAACAAAGAGACATTCAAGGATCAAGTTTCGAGAAGGGCATCAAAGCAAGTTGAAGGGCTTTGCGTTTCAAAACCTACATCAAAAATTGAAGGATCAGTCTACAACAACAACCTACAACAACAAGGGATTTTATATATATAATCAAGGAGATAGTCTACAACAACAAGACAATTTAGTCCTACAATAAGACTGATTTGGATCCTTATCTAAAAAACTCGGATCACAGTCAAAAGAAGAGAAGGCATTTTTCGGTACCTCTCACAATCTCAGTGCTAGTTCAGTGTCTCTATTTAGTCTTGAAATAACCACGGTGCTAGCCACAAATTTGGTTTCATTACAATCTCTGTCATACCACAATGATATCAATAACTTATAGTTTGGAGCAGTTTCGGTGCTTGGTGTTGCACTTACAAAGAAAGTCTCAAATGAGATCTTTGAAAAGATATTTCATTTGTTCATGCTAGGCTACTCAAGCAAGGATCTACAAGTCAAAGTATCTAGGATTCTACACCAGCAAGGAGCATTATAACAAAACCACAAGGATCTACAATAAAATAACATCAACTCGAAGATCACCCAAAGGAAGCATCAATGCATCTTCATTGTGATCAAGGTGAAGATTTTATCCTCTCTTGCCAAGTAAGTATCTTTCATTCTATAATCAAGTTTGGTTAAATGACTTCGTGTTTGCAAGAAGATCTATAAACTGGTTGGGTCATTGAAATTCCTTGCATGAGAGAGGAGGATAGATATAGTCCTCAAAAGAGAAGTGATTGAAAAGTCTCTGAAGGTCAAGCACTGTTTGAATGCATTGAAAAGGATCAAGGGACTCATATGATTCTTAAGAAATCAGTTAAAGGTACTCTCATGTAGCAGGAGAGGAGACATGAAAGAGATATATGAAATAATAGAAGATACATTCTCTGAAAATGTAGTAAAGAAGGTCACATGACTTAGACATGATCTACACAAAACTAAAGGTATCAAAGAATTAAGGAATATCTTCATGAGATATCAATTGGGAGATCCAAGAGAGATAATAAGAAGATAATAATCATTGTTCTAACTGATAAGCATGGTAACAAATGCCCATGAACAAGAAGGTTACCTCATTCGATAATTTGTGGTCTCTATGCTAGATAGAGAAAGACAAGTTGATGGAAAAAGTGTTGAAGGTTAAAGGACTCAAACATTTGCATAAAGGAAAGGGAAGTTTGGTCCTCAAACAAGACAGAACAATACTATGGAAATATAATGAAAAGAAAGCTCATATCACCGGAAAGATGGAGGAAGTTGAAGAAAAGGGCCAAGGAAAGAGGGAATAATAGATCTTTGTTGTGATTGAGATGGTATACCTCACAAAAGGGCCCTATCATAGGCTCCTAAAATCTTTTGTTATAGATATGACCATGATAATAAGATGCATCGTGGCATCATGAAAGCATTAGAATCAAGAGCTTGTGGCATCACCCTGGGAATCATGAAGGACAAAATCCATGGCAGTCAAACATGAAGGATACAGCTCTTGGGAATCTCATTGGACATTGAAGGAAATGAAGAAGTCATCCAGGACAAGGATCATCATACATCAAGTCCAAAAGGAAACATCTACCAAATAGGCATATGCAAGATCCTTAAGATTCTCTGATGGAATCCTCATCTAAGGATTCATTAATCTAAAGAGGAAGCAAGTGTTTCATTAGAAACTCCAACTTATGGAATTCATGGATGATGTTATGATGACATGAGAAATGAAGTAGATCAAGGGACTGAAAACTCTTCAATCAAGAAATCTGCTGGAAGAAGCCTAGATGACCTAAAAGTAAAATGAGGTATGTATGCTTGTATTTAATATTATAAAGTCATGTCGTATGGTCGCAGGTAACATGGATCACTACTTATATCTTAAGAAGAATGATAAAGGGAAAAGGATCTCCTCCTCTGAAAGGATGCAAAAAGGCATAAGTCACATTAGATGAAATCAACATAATGTGTCCTCATATGAAGTATGGGGTGGTTGACTACAATTAAGAAACTCTGATTGAAAGCTCCTAGGAATGGAATGTGTGAGGAAGGAAGAGATATGCAACCATGATGAAGGCAATCAACATCCAAAAGACCAAGAATATTTGACTAGGAAATCTCCCGGAAATATATGAAGACTCTAATGAAATTCTGAAAAATATGGAGACCCTTAACTATGGATATCTTTGGGAGATGTGTCAACATGTATGTAGGATGCTGATACTTACAAAAAGATGTCATGATGAAAAGAAATCTCGAAAAATATAATTTGATTTAATGTTATGTTTTGATTTCTTGAATAATGTTTGGATGGGTTCATGCAGGGCTACTAGAACAAGAGTTGTAAGTACAAGTACAACTAGAATTCATGTGTTGGATGGAAATTCTTGAAAGAAAAATGATGAAAAATAAGTAGCCATATGACGAAGGTTCCATCTATGTATCAAGAAGGTCACTTTCCATGAAGAAAGGAATGACATGATGAACCAAGAAGGAAAGTGATCGATGGCTAATGCCTTACAAGGAAGAAGCTTGACTGAATTTCATGACATCAAGGAATGAAATTGATCAAGGAGTCGGAGGACCCACAAAGAAGAAGTTGCTGATGAAGAGGAGAGTCCCTAGCTAAGAGGGAGCTTTGACAAGTCCCTAAGTAAGAGGGAGCTTGGGCAAGTTCCTGGTCAGAAAGAACTTGGGTACATTCCTTTACAAGAATGGGTGTATCTTCCCTAGTTGAGAGGGAGAGATAAAACAACATTCATGTCATCACATGGGAAGAAATAATGGAGGATTGGGTAATCATATGGCATCCGATGCTCTTTGAGGATGTGCAAGGCATCCAAGATAAGAGTAGGCAAGAGGACCGATATTCTTTGAGGGCTAGGAACCCAAGATAAGAATAGTCCTAGAAGGTCATACTCAATGAACACCCATGTGGGTATGTACCTTGAGAGACAATTATGAAGGCGTCTATAGTAATTCATCTTGCCAACATTGTGCTCTGATATGATGAGAGATAGAGCTGTCAGTCAAGGCCTTGTTATGGAAAAAATGTTGGTTACTATGATGCTATACAGATGGGTTACCAATCTGATTCTTCTTATGAGAAATTCTTCAGATTGAGAATGACCAAGTACCATTATGAATACCTCCCTAGTTAAGAGGAAGCGTTGAAGAAACTGTAGCTAGGTTCGGTCTTCATAATGACATGATCTTTGTAAATGATGAAATAAAAGAAATAAAATCATTTGTGTATGCCTTGCTACATGGGTTTCATGAGAAAGAGGTTTATTTGTTAGTGGCTAGCATTGAGAGCCTTAGGATTTATTATTGAGTTAATGAGTCAATGTCATGTATGAAAAGCTCTTCTTGAGCATATGTACAATATATATGAGTTAACCTAGTGTCTAAGAAAGCCCTCCAAAAAGACAAGCACAATCCTCTTGATGTCGGCTTGCAAAATGAATTAAATACACTCATGTCAGCTCACTTGAAATGACACATCTCTTCATGAATAAAAGTTGTCTTATTTATGGATAGACCACTATAAATATGTGGCCACGATCTTTGCAAAAGTTTAGTCGCAATAACTCAGATCCTTTGATATTTCAGATGAAGTACAAGGGTAAAGTATTTCTGATGAAGTATAGACCAACATCTCTACGTATTTCGGATGGGTACCCCAGAAGTAAAGTCTCGGCATCCTCATCATGATCATTGTCTTAGCATACTAGACAACCTTGGAATATATATAATGATAAGGATCTCGGTGCAAGAAGAGAACACTCTGTCTCGACATACTTCTAGATGCAATCATGATCTCAGTATATTTGTGATCAGGAGATCTCACAGTGACACACTCTGTCTCGACATACCTTCAAATGTAGTCATGATCTTAGCATAGATTCAATTATGATCTTGGTATATATATAATCATGATCCTGATGGAGACATAGTTACAAGGTGAAGATCTCAGTGAAGGTGTAGCAATGGTGCAACAATAATGATCTCGTTGTTATGATGAATATCTCAGTGAAGGTGCAATAATGATGACCTCGGTGAAGCAGCAATGATGATGATGATATCAACAGTGACAAAGAAGAGAATTTTTGTCTTGGTCTTGGAGTGGCCTAATAGGTCAAGGGTCATGGTCTTGGTATTCGTCAATTGGAATCTCTATAAGAAGTATTTTGTGTGGGTTTTCCTCTCAAAGAGTGAGAGGTTCTGGCCTTGGCAGAAAGCCAACATTGTGTGTTCTTGTCTCTTTTGTTTTGGTAGCTATTTGATGACCTAAGAAGACACACTCTAATAATAACAAGAGAAGATTGTGATAATAAGAAAAGTTAAAATAATTCACAAATAGTTATCGTGCTAAGAAGAATCTAATTAGCCTGATTTTCCCTAGTTTCTTCAACAATTAGTTGTATCAGGATCAGTATTGTGCTTGACGACCTCAATGGCCTCGTTAATGGGGATATTAGTGTAGAAGGAGACCACATCAAAACTTACCAACTTCATTAGGACCGAGCCTTATACCCTTTAATTCGTTGACAAAAGATGTTGAATCTTTGACAAAGGTTTCAATATGGCCAACGAGAGGTTTTAGCTTTTGGGCTAAATATTTAGCTAGAATATAGGTCACCCCCCTTATGGTGTTGACAATGGGTCTAAGAGGAGACCCTTCCTTATGGATATTAGGAAGACCATAAATCCTAGGCATGAGAGGGATACTCTCGATGAGCTTATGGCTCAAGGAGCTAACAAAGCTACTCGATTTTATGGCAGGATCCACATTTTTGGAGATCTTCTTTAAGGGGTTCTTATCAAACTTCCTGTAGCTCCCACTATTACTTAGTCAAAAATTAAATAATTGTTTATTTAGGTAGTCAATTCTAAATATTTATATATTGTTTTGACCTTTATAGGTTAATTAGGTTTATTAATATTATTTAGTAGATTTTTTCTGTTGATTAAATTTCAAAATTGATTCAAATTAACAGTTAAGTTCTACATTCACTAATTAAAAAAAATCTTTATTAGTATTTAGCCAAAATAGTTAAATTCTACATTCATTAATTAAAAGATTCTTTATTAATATTTAGTCAAAATTAACTGTGAAACTCTACCGGTAAAAAAATTAACTCTCTTCATCACTATCACTATTTATTCTGTTGCTATGATCTGACTTTACATCTTGTCCTGATGATGAACCACACTAGATGGTTTGAAACACGTCGATGAAAAGATCTGGATGTGATTAGTATCAAATGAGGTCCCAATTATAATAATAATGATAATAATAAATAAATAATTATTATAAAAAAAATTAAAAAATAAAATAATAATAAATAATAATAATAATAATAATAAGATCGTAAGGATCCTAAGAAAGTACAAGGTTTCTTCAACCTTTAGGTCCCTTAATACCATTCAAAGTTCCCTGAGATATGTAAAAGTCTCGGTGGACCCTAAGAATATGAAAGGTGTTTATGTAATCCCTTGTTCATGCGGAGCACCCTATGTTGGTGAAATTGGTCGCTCAATAAATCAGAAGATTCAGGAACATGTGGCAAACATCAAACATGGGAGGACCCGCTCCTCAGCATTAGCAGAACATGCAAAAAAGACAAAACATCACATCTACATTGAAGGCACTCTAGTCATTGCTAGGGTAGATCATTTCCATTATCGTAAGTTTAGGGAGGCTATAGAGATTGAAAGGAGGTCAAGCAATCTGAATAGAGATGATGTCTGGAAAATTAGTAGTTGTTGGATCCCTCTCATTTCCTCTTAAGTTTTTTTTTTTTTTTTTTCTCCTAATTTCTTGATTTGTATTTTTTTATTTTGACTACTAATAAATGATTAATTAATTTATTATATCTGCCGCGGCATGGTATTACACATTCATTTTTTCTTTTGAATGCGTATTAGTTTGTTTTTTACCAAAACATTCTGCCACTTATCCATAGTTTAACATTGAGAATTAAATTTTTGTTATTTATTATTATTATTTAAATTTATTTATTTGCAAAGTGATCAGTTGAGGTCTTATTATGAGTTTTTTAGTAACTTGCATTTCTATTAGTTACTAATTTTATTTCTTTTTGTTTTTTTTGTTTTTTGTTTTTATTTCTTTTTTATTTTGATTCGTTTTTTCTTGTTGAATTGAGGCTTCTGTGATCCATATCAAGTTTATGAGAAAAAGTTTTTCGGCGTAAAAAGGTCAATGTTTGTATTGAGGAGGCCAAAATTATTGCTAGAGTTTCGCAATTCCATCACCGAAAATTTAGGGAAGCCCTTGAGATTGAAAGAAGGCCTAGCAATCTCAATAGAGATGACGGTTGGAAGATCAGTAGTTGTTGGGCCCCAGCCCTCACTTCCTAGTCGCTTCCTTCCCTTCCTCCCCTCCCTCTTTTAATAGCTTGTTCTAGTTTTCTTATAAAGAAAGTTTCCCCTTGTTTTCCTTTAACTTGCTCTCTTTAGCCATAGTTCTTTGTTCCTCTTTGGTATTATTCCCTGATAATCCTTTTCTAGTGGGTTAATTTATATAGTATAAGATATTTAAATAGCAATTTTATGTTCCAAGTAGGTGACTTTACTAATAAAATTAGTTACCCATCCTTTAATTAAGTACTATTATTACGCCGTAAGGCGTTTCCTCTGGGAAGAACTCCCTTATATGCCACCGTGTCCTATTTTGGACCATTGATCTGATGTGTTAGACGATTAAAATAGATTGTGCTATTGGATCAGAACATTATAGTTGGAATTTTAATCAGTTAAGATTGCATGTGCTTATTGAACTTCCAGATAGACGGTGATCACCTGTTTCTTCTGCTCCCGCACCATTTCCAGCTGCCAACAACACTAATGGGCCTCCATCACTTCTGGATCGTCTGCTCTTATGGCCAAGCTCCGGGGGAATGCTTATATTGGTGCATACGAATCGCTCATGATTTTGTATTATGGCCGATTGTTCCATTATGTTAAATTTTGGGTTATCCTCTTCTCTGTGCTGGATGTTGTAGAGTCTGTACAGTAAGGGGCAAGAAAATTCATTGTAATAAGTAGCCTTGTTGTGGGGTATATTCCAAATTCATGGCTGGTTGGATCAGTTTTCTTCTTTGGAACAAGTTTCTTGTGCATGTGCATGCCTGGCTCTTAGCCTTTCACTAATGGGCCTCCATCACTTCTGGATCATCTACTCTTATGGCCAAGCTCCGGGGAAATGCTTATATTGGTGCATACGAATCGCTCATGATTTTGTATTACCTCAGTTTTTTGGCCAATTGTTCCATTATGTTAAATTTCAGGTTATCCTCTTCTCTGTGCTGGATGTTGTAGAGTCTGTACAGTAAGGGGCAAGAAAATTCATTGTAATAAGCAGCCCTGTTGTGGGGTATATTCCAAATTCACGGCTGGCTGGATCAGTTTTCTTCTTTGGAACAAGTTTCTTGTGCATGTGCATGCCTGGCTCTTAGCCTTTCACTAATGGGCCTCCATCACTTCTGGATCATCTGCTCTTATGGCCAAGCTCCGGCGGAATGCTTATATTGGTGCATACGAATCGCTCATGATTTTGTATTACCTCAGTTTTTTGGCCGATTGTTTCATTATGTTAAATTTCGGGTTATCCTCTTCTCTGTGCTGGATGTTGTAGAGTCTGTACAGTAAGGGGCAAGAAAATTCATTGTAATAAGCAGCCCTATTGTGGGGTATATTCCAAATTCATGGCTGGCTGGATCAGTTTTCTTCTTTGGAACAAGTTTCTTGTGCATGTGCATGCCTAGCTCTTAGCCTTTCACTAATGGGCCTCCATCACTTCTGGATCGTCTGCTCTTATGGCCAAGCTCCGGGGGGAATGCTTATATTGGTGCATACGAATCGCTCATGATTTTGTATTACCTCAGTTTTTTGGCCGATTGTTCCATTATGTTAAATTTCTGGTTATCCTCTTCTCTGTGCTGGACGTTGTAGAGTCTGTACAGTAAGGGGCAAGAAAATTCATTGTAATAAGCAGCCCTGTTGTGGGGTATATTCCAAATTCACGGCTGGCTGGATCAATTTTCTTCTTTGGAACAAGTTTCTTGTGCATGTGCATGCCTGGATCTTAGCCTTTCATTATTGATTATTATTGATTGTATATGCATCTGTAATTTTAATATTTATTTCATTTATTGGGTTGTATTTCAGATATTGCCCAAATGTTTATTCCCATCATGGAGCTTGGTTGTCCCGAGTTGTCTTTTGATATATGAGAATATGAACTTTTAAATCCCAATCATAATCTGTAGGACTGCAAAGAACCTTCAGGTATAGTCCTTATATTCTGTTCATAACTGGATTTTTAAACAAAATTCTTACTAACAAGTTATTCATACCTTAACATATCAATACAATTGATGCATGTAATTTTTTCAAACAAACAATCAAGTAAGAAATTTTGTTCCATTTATATTTTCAAAAAATAATAATGTGTTTATTGCATATAATTTGGTAATACAGAACAAAATGCTTTGAAAACTATACCATTTTCCATAACATATTGCATTTGGTGCTTAATACCAACTTATTTCAGAGGAAGCAAATTTAAAGTGTTTCTCCATGTGCCAAGCAGTAACTTCTGAAATTATCGTTCAGTGACAAGCTATGTTGACCTGCAAATAATGGAAGAGCCTCGCCATCTGCATCTTCCATTCTTGTTTGAATAATTAACTATTTTTTAAATTGATGGAATGGGTCTGCATAGAATGAAGGTTCATTTGTTAATAAATTCTGTAGCAATCTTGCTTCAATGGACTATAAGTAATGAGTTTGTAGGGCCCCCAAAAAACCAACAACAACAAACTTTTAAGTTTCAACTTCCCAAAAAAAAGAGAAATGTTATATATCTCTTGACCTGCATTATATTTGCATCTTGATTAGATTCTTATTTTTGTTTATGCAGTGGGAAATCGTGTACCAAATACACACGTACAGGGAGATGCAGTTGCTGCTTATATGCATGAAGTGGAGACCCAAACTAATGCACTGTTATCACCTTATCGGCGTTTGGGCAATGCACAAAAGGTCCTCGTGATATTACTTCTTCATTTGTAGAACAGAAATAATCCATATTAGGTTGAATTGTTGGTACTTAGTAGTTGTGCAATGCGAAAACAACCATTCTAACGTTACTTGCTTTGTAGATAGAAATAATCTTGATTAGCTTATATTATTAGTACTCAGCTGTTGAGCTCTGTATATTATTAGTGCTCAGTTGTTGAGCTCTGGAAATACAGGTCAACACGGTGCTTGAGGTTGTTCGACATCTCAAGTTATGAATCCATAAACTCGGTTATAGGACCATCTTCCAGCAATGGCATTATAAGATAACATCTTTTAAGATAGGAAGGTTTCCCATCTCAATGGAAGCTTTCTGGCACTTCTACAAATTCACATTCTTCCCAATGATAGCCTTTTCATTTGAAGACCTTGTTTGGCTCTCTTTCTCTGGAAGAGTGAGCAGGTTAGCAAGGCAATTTTGGTTTTAAAGAAAGGCAATTTCTTGTACCGAATAGGTTGTTTAGGAGTGTTCATCAATATGTAATGGTAAGGTATGTATGGGGAGGTTACAATACAATATGCCGCATTGAGGAATTTGTCAGAGTGAAATGAAATTAGGTCGTTCCTTCAATAGACAATGAAGTGAGAAACTTGAATGAACTACATAACTTCTCTGTAACACATTCTCTCAGACAACTGAGTGAGAGACATTAGAAAACCTTTGTGCTGATCTTGAATTAGGCTCAAAAGCACTGTTTTTGGTTTTTCTTGAAAGAAAAGATGAAAAGATTGAACTATAAAGATTGCAATCTATAAAAGTATATAACCTATTCACATCCAAATCTTTGAAAAGATATGATAAAAACAGGCACTATTCTTTCATAGATTTAATAATTTTTTCAGTCATGTTTACTTGTTAGAGAGGAGAGATAATCTAACCTCTGAAGACAATTCTACACCTGCTAGAGAATTCAGTGTCACTCATGTCTCGACACAATAGAAGAAAGGAATGATCCTTCCTTTCAGGCCATTGTCGATGGCTTTTGAGAACATAAACTATTATGTTAACATGCCACCGATATGTGTATCTATAAATCGTTCAATTGAATTGGTAATCTGCGAGTAGTTTGACATACCTAGGTTCTCTTCAATGGAATATCTGGAAATAATGTTTAGTTTCGTAACAGGAGATGAAAAGTGAAGGGTTGGGTCAAGACAGGCTACAGCTCCTTTCAAATGTAAGTGGATCCTTTAGACCAGGGGTACTTAGAGCCTTGATGGGAGTTAGTGGTGCTGGAAAAACTACCCTAATGGATGTCTTAGCACTTTCGCAGATTCAAATTCTTCCAAATGATAGCCTTTTCATTTGAAGACCTTGTTTGACTCTCCTTCTCTCGAAGAGGGAGCAAGTTAGCAGGGAAATGTTAGTTTCAAAGAAAGGCAATTTCCTGTACTGAACAGGTTGGTTAGGATCTTTCATCAATATTGCTTCCCCGTTGTGGAAGGTCAGGTCAGGGTAAGGTAAGGGTAAGGTATATCCCATAATGAAAATATATGTTCTTATATCCTTCCATGTCTTGGTGTCAACCCATACCTTGCCTTACCTTTAATGAGGATGTTTTGGAACTTGAATTTGAAAGGAAATCAAGGACACCAGTTCAAATCACAAAGCTAAATTCAAGAACTTCGTTTAACTACATCAAGATGCCTGCAAATGATGAAATCATAAGCCTCACTAGAAAATTTTGAACCTGAATTTGGAAGTCATGCGATGGTGGTAGGTAAAATGCCAAAGGCAGATTCAAGGACAATATTTAGAAGCAGTCCAGACATTCTTTATGTGGGGGAGTTAATGATCACATTGCCAAACATTTCCACTGTAGCCTCTGCAGAAGACTTTAAGGTGGATATTTTGGAACCTAAACCTGGATGTCAAGAAAGGATGGTAGGTGAAATGGAAAAGGTGGATTTAGGGACTTCATTTAAATGCTTGAAGATGATTGCATATGAAAAAATCAATAGAAGTGGGGAATCTCCAAGGGAAATGAATGACAAAAGGCCTACTCTATGTTTCTTTGCTTGGCTTAACAACAAATGAAGGGTTGCAAAGGGCTCGAACAAGTCAGGGAATAATTGCTAAATTTTCAGTTTTATTGGTTTGCTAAACTACAACTCTTTTTATAATCATAAAACTTATTTCCTTCAATTTTGTCCGATTCTTGGTTGTTTGGCCAGGCCATTCCAGAAATACCACAGATTAGCGAAGGATACAATCCAGCGACATGGGCATTGGAAGTGAGTTCCATAGCTGTTGAGGAAAAACTTGGTGTAGAGTTTGCTGAGATCTACAGAAAATTAGCACTCTATGAGTATGTCTAACATAATTGTAGGAATTTGTTTCAGAACTTTGAGCTTTTTTTATTGTGCATCTCTAATTTTGTTACCCTATCTTTAGTTACATAATTTCTCCCAAGAAACTGTAAATTTTTTTTAAGTGCTTGATTTAAATATGGCTGGCAATGATTTTCATTATGTTTGCACTGTCCGTCGTAGATTTAATTTTGATGCTTCTTGCAGGTTAGTCTGTTATCATCATTTTGTCAGAAGCTGGCATTTTCTTCTGTTGTGCTTATTGGTCATGATGATGGTGGATTGATGGCCTTAATGGCAGCTGAAAGGTTGTACAAATGACAAGATATTTCCAATGTGAGTTTCCAGGGTAGTTTGGTGACCTGTCACATAATTTTCAAAGACGAATATGGTATTTACTTATCAGCTTGTTACATAATAGAAATGATGGTAGGTGAAATGGAAAAGGTGGATTTAGGGACTTCATTTAAATGCTTGAAGATGATTGCATATGAAAAAATCAATAGAAGTGGGGAATCTCCAAGGGAAATGAATGACAAAATGCCTACTCTATGTTTCTTTGCTTGGATTAACAACAAATGAAGGGTTGCAAAGGGCTCAACAAGTCATGGAATAATTGCTAAATTTTCATTTTTATTGGTTTTCTAAACTACAGCTCTTTTTATAATCATAAAAATTATTTCCTTCAATTTTGTCTGATTCTTGGTTGTTTGGCCAGGCCGTTCCAGAAATACCACAGATTAGCGAAGGATACAATCCAGTGACATGGGCGTCGGAAGTGAGTTCCATAGCTGTTGAGGAAAAACTTGGTGTAGAGTTTGCTGAGATCTACAGAAAATTAGCACTCTATGAGTATGTCTAACATAATTGTAGGAATTTGTTTCAGAACTTTGAGCTTTTTTTATTGTGCATCTCTAATTTTGTTACCCTATCTTTAGTTACATAATTTCTCCCAAGAAACTGTAAATTTTTTTAAAGCCCTATTTGACAGTTATGTTGTTCTGTTTTCAGATGGAATCAAGACCTTATTCAAGAGCTAAGCACCCCTGCTCTTGGCTCGTAGAATCTGAGTTTTCCAACACAATATGCACGGTCCTTCAAGGTTCAGTGCGTGGCATGCCTTTGGAAGCAATAATTTCTCCCAAGAAACTGTAATTTTTTTAAAGCCCTATTTGACAATTATGTTGTTCTGTTTTCAGATGGAATCAAGCCCTTATTCAAGAGCTAAGCACCCCTGCTCCTGGCTCACAGGATCTGAGTTTTCCAACACAGTATGCACGGTCCTTCAAGGTTCAGTGCGTGGCATGCCTTTGGAAGCAACATTGGTCATATTGGAGGAATCCACACTATAATGTTGTGCGATTTTTCTTCACTACAGTCATTGCCCTACTGTTTGGGACCATCTTTTGGGACCTTGGAACAAAGAGGCTGGACACTCTCTTGACAGGCATAGCAGACTTATTTGCAAAACTGGTCCCGCCTCACTTTGACATTTTATTTTCTCTATCATTGATTAGTTTATTGTCTATTACATATTTGAGTCAACAGAGTGACTTAGCATATTGAGAAATCAAAGCATTATATGGGTAATATATCAAAGCATTATATGGTATTTGCATTCACATTTTTTATTTGATCGCGTGAGCTTAGATCTGTACTACAAAAAAACAATTTACCCATTGTCAATTTGGTCAACTGATTCAAACATTTCGATTTCTGGCACTTCTGCAGATTCACATTCTTCCCAATGATAGCCTTTTCATTTGAAGACCTTGTTTGACTCTCTTTCTCTGGAAGAGCGAGCAGGTTAGCAGGGCAATTTTGGTTTCAAAGAAAGGCAATTTCCTGTACCGAACAGGTTGTTCAGGAGTGTTCATCAATATGTAAGGGTAAGGTATGAATGGGGAGGTTACAATACAATATGCCACATTGAGGAATTTGTCAGAGTGAAATGCAATTAGGTCGTTCCTTCAATAGACAACGAAGTGAGAAACTTGAATGAACTACATAACTTCTCTGTAACACATTCTCTCAGACAATTGAGTGAGAGACATTAGAAAACCTTTGTGTTGATCTTGAATTAGGCTCAAAAGCATTGTTTTTGGTTTTTCTTGAAAGAAAAGATGAAAAGATTGAACTATAAAGATTGCAATCTATAAAAGTATATAACCTATTCACATCCAAATCTTTGAAAGTATATGATAAAAACAGGCACTATTCTTTCATAAATTTAATAATTTTTTCAGTCATGTTTGCTTGTTAGAGAGGAGAGATAATCTAACCTCTGAAGACAATTCTACACCTGGTAGAGAATTCAGTGTCACTCATGTCTCGAAAAAATAGAAGAAAGGAATGATCCTTCCTTTCAGGCCATTGTTGATGGCTTTTGAGAAGATAAACTATTATGTTAACATGCCACCGATATGTGTAGCTATAAATCGTTCAATTGAATTGGTAATCTGCGAGTAGCTTGACATACCTAGGTTCTCTTCAATGAATATCTGGAAATAATGTTTAGTTTTGTAACAGGAGATGAAAAGTGAAGGGTTGGGTCAAGACAGGCTACAACTCCTTTCCAATGTAAGTGGATCCTTTAGACCAGGGTTACATAGAACCTTGATGGGAGTTAGTGGCGCTGGAAAAACTACCCTAATGGATGTCTTAGCACTTTCACAGATTCAAATTCTTCCAAATGATAGCCTTTTCATTTGAAGACCTTGTTTGACTCTCTTTCTCTCGAAGAGGGAGCAAGTTAGCAGGGAAATGTTGGTTTCAAAGAAAGGCAATTTCCTGAACTGAACAGGTTGGTTAGGATCGTTCATCAATATTGCTTCCCCGTTGTGGAAGGTCAGGTCAGGGTAAGGTAAGGGTAAGGTATATCCCATAATGAAAATATATGTTCTTATATCCTTCCATGTCTTGGTGTCAACCCATACCTTGCCTTACCTTTAATGAGAATATTTTGGAACTTGAATCTGAAAAGAAATCAAGGACACTAATTGAAATCACAAAGCTAAATTCAAGAACTTCGTTTAACTACATCAAGATGCCTGCAAATGATGAAATCATCTGCAGTGATCAATTTGCAAGGGAAAGGAATGCGACCCCAAATTACAACGCACAAACATGGAGAGTAGAAACTAAGCAATCAGATGAAGCTATAAACATGAAAGGTGATGCAATCAAGAGAGAAAGGGCATGCCATAAGAGGGTTATTTCGAAGTTTGAATCACAAATACAACCAAGGAAGATTCCTAAACAACGAAATGAAGCTATAAACATGAACGGTTATGCAATTAAGAGAAAAAGGGCACGTCATAAGAGGGCTACTTCTAAGCTTGAATCTCAAATACAAGCAAGCAAGTCTGTTGAAGCACAAAACACAAGGTTGGAGATGACATCAAATAAATTAATGGCTAGACATTATTTACAAGCAGGAATTAATGACAATACAATCTGTGTTGCCAAATGCTTCTTCTGAAGCCTCTCTAGAAAATTTTGAACCTGAATTTGGAAGTCATGCGATGGTGGTAGGTCAAATTCCAAAGGCAGATTCAAGGACAATATTTAGAAGCAATCCAGACATTCTTTACGTGGGGGAGTTAACAATCACATTGCCAAACATTTCCACTGTAGCCTCTGCAGAAAACTTTAAGGTGGATATTTTGGAACCTAAACCTGGATGTCAAGAAAGGATGGTAGGTGAAATGGAAAAGGTGGATTTACATTCACTCCCTAAATCTCCATTCACCATATTCATAAATTATCATCTACCTTTTATCCATACCAACACTTCTACCTATCATCCATTTCATTCCAAGCCATATTCTTAACTGCTACAGGATCCTATAGAAGTATGCATCTACAGCTCTTCCGAATGAGAATTCCGGTTATATCTACAGAAGTGTCCACTTCTAGCATCGTACAGGAAACTTAGGGGGTTTATCAAACAGATTTTGTTCTAATTATAAATGGTCTACTAGAATTTTATGAAGAGACTATATTTGATGGTTTTTGTTAAGTGGCTTTGTTTTTATGAGATTATTCTTTTAGGAACTCTGATTCCTAGTTAAGAGGACATGTATTAGGTGAAGAATTTTGATTACAATGTTTCTTTAGTATTGATAGATTTGGTCAAGAATTTTGATAAATTTGAATAATGTTTTGATAAGATTAAATAAAGGTTTTTTTTAACAATTCTATGATACAATATACATAATTGGAGAAAATCTTAGGGTGATCATATTTACTTTAACGATAGACTTTATTGAATCTACATTATAAGATTTAAGATTTCAATAAAGTTTATAAGAATGATTAGTGTTTTGTTCAAAGATGTTTCTACTCATTTGGAAGTTAATGACAAGCTATTGATAATGTTTATCTTCAAAGTTCAATCAAACAATGTTGTCTTATTATTTTAGTGTTTTGTTTCATATGTTGAAGCTCCACATTATGTCACAAGAGATATATTTTTAGGGCCCAAGTTTATTCTTACCTAATGAACTATTTTATTTAAAATTGGGTTGTTTTGTTCCAATTTTTTGGGTCTCGACCTTTCTCGAGAAAGGCTCTTGGATACTTGTTAGATTGGAAAGTTCACTAGGTGAGGTGAACAAATATCTATTTCTTGGGTCAAATGTCGAAGACCTAAGTCATGGTCACTTTGCAGATGATCCCCCTTCCTCACAAGAAAGAGGACACTGAGTGTTTAAAAAATGTGATGAAAATCCTCAATATCTTTCATATATCCCTAGGGTTTGAAGATTACATGGACCAAAACTATGTCATATAAACAATGCTAACAAGATTCTAAATTAATTAATGTAAGTTGGTTGTAGATTCAATTTAGGTATATCTTTAAATTTCTAGGTATCCCTTTCTTTTTAGGCCCCAACAAAAGAGTTGTGGCAAGTTCTATTTCAATGAAAGGAACAAAATGTGACAAAATAGATTATGAAGCATATGTTCTCGGTAGTTAGACATCAAATTTATATGAATGTCCTGGCTTCCACACATGTTTATTATTCCCTATGCTAGTGTTCCAAGGCCTTGATTTATAGTATATTGGAAAAGGTTATGAGATATTTTACAATCTTAAGCCCAATGCATGCCTTGTCATATAACAATCACATTGCCCAAGATAAATCAACCTCTCAGATAAATTTTGTATCTTTTGGGTGAATTATGTTAGGGCATGTATAACTTGTCATGCATAGCTTCTCTTGAAATCTTCTACACACAACCTTAAATAACTAAGCTCGAAATATCGTCTATGTCAGTGTGATATGATCACATGATGTGTCACCATTGGCATACCACCTAACAACACTGCATTATGCAAATTGTTAGCAACACTATACTCAATGCAACCCCTATTACAAATCTTATAAATTTGTTCTGAAGCCAGCTCATAAATTACTGTGAATTGCATAGCCATTACGTTGCTTCATGTCATCTTATAAAATTTTAATATTCTATCAAAGAGGATATATTGAAATTCTAGGAAGATGCTATATTTGGTGGCGTTTTGACTAGAGGTTTTAATAAATATATTCCCAAGCCATATGATGGATTAGTTAATGTTTACAAATTTCAAGTGTGTAACCCTCGGTGATTTTTTTGTCAAAGTGGCTTTGTGTTTATGAGATTATTCTTTTAGGAACTTTGATTCCTAGTTCAAAGGAAATGTATTAGGTGAAGAATTTTGATTACAATGTTGTTTTAGTATTGATAGATTTTGTCAAGAATTTTGATAGATTTTGAATAACGTTTTGATAAGATTAAATAAAGTTGTTTTTTAACAATGCTAGGATACAATATACTTAATTGGAGAAAGTTTTAGGGTGATCATATTTACTTTAAGGATAGACTTTATTGAATCTAAAATATAAGATTTAAGATTTGAAGAAATTTTATAAGAATGATTAGTGTTTTGTTCAAAGATGTTTCTACTCATTTGGAAAGTTAATGACAAGTTATTGATAATGTTTATCTTCAAAGTTCAATCAAACAATGATGTCTTCTTATTTTAGTGTTTTGTTTGAGGAACCAATTGTGCCACTTATCATTGACTTCTTAAATGATATTTTCACTAACAAAGATTATGATGCCAATATTTAGAATGGGGATTTCACAATTGTGAGGAACTAATTGTGCCACTTATCATTGACTTCCTAAACAATATTCTCATGAAAAGGATTATGATGCAAATATTCAAACAACAATTAGAATGGAGAATTTTATAAGTGGGGAGAAATTTAAAACTATTATCCATTGCATTGTGAATTAAGATGATATGAGATTACTTTGTTATGAAATATTTGATTTAAATCATTTACTTATAAAGGTTTCAAAATTTTAATGAAGAGCATTTTCATAAATCCTTCACTTTGACCCTGAAACATAACATATGACTAAAAAGAAACACCAATAAATAAACAAAATTGCATAAAATTTTGACTTCTTTCTTCTATGCTATTGTTTCTTATGCCATTGCCTTAAAGCGTTTCCTTTGCAACATGTGGTGCAAATGCTAGTTATAACACTATTAAATTAATAATAATAATACAATAGATCATTACAATTACTAATATCCCTTGAACTATTAATATAAGTTCCTTTTAGATCACTAATAAATTGAAACCCTAACCATTAATAATAAGAATAACGCTATTACTATAACTAATATTACTTTTAATATATGTTAAATATTATTATAGATATTCCCTTTTAATGACTAATCTATATGATCTACTATATATAATAGAACAATAATTAATATTATTTGTGTTAATATTAAATCCATAATTTTACTAATATCCCTAGATCTATTAATACTTATTCCAATTAAATAGCCTTACTATTAAATTTATATTAATTAGTTACACAAGACATTAATAATAAGATTAATACTATAACATTATTATAATAATAATATATATTAATTATTAGTAGTTATTATTAAATCCTTTCGCTTAATAACAATTACTTTCCCTAGATATATTATTATATGTTAACAATTCAAGCAATTTTATTATATATATCCCTCGTTAACTCAAATATAGTTAACTTTTCACTTAAATAACATATGATAGATATTAAATTAATGTTTGTTTTAGCATAATAGTATTATATAATTAGACAACTTGAATAGTCAAATCTAGTCGTTCTTGGTCAATCTTAGCCGTTTTTCCAATATGATATAATATAGCCATTTTTCAGTATAACAGTTTTTCAGTCAAACCTAGCCGTTTGATGATCTGCTCTCCCTATTTAATATGCAGCTATGATCTGATTCTTCAACTTGTCCTGACGATGAACCACACTCTTTGGTTTGAAACGCGTCAACAAATGAAATATCATGTGATTTACGCTGAAAAGCTTTTTTTCATAAACTTGTTTTTTCTTTTTTATATTTTCCATTTTCATGAATTATAGTTTTCTTTCCATATTTTCAACTTAACATGACTTATTATTATATTAAAAAATATTTTAATAAATTTAATTATAAAGAGTTATATATATTAATAAAAAATAAAGTGTGCACACACAGATATATATATATATATATATATATATATATATATATATATATATATATATATATATATATATATATATAATATTAGTCGATCATATTTGTTAATTTTTATTCAATAAATGGTATTTTCTTATTTTATTTGTTGTTTTATTTTTGTAATAAAATATTTGTCTTTATTATTTTTTAGTTTAATTAAATTATATTTAAACTAAGCAACAACGACCATGTAGGTCTTTTTTTATTATAGAATTGAGACTTTTGTGATCCATGTCAAATGTTTGAAGATTCTTCGGCGAAAATCACATAGAGAAACTTTTGTCGACGCGTTTTGAACCAACCAGTGTGGTTCATCGTCAGGACAAGTTATTTATTCATGATTGATTTATTTATTTAATTTTTAAGTTTGACCATTTATTATTTGTATTTCTTTTTAAGTTTTTATAATTAATTGTTTTAATTATTTAAGTTTGACCCTACTATTATTTTTATTTTATTGATTATTTTAGTGTTTTGATTATTTAAGTTTGATCCAAATATTTTTATTTAAATTTGACCATTTACTATTTTTAAGTTATTATTATTATTTATTTAAGTTTGACCCAAATATTTTTATTTAAATTTGACCATTTACTATTTTTAAGTTATTATTATTATTTATTTAAGTTTGACCCAAATATTTTTATTTAAATTTGCACATTTATTATTTTTATTTATTTTTAAGTTATTATTATTATTATTTAAGTTTGACCCAAATATTAGTTTTATTTCATTATTTTATTTTTCTTTTGATTAATTATTTTCCTTAATGTGTAGTGTTTTCGATCCGTCTAACGTTTCAGATGGTTACTTATTAATAAATAATATTTATTTAGTCAAATCTAACTATAACCACTAAAAATAAACAAATTCTCTTCATCTATTTAACTTAATGCCAAGATCTAGTTCTTCATCTTGTTCGGGCGATGAACCACACTGGATGGTTCGAAATGCATCGACAAAACCCTGACGATGTGTTTTTTACCAAAAGTTTTCTTACTTTTCATAATAATAATAATAAAGAAATAAAATAATTAATAATAGTAATAATAATAATAATAAATAAATAAATGTATTATAAAAATAATAAAAAATAAGAACTCATTATTAAAAAAAACAACTAAACATAGGAAGACAAGGGAGGGGTCCAACACCTCCTAATAGTCTAACCATCATCTATATTTAGATTGATAGGTCTCCTTTCAATTTCCAAGGCTTTCCTAAACTTACGATGATGAAAATGATCAATTCTTGCAATGACCTTGTCCTCTTCGGTGCATATGTGATGTTTTGTCTTTTCTGAATGTTCTGCTAAAGCGGAGGAGTGAGACCTTCCATGTTTGATGTCGGTTGCGTGCTCATGAATCATCTGATTTATTGAGCGACCAGTTTCACCAATGTATAGAGTCCCACAGGAGCATGGGATGACGTAAACATCTTTCCCATCTTTAGGGTTCACAGGGTCCTTCATTGATCTAAGTGAGCTTTGAATAGTTTTTAGGAGCTTAAATGTCAAAGGAACCTTATGTTTCTTCATGATCCTTGAAATCTTGTTTGTGGTCCCCTGGATAAACAGAAGATGCACCCCTGAAAACCGATCATTAAGATCTTTTTTAATTCTAGGACCTTTTTCAGCCTTAAGGAAAGCTTTAAGACATCGACGCTTACTATAACCATTCTTATTAAAAACATTAAGGAGATGCATTTTTTTCGTCATTGAGGTAGTTTTCATCATAAACTCATAATGCCCAAGTGGGCTAAGGTGGGTAGAACACCTAGCTTATGAGTGGGGAAATGATGCGAATTAGCATGAAGATATTACTCAGTGTGAGTTTTCTTCTGAAAAACTTGGTGGGAGAAAAAAGCATCATCTATTTTTGAAATAAGAACATCGAGGAAAGACATGCTACCATCGATTTCACATTCAATAGTAAACTTTATGGAACTAGATTGATTATTAAGACGTTGGAAAAAGAGCTCCAACTTTTCTCGACCATGAGACCAAATGACACAAGTGTCATCCACAAATCTTTTCCAAAGCTTAGGTTGGAATAGAGCTGAGGACAAGGCATTGGATTCAAGTCCTCCATGAATAGATTAGCCGCTACGGGGGAATGGGGGGAACCCATGTCCACACCACAAATTTGTTCATAACATTCCCCTTCAAAATTAAAGAAAATAGAGGTAAGACATATTTCAACCAAATAAACTATATCTAGATCCATAATGCATTTGATGACTTTAATGGCCTCATTAATGGGGATATTAGTGTAAAAAAAACCACATCAAAACTCCCCAAATTATTATTAAGATCTCGCCTTATATCTTTAGGTGATTTTCATTTTTTTTTTACATATAAACTAATTTATATATTTAATTTAATAGTATAAATTAATTTATACTTATATATTTAATTTAATAACATTGATAATTATTATACCATCCAGAATGATCCAAGTGTCTCGTTCGAGAAGACCCAAACCTAAGATGATCTAAGATATGGTAAAAAGTTGAGATCTCCCCATAAAAAGGTTTAGGTTTGTCATTTTCTCCAAATACATTTCCTTTGTGGATGTAATGTGTATTACAATGATATTTGTGGATGTAATATGTATTACAAGGATGCTTGGGTTAGTTCCTGTAACTTTTTTCATTCATGGTAATAATTTTTTATTTTTATTTTTATAAGGAAATTTTATTATATATATATAATATTTAAATGGAGAATAATTTAATTATTTATATGTATATAAATAGTTAATAATTTAATATAACTAAATTCAATTTAAATTTCAATGGGATTCAAATTGAAGATTTTATAATAAATTTTGCTTTTAAATTGCAATTTTAAATTAATTGAAGAAATTTATTAGGTTTATTAATATATATTTTTTCTATGTGATTCACAGTCCTTAGAGATCAGTGCCTACTGTGTTCACAAAATATTTGTACCAGGAAGATCTATTTGAACATATCACTTCTTGTCAGCTCAACCACAGAGCCTAACCCCAAGGGTGCCGAGAAAATTAAACTTGTGACTTATCAATAGCAAATGTGCATCAACGACGAAGACTCGACCAATTGAGCTAACCCTGGAGGCTGTTGGACTTGCTAATACATATATAAATATTTTCAAGAAAAAGCAAGCATAAGGTAATCAAATGAATGTTTCTCCAAATTCCTAAATGGTATCCTTAGTAAACCAATTATATATATAAAATTAGTCGGAAGGGTTAACTTAATAGGTTGAACCATTCTCCCAAGACATGTTATTAATGGTGAGGTCACAAGTAACAAGTTCAAGATCTTATATGGGTTTAGCCCAAGTGGTTGAGAGAACTATCAGTGCTCCTATCCACCCTTGTTCCATTTCCATAAAGTGATATGTTGGTTTGTTGTGATAAAGCTAGAAGAGTAGACACCCCCATGTAAAATATCTTAATTCTTACCAAGTTATAAGTTTCGTACAAGAGATTGACGGACAAATTGTTAACACTAACCAAAATATATAATAACAACTAACCATCAACCAAACTTACCTTAACCATTTACCAATTCCTTGAGAGCTTAAAAAGAAATAACATGTTCTTGGGCAAATTCCTCAAAATTACCCAACCCATTATTATTATTATAATTAATAATTAAGTCATCTTCAATCCAAATGCTCTTTAAAAAAAAATCTAATTCAAATATTCCATGTGGTGAAAAATAATAAATAAATAAATCTAATAAATCTAATTCAAATATTCCATGTGGTGAAAAATAATAAATAAATAAATTTAATAAAACATTTCTTAAAAAAAATATTAACTCAGGATCATTTTTAAATTTAAATCTCTTTGACCAATTATAATTATTCCGGTTTCTCTTTCACTACAATATTTAAATGCCATTTAATGTGATTTTAAAAATTTAATCATCCCCTGAACCTCAAATGCCATTTACTGTGACTAGAAAAATTCAATCCATCCCATGGACCACTTATGGAGCAGACAATCGTGTGAATATAGTTTTCAAAATTGCTTTCATCATTAATTAGCGAAAAGGGAAACATCCCTTGTCCACCACAAACTCAAATCAACTTTAGATTCCACCATTTGGGTGTGGGAGTTTGAAACCATGCCTTGTGAAGTTAAAGCCCACCCTTGGATCTAAAGCATAAACTTTAAAAAATAAAAGAGAAAATCAATGAATTTCACCCAACCAAACCAAACCCCACCCTCCCAATTATGATTACTTGCCTTCTACAAAAGCCCACCAAAGAGTAGTGGGAAGGAATCTATACCCCAAATTTCCATGACCCCACCCGCTAGACCCCATAGCAGAATAATGGTAGCTTCGTGGCCTCTAAATTTGGCCCACACGACTTCTCTAGAAGTTGCTTCCACGCAAGCAATGTTCCCCTTCAAAAGTCTCAAAGGAAAGTGCAATTGACTAACTTCTCATAATGACCCACTATTAGCCGGTGGGCTGGGCGTGTTCAACTCAAGTACGTATTCACATGGTCACATGACTTATAATGCGTGAAAGAGATGCAACCCTAATAACAAAGAAAATTGTGCATTGAACATCCGTCGGCTAACCAAGTTAGTCCAACTTAGTCCCCACTCAACTGATAAGACCCCGGTTTAATTAAAAAACGCCACATACATAGTCAGAAAGCAAATATTGTCCAATAATTGATGGAACCATGATGCTAGTTTAATGGAGTATCCTGATTTACATAAAAACAATTCCACTTTTTGATAAATACATTTGCAACCATTAATGATCTTGACTAATCAACATAATAAAACTAATATTCTAGATAAAGTGAAATCCCAATATGAAAATTAATATTCTCAAATATTCTATAAAATCCTTACATGAATGGACAAGATCTATCATAAAATTCCTTCCCAAATTCAGAATTTAATAATGGTTTTTAAATATATTTGATATTTGTTAATAATGATTTTTAAATATATTTGATATTTGTAAAGCGTGGGGTTTGTAGAACTATGAGGCTAGTCTAAAGTTAGATGGAGCAATCTTGATTTATGTAGAAACCATTCCAAGGTTTCCATTCCACTTTTTGAAAAAGGAATTACTAATCAATATAATGGTGAATTCCAACTTTTTGAAAAATGCATTACTAATCAATATAATGGTTTAAAATTATTATTTTATAATTTTAAAAGAATAGAGAAATCTTATAAAATTAATATTTTATAATTTTTAAAGGAATAGAGAAACCTTATAAGATCTATCAGACAAATCTTCCGAACTTTAGAATTTTATAATAAATTGAAATTGGTAAAGTGTACCTGGTTTGTTAAAATCTTAGTTATAGAAATTTTAATTTATAATTTTGTGAACATTTTTTATTTTTAATTTAAATATTAAAATAAAAATATCAATATATCAAAAGGGAAAAAATATATTTGATTCGAAAATAAAACCATATTTGAATTTAAATTCTGGAAAAAACTAATATTTAAGTCATTTTAATTATATCCTATACACAATTTAATATAGAAATTGACAATAAAATTTTGCATAAATTTGTTGGGTTGATAATAATAAGAGATAGTTGAATCTATGTTTTCTATCTATTTGTAGATTTTGCTTAGTTTTTGCTTTTCAAAAGGAATAACAATAGTTAATTTTAAGTTGTTCATTAATTTTAAACTAGAAGAAATTAGAGAATTTTATTATGATATTTATTTCACAGAAATTTTATTGCGATATTTAAGTGTTTTAATTATTGTGAGGTGAGACAACATTTGACATTTATAAGTTAGGTGATCACCTAATTCAAATTAATTGCAAAAGATTTCTTATTTCAATTTAAGGTGGACTTTATTATGATATTTATTTCAGAGAAACTTCATTGCTTCAATCTCACTAATTATTGTGAGGTGAGACAACATTTTACACTTATAAGTTAGGTGATCACCTAATTCAAATTAATTGCCGAAGACTTCTTATTTTAATTTAAGGTCTTATTTCAATTTAAGGTGGATGAGGATCAGTTGATTTTTTATTTTTATTTTTTTTTAATTGAGGGCCTAGATTGATTCTCAAGAGAATATGCGTTTTATACTTGTAAGTTACGTGATCACGCAATTCATTAATTGCCCAATGCTATACTTGCCTAGATTGATTCTCAAGAGAATATGCATTTTATACTTATAAGTTACATGATCACCTAATTCATTAATTGTCGAATGCTATACTTGTAAGTTAAGAGATCATCCAATTCAAATTAATTGTCGAATGCTTCTTATTGCAACTTAATGTGGATGATGATCTGTTGAATTTTTATTTTATATTTTTAATTGAGGGCCTAAATTGATTCTGAAGAGAATATGCTCAGTACATGGTTAGCCTTATTGCTTATCAATTGGCTATAGTGTATTAAAGAGTTTGTTAGGTTGCATTGAGTTTTAATAAATTAAAAAAATTAGATTCGTGGCTCCGTGTCCACCAATTTCTTAGGGCTTTGAGATTATCCCAATTCTAATAAGTTCCTCACTATTATTTATAACATTCATTTATATATAAGCAAATTTTATTTAGCAAAATGGTCCATTACTTTTAATAAATTAAAAAAATTATATTCGTGCCACTTGGCTCCCCACCCACCAATCTCCTAGGTATTTGAGATTATTCCAATTCTAATAAGTTCCTCCATGATAAGTTTCTCATTATTATTTATAACGTTCATTTATAATTCTTTTTTTTCTTCTTAAATTAAACTTGACCCATAACCTTTTTATACATGGTTAATTAGGTAAACGTGTGCATTAGTAAGGCATTCTTTGTGTTGCAACATTTTTTTTGGTTATGTTTATGAAGCTTTCAGCTATATCAACCACATTAATATTTTTAATGTGGTTATACTAGTAGATATGACTACTCAACCACTAATCAACAAGCCCTTTATGTGAATAAATTGACCACCATTTGAAGCCATAAAACCCTAGTGGGTGCTTGCCATTATAACATCACTATGTTTACATCAATAAATGAACATCTCATGGCTATTGATTTCAAAATATAAAGGGTAGTCAATTATGTGTGGTGTAGTAATTTCAACATACAATATGATAGTTACTTTTGCATTATTGAACTTTAATTAGAAATTAATATTCAAATTTATGTAAGTGATACTTAATTATGTTGTCCAATTATTTCTAAAGAAAATACAATAGTTAATTTTGTATCATCTATATGGTCCGTTAAATTTTAAGAAAAATAATTTTGTATTATCTATTTCGTCCATTAAATTTTAAGAAAAAGATTTGTGTAAGTGATACGTATTTAAATTGCATAAAACTCTAAAACAATTCCTGTAACCACCCAAAGATATATCTGATCCCATGCTAGGATCAAGGATTTATAAAATTATATCTGATGCATGGGATCAGGGGTTTATAAAATTCCTTGTTCTTGCGGTAAATCTTATATTGGCCAAACTAGTCGTCTTTTCAAAGCTCGCATTAAGGAACATATAGTTGATACCAACCATTACGGTCTTTCAAAGCCTACCATCGTTGAACACTCTTGTAAGTCCAAACACTTGATTTGTTTTGATCAACCTAAAATCCTAGCCTTTGTTCCATTCTATAACTCTCATATTATCAGTGAAGCCCTCGAAATAGAGAAAAAACCTCATAATTTTAATAGGGAGGATGGTTACATGCTTAGCCAATCTTGGAAACATGTAATCTACCATCTCACCCCTTGATTCTTAGCCTTCCCTTGGTTACCTTCTCTACCCCTCCCTTGGTGTTATTCCCCTCTAAACCTTCCTATTCTTTTAATTAAAATCATTATAATTAATAATAAATCTTTTGATGATGATGATGGTGGTTAACATCCACTGAGACCAAATTGGTCTATCGGACCTATAATTTTCTTAGTTCTTAATTGTCTGGCTTCTCGTCTTTCTTGGCGAGATTGGTGCTATAGCTTTTTTTTTTTTTTTTTTCTCTATGGTCTTCCAACTTCCTTTATCTTGCATCTCCTTCATCTCTTATGGTTCTTGGGACATTGGTGTCTTAGCTTCGCGGTCTTTTGTGTTCGTGCTTTTGAAGATAGTCAGAGAAGAAGTTTGGTATGGGAGATTTGCTTTGCTGTTAAATGAAGATTTATTTTGTGCGGTATTCAAATCCTCATAACTGTTGATGCTTGAGGGGTTGTCGAGTTCACTTTTTCGCTGTTGGGTGGGGCTTTCCCCCTACTTGTCTTGATAGTTGTTCCTTTCTTGCCCGATTTCTTGCGATTCAAAGTTTTCTGGAGAGTATTCTTCCTTGATGACAGTGTAATGTTCTTTTTGTGCTCCTTCCCACCATGTAGATCTATGGTGATTCTTTCTAGCAAAATTTTTCTGGGAGGCTTTTGGGCAATTTTTGGCTAGATGGCCAGTCTCAAAGCATGATCGACATCTGAAAATGACACTTTCATAATTGAGTTTCTGGTTCCACACATAGTCTTTACTTGTTAGGTTTATTTCAGCTGGGAGTCCAGCGCTGAAGTCCATTTCCACACAGATGCGTGCATAGGTGGTTCTGGCATATTCCTCTGTTTCTGGGCAGTGGCAGTAGAATTTTCCAATTGCATTTCCAATGGCTTTTAGCGAGGAGAAATTCTAGAGATGCAAGCGTAGGTTTGGCAATCTCACCCAAACTGGTGCTGAGGTTATGACTGTTGTTGAGGGATCGAATGATAAGTTCCATGGCTTCATGAATAGGCCTAAGTTTTCCCAAAACCAAGGGGCGAAATCTAGAATGCATTGTCTGCTTTCAATTTATTCCTAAATTAAAATTTTGGTAATATTAACATATTCGTAATTTATTATCTTATTAATTTTAATTTTACTTTATTTATTTTTAATTTCAATTTTATTTTTATTTTGAATGGTTTAATTAATTATTATCTCTTTAATCTTTTAACTTCTTTATTTTAAATTAGTACTTATTTTAATCATCTTTCTTTAATCTTTAAATTTCATAGACAACTCCATTATAATTTTCTCTATTTTTTCATTTATTTAAAATTTGGTCCAAGTTTTTGTTATTTTTAATTAGGAATTTTATTTGAAGTTTGGTCAACAATTTTGTTAAATTTAATTATTAATTTTAAATCTCAACGTACCATTTTCTTTATTAATTAATTCTTATTTGAAATCTCCTTTTCAACTCTTTTTTTTAATAATTCATATTTTAACCTCTAATCCTTTTTAGATCTTATTTTCAATTAATAAACATTATTAATAATTTAAATTTAGATTTATTTTCCATCATTAACTTTTAACTAACTCTTATTATTTAATGCTAACATTTGGTAAAATAATTTCTAACTATTATTCCTAAATGATCTTATTAATTATATTTTTTGACATCTAATCCTAACAAAAAGCTATTTCATTTTTCGTATAGTAAGTTTTTCACATCACTTTACTAGCTCTCTAGTCCCTCTTTTAATCACTAAGTTCTATGGTCCCTGATTATGGAAAAACGAGACAGTTCTATTTTGAAAATCTTCAACAACAAGTCTAATCATTTACAAATAAACAATAATAGTTAATTTTACATCACATAAATCGTCTGTCTATTAAATTTTAACGAAAAAATGCGATAGATCTCAAAATAAAAAATAATAGCTAATTTTGTATCATCTATATCATCCATTAAATTTTAAAGAAAAGTAAGCTGCTTTAGATAAAACATATTAATAAACCTTTTTAATTCAATTTTAGCCAAACCATTCTCAAAAATACCAAAAACCATTAAAAATAGTAATTTAAATTACTGTAATTACAAAAAATACTTTACTCACCTCACTAACTATGATAGTACGACATACCACCAGCCATTATAGCGAATAAATTTTTGACAGGGATTGGTAAGGTGTGAAACATAAATGTCAGAGGTGAAAATATTAATGCAAATGCAAATAAATATAACATGGGATAGAGATATATTTACATAATATTATAAAAATAATGATGAGTAAGTCGAACACAATATGTAAAACATGATACCAAAATTAGTTATAATATAAAAGTGAGTAAAAGTTATGAAATCCACTGGGCTACTGCATTAGGAAGGCAACTTCCATATTGACCGAACAAAGGCAAGTGCCACCAGGAACAACTTTCACATTGAGAAAACTAAAACTTTTAATGTGGAAAAAGGTATTGGCGAGTGGCTACATGATATTGTTGGCAAAAGTAGCTTTATGGTTTATTCTAATCCATTTCACACATTTTCGTCTTGGAGTTTTTTTAATAATTAGTTTCATTAAATACGTTCAGCGCTGCTATGAAATCCATATACCTACTTCATGGCATTTAGAGCTCTCTGTACGAGGACACCCTGCCCGTTCAGTCGCTCGCTTGGAGAAGAGCGGGATCTGATTTGGGGAACGGATGATTGAAGGGCCAGGCGAAATATGATGAGGTGCTGGTTTCGAAACCATGGCAGTGAAACTCAGAGCAGAGAACGAGATGACATCTATTGATGACGTTACACGTTCAGTTACTTCTCTATCGACAGCAAGAACGGTAGGGTTTTGCTGTTTCTTTTAGAGTTAATCGATGCTTTAATCCATGAATTTAAGCCACAGCCGGGGCATTTGCCCTGTTCATTTAGGAAGGAGGCCACAGAGCCCGGATCCTTGAATCTGCCTGCACTGTGCGAATTGCAGATCAAGATGGTATTGGAAACATGGTTCAATCGCTTGGGAAATTCCGTGAGCAGTACCTTCAAAACGGCCATAAGGAAGGCCAGCTTCGACCCTTGGAAAAACAAGAATAGGCTGAAATCTGACAAGGTTTTGATCGGGGTTCTGGCCTTCGAGGTAGCGAATTTGATGTCGAAATTGATCCAGCTCTGGCACTCATTGTGTGAAGAGGAAATTGTTCGGATTCGAACCGAGGTCATAACGTTGGAAGGAGTGAGGAGAGTCGTGTCGAGTGACGATGGCTTTCTCCTAGGGCTTGCCTGTGCAGAGAAGCTGGACAACCTGACAGTCTTGGCCGGAGCCGTGGCTAGGCTGGGGAAGAAATGTCAAGACCCGGCCTTGCAAGGTTTTGAGCATGTTTATGAGGATTTGCTTTGTAATAACATTGATTTCAAGGGTCTTGTGTTTTCTCCGAAGGAAATAGAGAGTAAAATAAAGAAAATGGAGAAATATGCTTCCGCTACTACGAATCTTTACAGAGAGATGGAAGTTCTTGCTGATCTGGAGCAGACTTTGCGGAGAATGCAAAGCGGGGATGACGGAACTAGGCTTAAGGATGGCAGCTTGCTTTCAGTTCAGCAGAAGGTTTCTTGGCAACGGCAAGAGACGAAGTATTTACGAGAGATTTCGTTGTGGAATCGGTCCTTTGATGCAATAGTGGGTTTGTTGGCACAGACAGCGTTTACAATATATGGGAGAATCAGGTCTGTGTTTGGAGTTCCTCAATTAGATTCGTTTGCTGTGAATCAGTTGTCTACCAATTTGGATTCCTTTCCTCGCAGCCGTTCGGTATCAGCCTTGGCTTCAGGACCTTATCCGACTGAGAAAAAGGAGGTAAGGTTTTGTTCGGGACCTCTTGAGAGGGTTCCGATGGAATTGAACCCGGGTCGTAGATTGGGCCCTGTTTTGAACCGTCTGGGATCTAATAGGGTTTGGCAAGACAGGGATCGGCATACCATTGTAGGTAGCGTAAAATCTTTTGTGTCTGAAAATAAGGGGTTAATGACATGGGGATCTAGTAGTCCAGCCAGACCCTCTCAGCAATTTGTGACAAATGGAACTGATCAGTTGACAAGTCAAAATTCCTCCAATGTTGAGTCAACCGTTGGCTGTATGACGACTTCAGTCTCTGGGAACGCAGATAAGAGTGATTATCAAACACAAATGGCTGTGAATGGTTTTCACTCTGCTTCTACTTCTGGCAATGCCTTCCTTCCCCACAGTGGACAGCTGAAAACCAGTCCATTCAATGGCACAAAATGTAAATTACTGAATGCACCACCTTCAACACTTGGAGGTGCTGCTCTTGCCTTGCATTATGCCAATGTTATCATTGTCATTGAGAAGCTGGTGCAGTACCCGCACTTGATTGGTCCTGATGCTAGAGACGATCTTTATCAAATGTTACCAACTAGTCTCAGGACGGCACTCCGGGCAAGACTAAAGTCGTATGCAAAGAATATGGCTTCGACTAAGTACAATGGTGCTCTTGCAGCAAATTGGAATGACGCTTTGGGTAGGATACTGGAGTGGCTGGCTCCCCTGGCACACAACATGATAAGGTGGCAGACTGAACGCAATTTTGAGCAACAACACCTGGTCCCTAGGACCAACGTTCTTCTGCTTCAAACACTCTACTTTGCTAATCAGGTGAAGACAGAACTAGCAATCACAGAGCTTCTTGTTGGCTTAAACTACATCTGTAGATATGAGCAGGAAATCAGATCCAATGGTCATATGGAATGCGCAAACAGCCATGACTATGATGAATATTTAGAGTGGCAGTTGTGATCCTCTGATTTATCTTCCAGATTGTCAAAAGGAATGTGGGGGACTTTGAAGGTAGTCTTTCACATGGGGTTCAGATATTGTATGCCATCATGTAGTATTGGTAAGTTGACTGCTGCCAAGGGTTTTGACGCTCTCCAACCATGAAATGGTCGGAGTTCAGCATGTGGGCAACCGTTTCATCATCTGAAGGATCACATTTTATATCTTCTATTTCAAGGTAGTAGGAAAACTTTCATTGTACTCTTATCTCTGTTTTTCTCATTTGAAAGAGATGTTCAAAGCGAGTTATCTAACTCTTTTGTATTATGGAGTAACATAATATTTGTTCACCTCTTGATTTTCATCCAAGAGCAGTTATGTACAAGCAGGATAAGTTAGTTATCCTTATGTCAAATATACAATCTTAGATGATCAATTGCTATATTAGCTGTTTCTGGCAAACACTAGGGAAAAGAAACTGGGATACACATTACAGGTTGTAGCGTTGCTTGAGTATCTGGGGCATCTTTTGCAAAATATGCCTTGTAAATTGTTTTGAAAGGTCTTCTGTTGAGGTGCTGCTGAATAATGGATAACCACAAAATTAGTCTCTTGCAATCAGCTTCCTAGGGAGGCATCTAATTTGCTGGTTTGTATGGAGTTGTTTTGAACATGGGTTTCTCCTGTCAAAGTCTATTTTCTATTGTGTTTTTCGATAGGCCTGAGAAGATCCATGAAAGGATCAGCTGAATGCAGTTTAGTATTTTGTTTGCAATCAGCTGTAGACCAAATTGGCATCAATTAGTGCTTTTTATCCTTAGTGTGTATGTGATTTGCTTTCCTCGCACGGGACCAAATTTCTGCAAAACTACAGTGACATTTAATTAACCCCTGCATAAATTCTTCTTGTTTGTGCAAATATAATCAATTCAAATACCAGTGTTCTCTTCATGGGGATTTGGTAACGTGCAATTGCTTTAATGTGGTTCACTGTTATTTTTGCAGTGCTCAGAGAAGGTTGGATTTTTCAGGCAACCGTCTGCCGAGTGCTAGTAAATATCTTGTTGTGCCAGAGTACCAGCATGTTTTTTGATACTGTGTTTCGTAGTTCAATGCATATCAACATGAATACCACTCTTAAATTATATTCATAGTTCTAAGATGTACATAATGAATCATCATAAATACCCTTAGAACCAGGCAGGAGAGGGTTAGTCAATGGAGCTACAAGTCACATATACTATCTCATAATTCCTAAAGAAAACTCAACTTTTTCTTCTTGTGCCAGAGTACCAGCATGTTTTTTGATACTGTGTTTCGTAGTTCAATGCAGTTCAATGCAGATCAACATGAATACCACTCTAATGAATTATCATAAATACCTTTAGAACCAGGCAGGAGAGCGTCAGTCAATGGAGCTATAAGTCACATATACTATCTCATAACTCCTAAAGAAAACTCACTATCTCATAACTCCTAAAGAAAACTCAACTTTTTCTTGTTGTGCCAGAGTACCAGCATGTTTTTTGATACTGTGTTTCGTAGTTCAATGCAGATCAACATGAATACCACTTTTAATTTCAATGTAAATTATATTCATAGTTCTAAGATGTACATAATGAATCATCGTAAATACCTTTAGAACCAGGCAGTAATGAATCATCATAAATACCTTTAGAACCAGGCAGGAGAGGTGTCAGTCAATGGAGCTATAAGTCACATGTACTATCTCATAACTCGTAAAGAAAACTCAACTTCATCTTCATGCAAACACTGTTACCTCCTAAAGAAAACTCAACTTCATCTTCATGCAAACACTGTTACCTGGTTGCTACCTTAAATTTTTTGACATGCGCCTATGGTTGATTACCCTGTCCATGCTTTGACATAAAAATTTGAATATTAATTAGACAATGTTGGACTAGATTGGATCATTTATTTTATTGGGTATATATTTTAATATTGTTTGTTGGAAAAATTAGAGATATTATCTTGTAAGATCTATTGGACATGTTTGGACATGTTTTGGTAATTTGAGTTCAAAACTTTTTGAAGTTTTTATTTGAAACTTTGCATTGTAGTTTCCGGAGTGAAAGCTTTGTAAACGAAGTTGTTCTTCTTTGACATTGTTATTTGCAGATTGAGAGTTTTTTAACATAGTGAAGATCACTTCTAATGTAAAAGTTACGCCTTGAACTATGTTTCTTATTGAAATTACCATCATACTGAGTACATCGTACATTATTCATTTGTCGGATTATTGATTACCATGACAATGACATTGAGGTGTTACATAGAACTACTCATATTATGTGGATTTTTGAGAAGATTTTAAATGATTCCAAGCCCTAATATTAATTTGTGGATTTTTGAGAAGATTTTAAATGATTCCAAACCCTAATATAAATTAGTTTTATGTGGATTGTGGACTTTTGAGAAGATTTTAAATGATTGAAAAGCCTAATATTAATTAATTTTTATATATTTTATATCATATGTATATGTAGATCTTTGAGAAAATTTTAAATGATTCAAAACCTTCATATTAATTATAATTAACATTAATTATAAATATGAGTCCTATATCATATGTATAAATTTTAAATGATTCAAAACCTTCATATTAATTATAATTAACATTAATTATAAATATGAGTTCTATATCATATGTATATGTGGACTTTTGAGAAAATTTTAAATGATTCGAGTAATGCAAAAACAATAAGAATAAATATGAGTCCTATATCATATGTATAAATTTTAAATGATTCAAAACCTTCATATTAATTATAATTAACATTAATTATAAATATGAGTTCTATATCATATGTATATGTGGACTCTTGAGAAAATTTTAAATGATTCGAGTAATGCAAAAACAATAAGAATAGTAGGTAGACTTTTGCGAAAATTTTAAATGATTCAAAACCCTGATATTAATTAGAGGTTGAGTAATGCCAAAACAATAAGCTTATTCTTATATGACTATCAAATGATGTTAAATATGTAACTTATCCTATTGACCACTATGACATTGAATAAATGCTCGCTTTCGCCTTAACGTAATATGGAACTTATTCTTTCTTCTATGAGAAAAGAAGAGAGAAACATAATCTCATTTTGTAGTTGGTTTTTACTTTTGTTGAGTTTTCTCCAGGGACATCAGGTGTCCATGATACTACCATGATAATTTTATAGGTAGAAAGTGCATCGGATGTCCATGATAATTTTATAGGTAAATAGTGCATTGTTTACTTCTTTCATTCTAGTTTCAATTTAGTATGATAGTTCATGTCTTAAACCAATAAGATTAAATCTGAATTTAAAGCATATATCATATGAAATTTCATAATATGTTATAATAAATTTCCCTATTAGAATACTCTCAATGATTTAAAAGTAATAGGTATAATGGTTCAGGGTTATAATTAATATGATAATGATTTAAAGATATATTTATAATGATTTAAAGATTATAATTAGTATAAGTTTATGGGTCATAGAATAGATGGTGATAGGGCATTGTGTTAAGGCACTTTGTGGTGTATGGTCACTAGTTCGAAATTTTGTGGAAAATAATCTAGTCATATTAAAGGTTGGTGTGGCTTAGGCCAGGTGCAATCTACGAGTTGTTTTGACGGCTTAGATGTTCTTAGGTTGTAGCTATTCAAAGCACAAATTAAGCATGTTAGTCATCTCAAAGCTCATATAACTTGGTAAACAAAAAAATCACAATTAATATGATATTAACAATATATAATATATTAACATAAATATATTATACATTGTGTAAATATTAATAATATTGATATATTTCTGATATGCAAGTGTTAATAATTTCAATGTGTTATTTATTATGTAAATGTTAATGATACATGTTAAGGGAGAAGTGCAAGGGATTTTTTCAAATTTTTGCATGGGATTTTTGGTTAATTTATTTTAAATTAACATATACATATATATATATATATATATATATGAATGAAAATGATGAAAGTAATATCTCTTCAAAAAAATATATATATTTAATATGCTATTTCTTTCTAAATAATTATTTTGACATCTTAAAAACTATTATCTTATCAAAATAGCTTTTCTATGATTTTTAGTTTTTTAAATGTTTTTTTATAAATATCAGTGAATCTAGATTTTTTTTTTTAATTGTTTAATTTAGCAAAATCTTAGGGAGAAGGTTTGTGATTTTTTGCCCCAAGAAGTAGAATTAAGATATTCACGTGATTAGGAATAGTTTCTAACAATGAAGGAAAAGCATATGCCTTGTAGGAATATCTGCGCCCAACCTTACAATTGAATCTTAGTAATATTGTAATCATAGGAGACTTTGTCATACCATTTAGCACGTGGTAATGGGTTCCTCTCCCCCGTATTTAAAATTGGGCCTAATCTTCAAAAGAATCTGGTCTCTGTTGCAAAAAATGGAATCTTTTTTTGACTTATCTTATTCTTTGAATTAACAATAAGTTGGTTGATTTCCGTACTAATTAAGGAGCAACCTCGATTATTGATGTTATTCTAGTAAATGAGAGGGAGGACCTCTCAAAGTATTCCTTAGTATAATGGTTAAGAGCAAAAGGAATGGGGGGTGTATGATCCATGTGCACTGAGACATGTGAAAGCATGCATGATTGGGGTAAGATATTTCCTTCGAGGTATAGAATGGATGAAGGGGATGTAGTGTCCCTATCGCTAATGTTTGGATAGGTACAAGGGAATTTAACCCAACTTTGTGCTTGGGGAATACATAGTTTCAATGATTTATAGAGATGTACTTAATAGGTGCATAGGGAGGCATGTGGTTTGTGTGCCCTTGGATAGTGAAGGTGATGGATTGTTAGTAGTGGTGCTCCAATACCCTTGTGGGTGGGGAACTCTGATCTCATCTCTTCGATTAATTGTACTATTAAGTGTGTCTACCTTTATGAGATTAAGCAAGAGGGATGGCCTCTACCCAATGTGTGATAGGGAAAGTAGTAAAATACAATTGAAGTGTTAGGAGATATGATCTGTAGAATAAAGTTGGTGACTCAGAGGTGGATTTGGTGGTCAACGATGTTGATCCTCTTGTGTTGTTATCTATATTAGCATCGAATGTTAAGGTGTTTAACTATGAACTACGAACGAAACCCCATTCCAATTCAGGTCTGAGCATTGATAACAAAGTGGCAGGGGAAGGCCATTTTAGTGGATTAGTTTATTTTCCTTTTCCCTCCTTGAAGAATGAGGATATCACTAGCTTTGAGTGGAAGTAAAGAGCATCTCAAGAGAAAACTAGTGATCTAAAAACAAGATTGGGTACTTTCTTGGTCTAGCTGACTTTTATTCAATGGTGGAATGTAAATCAATTGGGACATTCGCTCAGTGGAAAGACTAGAGCTTGGGTTACAGATTGGAGGAGGTTGTTAGAATTTTTGGACTGATGAGGAAGAAGGATCTAGAAGTCAAGAAGGAGGAGATTCTACAACTTCAATTGTGGTAGAATGAATAGTCACGTGCTTGTCAACAACTATGGAGCTATTAGTGGACTATCAAATGTTGATGTGAATAGTTGAGGAGGAGATTCAATATCTAAAGCGCCGGATTGAGGAACTACAACATGAACCAAAACAAAGCCAACAACACTCACTCCCCTTCAATAATTGATCTCTTGAAATTAAACTTGTAATTATTAATTTGAATGTAGTTTTCCCTCACTAGTGGTTCCCATAAAGAAACATTCTTCTTAATCAAATTAATAACTAAATTTTGTTTAACTATAAAGATATGTAATATAATAATACATTATCAAATGTAACATTCTTCATAAGTGTTTTTTTATTAAGGAAAGATAGTCCCAAGTTACTATTTGACAATTTTTTTTTATTAGCTCAGATTTATTTTAACTCTGGATCTACCAAGTGTCAAGAGAGATCAAATTTCTTTTCACTCTAAAAGAGGTTTGCATCTCAAGAGATTTGATCCCTCTCGCCCTTTTGTATATCTGGAGTTAAGATGGATTTAGAATGGTTTAACATCCCTCTTTAAATAGACTATATTCCACATGAATACCATGGGTTGTAATAAATCTGGAATTCAAAAACCACTAGTAATAATTTATAAAGATTTAATAAAAATATATATATTTTTTTTGTTCGACCAAATTAAAAAGTTTGCAGGACATTACATTACATCTCTATCCTTCTAAGCTATAAAACCCTCTCAATGCAATAATAAACATTAAGGTCTTTTAAAGAAATATAACTTATCAAACTATGAAGTAAATTTGTAACAAACATTAATGTAAAAAAATAGAAGAAAGAAAGATAACTTTTTTTTTTGATAAGTAAGAGACGAACCTTCTATTACTCTGATTAAATTACATAATATGCAGAGTGCCCTAGACAGCAGGGGCGACAAAAAACCAGGGATCGAAGCTCAAAGAGGTTTCTACAAGTAGCTCAAAGTGGTTCCTCCTACATCCACTAGACAGACCCAGAGGCCACAATAAAAAGTCTACGAAACTGAATCCTCGCCGTTGAATACATAACCCCGATCCAACGGCCAACAATCAAAGGGACCCAAAAAGGGAACCACAATCGTGCAATAAGCATAACCAATTTTAGCCGTTGAAAGCAAAGTCCCGAAACAACGGCCAGCGGGGATATCGCATATACGAGAAGCATGGAGGTTAACCGCGCGATGAGAGTGGTTTTCTATCACCTCTTGTTGCCATGTGTTACCCCCTGAGTGGAATCGCATGCATCTTCCACAATACCAGATACCAACCATGTCTCGCGCGATATACCACATAAGCTTTCGGGGTTTTGTGTTCATGGTTTCGCAGAAAGCCCGGGGCCCATACAGAGACCCACAATGGACCCCACTGCCCCTTGCACACGGACCCGACCGCAACTCTAAACTGGGTCCAATAAACAGCAACAAGTCCGGAACTCTAAGGTGACAAGTACGACCCATCTCAGTCGTTGAATACATAATCCCGATCCAACAGTGATCAGGGATATCACACAGACGAGAAGCGTGGAGGTTAACCGCGCGATGAAAGCGGTTTTCTCTCACCTTTCGCTACCACGTGTTACCCACCTAGTGGAATCACATGCACCTACCAAAATACCAGATACCATCTGAGTCCCGCGCAAAATACCACTTATGGTATTAAGATCGTGGTTCTGCAAAAAAGCCAGAACATTCCCGTAGACCTTGTTGAGCCTTCCGCCTGGAGTCGCCAACATAAAGTCGCTGAGCCAAATATACCCAGGCAGTCTGTTCTGCATCATTTCCTAACTTGAAACCTTCATCATTCATCCAAAAGTTAACAAAATTGTGGAGAGCAACCATATCCCAAAATCGTAGACAAATTAGGTGATATCATCCTCACTCTTGTCTCCCGAATCCCTTCAATCAACATTGTTCATCCATAAATCCCAATATTTGGTTGCCAGTGTGAAACAGTCCTCTTGCAGTGTCCCTTCAGGTAACAACTCCCATGCATGCCGAGAATCCATGTCCTTATTGGCCACACCTTCATTTGCCAACCAATTTGCAAGCATATTTGCCTTCCTTCTAACATGAACAAATCTAATTGTTTTAAGAGTCTGCAAGTGAGAGTGGATACGGTGAAAAATTTGCAGTAGCTTCCAGTGCTTCGACACTTTATCTGGCGAAGTTCCATTGTCAATCTTCTTGGCTACTCTGATGATTAAATCCGAATTTGCTTCAATGATAACATTATGTAAATTTGCCTCCACCAGGATTTCCAAGCATTGATCTAAACCTAGAAGTTCAGCAATGTTATTGGTACTCTTTTCCAAGTTGTAAGGCCCTGATACCTATTATTAGAGTCTCAATCTATTATACACTAACAGATCTATTTTCTTATGGTTTAAAAAAAAAAACTTGCTGACCTTCTTACATAGATTTAAACATTTAACATCTTATCACTTTATCGTAAGCAACATAAATTAAGGTGAGCATTCCATTGATATCAACTTAACAAGAGTAATCCATGGAAAAATACCTGTTCTGGCGGTTGATGATGATACTTTTGTCTGATAGCTCCAGCTGAACGCTCCCTCTGGCCGACCCAACCGGATTTACCTCCCATCCAACTAGGAAATAAATTCCTAGCCCAGGAAACCTCCACAGGTTCCCTAGCCCTCCGTGCCCAAGTCCAACCAGATATAGTGTGTCCTCAAGAAGAATGTGCAAAACTAGATAATGATGCTTTCCTCCTCTCAAACCCAAGAAACCTCCACAGGTTTCCAAGGTCTCCCAAAATCATAACAAGGCCAAACAATCACAATCAACCCCCACAATCCTAAGCAAAACTCCCACTCCCCTTTTCTTTCTTCCCCCTTCCCTTTTTATACACTCTTTCCTCAACCACCTCTCATTAATGTCATTAACTCTCACCCATCCTTGGTTGACTTCTCTTCTAAGCTAGGAGTACATTTGGAATTGTGATATGAATATAAAATTGAGAATTTAATGGGAAAGGATCATGTCTTCTCCCAAGTAAATCTGAAAAGTACATTGGGAATGTGAAGTGTAATTACATGGAGAGGACCATGTCTTCCCTTAGTAAATGTGAGGGTACATTGGGGATTGTGAAATGAATAAATATATATTGATGATAAGATGGAGAGGACTATGTCTTCTCCCAAGTAAATGTGAGGGTACATTGGGGATTGTGAAATGAATAAATATATATTGATGATAAGATGGAGAGGACCATGTCTTCTCCTTAGTAAATGTGAGGGTACATTGGGGAATGTGAAATGTGCTTACATGGAGAGGACCATGTCTTCTCCTTAGTAAATGTGAGGGTACATTGGGGATTGTGAAATGAATAAATATATTTTGAATTAATGGAAAGAGACCACATCCTACACAATATTCAAATTGAGAAGGCAAGTGGGGAATTTGAATAATGGAAATCATAAATTTATTTTAGACCAATATTTCTCAATATTTTCAGATAATATTAACACAATTTGTAGGATAAGAAACAAGTGGGGCATTACATACACCCCTCCTTCAGAAAACTTCGTCCCGAAGTTAGAATGAAAAGATACAAGGAGTTTGAAAGCATAGCAAACCAGAGAGAGTTATAGCATTAAAATTCGATAAGTCAGACAATGGCATTACTTCCCATCAAGAGTCTCCAACTGATCTTTATCTTCCTATCCACCCTGGCCTACTTCCGTTCCCACCCTATCCGTCCTCTGTTGCCTTACCAGTGGCAAAGGCCATACTGACCACTGATAAAACCGACATGGTGGGAGCGTCGAATGCCTCGACCAAACTTTCCCCAGCAGGAATCTGGCAATCGTCATCACACGTCTAGGGGGAGCGTTCAGCTGTCCTCCCCACGATTCCAGGTTTCGGAGGATACACGGTGGGAAACACCTCCACCCCTCCTTCAGAGCACGGACCACACTACAGAGCTGGTTGGACTTGTCATCGAATAATCCAGTCAGGTCGTCTTGCCACCTGTCATTTGCATTTTTTTTTTTTTTCTTGTGTCATAAGAGTGCATATCAAGTAGATACCAATGAAGTAAAATAATGTACATTATACCTTCCTCATGAGATGTCTCATCCTTCCCTCTTGGCTATCACATAGTTCTCTTCCCCTGCGGGTTAGCCTCTCATTCGTGCATTTATATAACAACAAGACATATAATCATCACATTACTAAGTCTAGTATCCATGTGTCAATCTAAGAATTCTCGCTAAGTCATTCATTTAAATAAATCATATCCACTTGAGCTATATATGAACCAAAGTAATTCTGATAAGTTACGCACTAGATAGTCCATCACTAAGTGAGTCATACATGTAGTCCATACATCAACCATTTCTATCATTAATATCAAATCTATCAACTGATTCATATAAGTAGTTTTATGTGTCAACCAAATGCATCAATATTACATAATGTTCATAAATAAATAACATGGAAATAGGATCTTAAAATAGGTAGCTATCTAAGTCAAAATAGGCATCACAGATGCTCAAAAAGTGAGGGGTAGTCACGATGCATAGTCTCTGCATCCTCCCAGGTAGCAGATCCTGGGCTATACTTGTCCCACTGGACCTTAACTTGGTCCACTGTGCGACATCTGAGCTGTCGAACCCTACGGTCCAATATGCGTAATGGTTCTACCATTACGGTTCCCATGTCCGAGACCTGCAAGTCCTGCCAATCCAGTTTGTGAGATTCATCAGAAACATAATGTCGTAAAACAGATACATGAAAAACATCATGAGTTTTATGCAAATGGGGCGGCAGTACAAGACGATAGGCAACTGGTCCAATCTTCTCCTTGATCCTAAAAGGTCCTACGAACCGAGGTGACAATTTCGTCCCCTTCCCAAACCGGATGGTGCTTTTGTTGGGCCGGATACGAATAAAAACTTGGTCCCCTACCTCATAACTGCGATCAATCCTATGTGAATCAGCATAGCTCTTCTGTCTATCCTGTGCTTCCTTTAACCTTTGCCGAACCTGCTTTACCTGTTCCTCCATTTCTTGAACTAATTCTGGGCCAACTATCACTCGGTCCTCCAACTTTTCCCAACTCAACGGCGTCCTGCAAGGTCTTCCATATAGAGCTTGATAAGGAGGCATCCCGATTGAACTATGATAACTGTTATTATAGGCAAACTCTACCAATGGTAAGTACCTTTCCCACTGAGTCTGATTATCCATGACGTACATCCTAAGCATGTCCTCCAGAACCTGATTTACTCTTTCGGTCTGCCCATCTGTTTCTGGATGATATGCAGTGCTTAGGTTTAACTGAGTTCCCAGTGCTGACTGCAAACTTGTCCAAAACCTAGATGTAAATCGGGAGTCTCTATCAGAAATGATCTTTGTGGGCAATCTGTGCAGTCGGATAACTTCATTGACAAACACTCGCGCCACATCCGTAACATCATAAGTGTCCCTTACTGGGATGAAATGGGCACTTTTGGTCAATTTATCAACTATAACAAATATAGCATTGTGCCTCTGGGAAGTGAGTGGCAAACCCACCACAAAATCCATGGAAATTACTTCCCATTTAGATGTAGGGATGTCATGAGGTTGTAGGAGTCCTGCTGGATGGCGATGATTAGCCTTCACTCGCTGACATTCAAGACATTTGGCGACAAACTGGACTATGTCATGCTTCATGCCTGCCCAAAAGAAGAGTTTCCTTGCGTCTGCGTACATCTTCTTTACCCCAGGATGTGCACAATAGAGTGCTCTGTGAGACTCTCTGAGGATGGTTTCTCTTATACCCCCTTCCTTAGGTACGTACATTCTCCCTTGGAATCTCAATAGCCCATCTGATTCAAGGACATATCCTTCAAACTTTGGTTCTATCTGTTTCCCATTTTGGATAGCTGAGATGACTTTTAAATACCAACTATCTTCAAAGAATTTCTCCAATATCCGCTCCCTTAAATTTACCCTTAAGGCTACTAGGGAGAAAGTTCGTGGCCTCCTGCTTAATGCATCCGCCACTACATTCTCCTTTCCCTTGATGTATGAGATTTCAAAATCATACTCACTCATGAATTCGCTCCATCGCCTTTGTCTGGCGTTCAAATCCCTTTGAGTGAAGAGATGCTTCAGGCTTTGATGATCTGTTCTTAACTCAAATCTTCTCCCAATGAGGTAGTGTCTCCATAGCTTCAAGGCTAACATCACTGCTGCCAATTCTAAGTCGTGGGTAGCATATAACTCTTCATGCTTCTTCAATTTCCTAGAAGCGTAAGCTATTACTCCGCCTTCTTGCATCAATACTGCACCCAATCCCTGCGTCGACGCATCGGTGCAGACAATGAAGTCTTTTGTCATGTCTGGTACTTGAAGGATCGGTGCACTAGTTAGTAACCTCTTCAGCTCTGTGAATGCAGTGCCACATTCATTTGTCCATTCATACCTAACCCCCTTTCGCTGTAATGTGGTGATGGGTTTTGCAATCCTTGAAAACCCTTCCACAAACCTGCAATAATACCCAGCTAGCCCCATAAAGCTACGTACCTCATGGGCATTTTTTGGTACTGGCCAATCCATTATGGCCTTCACCTTTTCCGGGTCAACTGAAATCCCTTCTCCTGAAATGATGTGCCCAAGGTAATGGACTTTCTTCTGAAAGAAGGAACACTTTGACAATTTCCCATACAATTGATTTTCCCTTAAACAAGTCAATACTACCCTTAGGTGCTTTTCATGCTCCTTTTCATTCTTGGAATATATAAGAATGTCATCAAGGAAGACTTGCACGAATTGGTCCAAATACTTCCTGAACACACCATTCATGAGGCTCATGAATACTGCTGGTGCATTAGTTAAACCGAATGGAACAACTACGAACTCATAGTGCCCAAATCGAGTTCGAAATGCAGTTTTTGAGATGTCTTCCTCCTTTATCCTCAATTGGTGGTACCCAGATCGTAGATCGATTTTTGAGAAGACCGCTGCCCCCTTCATTTGATCAAATAAGTCATCTATTCGAGGTATTGGGTACCTATTCTTTATCGTGGCTCTGTTTAAGTCTCTATAATCTATGCATAGGCGCAGGGAACCATCCTTCTTCTTGACAAAAATTACTGGTGCTCCCCAAGGGGAAATACTAGGTCTGATCAATCCCAAGTCTAAGAGCTCTTTTAACTGCATCTGCAACTCACAAAGCTCTGGAGTTGTCATCCTATAGGGTGTCTTAGATATTGGTTCTGCACCTGGTTTCAGATCAATGGTGAAATCAATCTCTCTTACAGGAGGTAATCCAGGCAATTCCTCTGGAAAAACATCCTTGAATTCAGCCAAAACTGGATGTTGATCCAGGGAAGGTCCTTTCTGGTCACTTACAGTCTTGACCAAATACAGTTTGCAACCTTCTCTGAGACAACGTTTTACCTTCATCATAGATATGAATCGTAGGGACACTCCCCTCTTGATTCCACAAATCTCAATTGGCCTACCTTCATCATCTAAACATATCACCTTCTTCTTGAAACAGTCTACCAAAGCTCGATGAGCTTCAAGCCAGTCCATTCCAACAATTACATCATACGTTCCCAATTCTGTGACGTATGCCTTCAACTTAGTCATACACACCCCGAGGTTTACCTGACATTGGTCAACACTAGGCCCTACTGCTTGTTTTATTCCAGAAGCCATCTCAACTTGTTTAAAGTCATCGTGCTCATAGGTTGCCAGCCCACATTTTTCTAATGCAACTGGTGAAATGAAACTATCTGTAGCACCAGAGTCAAACAAAATTTTAACTTTTACTTTGTTTATCATACCTGAGGTTTCTACCACGGCAGACTGGTGTTCAACTTGCTGATTGTCAACTGCGGCATAGATTCGGTGGTGGCTACCTGCTCCCCCTATTGGTTCTTTTCCCTCTCTTCTGTTGTCACTGGTTCGAAACTCTGGGCAGTGCCGCTGGTAATGAGGTCCTCCGCATCCCCAACAAGTGATGCGTGGTGGACCTTGAACCGAATGATGTGGAGTTCTTTGGAAAGAGTTTCTTCCCCTGGAACCCCTACCCCCACTTGTTGTTCCTCGCCTATGACTTTGATTTGTACGCGCCCTTGAAATTGTGGGTGAAGCTGCACTAGAAACCATGGAAATTCCTACTGTTGGTGTTCTAGGTATAACCCTGTTTCCATATGGTGGTGGCCTCCGACTTCCCCCCCTTGGGAAGGTACGAGGGGCCTTCCCCATAAACCCTGTTTGACGTGGAAAGATGGCTCTGCCTTCACCCTTTAAATCTAGGTGTTCTTCGACATAACGAGCCTGTTCTACAGCTTCTGCAACTGAGGATGGTTTCCACATCTGTACCATTGCCCTAATCTTAGGTCTCAATCCATACATAAAACGATCCGCTTGGCGCTGATCAGTATCCATGTAGGAAACGTACTTGACTAATTCCATAAATCGAATTTCATATTCTTCTACAGTACGGCCTCCTTGTATCAGGGCATGGAAGGCTCCTACCTGTTGTTCTTCATAATATGCTGGTAGGTATTTCTTCCTAAACCTCTCCTCAAACAATTCCCAAGTAACTGTGTCTGGAGTGAGGTGCAGTTGACGCTCCAAGTTACCCCACCAATTCAGAGCACTATCTCTGAGTTGGAATATTGCTATTTTGGCTTTGGAATTGGAATTGTAACACCTTAGTGCGAAACACCTTCCCATCCCCTCTAACCAGGCTTCTGCACGCTCACTGGCACGACCTCCTGGAAATTCTGGGAGTTTAATCTTTTGGAGCTCTCTAGTAATGTCCTCAACTGGAGGTCTTCTATCATAGTCTCTAGATCCCTCGGGGTTCCCTAACCCTGATGAAGGGTGTTCCCCTTCCATTTCATTTGTTTGGCGTCCTCTTAAGGTTTCATTAATTGCTTCCAAGGAACGCAGGATGAGAGTCAATTCTGGTGAAGGTAATGGGTTATTTGAAGGAGGTCCTTGTGAAGACTCCCCGGGCCCTTGGTTCCTTCGCGTCCTCACCATTTTGATTTGTTCAAAATCTGTTCAATATCTAAGACTTATTAATCCATCCTAGGACTTGTCTCTCTTAGATGACTCACATACTGGCTTTCAAAAATACTCATATAAAATGAAATTTTGAACCATTCTTGTGTACTCACCAATAAACCATTAATCCTATTTACATATAAGCAAAAACTCTCAACAATATTTCTTTCTTAGACATAGATGTATCAAAACCATTCGAGGCACAATGAACATAATATTCACCTTTGAAGCTGAGTAGGGAAACCAACTCCAATAGTTGTTGAGATTTTAATTGGACAATCTTTTGATTTTAGTTCTTTGGCTCTTTGAGCATACACTCCTCCCCTTTTATATATATATAAAATAATAATATCAAATATCATTAATATTTTCCATTTAAATGTGAACATATAATGATACTAAATTGTTTGAGATAACTAAATAAAATATATTTCTTCCCTAAATATCCATAATATCCTTTAACTGTATATTATTACATCTAACTAATAATTAACTTTAAATTTCCTTTCTTTACTGCATATTTAATAATTCTACCCTATAGTTTTATAAATATCTAATTTGGCTTATAGGAAACCTCATATCTTATATAGTTTGAGATATTGTATTATATACCTTTGAACTATGAAGATGTCCGCAATAATGTTTTACATTGCTTCTACCCCAACCAAGTACTTGGCAATTTATTGTTTTGATCTCAAGCAAATGCGTAAACTTGCCCTGCAATCCATGAGACATATATAGGAAGCTACCACATCGGTTAGAGTTGGCAAGGAATTTTTAGTGTACTTTAGAAATGATTTTAGAATTACTTTGCTTTTATTTTACTATGAGTGGGCATTTGTGTGCTTGTTGTGGCTCCCACACTTTTTAAGTGTTTTTATTGGCGTGAAACAAACGCTGCTAAGTTGAAATGTGTAAGAAACATGGGCCTGCATTTTCAAATCATGAAATTCCCTTGAAATGTTTCAAGATGTTTGAAATGTGTTCCAGCACTTTCGGTGTAGAAACGAGAGGTGGGGTGTGGTGGCATTTATCAAAGTTAGGTAGCTAAATGCCTACGTGATAGACATAAAGGGAAGTTTCATGTTTTTATGCCAACTCCCGAAAGAACCACAACAAGTTTTGTGTATCTTTTGCATTACATTGCTCGAGATTACATGGCTGTTTAAAAAGAGGAAAAACACTTACTAGTGTAGTTTTATAAACCAATTAAGAATACAGATCTCAAGATACAGATCCAGATAGATTACATGGCTGTCTAAAAAGAGGAAAAACACTTACTAGTGTAGTTTTATAAACCAATTAAGAATACAGATCTCAAGATGCAGATCCAGATAGATTACATGGCTGTTTTAAAAAGAGGAAAAACACTTACTAGTGTAGTTTTATAAACCAATTAAGAATACAGATCTCAAGATACAGATCCAGATAGTGTCTCAAGATAGTGTCTTAGGAAAGTGCAGATACAGAATGCTTTTAAGTGAGCTAGATCTCTATGCTGACCATAAAATTCGTTTCAGACAAAATATTTGACATGGTTTCTGAAACTAGATTGATCGGCCATTTGGGACATGGACAAGATATTATGGGCAGTGATTGTTTGAGATCTCAAGATAGGTGTAGGAGCTTGTCTCAGAAGTATGTTCCAAAGACATTTGGAGAATTGGTTGGGCACAATTTAGCTGCCCAGGCTCTCATGAATGCTATAGTGAGAGGAAAGATTGCTCCAGTTTATGTGTTCCATGGTCCTCAAGGAACAGGTAAAACATCATGTGGTAGAATATTTTCAGCAGCCATGAACTGCCATTCTCTGGATCTGTCACATCCTTGTGGACTCTGTTGTTCATGTTTAACTCAAAGTCTTGGTCAGATTTTAGATGTAAAAGAAATTGGTGGCATTGGCTCCCGTCATTTGAGACTTTTCAGATAGCCCTTGACAACGTGGAGGGCATCGCTGAGACTTTATCGATTGTAAGCCATGACAGGTATTTTGAAAAAAAATGAATAATATAGTAGATGGAATAAGGTTTTGCCACGTAAAACAAATTTTTGCCCCCTTTTCCCTTCACTTGTTTGCTAATTTATTTCCAGGTGTGTCACCTAGAGATTGCCAAGGTAAGGATGATTCCTTGATTAAAAAGTGTAAGGAAATGCTGATCAGTATGTCAAACACCATGGTGCTTGGTGTGAGACCTGGGTACACTACAAAACAGCTTGATAATACCAAAGGGATATATTTAAACAGTGATTCACATATAGAATGACGATAAAGCTGCATATAACTTCACAAATTATATGACTACTCTTTCACTCAACATTCCTTCCATTGCAGATTTACAATAGTATGATTGCGTGGTAGGAATGAACAGGACAACAAAAGTGATTGACATAAAAGGGAATCCACTTTGAAAAATACATGCATGTGATTAAGAAGAATACAATTAAATGGGTGTCAGCCACTGAAGCTTAATTTATACAACTATTCACTAGATAAATATCAAAGCTCAGCTGCTAATACCTCTAACATGTTACGAGAGGATATATGACAGAAGGATAATAGTATTTTCATGACCGATGCTAAAGATGCACAAGAGATATCAAAACGGTTTAATACGGCTAATGGCAAGTCCCAAATATGTTAAATGGAAGTCAACCAAAAAAGTCTCGTATGCCTAGTTTCGTTCTTGTGTGCTCTGAAAACCAACAATCCACAGTGTAATATTATACAGTTGTCTCGTATGCTAGGTTGAATATAGAGGAATGTTATCCAGGTGGAAATAGTATTATCATACAATGAATTCCAAAATAGTTGCCTGCAATGTCCTATCTATATGTTTTTAATTCACGTTTCCTCCGTGCAAAAGAAATGGCTGCAGCTTTCAATTTATCCATCCTCTGACCATCTTGTAAAGCCTTTTAAAATACCCTTTCATTTTTTTTTGTTTTTGAGTGCAAAACACATGTTTCAGTCTAATTTCAGTTCTTGAGGGTGGGAGTTTTGGGATAACCTAGTGACAAAGCATTGCATTGGGTCTTCCGATTTCTCCAGATCCACAAAACCTAGATAATTTCTGAATCTTTCCTTCCGACTACATTCATAAGGATCCACCGGTCATTCAGTTCTTTGCAACCAGACTACAGAGCTTCAATATCGCCCAAACACAAAGTTGAGAATAAATACAAATTTCACAAACGTGCAAAAATAACCTCAAATATAGAAATTCCTTAGTAAATAAACATAACTGGAAAATCACAGAACCAGAAAACCAAATCAAGGAGCCAAAAGACATGACCGACAGGCGAAGGAGCTTAAAAGAGAAACAGAATATACATGCGGAATGTTGGAAGCAGATTCTGGACTATGAAAATTGCTACATCTACATGCTGGGTCGGTGAAATCAGAGAGTGTTAAAGAAATATTTGGACAAGTTCACTAGTTATGTCAACCGAAGAAATCCTGGCTGCAGACATTTCACCCGGCTAGACAAGAGAAAGAAATTAAAAGTAGTGGGTGATTTATAGAATAAACACGAGGGGATCAGTACAAGCAACTCCAACGAAATTCAAGTGAACAAACAGGAAAGGAAAAATGAAAAATCTGAAATGATGATAAATTTGAGTAAAATAATTACAAAAAGAAAGGCCAAGCAAGAATTTCAAACACGCGCAATCTAAAAAGCAAATGGAATAAGATAGAGAGATATAAGAATAGGCAGATGAAAAAGGAGAGTTGAAGGACAACCAAACATAGTGCTTTCAGTTCAAGTGAAAGACAAGTAGCAAAAACGTTGCTTCTAAGAAGGAACACAGAATTAAGCAACCAAGTCAGTCTAATAAGGCCTGCAGGTTCTGCGTGATCCCACCCAACCTATTCAAGATAGTTCCATTATCCATACATGACTAGAAGATGAAGAGGGCAGGAGCATGGACAAGGCAAGGTTATTTTCATAAAATAGATAGCCATCCCTGGGCGCATATATATGTTGGGATGGGGAAAGTGTGGGTGTCAATGAAAATCAGAGACTAAGAGAAGAAAGGTCAGTAGGAAGGACTATCCACTTTCCTTCATCAACGTATGCCAAGATTGCTTTCAAAATGTTTTGCAGCGGGATACCCAGTATCTATTATTTAGACTTGAAAACTTCTTGATTTCTGAAATTCTATAGTTACTGCCAAAAAAAATATGTGGAAGAGACAGTCGTTTAATTTTCAGAAGTTAATTTGATTGTGACTCGCTGGGAGAATTGGCATGGGATGCAGAGTCGCAGACCCATTGAGGTAAAATTCCATCTTCCTGCTTTCTCAGTCATATATGGTTTAAAAGGCATTACCCACGCCAAAAGGTTTCTCAATCCAGACGCTGGCTTCGGGATGCAAGTCCCTATGATGATGTGTCATGTTCAGTGCTATGTCCTACAGGCCGTCTTCGGCTTGCAGTTCGTCGTGGCAAGCTATGATACTACAGTGACATATCCCTGTGTTTGGAATTCGTCCCACATTAATAGTCCCCTCTCCTTCTGAGTGTGTGTTTAAAGTGTACAGTTGGTTGCCTTGTCAGACAGATTTGAGTTTGGAAAATGCACATTCGACTCGGTTCAAGTTATCAGCGAATTTGAACAAAACCTGAATCTTTAATTAAAAATAACCATGGGACGATGTGATCATTATCTGAAGTAACAATGCAAGTGAGTGAGCGTGGGAAATATAACCTGCGGGGATCTCCTCTATTGAATCCAAGGCTAGAATTAACGATCATTCCAACCCAAAATGCAATGAAAACCAGGAGAAAAATCAAATCGCGGAATTTTTGGTTCTCCTCGATCTTCTGCGACCGAATGTATTCATCTCTTCCTCCTACAATTGCACCCATTGGCCCGAATTCACTCTCTCACCCCATTCCTCCACTATATCGGACTGACTTAACCTTCCGATTTGCCTTACTTCGCTATGTATTATGTGTCCTAGCTCCCAAAAAAAACAGATAGATAGACTGTTCCGGAACAGTAAGCTGTCTCATGCACTAATGCAACAATAATCTCAACTCTAAAGAGTTGTCAAGCTTCTAATCTTGTAACTCCCCCTTCAAGCCCTCTTTCTAGCGGTCTTTGGGGTTTAGTGGGCTTTGGGTCCAGGTTTTGAACCAAAGCTCTGATACCATGTGTAAGGCCCTGATTCCTATTATTAGAGTCTCAATCTATTATACACTAACAAATCTATTTTCTTATGGTTTAAAAAAAAAAACTTGCTGACCTTCTTACATAGATTTAAACATTTAACATCTTATCACTTTATCGTAAGCAACATAAATTAAGGTGAGCATTCCATTGATATCAACTTAACAAGAGTAATCCATGGAAAAATACCTGTTCCGGCGGTTGATGATGATACCTTTGTCTGATAGCTCTAGCTGAATGCTCCTTTTGGCCGACCCAACCGGATTTACCTCCCAGCCAACTAGGAAATAAATTCCTAGCCCAGGAAACCTCCACAGGTTCCCTAGCCCTCCGTGCCCAAGTCCAACCAGATATAGTGTGTCCTCAAGAAGAATGTGCAAAACTAGATAATGATGCTTTCCTCCTCTCAAACCCAAGAAACCTCCACAGGTTTCCAAGGTCTCCCAAAATCATAACAAGGCCAAACAATCACAATCAACCCCCACAATCCTAAGCAAAACTCCCACTCCCCTTTTCTTCCTTCCCCCTTCCCTTTTTATACCCTCTTTCCTCAACCACCTCTCATTAATGTCATTAACTCTCACCCATCCTTGGTTGACTTCTCTTCTAAGCTAGGAGTACATTTGGAATTGTGATATGAATATAAAATTGAGAATTTAATGGGAAAGGATCATGTCTTCTCCCAAGTAAATCTGAAAAGTACATTGGGAATGTGAAGTGTAATTACATGGAGAGGACCATGTCTTCTCCTTAGTAAATGTGAGGGTACATTGGGGATTGTGAAATGAATAAATATATATTGATGATAAGATGGAGAGGACTATGTCTTCTCCCAAGTAAATGTGAGGGTACATTGGGGATTGTGAAATGAATAAATATATATTGATGATAAGATGGAGAGGACCATGTCTTCTCCTTAGTAAATGTGAGGGTACATTGGGGAATGTGAAATGTGCTTACATGGAGAGGACCATGTCTTCTCCTTAGTAAATGTGAGGGTACATTGGGGATTGTGAAATGAATAAATATATTTTGAATTAATGGAAAGAGACCACATCCTACACAATATTCAAATTGAGAAGGCAAGTGGGGAATTTGAATAATGGAAATCATAAATTTATTTTAGACCAATATTTCTCAATATTTTCAGATAATATTAACACAATTTGTAGGATAAGAAACAAGTGGGGCATTACACAAGTGGCCATGGAAGATGTATTTTTTGTGCCCGTGAGCATCTCTTAAAGCACCCCCAAAGCCAGCTTCCCCCAAATTGACCTTAGAAGCTCCATCAATGTTTACTTTGAAGAAGCCCTGAGGAGGGGGCTGCCATCTACTGGCCCCCGTGCTAATTGTTCTCACTTCCTTCCTTATTCCTTGAGGATTGATGGATTGAAAACCCAAATTAAGAATAATAATCTCCTCGTGAGGCAGAGGAGGATTCGTGGGAATTGACCTCGAAAGGCTCTTAACTGTTTCTTTAAGTTGAATTAGAATTTGATTGATTATATGCTGGGGTTCGCTAGCTTTATTTGTGAAGATCCGTCTGTTGCGTTCTTTCCAAACGTTCCAGATAACAAAGCCTAGTACTAGCATCCAAGCTTTGTTGATGATCTCAATCTCTGAGAAGTACTTCCTCCAGTTTTTCAGAGTGTTGGATATGCTGAGATTGTTCCTGTCGGTTTGTCGGAAGCTTGATGTCACCCAGTGCCATACCGTAGTAGAAAAAGAGCAGAGGTTGAGCAGGTGTTCAATCGTTTCCTCATGTGAGCCACATAGGTGACATTTGGAAGGGCCAATGAAACCTTTCTTTAGGAGGTTTTCCCAAGTTAGGATCTTCCTTTGATGCACAAGCCAGATAAATAGCTTTATTTTCATCCAGTGAGGAGTTTGCCAAAGTTCCTTCCAGACTTTATCAGCATTTACAAAGTTGAATCCTGTGATTGCTTGTTTTGCCTCTTTGAGGTTAAAGTTACCTTCGTTATTCTTCCCCCATCTTAATTGGTCGTGTGAGGAGGAAACCAGAATCCGTCTGTGCTTTAAGTCCATGGTGAGAGCCTCTGCCATGGCCTTCAAAGGATTCTCATCACTGTAACTTAGTTCCTTCCACTTCCTCCATTTTTCATTGTTCCTTCCTTGGTCCCAGAAATATTTTACCATTAATAGGCCTTTGCTATCTGTGTCTCTCTTGAGGGCTTCCAGGTCAATCCTGTTGAGGATGGGTTCCTGTTGTCAGCTGTCCTCCCAGAATCAAGCTCGGTCCCCTGCTCGGATTTCCAAAAAACAATGTTGCTGAACAATGCTTTTGTTCTCCCAAGCAAGGTTCCATATGTGTAATCCTATGATTTGTCTTGTCATTCTAATAAGATCCTTTTCCTGCGAGTGCTCGGCATACTTTTGTTTCCAAAGCTTGGCCCAGGGGGCATTCGGCTCCTTGATCCATTAACACCAAAGCTTAGCTCCCGAGAATTTATTGAGAGTTTCCGGATCATGCAGCCCCAAGCCACCATGGCTTTTGGGCTTGCAGATCTTGTCCCAAGCAACTAATGCCCACTTTTTTTTCTCTTCCCCTCTACCCCATAGAAAGTCCCTTTGAATGTTCCTTATCTGTTGCTTAATACCTTGAGGAGTAAGGATGGCTGCAAACATGAAAACGGGAATGGCTTGCAAGACCGCCTGTGTGAGCACAAGTCACCCTGCTAAGTTTAAAGATCTACATGTCCATTTTCTGATTTTTTCCTGAAGTTTATTTAAAATTGGTTCCCATATTTTCTTGCTGAGAGGTTTATCAGTAAGAGGAATACCAAGATATTTGGAAGGCAACTGATCCCTTTGAAAACCCATAATTCTAGTAATGTTTCTTTGTATAGCAATATTTGTGTTAAAGAAAAAAACTTTGGACTTATTTTGGCTTACCTCTGTGCCTGCTACCATAGCAAAGTCGTTTAAGATATCTTTGATTGCCCTTGCTTCCCTGACTATGGGTATGCCCTGCAGCATAGTATCATCCACAAATTGTTGATGAGTATTAGCCTCTCCATTGGGGTGAGCTTGATCCCCTAAATTCGATCTTCAACATTTGCCATTTTGATTACCCTGCCTAGCCCTTCCATCATGAGGACAAAGAGGAAATGGGAGAACGGATTGCCTTGTCTGAGCCCTCTGGAAGGTGTGAATGTGTTTGAAGGGGCTCCATTACGCAAAATGGAAAAGCTAGTCGTGGTGACTAGTGCCATAACCCATCTTACCCAATTTTGGTCAGAGCCATATGCTTTCAGAGTAGCTATGATATAAGACAGTTGAGTTTATCATAGGCTTTCGCAATGTCCAACTCAATAATCATGCCTGCTTGCTTGTTGATTTTGAGAGAGTGTAACAACTCATGTGCTTGGATAATGTTTTTGAGAATTTGTCGTCCTTCCACATAGCCTGTTTGCTCTTCCGAGATGAGGGAAGGTAGTAGGGGCTTGAGTCTATTGGCTACCACCTTGGAGATGATTTAATACACCACATTACATAAGGCTATGGGTCTAAATCCATCCGGAGTCATAGCATTTTCCTTTTTGGGGATTAAAGCTATGCAGGAAGCATTTAGTGCTTTCAGAACCTTTTTGTATTTTCTTGAGTCTTCCACAACTTCGATGATACCCTACTTGACTGTATCCTAGCAGGCTTTGAAGAAATCAACATTGAATCCATCCGGGCCTAGTGCTTTTCCACTTTGCATTTTCTTGATCACCTCACTGACCTCCTCTTCCGAGACTGGTCTATTGAGATTGTGGTTGTCCTCTCTAGTGACCAGCTTGGGGATATACTGGGTGAATTGATTAATGAACCTAGATCTATCCTCCATTGGCTCCTTTGCAATATTAGAGAAGTGTTGTACTAGATTTGATTCCATGTCCTTGTGAGAGAGAAGCTCAACACCCAGAGAATCCTTAATCTTTGTGATTCTATTATGTGCCCTATGGGCCATAGTGGATTTATGGAAGAACTTAGTATTTCTTTCTCCCTCTTTGATCCATTGAATCCTAGATTTCTGTCTCCAGAAAGTTTCCTCTTGTAAGCATCGATCCTCCCATTCTTCCTGCAAATAATTAGTTAGCTTTTTCCTCTCTTCATTGAAGCCTTCTGTGATATTGATCTGATTGATTTCATGGAGTTTCTGTTCAGTCTCAATTCTAGCCTTGAGGATATCGCCAAATTCCTTTTTGTTCCAAGCTTTAAGTTTGGATTTAATATATTTCAGTCTCTGCTGGAGCATGTACATTTTAGTGCCCTGAATATTCAGATCCTCTTTCCACCATTTGTCAATGTCACTGGTGAATTTGGGGTGTGAGCGCTAGGCATTCTCAAATCTGAAGGGCCTGTTCCTCGAAGTGCCCATAAAGGTAGCTTCTAGCTGAACTGGCCAATGATCCGAACCTCCAAAGGGTAGAATGGACGCTGTGATGGCTGGTCCTGTGAGGAGGAGATCCTCAGAGACAATAAATCTATCAAGTTTTGAAGCCACTTGAGAGGCCCCTCCCCTTTTGTTGTTCCACATGAAGGTTCCATTTATTGTCTCGGTGTCCACTAGTCCCATGTTCATGATGAAATCATGGAAGGCTTCAGAATCTCTGCCTCGCTGTCTAGTACCTCCCCCTTTTTTTTTTTTTTTTTTTTTTACTGAAAGAGATCTTATCATATTGAAATCACCTGCAACTATCCAAGGCATATTGGGATATCGTGCTCTTAGATTTTCCAGGGAGGTAAGAAGCTTGAGTTTATCTACTTGCTTCTGAGGTCCATAAACATTTGTTATCATATATGTTTCCTTATCACCTACCGGACTGCACACGGAAGATAGATAGTTCCTGGATGCTTCAGCATCCAAGATTCCAAATTTTTGTGGATCCCACAGCGTAAGAATCCTGCCCGCCGAGTTATTTGCCTTGACCTCTAAATAATCATACTTGATTAACCATTTATTATGAATTTCTCTTATTTTCTCCATTGAACATTTGGTCTCCTAAATAAAGACCATGTCTGGTTTTTCTTCTTTAATTCTATTACTCAGGTTCCTTTGTTTCCTTCTACTACCTAAACCTCTAATGTTCCATGTTTTAAGCTTCATTAAGAAAGGTTAGTAAAGGAATCGCTGGTAAGATCTTTCATCTTACTTGAGTTAATCCGTAGTTTTCCACATTTGTTTAGCAGTTCATTCTGTCTTTTCCTTCCTCATTTCCTTCTTGAGTTCTTCGGAGATTGTGCCTGTGAGTTCTCCATAGTTTTGACCCCACTTTGCTCCCGAATTTCATGGTTTCTCTTGACACCAGTTCCCTTCGATTGTGCCCTCCATAGAAAGAGCTGTTGAACTCGATCATAGTCTTTTTTTGGAAAGGAGTCCACTCCTTTGTTCCTGCCTTGTTCCAGAAATGGTTCTGGGTCCAGATTTTCCCTGTCTAAAATCTCCTGTAGTTCATGGTCCTCTGTTCTTGCCTCACTTGGAGTTATCTCATAGTGTTTATTGATCTCCATGTAGCTTGGTAGATCCTCCTTCTGCTGGTTGTTTACTGTGATATCCTCCATTTCAGCGTCCATTTCCTGCTCCTTGGATGCGTTCTCCCTGTCCTGGACTGTCTCCACATTCTCCTCTACTTCCTCTAAGATTTTGAAACTATTGTGTCTTGTATTTTGTCTTCACTGCGTTTCTTGTGTGGTCGTTTACCCCATTTCCCTTTGGCCCCAACCTTGGTAAAACCCTCATGATCTCTATCCAAAGGTGTTTTTCCATTGCCTTCCATATTGTTTGTTGGGAAGTCTCTAAACAGATGGCTGTGTTCATGACATTTGCGACACCTGAAAGGTATGTGCTCATAGTCCACCATTTGCACCCAATCTTCATCATATACCTCTAAAATCATTGATTTCAGAAGGGCTCTAGATAGATCCATTTCCACACATATTCGAGCAAAGGAGGTGTATTTACCTTTGAGAGTTGCCTCTGATATCTTCAGAAAATGCCCTAGCTTGCTGCCTAGTGAAAATAGTCTGATCCAAACCGGTACAGATGTAAATGTTTCACGTTCCGGGACAAAGTTCATCATCCATAGCCGCATGTAGAGTCCTGTCGCAGCATAGAAATAAGGCCCCCCTTCAAACACTCTGTCTTTGTCCTCTAGGTTTGCGAACACCACCATGAAGAAGCCCTTAGAACCCAGATGTAAATGTATTTCTCCCTTTGGCTTCTAATGGCTCCTAATCCAGATGTGTAAAACCCTCTCTGTTGGCCATAACCCCATGAACTGGCATATGATCGCATGTTTTTTCATATGGTCCCTGTGCACTTGAATCACAGGATCACTCAATACGACCCAGGGAATGATGCTCGATTTGGGTTTGCAAACTCCCGTAGTTCTTGTGGAAGTCATTTTTCCACTTCTGCCTCCCTTCTCCTTTTCTTTACTTGTTTCCTGTTGATTCCCTTCCTGATCCTGGGATTCATTTCTTCCGACTGTCTCCTTGCCTCTTGCTTTTGAAATCTTTCTCAATGGTTTTTTGAAATGCTTCCCTCCTGCTTCCTTGCCTCCTTCTGTGACTACCTGACTGTCGGAGGGAGCGACGCTCCCCCATGCGCGTCCCGCCATGGAACCCTAATGCAAAACCCTAGTGTCTACTTCCATCTTCGTTCAAGTTGCAGACCTCGTAGGTATGTTGCCAAGAAAGAAAGATAACTTACTAATTTGAACATTAATGTTTTAAGAAAAAGGATAATTTGTCAATTGAGTTGTCACACTATCAATTTCTGTTAATATAAACTAAATTTATTTTGTTATTTATTTATTCTCATTAAAATTTTCTTACTAGTTAATTTAAAAAAAATGTGTTTTATGTTATTGATGTCCATTTATTATTTCACAAACATAGTTTCAATAAATAATTTAGTGATTATTTTTTGTGTGTAAAAATTTTATGATAATGTAAATTGCACTTTGAGTTGTTAAGTGAAGGAGTGTTATTCTCTCCATCTAGGTTCAATTCCCATAAGTGACATATTTGAGCTTCTAATGAATATATTGATACAACGAACTTGATAATTGTGTTGACAATGTCTTTAGTTTTTGTGGAATCCACTTTAGCATGAATTCCATCCTTAAAATGAAGGGAAATACCCAAAGGATTTCCTCGAGATGTCTATTTTACGAAAAAAATTACATTTTTTTCATAGTAATAACTTGTATGTCAAGATCAATGCATTTAATCCTTTTTTAATTGGGTTTATTTGGTGTGGTTTGGGGAAATGATTGTTATCCTGTTCACCCAAGTTCAATTCCCACAAGTGACATGATGAACTTTGTTGCAATGCTTTTGACTCTTGTTCTTGAGTGAATAGTCCCTTGAGGACTAAAACATGTATATTTCTCATATGGAACATAAATATATTTCTCATAGAAAATAAATGGATTTAACCCTTAATTCTTGAGCAAGAAAACTTGCCATGTAATATTTTTATTCTTAAAAAGGGCTTCAAAAGTATTAAAAAATCTTTACATTTTCACTTCTTAAAGGCCTTTTCTTTTTGTTATACTATTTATTTTGTGATATTCTAGAGTTTCTTTCACTACTTAATGCTTTTCTTGTGCAATTGTTTCACATAATTTTGTAACATGCTTAAAGAAACTTCAATTCCCACAAATGACATATTTGAGCTCCAAATAAGTATATTGTTGTAATGGCCTTGAGCCAAGTTACAACAATATACTCACACACAAAAATGAGAGAAGGGAAATAGAACATATGTAGCGGGAGACCAACTAATTAACACTTTATTTATATATAGCATAACTCTTACAACAATTCCTTCCAACTTCTTTCTTCAATCTATTACATCAAATGAGTATTTATACTAGATGTATAAGTTATATAGTAATTATAAATGTCTAACTACCTTGTTCAACTGACTTGACTTGTGTGGTCAACCGACTTACATTCTGTCTTGGTTTGTGGACCTGACTTGTGTCGTCAATCGACTTATATTCAACTTGACAGTCACCAAGGTCCAACTATTAAGTCTAATCGACTGAGTTGACTATCCATTCCAACATCTCCCCCGACTCAATTCCTTTCTCATCCTGAGCAAGTTGGAGATGTGTACTACAATAATAAAATTTGAGTGAGGCATGATGGTACAAACACATATAATTTAAAAAGTCTTATGCTTATGCATGTTGAGATTCTTGAGTTCTTGGATATTCTTTTGATGTCGATGTTGGTACTATTGAAGTTGATGTTGATATTGCTGATGCTTGTGGAGATGTAGTATGTACTTCAAAAATAGTCTTAGGCCATGTCTATAAAGGTATAGCCTTGGGAAGTGGTTTGACCCCTTTCTGTGTCCTTTGTTGCCCTGTCCAATGAACCCCTTCTATCTATGTTTCCATAGACTCTGACTGTCGACTCGCTGTTCAAAAAATTCAACTTAGTTATTGTAGGAATACAAAATTGAAATCTTGATCGAAGTGGAGAGGTTGAAGTATATTTTCACCGAGGAGTCAATTCATGTGCAAAATCTATAGCATAAGTGCTTGGGGCCATCCCGCTACTTTCTTATGGATATGTGGCATAAGCCTTTGCAAATGTCCTTGTGATCATAAACTCGGTGGTAGAGTTTTACAATTATTTCAAATAAGATGGTTATTGGTAGCTTAAGTATATCACAATTTCTCATGTATCCTTCTCCAGGGATATCTCCATGGTATCCTCTGTTGAAATAGTTTAGAATCATATATGCACAATCATCTGTGATTTCAAAGACTTTTTCGCAAGATCCTTTTCTTTTTTTGCTTTTTAATGATCACTGTGTAAAATGTATTCATCTTTTACATAGACATGATCCTCAGTTTGTCCACTCCACAAATGATCACCCCTTAACTCACTCTCTTTGCAAGTCAAATCCACTAAGTAATTTTCTTTTTGAATACATTTTACTTGACATATAGTGATATTTTCTATTGGATCAATATCTATATCCTCTACGAGTTCTTCCTTCATAATCAATCCTATTGGTCATAATTCCATATCACATATGCACAATTATTTTGAATAAAATGGACAATTGCTTGTACAAATTTCCTTTTCGCATGAGTCAACCCTGTACATTTTTTTATCAGGTAACCAAGGTTTTTATTTTTAGGGTTTACAACCTCTTTCTTCCATCTGCCAAACTCATTAAGCAAGGGTGCACCAAGGTAATGTTTTATCTACGTTTCTTCGAGTACTATGGCATCTGATGATCTCTTCTTTACCCATTGGTTAAATTCCTTCACGTGCTTCTCCCACTGAGTTTCTTCCATTTTCCCTTATATGATGCTATGTAGTTAGAGTTCTAGCTTTGTCACCCATGTTTTTTCAAATATTTGCTTGGATCATGGTTCTACTAGGGTTTTTCCATCTGCACCTATCCTCTCATTCTTGACATCCTCTCGATTTCTTGTAGGTCATGAGTCAATTTCTGCATTTTGATTGCAACAATTAAACGATCAATATCGAATTTAGAAACTAATTTGTTTGATCAATCTAATGTGTATAATAATGAAACAAAGTCATACACCTTCTCGATATTTATAGCTTTATTTAGTGAGGAAGCAATATATTATTGTGTTGATGTGCTATTTTGGTGGGCTTTTGAATTTATGACTACGTTAAATGTTTCCTCGTGTGGAGGTGACGTGCAAGCACCCCTTTTTTGAATGTTGAGTGTGTCATATTAGAGATCAATTGAGATAATTATTGGGCTGATTTGGTCATTTTAGTTCTCAGTCAAATTATTTTTGCAAACTAGTCATTTATGATTTTCTGGTCAATTTTCCTTAGGAAGTTAAACTTTTTCATTCAATTGACTTTTGATTTCTTGTTGAGTTTCCACTGCTAGTCAATTGATTTTTTGTAGTCTATTCTTCCGACTCAATTAGTTTTATCTCTTTAGTTGATCTGTCGATGGTATCTTCATCAGTCAAATTTGGTTGACTAACTGCCTTTGCAAAAATTTGATAGAATTGCAACTGATCAAGAAATTTAATCTAAAATCAAGAGACACAATTCTACTCTACTGATCTGCATAATGAAATTCACAATTTAAAACAACATGCATAGACATGCAATAAGAAAAACCACAAATACACAGTGATTTCTAAGGGAACCCAACTGGGAAAACTCCCTCAAGCTTCTTTGCATTAATCATATGAATAGAGAATCTATAATAATTGATATCTCTGACTCTGAGCTAAACCTGCAAAAGAATAACCGTTCTCTCTGCTCAGTGAACAACTTTGTCCAATACTTAGCCAAAAATCAGCTCACCTAGCCTCCTATTTCCTTCCGAAATTCTTGAAAAAATTAACCCCTAGTTTTTAGGAATTTTCCTCCAATTGATTGTGAAATTCCCAAGGATTGATCATCTGATTGCATGCAACACCTATACACTCAAACTAGTTTACAACTGCTTGTTACACTACCTTGTCATCTCCACTTTAGCTGAGGAAATCAAATTCTCTACATGCACTAGTTATTTTAGGCTGATTGATCAGTTAACTAACAAATCTCTGAGCTAGATTGTTGTCCCACTGCACATCAGACCTTCAACTGACTCTAACAATAGTTAGAGGTCAGTTAACTGAATACAATTGAAAATAATTGAACTAGATTACTAAAATTTAGCAATCACACATGCATAACTAAACTCCAAGTCATCTAACTTGAATTTACCAAGCTAACTGAGTGACATGATCCATGTCACACTAGTTATGCCTCCAACTTGTCTTGCTGATGTGGAAATTCTATTTACTCAATTTGACTAAGGCTAAAGTCAAATCGAGCCTTTCTTGCTACATTTTTTCCACACTCCCTCTTAGCAAGAAAGGGATTTTCCACCACTCCTATCCTGCACCTGTGGAATTTGAATTTACCTCTTGACAATGCTTTTGTCAAGATGTCAACATCTTTCTCCTCAGTTGGAATGTATTGTAGCAACATAATTATCCTCTGAACACAGTCTCACAAATGATGATACCAGATATCAATGTGCTTGGACCTGTAATGAAATACGAGATTCTAAGAGATTTTAATGCAACTATGATTATCATAATATATCACTGTCGGATCCATCTCTTGACTGAATAGGCCCACAAGTATTTTCCTCATCCATATTACTTCACATGCTACTTGACTTGCAGACATGTATTTAGCCTCTACTAAGCTGAGTGCTACAAACCTCCACTTCCTACTGTACCAGGAAATAGTTGCGGACCCAACATTGAAGATAGAAACTGATGTACTTTTCCTATTGAATGGAATTCCTGCACAATATTCATCGGTGAAGCCTTGCAACTTCACTTCCTTTGTCTGTATGTACCGTAATCCATACCAGGTAGTGCCTCTGAGGTACCGTAACACATGCTTTGCTACCTTCCAATATAATTTGGTAGGCCTCACCATAGCTTGGCTGAGCTGGTTGACTACATAGCACATGTTGGGTTGTGTGCTCACAAGATACATCAGTGAACCCACAAGTTTCCTATAAATGGTAGCATCAAATTCCTCACCTAAAGAATCATAATACTTCCTCCAGTTTGTATCTAGAGTTGTGTCCATGCACTTACAATTATCCATGTGAAATCTTTGAAGTATCTCGGTAGCATACTTTCCTTGAGACACAAAAAATTAACCATCACCCTGCCATACTTCCAACTTGAAGAAGTAATGCATGAGGCCCATGTATTTCATCTCAAATTCCCTTGTAGGATCCTCTTTACAAGAGCGGATCAACTGCTCATCACCAGTGAATTTTAAATCATCGACATACAAAACAAGAATAAGCAACTTACCATCTACCACAATGTGATATAGGTTCTCATCTGCTTCACTTTTGGTGAATCACAATCCAATGAGATAAATTTCGATTTGAGTGTACTGTTCTTGGGATGCCTGTTTGAGACCATACAATTCTCTCTTGAGTCTGCACACATGCAACTCTCGATCATATGTCTCAAATCCTTGTGGCTGCTCTATGTAAATATCCTCCTCAACAACATCGTTGAGAAAGACGATGTTCACATCCATCTGGTGGATTTTCCACCCCATCTGTGCAACCAATGCTAGAATGGATCTAATTGAGGAATATCTTGCTATTGGTGTAAAATTTTCCTCATAGTCCACTCCCTCTATTTGAGAAAATCCTTTGGCCACAAATTTGGCCTTGCACTTCTCAGTGCTTTCGTCCGTTGCATGCTTCACTTTGTAGATCCATCTCGAACCAACCACTAATTTCCCTTCTGGTCTCCGAACCACCTCCCATACACTATTTATCATGATGGATTCATATTCTTCCAAAATGTCATCAACCCAAACTGGTTGAGAAACTGCTTCCTCAAATGAAGAAGGTTTTGTCTCAATAAGCTTTGTCATGAGAGACTTGTACCTAGTTTACCTATCAGGTGACCTCCTCTACCTGTGTTGTGATGTGGGGGCTCCCACATTCTACTGTGCATCATGCAACAATCTATCAACATCTCTAGTTCTCTTTCTTCACTCTCTGGAAGAATCTGATCGAGTGGGTGCCTCCACTCAACCTCCTATCTTCTCTTATGCATGTGGTTGCTCCACAACTTCCTGAAGCACATCTTGAGGCTCCTCCTTTGGAGCTAGAAGCTATTTCTCTGGTGGGATACTCATCTATTTTTCCAGAGAGCATCTCATAGCCTTGTTTTCATCGAAATTGACATCTCTCCTTACAAATGCCATCCTCAGTGAAGGAAATACACCCAATAATTGTGTGGAGTTTCAATGTATCCCACAAAAACTCCCAACTCTGTTGTAGGCTCAATATTTTTCCTCGAATCCTTGGAGACATGAAAATAAACTGAAGCTCCAAAAATTCTGAAATGAGACACATCAGGCAGTCTCCCAGAGAAAGCTTCCTCTGGTGTGATCATAGAAAGTATCCTATGAGGACTCCTTTTTTGCAAGTAGACTGCGGTGTTGCATGTTTCTTACCATAGATGTAATGGAAGCCCCTGATCAGGCAACATGGCCCTTGCTATTCCCACTATGCATATGTTCTTCCTTTCAGCTACCCCATTTTTCTGTGCGTTATGGGTTGTTGTCAGTTCCCTTCGAATACCTTCTTTCGCACATAAATCCTTGAAGGCATGAGAAAAAAGTTCACCTCCATTGTCGCTCATGAGAGCCTTCATCTTTTTCCCAGTGTCCTTCTCAACTAATGCCTTGAACTCAACAATTTTTTAGAAGACTTCATCCTTCTTAATTAAGAAGGTCCAATATTTTCTAGAGAAATCATCAATAAAATAACATAGTACTTATGTCTTGTTGTGGAGGTTGTAGAAAAGGGCCCACAAACATAAGAGTGGACTCAACAAAATATTCCATTTTCTCTTCTTTCTTGGTCATGGAAAGTGAATTTGACATATTTCACCAATGTGAAACCCTTGTAGACATCCTGCTAGTCAAGGGAGCCTTTAGGGGGATCGATGGTAAATTGCTGCATGATTTTTAAGGCACCATGTTGTAGATGCCTGTTGGGTCCCTATAATACTAGTGATTACCCCATTACTATTGTATTTGTACCCTTTATTAATATTTTTGTGCCCCTATTATCCCCATATTGTTATTACTGTGCCCCATAGAATCCCTCTATTATTATTTTTGTGGCTTTATATTATTAGTGTTAGGTCGGCTGGGTTATATTGTGACTCCTTAGACTCCTATATATGGAAAGGAGGTTTTGTCATTTGTATCATCCAAGAATTGTTCATTTATGTAATGTAAAGGAGGCTTCCCCCTAGAAGAGGCTAAATTTTAAGGCGTTGATCTATCTTTTCTATCTTTTTCTTGCGCTGGTTTCATAACATTTGGTTTCAGAGCTTTGGATTCTAGGGTTTTGCTGCTCCAAACAGGTCATCGTGGCATTTTTGCTATAACTTTTTTTCTGTGACGTTTCAGAAGCTAAAGAAAAACACATTTGAGAAGAAATCGCGTTGAATCTTGGGTCCAAATTTCAGAGCTTTCCGTGCTATATTTGCGGAGATATGATCTGAGGAAGTTGGCCTTTTTGCAGACTCCTGAATTACATTCCAAACAGGTGACCTGGGGAAAATCGTCATAACTTTCTCTCTGAGCATCGGATTGAAATTTCGTAAGAAGGTACAAAAAGAGGACGGATTCTAGTTTCTTCCATATATTTTTCAGAGCAAAAGGTCGAAACAGTGACCCGTGGCACGTCGTACAAGTTCACTCTACTGAACTAGTCTATAATCAGGTCACTGTGGGATATTTCGCATAACCCTTCCTTGGAGAATCCAATTTGGATCACACTGGTGGCATTGGAAAGAGGACATAGAGGGCTACCGTAGGTCGCAATTTCAGAACTAGATGAGCCGAAATTACAGAGATACATCAGAGGCAATATTGAGCTCCTACAAAGAGAAAAAAGGTGTGTAGATTTTTTAAATTTTTGCTTAAGCTTGGTTTGAAAAATTATTTTGAAGGAATTCAAAGGGCATAGTAGAACATTAGTATCGGTAACTGATGCCCCGAGGAAAGAAAATGCAAACACCTAGTAAGCAATCTGAAATCTCTAGCATGACTCATGAAGAAGAGGAAGAAATGCTACGAGAAATATCAAAATTACAAGACCAAGTGTAACAAATTTCACGCTCACAAAAGCTAACAGAAGCTAAGATATATGGCGTGGAATCTAAGATAAAGGGCGTGGAAGCCAAGATTGATGATTTGAAGATAGATTTGAAGGAAAATTTGACAAATTATTTTACAAGAAATACTTACTAATGGTGCAAGGGGAGTAAAGGAAACTCATGGTGCAAACAAAGGAAATGTTAATCATGATTTCATAGACTCTAATGTTGGATCGAAGACGCACCATATTCCAAAAATCGATATGAGGAAGTTTGATGGCAAGGATCCCGCAACATGGATATTACAGATGGAGCAATTTTTCGATCTCAATAATGTGCAAAACACACAAAAGGTACGTATGGCAACTTTATATTTGGAACCAAATCAGTTTGTATGGTATCAATGTCTTTGCTCTCGTAAAAAATTTATCACTTGGGCAATTTTTACGGAAGAATTGATAGCACATTATGAGGATACAAAAGGCAACACTTTTTTTAGCCAATTAATAAGTCTCAAACAAAAGGGTTCAATAATGGAGCTCATTGAGGAGTTCCAAAAATTGAACATAAGGGTAAAAGATATTCCAGAGGAGCATAGGATTGATGTGTTCATAGGGTCTTTAAAGGATAATATCCAACATGATGTTCGCCTTTGGGAACTTGATTCATTAGAGAAGGCATTCAAGTTAGCAAGAAAAATGGAAAGCAAAATTATGGCAACCAGGAAGCATACCACTCACAACTATAAAGACGGAAGTGTTGTTGCCGCTAGTCTTCCACAACCTATAAGGTTGACACCACAACAATTGGAAGAAAAAAGAGCAAAAGGGCTTTGTTACAGTTGTGATAGCAAATACACTAAAGGTCATAAGTGTGTTGAGAAGAAATTATTCTACATAGATTGTGAAGAGGAAGAAAAAAAGGAGCAAGAAAGGTCAAAAGAAGAGGATATACTCCAGGAACAAAGCCTAGATGAAGAACAAATGAATCCGACCATATCTTGTAATGCATTGGCGAGAATTACCACTCCTCAAACCATCAAGATAGAAGGACAAATCAAGAAGAAAAAGGTAATAGTGTTGATTGATTAAGGAAGTACCCACAATTTTATTCATTGTAAGGTAGCAAAAGAATTGAATTGCTTCTTATATCCAGCACCAGAGTGTCAAGTGATGGTTTCAAATGGAGGAACAATAAATTGCTCCGGAAAGTGCCATAATATCAAGCTATACATGGGAGAATATGTATTGACTAGCCCAATGCTTTCCATTCCAATGGGAGGTGCTGATGTTGTATTAGGAGTCCAATGGCTACAATCCTTGGGTACAATAGCTTTTAATTTTCAAGATCTTTTCATGAAATTTTCTGTGAAAGTAAAGGAAGTTGAATTAAGGGGTATTGCAGGGAAACCAGGAAAGATAATAAGCTCTAACGGTATGAAAAAGCTTCTAAAAAAGGAACAAAAAGGTGTAATTGCACAATTATGTTCGCTAGATGTTTCCACATTGGAATCATCTATTTCTCCAGATCTCCAAAAAGTCTTGGACAATCATTCCAAGGTATTTGAGACTCCCAAAGGTCTCCCACCTATTCGTGATCATGATCATGCTATTCATCTGATTCCAGGAAGTGTTCCTCCAAACATCAGGCCGTACAGATATCCCTATGCCCAAAAGAGTGAAATTGAACGTATGATTGCAGAAATGCTAGAGGTTGGTATAATTCAACCGAGTCAAAGTTCTTTCTCTGCTCCAGTAGTATTGATGCACAAGAAGGATGGATCATGGCACATGTGTCCAAATTATAGGGAGCTCAACAAGCTCACTATTAAAGATAAGTTTCCCATTCTTGTCATTGATGAATTACTGGATGAATTGCATGGATCAATTTACTTCACCAAGTAGGATCTTCGTTCAGGATATCATCAAATCAGAATGAAGACTGAAGACATTCCAAAAACAACATTTAGAACTCATGAGGGTCATTATGAATTTTTGGTCATGCCTTTTGGCCTTACCAATGCACCTTCAACATTTCAAGGTTTGATGAATTAAATTTTCAAACCATTCCTTAGAAAATTTGTGTTAGTATTTTTTGACGATATACTAATCTACAACAAGTCTTGGAAGGATCATGTTGAACATGTTGAGAGGGTGCTACAACTATTGGAGGAGAAACAATTATACGCAAAAATATCCAAATGTTTCTTTGGAGTACAAGAGGTGGAATACCTGGGTCATATTGTATCTCATGAAAGAGTTAAGGTAGACCCTAGCAAAATTAAAGCCATTAAGGAATGGAAAATCCCCACATCCATAAAGCATCTGCGAGGATTTCTTGGGTTGACAGGGTATTATCGCAAGTTTGCTAAGAATTATGGGAAAATAGCAACACCTCTAACAACATTATTGAAGAAAGATGCATTTTCATGGACTCCAGAAGCAACAAAGGCCTTCAAACATCTTAAAGAGGCAATGTGCCAAGCACCTGTCTTAGCTACACCAGACTTCACAAAAACCTTTATTGTGGAATGTGATGCTTCAGGAAATGGAATTGGTGCTGTTTTAATGCAAGATGAAAGACTCATTGCTTTTGAAAGTCGTCCAATCAAGGGAAAGTTTTTACACAAAGCTATTTATGAGAAGGAAATGTTGGCAATACTCCATGCACTTAAGAAATGGCGACCCTACCTAATGGGAAGAAACTTCAAGGTAAAAATGGATCATGATAGCCTTAAATACTTTTTAGAACAAAGATTATCCTCTGAAGAGCAACAAAAGTGGGTCACAAAGATGTTGGGTTACGACTTTGAAATCATTTACAAAAAAGGGAAGCAAAATGTGGTGGCATATGCACTCTCAAGAAAGGATGAGGATGTGGAAGCATTGCTGTGTGCCATTTCTATTATCCAACCAGATTGGATAAACGAAGCAAGGGAGGAATGGAAGAATGACGAAGAAGTGTGGGCACTTATTCGAAAGCTACAACAAGATTCCAGTACGTCGTATACATTTAGCCGGAAAAATGATTCGTTATGGTACAAAGATCGCTTATACTTCTGTAAGAATTCCCAGCTAAAACAAAAGATTCTTATGGAATTGCACACTTCTCCCTTAGGAGGGCACTCAAGATTTTTAAAAACTTACCACAGGGTTAAGAAGGAATTTTTTTGGGATGGCCTTAAATCAGATATTCAAAAGTTTGTGGCGGAATGTTTGGTTTGCCAACAAAATAAAGTTGAAACAATTAAGCCACCGGGTCTATTACAACCTTTTCCATTCCAAGCCAACGTTGGGAGGAGGTTTCAATGGATTTTATCACAGGTTTACCCAAGTCTGAGAGAAAGAGTGTCATCATGGTGGTAGTTGACAGACTTACCAAGTAGCACACTTTTATGCATTATCACATCCATTTAAAGCCAGTACAGTTTCTACTACATTTATGGAAACAATTCAAAAGCTACATGGAAACCCAAAGATTATTGTAAGCGACAGAGATCCCATTTTCACTAGAAATTTTTGGACAGAATTATTTTCTTGTCTTGGCACTCAGTTAGCTCATAGCTCATCTTATCATCCTCAATCTGATGGGCAAACTGAGATAGTAAACAAATGTTTGGAAGGATATCTTCGTTGCTTTGTATCTGATAAACAGACACAATGGGTCAAATGGTTTCCTCTGGCTGAATGGTGGTATAACACTTCCTTCCATACAGCAACAACAATGACCCCATTTATGGCACTTTATGGGTATCAGCCACCATCCATCACATCATATTAAGAGAAAATTTTAAGGTTCAAGCAGTGGAACATTACATCGAACATCAAGAACAAGTCCTCCAACTCTTAAACGATAACCTCGTGTTGGCACATAATAGAATGAAACAACATGTAGATCAACATCGCAGCGAAAGAAGTTTTCATGTAGGTGATTGGGTATTCCTACGGCTACAACCGTATAAGCAAATGTCCCTCAAGCAAGCTAAGATGGATAATCAATTATCACCAAAGTATTATGGTCCATACAAGGTGTTGCAAAAGATTGGTACTATGGCATACAATTTGGAGCTTCTTGCAACGTCTCGATTGCACCCAGTTTTCCATGTTTCATGTTTAAAGAAGGTTATAGGTGATAAGCTTCTAGTTCAAACAATATTGCTAGAACTTTATGAGGAAGGAAAAATTATATTGGAAACTGAAGCAGTCACAGAAACAAGAACTCGACAGTTACGAAATCGATCAATTTCAGAGTATCTTATCAAGTGGAAGAATTTATCTGCTGAAGATTCCACATGGGAGGATGAGAATTTTATACAGAAGCATCCAGAACTACTCAAGCGTTGAGGACAACACCTTTTTGAAGGAGAGGGGCATGCTGGGTCCCTATAATACTAGTGATTACCCCATTACTATTGTAGTTGTACCCCTTATTAATATTGTTGTGCCCTTATTGTCCCCATATTGTTATTACTGTGCCCCATAGAATCCCTCTATTATTATTTTTGTGGCTTTATATTATTAGTGTTAGGTCGGCTGGGTTATATTGTGACTCCTTAGACTCCTATATATGGAAAGGAGGTTTTGTCATTTGTATCATCCAAGAATTGTTCATTTATGTAATGTAAAGGAGGTTTCCCCCTCGAAGAGGATGAATTTTAAAGCGTTGATCCATCTTTTCTATCTTTTTCTTGAGTTGGTTTCATAACAATGCCCCAATATCATATGCCAAAGTTCTCCAACATCGCGACTCGACACTTTTTCAGCCCTATTTCTTAATGTAATGCAATCTCCTACCTCAATTTTTTAAAGGTTCTTCACTCGAACCCCGATCTCCCTCACTTGCTCGGTAGTTATGTGTCTCAGTAAGGATTCCCCTTTACTAAAAATAACATCATAGCCACAATCCTCCAATACTGCTACAGAGATCGTGTTCTTCTTCAGCCCAGGTACAAACATAACATCTTGGAGGTGAAGAGGAGAAGCTTTCTCCCTCTCAAAGGTGATAGTACCAATTCCTGTAGCATTGTACCTCCCATCATCACCCATTTCGATATGCATCTAGAGGCCCTTCTCCTCTAGGCTACTAAAAAAGTACTTGCACCCTGTCATATGGAACGAGGTACCAAAATCAAGGTACCACACACTCCCCATAATAGTGTTGGCCATGCATGCTATTAGGGTGAAGTCTAATTCGAATTGTGAAGCCAATGCTTCACTTGCTGCTCCTCCTGAAGGATTCTTGGTAGACTTATTGTGCAGACATTTTGTTGCATAGTTCCTGAACTCGTGGCAGTGAAAGAATTTTATCTTGCTCATGTCTTTCTTCTTGCCATTATTTTGGATGGAATCAGGTTTTCTCTAGGTCTTCTTCTCTTTGCCCTTCTTCCCCTTTCCAACCAATGCAAATTTTTCTTCATCCTCAACTTTGGATAGTATTCCATCCCATTTATTTCTCTTGAACTCTTCTTGAACCAAATCAAACCACATCCTTTCCCAATTCGGTAATTTTTCCTTTCCATTCACAAAGTCCTAGTAGTTGTGCCAGGATTTTGGAAGGCCTAGAAGAGCTAGGCTCACCAGATCATCTTTTGCAACATTCACACCAACCCTTCCAAGCTCATCACAAACTTGTGTAAATCTAGAGAGATACTGCAGAATAATATCATTCTTCTGCATCTTAATGTTTCAAAGTTTGTCTTTCAGGGCCAATTTTCTACGATCACTACTATTTTTTAATAGCTCAATCAGTTCCTTCCACATAGAAAATTGTTTCACTTTGCCATGGATATTTGAGAGCACATGGTCTTGCACACCTTCCAGAATAATTCTCATGGTCTTTGAAGCATCCTTCTTCCATTGGGCTAATTATTGTGCATCTTACTGTGGAGGTTTTGCAATATCATTTTTCACATATTATAACACACCATTGTCATTGAGCATTGCTTCCATTTGATCCTTCTAAGCTATGAAATTCGAGCTACCCTCCATGGAATACTTTAATCTCAGACCATTGAAAGACATTCTCTAGATCCTGAAGAAAAAACTGTTGCAAGAAGGTTGTAAGTTCGAAATTCTCGACAGAAAAGTTTGAAATATTGGTTCTAATGTGAATTTTGAGGCTCTAATACCAAGTAGAAATTCGATAGAATTGCAACTTCTCAAGAAATTTAATCTAGACACCATTCTACTCCACTGATATGCAAAATGGAATTCACAATTTAAAACAACATGCATGGACATGCAATAAGAAAAACAACAAATAAATAGTGATTTCTAGGGGAACCCAACTAGGAAAAACCCCTCAAGCCTCTTTGCATTATTCAAATGAATAAAGACTCTATTACAATTGCTAGCTCTAGCTCTGAAGTCAACCTGTAAAATAATAATTATTCTCTCTGCTCAATGAACATCTTTGGCCAACAATAGCCAAATATTAGCTCACCCAGCCTCCTATTTCTTTACACAATTCCTGAGGAAATTATCTTCTATTTTTTAGGAATATTATAGCCAATCAAGAATAACATGCATAATGGTGAAAACCTCTTCGAGGTGCATTAGACATGTGCTCAACTGAAAACCACTTTAGTGGTAGTTGAGTGTCTTTTCACACTTTCCAAAACTTTGTTTATTATTTATGTAAAACTAGTTAACAATAAAATCGGTTAGAAGAAGTTGTAGAGAAACTTCCAAAAAATGCCTTATAGTCGATCACAACCACAAATTAAGAATTACATATAGTAGTTATTCAAACAAGATATGGAGAATGACTCGAGTCCCCAAAAGACAACAAAGATAAAATTAGGAAGTAAAACAAAATTGGTAGAGCATACACTTTTGATAAGTCAAGTGCAATTGAGGGAAAAATATTTGTGCCAATAATTGAATAAGAAGGCAAAGGAAGAAATAAAAGAGAGAATTAAGTCATTTGGAACCAACTAAAACAAAAGAATATCATCCAAGTTCAAAAGAAAGAAAAAGTTGTTTAAAAACTGTAGCAAGAAAGGCTCAATTTGACTTTAGCCTTAGTCAAATCGAGTAAATCAAGTTTCCACATGAGCATGACAACTTGGAGGTAATTAACTAGTGTGACATCTTATCATCCAGTTAGCTTAGTAAATTCGAGTTAAAGGGCTTGGAGTTCAATTATGCATGTGTGATTGTTAAATTTTAGTAATCCGGTTCAGTTATTTTCAGTTGTATTCAGTTAACTGACCTCTAATTATTGTTAGAGTCAATTGAAGGTCAATTGTGCAGTGGGACACCAATCTAACTCAGAGATCTATTAGTTAACTCATCAATCAACCTAAAATAGATAGTGCGTGCAAAGAATTCGAGTTCCTCAATTGAAGTGGAGATTACAAGGTAATGTAACAAGCAATTGTAAACTAGTTTGAGTGTATAGGTGTTGAATGCAATGAAATGATCAATCCTTGGGAATTGCACAATCAATTAGAGGAAATTTTTTTTTAGTTCGACGTCATTGATGACTTTGTCAAATAGATTCCCTCCTAGTGTATTTAATTTGATAACACTAGTTTGTCGGATATATTCCATGATAAAAATCTTAACCACACAATTTCCAACTTTGAAGGCTTCCCTTTTATTTTGTTGTCATATAGAAGCATCAAATTTCCTTACTTTATATCTTCTTTTTTAATATGTTAATTGTGCCATGCCTTTTGTTGCCATTTTTAGATATTATAATGATGCAATGTTATCTATATTTCTTCATCCAATTGATTCAGTTAGTGAATTCTTCGTTTCCTACCTCTATTGATATCATATCTAAGGATGAAGATACTTGTGCAGTGCTAGTCTAGAAGTGTAGTGGGACCATTGCCTCCTAGCCATACACTAGCTTGAAAGGTGTATAACCAATCACTCTTTTGTATGTTGTTCTATACATCCATAATATTGTTGGAAATTTATCATCCTAGTTGTAACATATCCCATGCTATCCCTAGCCCCAACCAAGAGTATAAGGAGGTTGTTATTAAGCTGACCTGAACTCCAAAGTCCTGTTTTGGAAATGGGGTCTAATTTTTTTTGCTCTTTTACAACTATCTCATAACATAAAAAGGATAACATCATTGTGTTCATCTCATTGAGACCTTTCCAACAATACAAAGTTTGATGTAATATGGATTTTGGATCAAAGATATGGCCGATTAAAGTCTTGGCCAATTAAGCAATATGACATCATTAGGCTTGTCGCGTGGTGCCCACATGGTAGCCACTTGGCCACTATTGACCTGTTCATACTTGTTAGGCCTCTTTACAAGGTCCAACATATAATGGATGTAATTAATATACATATACAAATGTATAACACACTCGTGTGGCCCTTCTATGGCGATAAAACCACTGGCATGGCATAATTTCCTAGGTTATCGACTCTCTCATATGTAGGACCAATCCAAATAATGAATGGGCACACATATAAGTTTACAAGATAAGTGCATGCAGGCCCTCTATGGACACATCACCCTGGGAATACCATCACAACGGGTTTTAATACTCCTCCCCACTGAATGTACTAGGGACAAAGTTCTGTGCTACATGGCAATAAACATTCAATATTAAGGCTTAGCCTCCCCCTTTGCCCAATAAGAAAACACATTTCCACCACACAACACTCGAGCCCCGCACGCCAAGTCACCCCTAGGGATTAAATCTGGGCGTTCTACTATGTTCTTCGTCCAAAATCTCCAGGGTCTAGGGTCAGGGGTGACGTCATCCCTTGTCACATCCCCCAAGTTGTGTGCCATGTAACTATGGATCCCACTGCATAAGTATTTGTTAATGGCCAAAAATGACCTCATCAACATGTTAGGGGGATCACTCGGTCAAAGCCCCAACTAGGCCCTTATCCATTTGATGCAGTGGTTCTAAGTAGTTCAATTGGGTCTAGTTACCCCCTCTCTCTCGTCATTGACTCATGATATTTATATTACTTTCCAAACAAGGAGAAAGATATTAGAATTACCTCATGCAGAGCTCTTGCAAGAAAGAAACCCTTAAGCTGATTTTAGGGCTCAACTAAGCCACACTACAATTTTCCCTTGGTGTAAGGGGACTTCTATAATGAAACTAATTAATCTAACTCTAAATCTAATCTAAATGCAGTGCTAAAAGCAAAGGAAACTAGCCTAACTCAATATCTAGGAGATAACTCCAAATAACAAGTGCAAAACTTTAAACGAATTGGGGATTTAACACACTTTTAATAATGAATTCCCAGTTGTTGAAGAAGTTCTAACAACTAATATTATAAGTTCATGCATGTTATGTTTGGAGATATATCAATAATGAATGATTAACAATTAAAACTGGGAAAAAGTTCACACGATTTCAATAGTAGTTAAATCAATTTTAGATAGCAAATTTATGAGTAAATAGTTACTCAGAAATTTGATTTAAGCACTTGAGAAAAAGAGAAAATTAACAACAAATCTATGATACTAATGAACTAGATAGCTAATCCAAAAGACATTCATCTTCACATCAAACAACAATGCTCAATATGAAAATTATTTCATACATATTTGTTATCAAAAGATAAAATTCGCATTTTCAATAAAAATATTTCAAATACAAATTGTTAAATCTCTCCGTTTCCCAATTCAATCTCCAACCATTCTCCCAAAAGCTTCAACTCTATTAATCAAAGGACAAAGTTGTAATAATAAAAACTCTACTCTATAACAAGACTTGAATCCTGAGAGAAAAATCCCCAAACTACTCATATCTGAGTATCCTCTTTCTCCTACAACTAAAAATTCCTTACAAAAGTGCTTTAGAGCATTCAAAATGTAGAGAAAAGGAACCATTCACTCCTTCTCAAGACTCATATTAATAATTTACAAAAATCTGCCCAAAATGGAGAGTTGTTGGAAGTGGTTAAGATCCATCTATTTTGGAGCTGCAGATCCTCCTTCTTCCTCCTTGGTGGTACAATAGTAATGCACCAAAATGATTTTGCTTCATCCTCTTCAATAAATCTTCTACAAAACCAATCAAAATTGAGATAAAAAGAATTAATTTAACATAATAAAATCAAAGTGCCAAAAATGGGAAAACAAAATATCCAACTAAATTCTAATTAAATGAATAAAATAAATGAGAATTGTGCCTCCCTATACTCTTTGGCGTAAGAGGACAAACTCGAATGAATTTGCTACAACCAATGAAAATTCAAAAACAAATTTATAAATTGGTTTTTTGGGTGCAAATTTGGAGCCTCAACTTCTGCTAATTGTTTGGAATATTAGATGTACATATTTTGTTGAGATAATTTTTCCATATTGTTTTCCTCGATTCTATCTTTGCAATGAGCAATCTTGGGCTTCATTTGGACAAGTAGAGCTCAAGATATGCCTCTCCAAAATTTAGATATCAAAACTACTAATTAACTGTAAAATGCATGCCCACGCAAAATTTAAACTTTTTTAATTAAAAATTCTAATTTTAACTATATTAATAAATTTTAATAAACAAATAATTAAAATTAAATAATTACTGATTACAATTATTATTATACAAATTATTCAATAAAATCTACTTTAAAAATTATTTATATAAATTAAAGTAAAGAATTAAAATAAAATTAATATTATTATCTCTGTCGCCCCGACGGGATTACACATTGGGCTGACCAACCATGAGTTGGTCAATAATGTTAAATAATTTTTAATTTCTTAAAGTAAAACTTTATAAATTCTTTTTTTTTATCTATTGTAATTTTTTTCATCACTTATTATCTGTATGCTATTCGCTGTAATTTTAAACATCTTATAGCTGCATGTTTGGTAATCCGTGCTTCTACAGTAACAGTAATGTCAGGTTTCTGTGTACTTGCAATGAACGGCTGTATAAAGCGATACATTTTTTTTTTACTTTGTTATTTTATTTTATTAATTTTAATGGCTGTATAAAGTTATATTTTTTATTTTATTAAGTGTAATAGCTGTATAAATGATATTTTTTCCGAGTATAAAAAAAGGCATAAAGCGATATATTCGTGAATAAAATTGGTCTTCGTTTAAATAAAGTTAATAACATAGGAATGTGTTGACATTATTAATTATAAATATTATTGGTTTTATATTTTATTTATTTTTAATTATTTAAATATAAAAATATATTTCAAATTTAGAAATTCATAATTTTATTTTTACAAATTTTACTTCGGTTTTAAATTTAGTTAAAATGATATTATTTTAATTTTACCAATGATATATATTTTTTCCAATCTCTCTTATAATTTCATGTAATTTATATAAGCCAATAATTAAAATTAAATTATGATAATGAAAAATGTTAAATAATTTAATGAATGTGATGAAAATAGTGAAAAATGTTTTTAACTATTAATAATTGCTTTATATTCAATATATTACATGTAAGTAAATATCACCTAATAATTAAAACCATATTATAATGATAAAATAATTAAGTAATTTAATAAATGTAATAAAACCATTTACTATTAGTTTCAAGGCATTCACGATTGCTTTATCTTCAATATGATATATTTAAGGATAACTTTGTTAAATATAGAAATGTATAATTGGATAATAAAATCTCATATTGCTTGATTTCAAAACTCATTGGTTTTAAAACAATTAAGCCTTAGCCACATATATAGTAACACATCTATTTTATAATCTTAATAAAAGTATTTGTTCCAATTATTATTATATATCTTAAGCCATGGGCATGTGTAATGCTAATACCTAAAAAGACAGAACACATTTATATATATATATATATACACACACACATTAAACAATGAATGCACATTGTTAAATGTTAAAAATATTAAACTTAATTAATTGTTGTATTTTTTGATAAATTATCGTTAGATTATTGTAAAGATAAATTTTGTGTCATTGCCTGGACCATTATTCATTATATATTTTTTGTTTTATTTCCCCTTTTCTGCTAACTCACTGGCATAGAGGATTTTGTTTTCTCAAATCACTCATAGTCCATATTACAAACTTAACAATAACTTGAATTCAATAAGCGACACTTGTTTACAAGTTAAATTAATTAAATTAACTATATATAAATTAATTATATTATATTACATAGATTATAATTTAAAAATTATATTAAAAAAAAATTGAAATGACTTTCTGTGCGGCTTAGTTTAAATAAAATATTTTGATGTCATGATGTGTTGTAAAAAGTGCTCTTAACAATAATAAAATTGTAAAATGAATTATATGAATATTTGTTTAGTCTTATTTCTTTATTGATATTTTTAATGTAATTAAATATTTTATAGTAAGCAATTATATATATATATATATATATATATATATACCCCACAAAAAACATAACATCATGCCCAGAATTATGTGTAGGATTGAATGTCTACACTATGTGTATTGCAAGGTTACTGTCGTCAACTTACACATGACAGAGATTAGACGAGAATTTGTTGCAATTATTAATCAACGAGGAGTCTCTGCCATGGAGTTAGCTTTGAAAATATATTTTTTTCCCCTTTTACAACACAACTAAAATTTTGTAAGTGTGGAAATTATTGCCAAAGGCTTCTTATTTCAACTTAAGGTGGATGAGCATTTGTTGACTTTATTTTTTATTTTTTTTTAATTCACGTCCTAGATTGATTCTCAAGGGAATATGCTCAGCATATGCTTCGTCTCAATGCTTATCGACTACTGTAGTGTGCTACAAAGTTTGTTAGGTTGGATTAACTTTTAATAAATTAAAAAAAATAGATTTGTGCCAAGTGGGCTCCCTACTAGGGATTTTACCTAACTTTTAATAAATTTAAAAAATTAGATTTGTGCCAAGTGGGCCCTCTGCTAGGGATTTTGAAAGCATACCTAATTTTAGAAAATTTGTCTTATATCTTGGTTGTAAAGGATAGAAACTCTTCAACACTTATGTTTTTTATCATGTGATTCTTAAGGGTTAAGTAAAATCAAAGTTAATAATAATATTTTTGTTGCAATAGTTTTTTTTGTTATATATTTATCAATGGTAGATACAAATGAAGCCTTAGCCACATTAATATTTTTAATGTGGTTGTACTAGTTTTATTTTCTTTTAAAAATACCTTAATTGTGTATAAGTGGAAATGAGATGATATTTATTTTTATGATAAGGATATAATTATTTTTTTATTAATGTGATTTAATATTTAATATTTTAATAAATAGACTTTTAACTAAATTTTATTATACTAAAATGCAATAAATGTCAAATTAAAATTATTTTGAATTATTAATATATTTTAATTTCACAATCAATAAGTTTGTTATTATAACTCTTTTATATATGAGTATTTTGTTGAATTAGTTATTAGTAAATTTCCAAATCAATAACATTATGTTGTGTGGGTGGTTAGTATTATGGTTTGGTAATTATTTTATGTTTACAAGGCCTTGATTAATTGATAGGATTCATTATTGAGTGAAAGTTTTAAAAAACTTTATATCTTGTTGACTTTTTCCATTACACCAAAGTTCTTAGACCTTATTAAACATCTAAATCAATAACTTTACATCAAGTAAACCATTAGTCATATGTTTAATGGCAAGTTAATCCACCTGGTTTATTTTTAAAAGTGCAACGATTAATCCAACTTGATCGATTTTTCATAGTGCAACGAATTCCAGATTCAATAATTCCAATTCCTATGCATTCTAAATTTAATATTATCTATATATAGAATAATAAATGTCACTACCATTGTAAGGAGGTTGTTGGACTTTAGATGCCTTTAAATTCAATAGTATCTATTCACTCTGTCCTATTTTTTTCCTTCTGGCAAGGGTGTTTATAACCCCATTCTATGTAACTCACAACACATCAATAAATACCTAGTAGAATGCATAGGAATTGGAATTATTGAATCTGGAATTCACTGCACTATGAAAAATCGATCAAGTTGGATTAATCGTTGCACTTTTAAAAATAAACCAAGTGGATTAACTTGCCATTAAACATATGACTAATGGTTTAATTGATGTAAATTTATTGATTTATACGTTTAATAAGGTCAAAGAACTTTGGTGTAATGGAAAAAGTCAACAAGACATAATTTTTTTTTAAACTTTCACTCAATAATGAATCCTATCAATTAATCAAGGCCTTGTAAACATAAAATAATTACCAAACCATAATACTAACCACCCACACAATATAATGTTATTGATTTGGAAATTCAGTAATAACTAATTCAACAAAATACTGATATATAAAAGAGTTATAATAACCTTGAGCCAATGTTGTCACTCGCTGCAAAAAGTGTTTTCAAGTTACCCAAAGCGCAAAATAGCAGAAAATTTTACAGCTATCTTTCAAGCCACATAAGCTCTCAAAGCTAAATCGGACCCTCTCCATTGGATAGTGCTCAGAATAAGCTTTCCAATGGTATGTGGAAGTCCAAAAATGGACTCCTGGATCAGAAGTTAGAGCAGATTGAAGCTACCCTTTGAAAGCCAGAAAACAAAGAGAAAAGGACCAAGGGTAAGGCTCATCGCAAATCACAATTGGAGTTTTCTGAGGTAGCAACAGGGGAAGACATTGAAATCTGCGATTAGTGATCGCCAATATCGCAAATCGTAAACCGAAGTTTTAAGGTACGGTCTATCGATGATCAGAGGTCTTGTATCAATGGGCTCGCGCATCGCAAGTCATAGTCATGTTGCAGATCACAATTAGAGTTTTGACAAAGCAGCGACAGGAAAGGGCACAACAAAATGGTGATCAATAATCGTCGATATCGATAATCGGTGATCGGAGGTCCATGGCCCATAGTTTATCGGCGATCGGAGGCCCTGGCAGTGACGAATGAGTAGGAAACTGAGATTCGGGGTCAATCAGCGATCAAAAGTACCAGAGGGTACAACCAAATGCGGCGTCATGAAACTTCCGAAGGCCGGATAACATTAAAAATCGCTGAGATTCAGGCCTCTAGTGTTAACGTGCCAGGGAGGGCTGATTGCGATTAAAAAAGGAAATCAATTACAAAACTAGAGAAGGGAGGGCCTTTTCTTTCTCCTCTAATAGGCAACGTGTCGAAATACTATTGGTCCCAATAAACCTACATGGTGGTTGACGTCATCATGACGTGGAAGTACGGAGGTCACGTGGCATGAAGATTTGGCATTTTTAGGGGTCATAAGGGGCCAAAATTGGGTGACACGTGTCACCACTCACAAGGTGACATGCGACAAAGTATGAGTCATCTCGCAAATCAATGATCAAAGATCTCGTCTCATCGCATATTGCAATAGCAAGAGTTAGGAGGGTGCAACCAGAGGCATGGATTAGAAAATTCCTGGTTGCCGATCTCCGATATAAGGCTAAGCACCAGGTCACTTCTCTCGGTCATATGAGAAGGAATGCAAAAAGGGGCTAAACGATAAGGGGCCTAAAGATCCCAGAACTTGCCTATTTTGTAATGTTTTTAAGTGCAAAGGGCTAATAACGAGAATCCCCTATTCAACGTTAAGGTAGTATTACTCCACATATCATGGGTCCGATAACATGATACAGGAAGTTAAAGGGACAGATGGGTTGACAGCCGAGGCATTGAATGAAAGCATAGTGCAACGGTAAATCAATATGGGGGCTTAGGAAGACTTAATGCCTTAGCGTGGAGCCCCACTCAGGCATAAATGTAAAGGACTGCTCGGACAAACTCTTCTTCTGCTCTGTGACAAGCAAACTCAGTTGACCACTACCAACTCTAGAGAACGAGCGATTTCGGCAGTTAAGGTGAAAGCGACAGGAAATTGTGGCAGAGACGTGGCCTGATTAGGGGCCTTCACAAGAAAAACAGGGGGATACTTCCTCCATCATCTTTCCTTTTTCCCTTTTTCTATTATTCTGTAATTTCTGTTTATTTTCAAGAAAGGAATCAAATCCTTAGAAATCATTTTGAGTAGCAGATCTATCATAGGCCTAGACAACTAGCCTTTGGCTGAGATATTTTGTAAATGTTGATTTAAAGCCCCCCATTCTCTGTATAAATAGGGGGAAGAAATACTTAATATGGGTTTGGGAAATTTGCACCCAAGTGGTCCAAATTCTGTGTTCCACTTTGGTTCTATGAAGCTTGTTCATGAGGGACTTGAACTGCAGGTTGCTGAATGTAAATGGACTAGTGAATGGGACTCATTTTGAAGATTAATGAAACCCTTTGGTGATTCCAATCATGGAAATGCGCAATATGTTTTCCCTTCTGTAAATATCATTCCATGTATGTTTTTTTTTCTCTGAAATAGTGTGATGAAGCTACAGGTTTCATCCTTGTTCATGATTGTATATTTGTTACTAAGTAGTGACAGTACCTGTGTTACCCACAAATGTACTTATGTAACTATAATATGCACAAATTTGCTTAAGATTTTGGATACAAATGTGCCCATGAGTATATGGCCTGAAACACTGACTAGTGCTCCACTCCTGCCAATCTTTCATCTCCTCCCTCTTCCATATTTCTACTGGAACATTGTGGCTTAGGATTCTTCATTGCAATCAGACCTACGCACCAATTTCCATCCTCTCTTTCCTCCTCTTCACTTTACTGCAACGTTAATATCAAACTTCATGTTGTTGTGTGTCGGCCACCAGAACTAGAAATTTCTCTCTAAGGTTGGCTCGATTTACCCCCTGAACATTTGGATCCATGTATTGGCTTGAATCTACTTTGATGAAGGGCAATTGAACCAAGCCCCCTTTCTTCCCTTTTTCCAACTACGTGACAATTGGAGTGCAATAGAAAGCCCCCATTGATAATCTTCCATGCACTCCTCTATTCAAGATGTCCTAGGCACTGGTCTATAATTAACCTAGAGTTTGTCTCTAGGAAGCTTTCTATATCTCCCGAAGCATTTGTAGTATAGGTTTTGTCTCTAGGAAGCTTTCTATATCTCCCGAAGCATTTGTGGTATAGGTGCTATTAAAATTGATAACACCCAGTCTATAGATATAGAAGGGTATATATAGAGCCTTCCAAGGCTATCCCTTATTACCTTGGAATACATTCATATATTTTGGCATTAATGCCATTCCTCTTGAGTTTATAAGGGCTTCGACCTAGCCAACGAGTATATAATTATTTACACACACACATGCACAAGCTGTAATGTCTCTCTTGAGATTTTCGTACGACTCATCCTAGCTCATTCAATGCATATATTTATATGTATATTACTCATATAAGAACATTGTCCTTACTAAACTTATAAATAAACACCACCAAATATATAGTTTGGTTATGCAAATCATTAAACACAGAGAGATCATTTTTACAGCAAGCATTTTCCCATCCTTCATACTCAGATAATTAGATTAAATTCAAGCTCAGAGTAAACACAAGAATTTAAACCATTCCTCAAACATTGCAAAAGAATGATAACTATTACATATATTTACCCATCTCTTGACACTCGGGCAACTTGGAAAATATCCCATACTTAGAAAATAACATATTATCATATGCATACATACCATTAAACAAGAATATGTGCTTAGAATAACACAAGTAATCATACCCTTCCAAAACCATACAAGAAACCAACATTACTCAATCATACAAGAAACTCCATTTCCCAACATTGATAAGTCATTGTTAACCAATGCATAATCAAGCAATAATCATCAACACATTCACACAAGAATCAACATCCCTGAACACTAACATAAGCATTGAACCAACACATCAAACATGAGATTAATATTCAAAAGGAATTTAAAATGCACCATAAACATTCATATATCATTTATTGGAACATAAGGCATAAGGAACATTTATCTTAAGTTGACATATCTGGAAATTGAGAATGGGACTTCAATTCTCCACCCAATCATACACAAGTTGCAGCCAAGTCTTTCTTGAAACTGACATCCCCGAGCCAGATTCTAGAGTTTGAGGTAGAGTGCTTTCATAGGAATTTTAAAGTGATATTACCAACTGAAACAGGGTCTCTCGAGGCTACCTCACCTCCACCCACCAGCTATCAAAAATAAAATAACCACAGTGAACCACTTCTCTCACAAATAGGCATCATCAGCTCAGGGAATTAAACCAATATCATCAGTTGAAATAAGGTGCATCAAGGACACAATGCCTTCACCCATTAGCTATTCAAATATTTCACCTCAAGCAGGGAACACTTTCCTTTAGACAAAGGGACTTATAATACAAAATCCTAACATCTCTAGCGATTTTGACACAAATACTCTCTCAATTCCAATGTGGATATCTCTCTCTCTCTCTCTCTCTCTCTCTCTCTCTCTCTCTCTCTCTCTATATATATATATATATATATAGTTAATAACATGGATGGTTTATCAGCTATGTCATGCGGAAAGAGTCAATTTTGCGGACAAAACCGACCTCCCTAGAAGCTAAGGCTTTCTAGTGACAAACAAAACAATCAAGCACTATCTTTCCCTAAATATGCATTTAAAATACAAGCAACCAGGTGTTTAAAGCATACCTTTAGTCCAACGCTGTTTGTAGCAGCCAAGCCTCTCCGATCCAGATGAGCTCCTCCTTCTCCTTGAAGCCTGCATTCACTAACAAGCAAACGATTACATAGCACCTGAATAACTCATATAATAAAACATATTCATCATAAAGACCAAGGAGTATATGAAACAAATTATATATAACAACTTGTTGAGAAAAATGAACTTAATTGTATTAATTGGAAACAAAAGAAACCATTACAACCAGTGCCTTGGTGTTGTGCAGGTCCCTCCCAGGGTCCAGCAAGAGTTCTCCTTTACTTTGATCAGCTCACCCACTTCCAAATGAAGCTAAGAAAGGATGGGAATCTCTCCTCTCAAGCTCTATAAGGGAGTCCTAATTTCAGCAGCATCTACCCTTAGGAATGTTCAGCTTTCAACCTCCCCTCCCTCTGGCCCAATGCCTATATTTATAATGCTTTGGAGGAAGTTAATCAGGTCCACCATCAATGGGATAAGCCCCTCTTTCAATGGGATAGCTCCCCTCTTGATGGGATAAGTTCCTCTTTCATAGGGATGCATGAACCATCTGGAGGCGCTCAATACACGTCAAACCATCTTCTAGAATGCTCTAGATTCGACCACAAGTAACTTTTTTGAAGTAAAACTCGCGCCTTTTGACCTTTACAGGAGTACGCACCCACCCCTTTACAGACAGAGCGTACAAGTACGCAGGTATTGTGAACTTGAGGTGCGTACACGCAGGTAAGGTTAAGAGAAACTGTGTAACCAGAGTTAATTGACTTTTTCAGGACTTTCTCTCTTTCTTGGAGTTTGACATGAGGAGCAGAGGTATAAGACTTGCCAAGGAGGACAGTATGACAGTTGATGGAGCCATACTGACTGCAAATAGTCATGGTGACAAATTTTAGTGTAACAAGCTATGTTACTTTTGAAGGAATAAGAGTGCACTTTCTAGCATCTTAGTGGAATCCTCCACCCGTTTTCTCACCCCAAGTCCCATGGAACTATCATCAAGTGTTATCAGCCCACTAGCCCTGGGTGCCTCCACCTCTTAAAGGTTATCAACCAACATAGTATCCAGTGTATTTATCACCCATGTAAGGCACACCTACTGTTATGTGATTATCAAGCAAGCCTCATGGGTTTCTCAACTGGCTATCATCAGAGCTTCTCTTCCCCCTGAATTCTCTCAGTCATCATATATTTTCCTTCCCTCTTAATAATTCAACTTGCTCATCAGGAGCCTCTCGGCCTCCTCTTTTCCATGTTCTCTTCTCCACCTGTGCCCATGAATCGTGTATGATTTCAAAAACCTTCTCAACCATCTTTCTCTATTCAGCATGAGCCACTCAACCTCCTTTCTATGTTCAATAGGATCCTTCCAGCCTCATGTTCTCATGGTCGTTCTTTCTCTATACACATAGGGTATCTTCATCAACACATAAAAGAAAATGAATAGAGATAATACCCCCCATATCCTCCCATTATTCTTCATTGTAACTGTATGATAGAGTATCTCCTCCCCTCCTCAACCATGATGGTTCTATCATTTGGAGTGGTCTACACGGTCCAAACACACTGGACTAGACAACCCATATTCCTCATTAACTTTTTACCTTTCTTTCTTGTATTGTTTCCTAAGAGAACATGGGTACATCCTTTATTTCTAGTCGAATTTAATAATTAATCAACTCATTAAAACTCCTTATTCTAACTGATTATTTAAAGCAACCATCTTCCCCGACAATCTCCTTCCTCAAGCAATAGGATTTGTGTCACTTCCTCATCCATTTTAAATTTTATGGCTACAATATTACAAGGAAAATGTTTTACAAGGGGAATTAACCCGCAGAGGATGTCACACCAGTCGTCTCAATGAATTCTACATATCTTTGTTAATCCTTTATGGATTTTTTTTTGAACAACTTGACCACTCCATTAGCTTGTGGATGATAAGTTGAGGACTTTTTTATGATCAATTAAAAACTTGCTTAGCAATATTTTTATTGTTCCATTAACAAACTATCTTCCTTGATCACTAACAATAGTTAATGGACAACCAAGTCTAATGAGTATGTTTTCATAAATAATTTTCACAAAAAAATATTTTTTACATGACTTTACTGGTTCAAGTTTTGTCCATTTCATGATGTATTCGAAAGTAGTGATTCTACACTTTTCTCTTCTCTTTTTGTTTGTTGTGGGAATGTTCCAAAAAAATCAATTCTCATATTTAAAAAGGTAAACATGAATTTACCACATTTAAAGCAATTTCATCTTTCCATAATGGTTAGCACATTCACTAGCAAATATCACATTTCTTTACATAGTTTAGACAATGTAATGCCAACGACCAAAGACCGACTTGAAAAATCTTCTTGGCAATTATATATGCATGATAGTTTCTTCCTAATAGCCAATATCCCTACAGATGCTTCATTTGTCATCCGTTTCTTTTCATTTTCTACAACATATCAATGAAGGACATCATTTGAGCCCAACTTATATAAATACCCATTCATTAGCGTGAATGGTGCAGATTTCATTGCTAATGCCTTCTTTTTATTTTTAAGAAGTTCTTCAAGTGCATTCCCATCCTCTAAGAACTATGCAAGTTCAACTAAGTGATGTGGCATTGCCAAAATTTGAAATAGGTGAGCATTAAATAAATCGTTATTGATTTTGGTTGGCTCTTCCCCTATGTTGAGTCAAGATAGGTGGTATAGTCGAACATTCTTCGTTCCTGGTCAAACAATGATGTTGAATTTGAATTCTTGAAATAACATCCATGATTGGCATATTCTTCCTTAGTGAATTGGTTTATTCATGAAGTATTTTAAAGCTTGGTGGTTTGTGAAAAAACTAGATGGATTTTCTAGTAAGTAGTTTCTCAAGTTTTGTAAAGGAAATATCATTCCTAAGCATTCTCTCATGATCATCGAATAATTTCTTTGCACTTTATTAAATTTCCAACTAGCATAGGCATTTAGGTGGTTGATTGTTTCATATCTTGGTTGAGACAAGATGACTTCAACTGCAACATTGGAGGCATCAACATGCATATGAAACTTCTTCATCCAGTTAGGAAATCTCAGTATAGGAGCTTCTACCATCTTTGATTTAAGCAATTGAAATGACATTTTGTATTCATCGGTCCATGTAAACTCAAAATCCTTGCGAAGCAACGCATGATTGGGGAAGATGATGTCGAAATAATGATGACTAAATCTTCTACAATACCTAGTATGCCCCATAAATATCTTTATCTATTTTTTATTTACTAGGAGCTTAAGGTCAAGAATGATTTTTATTTTTCCTATGTCTACTTTGATGTCATCCTTACATACAACATCTCAAGTTGTACAATGATAGTTGTTGTGAAAATATATTTTTGATCTTAAGGGAAAGTTGTATTTGTCTACAACTTTCCAACATCATCCTTATCCAATGTATATGTTCTTTTAATAGATGTATACTATGTAATCATCAAAGTATACAACCGCGGTTTGTATATATACTCCTTAAAATATTTCACAACTATCCTTAACAAAAATTGGTGCATTCATCAATCCAAATGACATTACTTTTTATGGAAAAGAGCCAAATTGTGATACAAATGTTGTTTTATCTTCAACTTTTGTAGCAATTGGTACTTGGTTGTACCTTGAAAAACAATTAGTGAAAGAGTAACATTAGTCTCCTATGACCTCATTTATGATTTTGTTGGAAATATGGGTCAGAAATGGATTAGTTACCATTATTTTGTCCAAGGATCAAAATTCAACACAAGTTATAAGTCTTTTTGGTTCATGTTTCTCTGGTTGGATGACTATTGGACTGCCCCATTTTGATTTAATGATGGGGTATATTATTGATACATATATCATCCCTTAAATTGCTTTCTTCATGACAAGTTTATACTTATATGCTAACTTATATGGTTGTTTTCTAATTGGCCTAGCACCAGGGATGAGACCAATTTTCATATCCCTCATCTCCTTTCATAATCCTTTTAAATATTTATAATCCCATGCAAAAATATCCTGATATTCTCAAAATAAATTGATTATCTTCATGATTTGTTTATTTGACCCATCCAAATCATCTTTGGTTAGTTGTCTATGGATATATTATATTCTTTCATTTTTATATCAAACTCATCTATTCTAAGTGGTTTTGATTCACCTATTTCTATCTTTCCTTCAATAATTTGAATGTACTCCAATGGGAAGTTTGGTTTTCTAGCTTTATCACTACTTTTAGTGGATATTTTTATATTATTCTTATATGTTTATTATAGCGTTCGACTCGTTTATAAATTAAGTCAACCTTATGTCAACTTTCGACTTGCTTTTTCTCAATATTTTTTGAGAATCCAATTTTTCTTAAAGTTCCTTTATTTCTTGTATTTCCTCAGATCTTTCTTTTTATTCGCTAGCAAAAATTTAAACTCGTTGATGAATTTCTTTTTTATATAAACTAGATACGAGTGTCTGCCCTGGCTTCTTCACTTTTATACCATTTATATCGTATATGGTCTAAAGTATTTGGAACTATATAGGGCTAGACACGCCAATCTCTATAGCCAATCCTCTATTCCTTCTCACAATTGTCAATAAGGGCTAGATGATAATGTTTGATCTTAAACCATGGAATGTTAGTTTGAGAAGATAATTTGTTCTCACCAAATATTTCTATGAAATATGTGATCATAGTCATCCAAGTTTTCGACTGTAAGGAATGCACTTCCCACCATCTTTCTACTTGTCAAGTGAATGATTGGACCAAACTTTGCATCTGACGAGTCTTGCCAATTGTTTTTGAAACCTCATCATTATTGGTTAACGACGAATTTCATCCTTTCAATTGAAGAGGGTGAGTTGGTTCTTTTAAATCTGTTGGTAGTAGGGTGGGTGTTTGTCTTCCCTTCTTATGGTATGAAAAATATGATCAATGCTTTTTGATTGTGATTGGTTAACGACGAATTTCATCCTTTCAATTGAAGAGGGTGAGTTGGTTCTTTTAAATCTGTTGGTAGTAGGGTGGGTGTTTGTCTTCCCTTCTTATGGTATGAAAAATATGATCAATGCTTTTTGATTGTGATTGGTTAACGACGAATTTCATCCTTTCAATTGAAGAGGGTGAGTTGGTTCTTTTAAATCTGTTGGTAGTAGGGTGGGTGTTTGTGTTCCCTTCTTATGGTATGAAAAATATGATCAATGCTTTTTGATTGTGATGTACTCAATCAACAAACATCCCTTGGCACTCGATTCATAGTTTTTAGTTGTCATTTATATATTTCACTGTTAGAGTTATGGCCAATGGATAATGACAAATTTTGAAATATTTTTCTATTTTGTTAGATCGTGGGTTTTTGTGATCCATAATGTAGTAAGTATGTGTTTCAGATTAATCATATTGATATTATTTGGTAGATTTTTTGAACTAGCGAATGTGGTTCATCTTTGAGACAAAGATGAAAAAATCCATAGATCCTAATGAATAAATAGCAAGGAAGCATCAAAGTCCAGAATTAATTGTTAGACACTAATTGGTAGGAAATTAGTTATTTAATTAATAAATTAATAAATTTTTTATTTTTAAATTCCAATTAAAGACTAGTGGTTATAAACTAGTCATTAATTGTTTATATAAGTATTTAATTAATTGTTTATATTATATTAATAAATAATTAAATATTTATATAAACAATTAACAGCTAGTTTATAACAGTGAGTCTTTAATTTGAATTTAAAAATTAAAAATATATTAATTTATTAATTAAATAACCAATTTCCTACCGACTAGTTTCTAACAGTTAATTCTGAATTCTGATGCTTCTTTGCTATTTATTGATTAGGATCTATGGATTTTTCCCCTTTATCATGAGGATAAACCACATTAACTAGTTCGAAACGTCGACCAAATAATACTGATGTAAATAACCCAAAAGACATGCTTACTATATTCCCTTGACCAAATCGATTACTTCAAAATTGACTTAGTCAAGACACCCATTATTACGATTTTTATACACCACAAAATACCAATTGAATCAAAAGTCAATTATTTTCCATTTTCAGATAATTTGCTTTTCTATCTATTGTGCCCTCCCTAATTTTATCCAAGTCTTCCTTGAAGAATGTTGACTGGGTAAAAAGTCTACCACAACTCAATTTACCATATGTCCATTGATCTCTGAGTTGACTTGCGAATCGTAGTCATCCTGCATTTCGTTTTGAGATAATTTTCGAAGGTTCTTGCATGGTCTTTGCTCTTCTCTATAATCCTCCACAATGCTCAACGGTTCTTTATTTTTAAATAATTATAATTCCTCGTTCCCTATTCATTGTTTTTTGTTTGAATCCATGCATATACTTTTATTTTGCAACAGTTATACTAGACTTTACTTTTGCGTCTAAATAGATTGGATGGCTCCTGATCTGGTCACCACATGCAAATTCTTTGGGTTCAAAACTTCATGCTTTGGAATTATGTTACTAGGTTTACATCTCTATTATGCATCATTTTCTCTAACATATCCAAGAAATCTTCCAAAGAATGATTGCGGAGACCACTTGTATTAAGTCAGTTTATTCTTTCATCAAATAGTTGGAAGCGAGATGAACTTCTTTATAACATGTGAAACATACATTCGACCTCTATCTAACCTCTTCCACCTCTCATGAATCCTCCTCCTTCTCTTCCCTCGTAACCTCTATGCCCTTGGTACCATTGATTGGTTGTGCATTTTAGTTGGTGGCCTATGTATGGTATACCACATGGAATTTTGGTTTATTTCAACCATTCAAGCGACGTTCTTGTTTCAAAGGGCTATTCTCATCCTAGAATCCACACTATTTTGGTTTTACATTTTTTGGATTATATGAGAAGATCTATTTTTGTTTTGTGTACAACTAGTTTATTTTCAAAGGCATTACTCGACTTAGAATTGCCTTTTGTGTGACTTTTAATCTTACAATTTGTACACAACATTTCAATTTTTTTCATGGTCAAACTTTGTAAGGATTGTTGAAGTTGCTCTAGCTTTTCTTCGAGGCTTTTGTTGGTCAACGATGATGATGTTGAGGGCGAGTTATTGTCAACCTCTATGTGTTGAGCCTTCTACAACACTTCTACACATGTCTTGATGTTATACATCCTTAGTGGTCCTGTAATGTTTTATAGCAAGGCTAATACATACCATTGTACCATGAGTTGTTTGTTTATCTAAAGGATATTTGACTTAGAAAATATTTGAATCTACTGTTATAACTTCAAACTAATTCTACCGAGGGTTGCTTTATATCCTTCAGACTTTGTGCAGCGAAATATTAATATGTTGGGCTTTGAAAAAAGATGGAAAGTTGGATTTTATTTCATCTTTACTTCTTTAATTATTTTTTGTAAAGTTCATATGCCACGTTAGTGTTCTGCTTTTTAGGGAATCGATCAACTAGGTCATTTGTTTTTCTTCGTCATTCATTGTTAGTTATTTCCAAAAATCTTCACAAAGAAACCAATGATTCCTTGGGTCATCATCACCTTCATACCTTGGAATGTGATGTAGACCCATCTTTTATTTTATTTGTAGTTTCTTCAACAAAGAGGGAGGTTTTTGCATATTTTTATTTTTTATTTGAGTCGACTTATCAGTTAGCTAATTTTTACAAGTTGAATGTGAATTGGTCAAGTCGACTTGGGAGGTCAAATCCATTACTTTTGTCGATTTTATTTTTTCGATAGAATGGATTTGACTTCCTCTTCTTTGGTACCATCTTGGTTTGTTTAGCAAGGTTTGTTTATATCCTCAGTGAACCATCCTTCGTGGGGACATTTTGGTTCACCATAATTGCTTGACGACTCAACATCTTCTTTCTTAGTGATTAAATTTGGTAGGGGATGAATCTATGAGATCCTTTATATGGAGTTCAATGTTTTTTTCACCTCTTTGTCCTACCCAACACTGATCTACCATATATATTTTGATCAACAAATTTTCATGCGAGTTTCCTTATGATTCAACTCTATACCACACTGAATATAGTTTGGGATCCATCACGAATACAAGGACTAGCACCATGAGGGATGGCAAGTCGATGCAATGTTGGGCTAGAGTCATCAATGTCCATATTGTCTACAGTATCTACAAGTTGAAGAGCACCATCTATTACCATGACCAACTATAGGATTTTAATCCTGTGAGGAACCATTGGGATAACCCTTCTTGAATCCAGTTGTCTCTACCAATCTTGGATGAGTCCAATGGATCAACTTGTAATTCCTAGAATTTCTTCCCAATTGATGTCGGGGGATCACTCTTTCATTTTGTATATCTTCTCTTTTTATTTTTTCATTTCCCCTTTCAATTTTTTGAATATCGACTGTAGGTTTATCATTGACATTTGACATGTAATCCTTTGTTTAGATTCTTCTTCTAATGTATACTCTCTTTCAACTTCCTCCTTTTTGATAGCATTATTTTCTTTAATGTAGTGACTCTTTTAAGGCCAACTAAGGCATCTGATGAATCAATGACCACCCCATCACTGGCCCCAACTTACTTGAAGTTAACAATAGTAATCATTACTACTAAGCTCATTTGCTTAAGAAACAATCTCAAGCATCCTTCATATTTTTACAATTTATTTCTAAAAATTTTCGCCAATTATTTTGCCTCTAATCACAATTAGTGTGGGAGGAGTATTTAGAGGTGGTCAGTTCTTGATGATGTGACCAACTCCTTTGTCTAATATAAATTTATGTAGGAGATACGCTATTGTACATAAGAAACCATCATGGAAATTTTCATGGAGCCTTCTTTTAATTTTATCAATTGAGACTCCTCCTTTTATTGCTTGTTCTTCATAGTTATTATTATCGATCTTTTAGACCCATTTGTGCAGGTATTTTTGGACCCCGTTTGTGAATTTTAGCATTAAATTTTGGTCATCCACCAATCTATTCATTAGTAGTATGATTTGATGTATTAGATGTTTTGTTGCAAGATGGCTTGTACGAATTTACCGTGAATCTAAGTGAAGAAATGTGCTCTTACTTCTACCCACATCAGTGGATTTCTCTTGGCATAATTCTTGATATAATTTTGGATCTTTCACTCCCACCACTCATAGATATCTTCCAAACTCCACATATAGGTATGCATTATTTTCTTGTACTCGAGTTTAGGTATTATCAATAATGGGACCAATGTTGTAATCCGAGGATATATGAGCATTTACCAGTATATATATATATATATATATATATATATATATATATATATATACATACATACATTCTTACACACATAGATGAGTGAAGGGAAAGAGAACACAAGTAGTGGGAGGCCAACATATTAGCAGTTTATTTATATATCACACAAATTTTAGAACAATTCCTTCCAACTTCTCTCTTCTCTTTGTTACATCAAATGGCTATTTATACTAGATGTCAACTATCTAACTACCTTGGCCAATTTACCTAACTTGCATGGTCGACAAACTTACATTCTAACTTGCGTGGCTGACTGAATTATATTCAACTTGATAGTCTCTAAGGTCTGACTATCAGATCTAGTATACTAATTCCACTAGCCCTTCCAACAAGTCTTATATTGACAATGTGTTGAGCTTTTGTGAATCTAGTTTAGTCTAGATACCATCCTTATAATGAAAAGATGTACCCTATATATATATATATATATATATATATATATATATATATATATATATATAACCCAATGAAGCTCATATTAATATCCTATACATCGAAAAAAAAATACATTTAATTCCTACCATTTTTGTAGAAGTACAATTAGTGCAATATTATTTTTATTTTTCAAAAAATGACTTTAAAAGTATTTAAAAGAAAAACAAAACTTGACTTTGTCACTTCCTAAAACCCTTCACTTTTAGCTATATCTCTCTATTCCAATCAATTTTCTTGGTGACATTCTAAAGTTTTTTGTTTTCACTAATCAATGTTTTTATGAAGCATTTGATCACATGCTTGTCCAACATACCCAAAAAAAGTCTTCAACATCATGTTAGGATCCTGAAACATGGAGAGAAGTGGCAGTGTCTAAATACATTCTTACTTAGATCCTACTGGTTGTGAGGATAATTTTACCTAGAGTCTTTCCACCTTTAAATAAGTTATATTCCACATGAATACCGTGAGTCAATACCATGGGTTCTCATAAACCTCGAGCCCGAAAATGGTTGGTAACTTAACCAAGTCAAGTTTACCTAGACCACCTTAATAATCCCCTCCTTAAACTTGACTCAGGGAGGTTAACTTGGCCAATCATTCACCAACTATCTCACTTGAGATTTGACTTTCCCCCCCTCAAGCTAGGATATTGGTACACATGCTACCCTAGTACTTATCCAAGCGGTCCATTCCACAACTTGATGATTCCATGCACCACCACACTATATATATGCCTTATCAAAGTCTTAAGGCCTTACAAACATTTGTGCTCTTGTGCAGCATGTATGCCTGAACAATAGGTCTTACAATTTCCTAGGGAAAGACACCTTCCTTGGACCAAAAACCATTAGGGTGTTCTCTCAACACTGGTGTGATCACACCATTGTGGTTCTCATAACACGTTGGCTCCTTCCCTAAACTTCAAGCCATTGACTCCATCTTCATTTTCTCATCCATAAGACCACTCTCTCACTACATCTCTAGCTTTGTTGATCCATATTTTAACCTAGCTTTTCTCACTACTTAACCTCTCTCTCCTCATATCTCCAATTGTTCATTCACATCCGCATTATCATTGTGTGCCCTCTTCCTGGTTTTTCTTTCTACTTCTACACATTTATATCTCTACTCACTAGTCATACATGTACAACCATGATCATTTTCTTGCCTCTACAAATCACACTCCCAAGTCTAGTGGCGCAAAGGCTATTCACTCCGGCTGACATTCTAACTATGGTTTATGCTTCACAAGTCTAAGAGGCCTGCTACACTTCACAACCTCCTCATCATTTCTCTTCCTCAACAAATTTATCTCCTTTTATAGTCTTCAATCCCAATTTTGCCGGGCCTCTTTTCCTTTTTTATCTAGTCTTAGACCCTCCATAGGACCCATAATTATTTTATGTAGGGTCAAGGCTTTCGACCTTCAAGCACCCACTAATGTTGTCACCACAACCTGCATGGGTTTGTTACAATTTCTTGTCCTCACTTCATTATGCCATTCTTCTTACCGCCTTTCTTGGACAACTTCTTATCAAACATGAGAGGAGTGAGCTTCTTCTATGTGGTGGGGATATTTCTGCCATAACCTTCTTCTCAACAAGTTTCTTCTTTGCCTCTTTAGACTCTTTGTCATGCTCCCACATTGTGCATTAAATTGCCACTATCTGCACCGACAAGTCAATAACTAAGCTATGCGTTGAACAAGTCTCTTTCCTCCACTCAACTCTTTTGGTTACTCGAGCTACTCCTTATTGACTACACCTCCACTGAACAATCATCTATTGCACTCACCTCACCTTCGTCTAATATTCACTAGGCTCTAATCAACACACCTTTGACCACAACTCTAATACTAGTTGTTAGGATCATGAAACACCGAGAGAAGTGGTGATGTCTAAAGACAACATTGTTTGGATCCCATTGGTCACCAAGACAAATTTACCTTGAGTCTTTTCGCCTTTAAATAGGCTATATTCCACATGAATACCATGAATCAATACCATAAGTTCTCACAAACTTAAAACCTAAAAAACATTAATAACTAAATCAAATTTACTGAATCACTCTCACACATCAGAAATATATATCTGCAGTTAATTACTCTCATTTAAGGAAAAAAGTTAAAATATTAAAATTAATCGACATTTTTATTTTACAATAATTTCCCACACTCGCGTAACGTGTGGAAAGAACCTTTACCAAAGCAGCCCATGTTTTTGTGGTCAAACAGTGAGTTCCCTGGATATTTTTTAATTGACGAAATAATGTGATGAAAATAAATTTGAAACCTGTGGGTGAAAAAAATAAATTTCTCGGGTGTTTCCCCTCGTGTGGAAAACTCTCCAATAAGTTATGATACCATGTCGATTAAAATGTCCCTTTTATGTTTTGCCCGATGATGATAGCACGTGAATTGAAAGGTCCTTTGATGTCATTTTTATACTTTGCTGGACTTTTTCTCTTATTTAACAAAAAGTTTATCAACGTTTATTTCATAATATGCATTTATGCTTTGACCTTTGATAAACCTTAACCTATTCTTACTTATATATTTTGATAACAATAGGGTTTATCCAAGTAATTATTAAAAAATCTTAAATCAATTTCTTTATTGTGTAAAATCCATAAACTTTTTCCTAGCTAAATATGATGGTTTTCAACATCCAAGTACCTAAATATAATTTAGTTTACCAATAAAGGGACATTGCACCTTTTACCCTTTTAGTACTTCATATTCCATTTTTTAAAACCCAAATTGGTGTTATCAAGAGAGACAATGACACCAAGTGAATGATCAACTAAGAAGGAAGGGTTTTTTCATGTGTTTGAAATTGGTAACTAATTGAATTAAGCAAATCAAGGATTTAAATTCTTTTTATACAACATAGTTAAATGGTTGTTCATAATAACCCTTTTTTAAGTTTATGTCATTTACAAAGTTTTTTTTTTAAATGTCGCTTTTAATTTGAATTAAGCAAATTAAGGATTTATATTATTTTTATACAATATAGTTAAATGGTTGTTATTGATAACCCCTTTTAAGTTTATGTCACTTATAATTTTTTTTTGTAAGTAGACTAAATTATAAGAAAGTTTTTTTCAAAATGAAAATTAATTTATCCAACTTTTGTGTGAAGTAAACACACTTTTAATTGGATTATTTATCAATATAGATCTATTTTAACTTCACATTTATCAAGTACAAGAGGTATTGAATCTCTCAAGGTGCAAACCTCTTTTTTGAGTGTAAAATTTGAGAAAAAGTTTGCACTTCAAGAAATTTGATCTCTCTCGGTGCTTGATAGTTATGGAGTTAAGATGGATCTACGCTGGTTATATATATATGAGTAATGGTTTGCCACCTCAAGAGTTTTGATCCCTCTCGACACTTTGCACCTTGAGAATTTTGATCCCTCTTGATGCTTGATAGATCTAGAGTTAACATTGCTCTACATTGGTGATATATATATATATATATATATATATATATCTATGCTTTTTTAAAATCAATTTTTTTATTTTTATATAATTTGATTGAGTCGCACAGACACATATATAGATCTAGAGTTAACATGGATATACACTGGTTATATATATATATATATATATATATATATAAATATATATATATATATATATATATATATATTATATATATATAAGAGAAAATGTTTGCACCTTGAGAATTTTGATCCCTCTTGATGCTTGATAGATCTAGAGTTAACATTGATCTACATTGGTATATATATATATATATATATATATATATGCTTTTTTAAAATCAAATTTTTTATTTTTATATAATTTGATTGAGCCGCATAGACACATATATATAATTTTATTTTTATTTTTATGTAATTCAATCGAGTCAAAATGTTTAGATAACATAACATCACAACATCTTCCATACTGGGATGCACAACGCTTCTTGGCAAAATTGTGGTTTTTTTATAAATGAAAGAAAATGATTTATATTAACATTGTGGAATGAATCATTGAAATATTATTTAAGAATAAAGTTTCTATTAACACATATTGTGACTAAAACAATACCAAACAAGATTGTAAACATTTTGATAAACATATTTCCAAAGTTAAGATATCTCAACATTCTCAAACTGAAGGCCATGGTCATTTGGTTTGTTTAAATCTATCTCAAGAAATGTAACTTCCTCATTAATGTCCTTGGCAACTGATAAGATTTCATGACAATGATTAAATTTTCAAGAATAAATATCATATTAACAAAAGTAATTTGTTTACATTTAACTATCAAAACTACTAGAGCTTTAACATCATTAACTAAAACATTTGTTAGAATTTCATATGACTATTAGCTAAAATATTTGCTAGAATTTTATATGAAATATTAAGTATAGTTGACAATCCAAAGATACTAATAGTTTTGTTTTTGCGTATTCTAAAATCCATGAACACAATTACACATCATTAATGTCTATCATTATTTTAATTGTTTCCTAGGTTATTTTTAGGAACTCATCTACCATATAATCCTACATCATTTTGTAGAATTTGTTGATTTTTCCACGACACTTAAGAATCAAGATTGAGTCTAAAATCACGTCACCACAAACGCACTTAAATTCCACAACACTTCTACTTTGCACAACGGAGAATACACAAAAGTGAATCAACTAGTACACAAGACAAATTTTAACCCAATAATTGTTATATTACAAAAAAATAATACAACAATATTAGGGATCTCGTACTAGGGATCATGGCTTTTATAATCAACCTTGATACAAGACACAACTAGGGGCCTAGGGCTTGGTATCAACAATTATTAATATCAATTTATCCTTGAACAAAGTACACTTGACCTACTTTCTAATGGTGCACATCTACGGTCCTTTTAGTTCACGTACCTTGAACACTTCTAGCATGTGCTTTTCCTTCCCTTCTGTTGATCACACAACTTCTGCTCCATTAAAAAAGCGTGCATCTCTAGCTCAAAAATATACCACTATTAACACTCTTGCTCCTCCAAGGGTGACTGAACTTTGACCCAAAAAACGTTTTCCACTAGCTACTCTCTTGCACCACCAAGAGTGCCAATTCTTAGGGTCTTTACCATTGCTCACTTATTGCCTCTCTGTTGCTCCAAAGATGACCAAATTTAGGGCTTGTAGGCTGCCCTCTTATCTCTGATTTGACCCATTATAGATGAAAAACCTATTTAGGACATCCAAAAAGTTGTCCTATAACCCAGAAATTTTGTGCATAGGACTAAGGTTTCAACCTTGATTTTAGGGCTTATGTTACAACTATAGGTAAGCCCTAACTAGGGCTTCAAACATACCTCAAAGCCAGGTGTAACTCTCACTTATGGCCACTGAAACTTCGGTAATGTCCCTTAAAGATAATCGACCTCACTCCAACTATCTGCCAGGCCTTGTGGCCTTCCAAAAACAACCCTTACGACCCTCTAACTAGGGGTCATAGGGGCTTGACCCTTCTTCCCAAAGCACAAAAAAAATTTACCTGTACAAAAATGGTATGCCACCAACCATATGCCTTCCTAACTCTGCCAGCACTCCCCTAACTCGGCCCCATCAAAACACAAGAAAGAGATTCCAAAAACTCATCCTTCCTTCACTTGGATTTGCTCCTATAAGTCTGTAGCAAAATCAAATTGACTTTCACTTAGATGATATGCACTTGGATGTGTGTAAGCTCACTTCTCTTCTATTTGTAAAGGTCTTGGTGGGTTTCCCTTAGCCACCAAGGATCATTACTTAACTCCAAGATGTCCGAAATACTTCTTCTAACATCCATAAAACATAAGACATGAAATTAATTTCATCCAACCAATGCAACATCATCGATGCCATAGGTGCCCCATAGCTCCTTAAGGGTTCCACACATGCCCTCAATGACCAACCATTAAAATATCTACTTGGTTTTGCATCCACAACTTTGGGTGAAAAACCCACTGCTTGGGTACTTCGCCCACAAAGCCCATGTGGGTTAACTTCTCCAAAACCCTATAACCTAGGGTGTGGGAATACCTCCCAAGCTACATAAATCAATGCTGCCTTTAGCAACGGAGGTAAATCCACCACTTAAAAGTATATCATCATCATCATCACTACCAACACTAACCCAACTCCTAGTGTTCACCACTACAACATACCTTATAGAATGAACCATGCTCATCATGATAATGTGTCTATGACCAGAAGCCTCCTACTTGTTTTTCCTTTCTTGATAGGCCTTGATGCCATCCCATCATTCCTTCTTTCTAGCTATAGAAGTCCCCTTACTTCCCACTGACCATGCATTTTTCTTGGGTTGCATATTCTTCCTCTGAACCTACATACTCCCTTTAGAACTTGGCTCCATCTGAGCCTCAGGAACCTCCTGCTTCTCATGATATATATGCTTTCCCATTATCCGGTATAGAAGATGCTCCCTAACTCCAATTACAACTCTATTAGAGTTAGAGATTCTCGGCCTAAGTGTCACTTTACCATCCTAGAAAATCATCTCAAACCCCTTCACCATAATCACTGAAACTGACAACATGTTGTATATGAGCTTCGGTACCCATAGTAATCTCGAACTCAAAACAAACGACCTGAATCCATCCTGAATGGAACAATACCTAATCCTCTTATATCTTTCTGACTCTTGTTTCCAACCACCATGTGCAACTATTAGGATTGTAGGTGATGGACCAATTGACTTGGGTTTTGATTCAAGTGATGAGACAAAGATTGCAACAGCTGTTGTGCCAAATATGAGAAGAACACCAAAGACTACATGGCTCCAAGAACTTGAGGAGATCAACATAAGAATTCAAGCAAAGAAATTTGAACTAAGGAGACTTCTATAAGAAGCAAAAGAGGAGAAGTAGGGACTCTAGCTTCATTTGTAAACCACATAAGAGGCCTTAGAAAAGTTGAAGCATAATGAAGGCTTAGCAATCCATCATCACCCGCTTCAGAGGTAAACAATGATTCTTCAATTTTATGTTCTCATGATGATGATGAATTTGGTGCTTTTGAAAGACACACCATAGGTATTGGTTCGAAGCTCATGAAGAAGACGGGGTATGAAGGAAAAGGCCTAGGATCTAATGGCCAAGGCATTGCGAATCCAATCCAAGTGGTGGAATTACCTCGATATGCAGGACTAGGCTATGTTAGAAAGGAATAAGAGACATTCTCCAAGATGGATATAGGAGAATATTTAAGCGACAAGTCTGAGACAGTGAAAGATGTTGAGAGCACATCACCACCTTCTAGTGAGATTTCTGAAGGAAAAGCTACGACAAGATATCCTCATCAGAGTCACACCAAATACCTATTCAAAGAAGGTCAAGGAAGTATGGAGGAAGAAAAAACATTGCAGTCATTGCAACAAGGGTAGACATTAAAGAGCCACATGTTGGAAGCTCCATCTAGAGCAATGACCAAAGAAGGGTAAGAAAGCACTGGCGAAGGAACCAACCAATGAAATAGTTCAATAAGGAAGCAAGGTATGGGAAGAAATCTCATTAACTTAGTTAGCTAAGAAAGGGGTAGCTTTTCTAATTAGTTTGGCATGACCACCATTTTAAATCACATGTTGCAAAAATGATTGAAAAGGTGATGAATGCACAACAATTTTTTTTTTTTAGGTTGTGGTTCATGGACAAATGTATAACATCAATTATATATGAAATATAGTGATATTTTGGCCCTTAGTTGGATAGCATGGGGTATGGTTTCTAATGTAAACTTTACCATGAGTGTGTAATTTTCATCTTCCCAAGTTTGGAAGTACAAAGGTGAAGGAAATGGAAGGTGACCTACCATAGGCATCTGTCATGCAGATCAATGATCATGTTTATAATTTTCGAGGACCAAAAGTCATTTAGTGGGGAGGAATGATCCAGGAGGATCCTAAAAGGACAAAATTTCAATGTCCTTGAATCTCGGCAAAACCTATCTCAAATCGAAGAGGTCGTCATTCTGAATCCAATGACATAAACGACACCTCAATCTAACATCGTATGTGAAAGTTATTTCCATTTGAAGTTTCGGTCCAACAATAAAAAAAGTTGTAGGCGTACCTACCATGTGGCACTCCCTAGATCACCACATGGTAGTACGGATGAAATTTGACATCATTAATATGAAATATGTTAGGCCAATCTGGTGTTGACACTTGGCAGACTCAGAATGGTTGTATGATGCCCAATCCAGGGGCACCACATGGCACCCTAGGATTCACAAGTCAACCCTTACCAAAGCGGGTACGGAAGCTGGAAAAAGTTTAGTTTGGCAGAACCCTTTGTTTCTATCGGTCATTTGGTGGATAGGTGGCATATTATTTATGGTAATCAAGTTTGGTAGGTGGAACAGGTTGTCGAGCCACCAATTTGGCAGACCCACCAAACCCATACCCAACTATTGTGGTATGACAATGGTCAAATGGACAGACAATGAATTACAACTGGAAAGAATTTGTTTCATGTTTAAAATATATATTGGTTGGGAGTTCACAGGGCTGAGCCTAAAACCCCTAGGGTCATAGCAACTTAACACTCTTCCTGTAGATTTTGACCCTTGCTATTGGGTAAAATGCATGGTGTATGGAGAATGAAAACTACCCTCAAAGGCCTTCCCGGGACCTTTGACAGACTATAAGATTATCTGCAAAAGCTACCAAGTTATACACATGTTCATCTATCAAATATCAGTTAACAAAGTACGGAAAGAGGATTACCTCAAGAATCCTTCTATATTTGTTTGGAGATCATAATGCAACCAAGAGGAACTCCATCAAAGCTGACTCCAAATCAATTCCTGCACAAAGGAAAGGCAAACACAATCACATCATACAATCTTGAAAACTAATATATGAATGCACAATGAACATCTATTTGCATATAACTAAACTACTCATCTAATGAAGTATCGAATGAACAACTTAATGAACAAGGATACTGACACCATGGAGTAGGGAACACAACTGCAGTTCTGTATTAATAACAGAAGAGTGATTACAACCATCCATTGTATCAGTCTTCCTTTGCCCCTTCCACTTCTCTCTCTATCTCTCTCTTCTAGCTCACTTCTTCAAGTATGTGATAGTTCACAACAACTTAGTAGGCTATCGTCTCAAATGCTCTGACCCCTTTCACAATGACCCTCTCACTGCTTATATAGCAATAAGTTTAGGGTTTCCAAGTTCCTCATAGAGTTCATTAGGGAAAAAGCAATGAACTTGCCCTGCTTTCCAGCTCTTTCCCATTTGTCTTTTTTTTCAGATTGGAATTTCCCCAAATAGTTTGATTTTTGGGAATTTCCTTGCTTTTCTTGAGCAAATTTAGGGATAAATATCTAGATATTTGTGAGCAAATTCGTTGTTTTGATCCACTGAACTTCCCTTAGTTTCAGTAACGCTGCCCCTGGTCTAACAACTTGAGTTAGTAGGGTCACTAACGCACCCTTAGGCTTGGTAACAAGCTTTATAAAGCAAGTTTTCAGTGTGCAACTAGTGTTAGTGTGGAATCAAGGCCTGCAATTATGGTCTTTGCTTCAGTCATGTTGTCTTTCACCTCTGAGTTTGATGAGGAGGTCATTTTGTTGTATAACAGATGCCCCCTAAAGTATGAGATCAGAGGCAGAGACGATGGCCGGAATACTTTACTGGCACTGTAATATTTCCTGTCAAAATGTAGAGAGAGAGAAGGTTCGGGCAACAAGGGAAACCTCATACAACACGTATATATAAAAATGGTAAAATCATGTCCTGAATCGGGCATTCCCATGCTCAATAGCTATGTCAGAGTAATCTTCTCAAAAGAGATATGACGATACCGGCCGCCGATAAGCACACCGTGGGTCCAGTGTCATAATAGAATCATCCTGAAACAACTATCTTCAAAAAACAATATCCGCAGCTTGAGAGAGGAAACAAGGCTGAATGATGCAAGCCTCTACCCAAGGTCTTGATTTCTGCTTCACCAAACAACATAGATCGATACATGCAAATATATGCGTTGACGTCGAACATGCACGAAATCATCTGATTGCTGGCCAATAATGGAGACTGTTAACAGATGCAAGGAAGGCCATCAATAATGGTGATGGTCTCCAAGATGCACAATACAAACTAGTGAGTGTGAAAGATGTCTTTGTCGTCGAACACCCGTAGAATCGCTTAATCAGGAGCCAATAATGAGAACCTCTAACCGAGCACAAGGAAACCTGCCACTAATGTCTGCAAGTGTGAAGGCACTGAATGTGTTTCTGGGTTATCTTCCTAGATAGAGTGTTGAAGTCGATAGGAAGAAACCTGTCGAAAGGTAGGCAATAATGTGTCCTACATCAATCGACACGAAACGAGACAAGAATGATTTTGTTTTTTGAGGAATCTTTTGAGCATTTGGGTCTAAACAACAAAGGGCATGATGAAAGGATACGTTTGATCGGTTGATGGAGGAAACAAATGGGTAACCCTTGAACAATAGAAGGCACAACAACGGTTTTAACCAGACAACACTAGACTCATGAACACTACAGAGTGTTAGGATACAAAGACACAATTACATCAGGGTATATAGGCTAAAACTCATAGGATGGTGGGGTTCATATTGAGAGGCCATCAAAATAAGGTTTATATGAGGGAGTGCCATGTTGAAGGGAACGACTACTGCGAAACCACGCTTTCAAATACGGAATACAGTTGTATTGTCCACTTTCCCCGTGTGATTAATTTTATGAGTCGAGACGGGTAAACTCATCGATCTTTTCATATTTAAAGAGTTTGAAAAGGACCACAAAAAGAGCAACTCTTTTCCCTATCTGATTAGTTTAATGAGTCCAGATAAGCAAACTTTTCGATTTTTTCATGTTTTAAGAGTCTGAAAAGTATTGTAAAAAGAACGACTCTATATCTTGTCTGTGTAATTTAAAGAGTCCAGACTAGACAACTCAATGGTCTTTTCATATTTAGAGAGTCTGAAAAGATCGTAAAGAGAGACTCCATGGTGGTCCCTTTGTCATAGTTGTTAACCGGGTGTGACAAAAGGTTAATAGTATACCTAGATCGGTTAGTTTTCCGTAAGTTAATCTATTGAACCTGGATAAAGAGAAACCTACTTTCAATAGATGTTGACCTCATTTTGTTACGAGTACGAGGCGATGGACTAAACTCGTTTTTTGTCGTGAATTTTTAATGAGTCACATGACGACAAACTCAATACCTTCATCAAAATTTTTAATGAGTCAAATGAATAAAACTCAGGGTATCTTTTCAGTTTAGTGAGCGATAAAAAGAGGGAAAAGAACGACTCATCCCTTCTTCATAGTTTTACGAGCTCGAAGGAGGGGAAAAACTTGGGGATTTTTCGATTTAAGAGTGAGAAACGGTCCCAAAAAAGAAAGTGCTCTTGCTGCTGCCGTATATTTTTAACGAGCCCAGTAACAAAAACTCGGGAATTTTCAGTTTAACGAGCGAGAAAAGTACCTAAAAGAATGCTCGGGTCATTTTATAAAGTTTAACGAGCCTAAAGCCAAAGCTCAGGATTTTTTCAGTTTAAAGAGCGAGAAAAAAGTGCCTAAAAAGAATGATACCTTGGTCTTTTTTAGTTTAATGAGCTAGAAAAAGATCAAAAAAGATTTGCTCAGAGCATCGTTATATAGTTTTAACGAGCACAATGATGAAAACTCGGAGATGTTTCTTATTTTTTAAAGAGCAATAAAATATCACAAAAAGTGCTCTAACCATCGTCGCATAGATTTAATGAGCTCAACGATGAAAACTCGAAGAGGTTTATATTTTTTAAAGAGCAATAAAATATCTCAAAAAGTGCTCTAATTAGAATTGCATGAAACTTTTACTGCTTTTCATTCCTGAAGATGCTTTCATAAAAAAGCGGAAAAAGTATTAAAAAGGCAACAACTCCTATCATATGGGTTCATGCATGATAAAAAATCATGGAGAATGGACTACTTCCTCTTTAATGATTTTAGAAAATCATGTCTCCAAACATAATATAAGGAGATGCTTTGAGCTTTCACATGCATCATATTCACTATTTTGAATTTTGTGAGAGCATTTTGGAGCTAAAGAGGAGCAGATTTTCCGCGGACCATTGCAGGAGATCCGGGCGACCATTCGACGTGCCGTAAGCCCCAAGTAAAACCTAAAACCTTTCTCTATGCATTACTTGACCTTTCTTGATAGTTTTATGGGTGGAATTTTGTAGATCTGAGGTGCCATAAAGCCCTATTTGCACACTAACACTCTCCAAATGGCCAGTAGGGAGCGTTAAACGCTCTGTACGAGCTACTAGAGGGCATTAATCCTCCTTGTGCAGCACTGCGGGGAGCGTTAGAGCTAAAGGGCGCAGTGAAAACCCTCATGCATGGATTCCTTAAGTGCTTTTGCCCCATTTTAACTGTTTTTAGGGTTATTTTGTGCAGGTTTCGGGCCGAAATGACTCACCTATGGAGAGAATGGGCCCATGATAATGAGGAATTGCTGATACGAAATGATCCAACATGCATACTTGCATTGTGCCACTATGGTTTATTGAAGTATGCAAAGTTGGAGTTGATGAAAGGGTAGGAGGATTTACTGAGATGGATTATCCAGCACTAGGATGAACACGAGAAACTGTTCAAGATTGGAGATCAGGTGTTGGCTATTGACCGTGATGACATCTATTTTTTCACTGGTTTGTCATGCCGTTGGGCACATGCAAACCTCACCGGTGGCTAGCCAGATCCACGATCTACCTTAGAGCTGGTGCAATCCTACTGCATCCCTGAGAGTGGACTAGTCAGCAACAGAGTCCCTATAGAGAGGATAAGATCCCAGTCTATGAGGGTAGTTTTATGGTTTATTGTGCGATTGGTGGGGTCAAAGAGTCCCCACGTTGCGACAAAGGCCCAACTGTTGCTTGCAGTTGACTGTGTCCAGCCATAGATGTTCAACTGGTGTGAAGCAGTGCTTTACTAGTTGAAGGCAGAATTAACAGCATGCAAGACTCGTACCCAACACAGTTTTGGGTATGGTACTATCATAGTCTCATTTTTCCTTGAGAGGGTACTTGTTATGCACCCAAGGATGAGCTTAGGTCCCCTTGATTCGAGGGAGCCAAGGCAGGGTCACTGGTCATCACTCGATCCTCACACAGGAGGAGGACCGATCCGGCATTTCTTCGACGAAGATTTCTTCCAGTGGCTTCGTAGCCAAATTGTGATTATTGATGACTATGCCTATGAGGGCATGGACTTTACCGGTGACCCCGACTTGATGCTACCGCTTGGGACCAACTGGGGTCCTCAAGGTGAGAATAATTTTTGACAGTACTTTAAGTATTTTTTAGCTTTTGAATGTTTATGTAATGTTTTTATAGGTGAAATAAGTACTGACATGAAACTCTTATGCTTAACACAAATGTGGTGCCATTATGACCTGCAGGTGAACCTCACCATGTGCGACGAGGAGGCCAACTACTCGTTGGAGGGGGTGATGCTGACAGTCTCCGCGAGGTTCTGAGGAGCCTGGAGGGTTTGACCATGGGTGTCCCCCCCCTTCCTATGAGAGAGATTCCCGCTCATATGTAGTGGCACACAGTTGGTGTACCTGAGTGTTTTCTTGTTCCTCTTCAGAGTGTAGCTAGAGTAGTTTTAGCATTTCTGGAGCAATAGGCTCTTTTTAGCAGGTGTTTTGGCATAGCCATATGATTGTTTGTAGCTGGGCTTTTATAACCATTTTGTACTTAAAACATCCAAGTTTTGGAATATTTTGATGTAAAAGACTGGATGACGATCTATATATATACAGACATTTTTGGTATTTTGGTGGTGTAAATGTGTTTTAAAATGTTTTTTGTAACAAAATTTTAACTCAGTAAATGTTTTTACTTTTCATGCATGCTTCTATAAAGAATGAGACAAATGCCAATCTAATACATAGTTAGCTAATGAATCAATAACTGTATTTAATTCTCGAGGAACATGTTCATTTGTGATTATTTCAAATCGACGTTCCAGGAGTCACACCCTTAGATAATGACGTAATAAGGTTGGATTGTGAATGTGATAACGATTAGTCAATTGCATAACGACTAGCTGGGAGTCTAACCTGATCACCAGATTGGAGATGTCCCTTGACGACGCTTCCATGAGAAGTGAAACGACAGAGATGTACTCGGCAATATTGTTGGTGGCGGTACCAAGAAAGACCTCCCCGGAGCAAAATAGTTCTGACTCGGGTGTGTAAATGACCTAAGCGGCTAATGCAATGTGCCGTGTGTGACGATTGGCACCATCCATGTATCCTACGTATGCTAAAGTTAACAACGACATATGCATTGCGAGAAGAATGCATGAGACAAGTACTCCACTAAATAACAAAACAATCCAATCACACCAAAAAGGGAAGAAAAACTTATGAATACATAAAATTACAAAGCACATGCCCAGTGCAATACGAGGCATAATATTATTTCAGATAGAGCCCCTATGTGGGCTCCTTGAGTGGGACTCCTTCCCAGTCCTGTAGTTCATATGCCCCTGTGGGGAGGACTTTCGTTATGACATAGGGACCAAAACTTTTGGGTTGAAGCGTGCATGTCTCCAAGAGGTCATCTTTTGGATGATAGAGCAACACAAGGTCGCCCTCTTGGTAAGGAGGAAACTTAAGCTCTTTTGCAAATAGGGATTGTACCTAGTGCTTGTGAGCCTCGAGTGCCAAGTCAGCATCTCGACGAGTTTTATCCATCTATTTAAGGTATTGTAAGCATTCTTCTTCGGCTGTACTGCTGAGCATGGGTTCAACGACTATTTCCAGGGAAGGGATCTGATACTCAATGGGTTTGTCATCATCGTAAAACTGGATCTCATGTGCGACAGTCGACAGATTAATGTCGGGCATTTCCTCGTGAGACCCATTGAATACATTGTGGAATTCCTAAAATAGGCAGGTGGAGCTCGTAATTTCCTCAAGATTGCAATCCGCTCTCATCTGGATGTTTTCCACGATGCCTGTCTTGACAGAAATATCGATGGGTAATGACCTGGAAGTGTCGCCCATGTTTCCTTCTGCATCCAAAGTTTGGATGTTCGTATATGGAGAGGAAACGATTTCTGGTATGTCAGGGGACAGGATTTGAAGAGGCATCATGTCCGAATCAGATATCGGAACATGATGGTGCCAATCCTCCCAATGTTGCTCTCCAAAACTCATGATTTCTTGAACAGCTTCGTCTGTAGGAAGGAGTTGATTGAATGGATCTAAAGGAGGAGCGATTATGGGAAGGGCGGTGGTATCGTCGGCAGTAACCAACATGACCAGATATTCGGATGCGGATTGAATGGCTTGGTAGGCCAATTCAGCCGGTGACAGTGGCATCTGGTCTCTGAATGTGTCAAGGTCGGAAGGAGCCGGCAGGATCCATGGACTGGTCAATTCATTAGGAATATATGAAAGCATGTTGACCATTTGTGAAAACTTGGCGGCTGAAGAGGAAAACATCCCATGAGGGAAGAAGCCTTCTGTAGACTGGTACCTAAACTGACATAACAGTCAGTTCCACCTCCTACTAGGGGTATAGAGCCACTTGGTAATGGTGAATAATCAGGGGTGCAGAAAGACAACTGATCTACTGTAATAACCTTTCCATCCAATGGAAATAGGATGATGCGAAAGACAATAGATACGACGGCCATCATGGCATATGTCCAACTGCGACCCAGCAAGAGATTATAGTTGAGTTTCTTGTCCACGACTTCTATGTCCACCGTTACAGTTTTCCCATACAAAGTGATGGGAAAACTAGCTAGGTATCCTTTTGGGATAAAGGTGTGGCCGTCGAAAGATTTCAGGGAGTTCGACGGTGGGGATAGGGTTGGAGAACCCAGGGTGAGCCAACATGAAGCCGACATGACGTAGGTAGAAGCACCTTTGTCGATGATAGTTCTGTGTATACCTTTACCTTTCGAAGTGATATGCACCTAGAATGCAAGTTGGTGAGAAATGGGAGGTTTACACTTATCCATGTTGAAAATAGCAAGTATGGAATCCATTGGGTCAATACCTCCAATAGCTGAAAGCAAAGCTTTCTGTTGTGTTGGGCATGTTTGTAATACTTCGAGCACCGACATAGCCGATGACACTTGCGCCAAATCCTCTACAATGTTGTAGTGTTGGGTGGCACGTGTAGATGTATTGTGCATTGTGCATCGAAGTGCCCCTTTTGGGGGTCGAATTACAAAGTCCTCAACTGGACTTTCGATATGCAAATCGTTAGGTGGCGATGGGTTTTGACCTGAGGATGGTTCTGCTGTCTGAGCGACATGAGCTCCATAAGATTTGGCTCTTGTGGCGAGTTCTACCATTTCGAATGTGTAAACGGTATAAGATCCTTCACCAGCTAAAGGATGTTGCGAACCATCGTTGCCCCCTTGCAAGGATTGCGGTTGGTTTGCAATAAGATTTTTTTGCTGTTGAGTGGGAAAAGGATTTCTAAGGATAACAGGGGCCTTACCAGAATCCCTTTTGGCAAGGTATTCTGCGCATTCCTGAAGCCGCGGACAATGCCAAGTCGTGTGGTCTTCAGCACAGAGTTTGCATGGATATCTGGTGGTTTTTTCCTTTTCCTCGTTAGAAGGTGCAACAACCTTCTATTTTAGGTTGGGCTGCTTGGTGACTGCTCTTCAGAAGGAGTGGTCTTTTTCTTATTCTTCTTGTTCTTGGCACCAGAGTTTTGTGTAGACTACACAAAGTTTATCGCAGTGGCAGGAAGAGTAGTCGTATTGGTAGAGGGGTCCATTGCCAGCTTGGCAATGGAACCACTGAGTTGTTTTACAACAGCCCTAGAGGTTGCGCTGACAATCCCGTCGGCGTGCACTCCGGGGTGCTGAGTGGCGGAAGCATCGAGGTTACCAAGAGCATTGGGGATTATGTCGTAAAGAGTGCCAGACTGTGAATATATTAGATCTAAGTGCTGGGAACGACGTATGGATTGGTCTTCTGTGACCGCACCACCTAGAGCGACATCTCTAGCAATTTGTGGGAGTAAGGACTTACAGAACCAGTCCGTTAAGAGAAAGTCTGGGATGGGAGCTTTTACTAACCTCCGCCTACGTCTCCATTCATGAATATGATCGGAGATGTGGGTGGTGGTATCCTGACGAAATGAAGTGAGGAGCTCTGTCCCAGTCTCATAACAGATAGGTAACTGGAAGTGCTTTAGGAATTCCATCGCTAAAGTGTCAAAGGTGTTTATTGACGCGCGTGGTAACTCAATATACCATTTCACTGCATTGCCAGTGAGGGTGCGGGGAAAAAAACGTAACCAGACACTATCATCCACCATAGAGTTTGAAACACACCAGAGATGGTAGGTGGTGATATGGGTGCTCGGATCCTCCCCTTGTTATTCATCGAACTTTGGGATGTCCGTTGGTATTTTATGCGGGATCGACGGCCATTGTAAGTTGTGATAGATGGGGTTGTTTGTCAACTTGTATAAGTCAGGTATATCCAACGTTGCCAAGAAAGGCAGAGAGTTAGGTGCCCCTGACTCGGACTATCGTGACGATGGATGACTTGAGGAGCTTTGCGCTCCTCCCATCATTTGGTTCCCCATTGTTAGGATATTCCGACACATAGGATATAGTTAAGTTCAACTTGGTCTAGTGTAGAGTTAGGTATAGAGTTAGGTAAAGTGTGTTTTTTTACCGTTGTACATTTTGTAACTTACAATCCGACAGTCACGATATGTAGTGATCCGACGGTTCACTCTCTCCTCGGTATTACTGACACTTGATCCGTGGCTTGACACCTGATTGGTCCATGAGTTCTATTTAAAGCGCATGGAGGGTCATTGTTCGGGTAATCCGTGCATGAGAGAAGCTTATGTAAATTTTCATTCTTTGATTAATAAATTGCCTGTAGTAGCCACGTTGGCACAGGCCGTGGACTGTTTCCCTCTTTGAGGGTTTTAACCACGTCAAAAATACTGGTGTATTGATCTGTGATCTGGTTGTGAGCGGTGTCCTTTTGGTTTTCTTTATGAGGAACTTACCCTGTAAATTCCTACATGGTATTAGAGCTATTTGAGGGCCGCGTCCATTGGTGATCCAAATCTGAAGCCGGTAGAACTGCATGCGGCTGTCGTTTCCTAGATCTACTGTTTCTGACTGCTTTCGGGCCGAGAGGACTGCTCTGTTGTGTTCGGAGCATCTGTTCCAGTGAGGAACCCCTTTCGTTTCACGCGAAAAGGTTTCCGGTAGCCCTATCTGCGTCATTTTTAAGATCTGGAGGTATACAATCTTTATTTGCAGTTTACTGTTATTTTCTCTCTGCTTATTTCGGTTTCGGTTTATTTAGCCTTTTTTTTAACCGGATCTATACCTTTCATTTCTGCGTATGCTCTTTGCCCTGTGACTCTGTGCGATCTGGGCAAATCAGAAACAGAAAGGAAGGATTTTTCTCATGCGTATGCTCTTTTCCCTGCACCTTAGTGTGATCTCGGAAAATCAGAAACATTGAGAAAAATATTTAGTTTTTCGGCTAAAGCTAACTTTGAGCCGCAAGGTTCATTTTTTAAAATATCTAGTTTTTTGGCTAAAGCTAACTTCGAGCCATAAGGTTCGTTTTCTTTGCATGTCCGTGTTGGGTTTTGTGTTTTGTGTTTTGTAGGGAAAAAGAGCTTTCTCAAGGCAAGCACGCAAACCAAGGCCCCCCCCCCCCCCCCTCTCTCTCTCTCTCTCAAATTTTTTGTATAGATCAATTGGTTCAAAGCTATTTTAAGAGAGTAGAGGTCTCGGGTTCAAGTCTCCATTTTGTATGGGCGGACTTTTTTCATTTCCGCACATTCGTGCACTTTGCCGGCAACTTCAACAATTTTTTTTCAAAAAGCCATAACTTCTTCATCTGGAAGCCTTTTTCAGAGCCGTTTTTTTTTAAACAGCCTAATTTTTCGAGATCTATCCATTGGAACACTTACTTTCAGCATCTTCAGCTTCAATTTTTTTTAAAAAAAATGGAAAGTCCATGCCAAGTCATTCTTGACAGCACTAACTACTTCCAATGGATAGCCTACATGGAAGATTTACTTAGAAGTAAAGGTCTCTACAGAATAGCCACAGGCCAAGAGAAGAAACCAAAAGATGAAGACAAGGCTGCAAAATGGGAAAATAGACAAGATCAAGCATGTGGTTTGATAGGGATGTCTATTTCTCCTGATCTTAGATTCCATATTGCAGAACTTGAAACTCCTCATGAAGCATTGGAACAAATCACTAAAGTTTTTGGGATTAAAAATGAAATTAGAGCCCATCAACTTGAAAATGAGTTGCTTACATTGGATCCTAATAATTTTTCTTGCATTGAAGATTTCTTGTCCAAATTCAAGACCCTTAGATATCTCTTGGAAGGTGTTAAGGTTAAGAAAGAAGATAGTAACCTTATTTATTCCATCCTTACTAAGTTGGGACAAGCCTACTCTGTATTTGTTTCCACCTTCCATTCCACAAGGGAAGCTTTCATTTGTCAAGGAAAATACTACAAGGCCCCTTCCTTTGACTCTTTTTGTGATTCTTTAATAAGAGAACAAGAAAAACTCTTACACCTTGGTCTTCTTAATCTTGGAAACTCTTCCAAGAAAGCGTTAGCGGCCCAGCAGCAACCAAATTCAAAGAATCCTAAGAAGTCATATCCTAAAAAGAATGGTCCTAAACCAAACAAGGGTCCTAAGCAAACTCAGCCTCAAAATGAAAGATCATTTCAGCAAAATGATAGGACCAATAAAAACAAATGGAAGAAGACTGATAGACATTGTAACTTTTGTAATCGAGATGGCCACTTAGAATCTAAATGCTTTAAGAAGATGGAAGCCTTGGAAGCTGCAATGAAGAAACATAACATCCATGTGGAGCATACTTCAACTTCAACTTTAGGAATGGCACTTTCTGCATGTCGTTGTCAATCATCTCAGTCTGGTTATGCCTTAAATGTATCTTCTTCTTCTCATTCTCATGAGTGGCTCATTGATTCTGGAGCCTCTTATCACATGGCCAAAAACCAAGCCATGTTTTCTTCTTTAAATGAGTGTAACACCAAAAATATATATGTTGGTGATGATAGATCTCTTAATGTTGTAGGGACTGGAACTGTTCATCTAGACAATGGTCAGTTTAATGATGTATTATGTGTTCCAACCTTATCTTGCAACCTTCTATCTGTATATCAGATAACTCATTCAGGTGAAGGTAAAATTATTGAATTTTCACCTCATGATGTTGTAATCAAGGATCTAAGAGATCTTAAACAGATTCTAGCTACTGGTATTGCTGATGATTCCACAAGGTTGTATAAGTTTCACAACTTTGGGTCATCAAATCTTCCCTCAGTATTTGTTGCTCATAATGATGAAGTGAGCAAACTTTGGCATGAGCGATTTGGTCACTTAAACTATCGCTCCCTTCAGCATCTATGTAAAGAAAATATGGTGACAGGTCTTCCTATGGTATCTTTTAGAGATGGTGTTTGTTCCGGATGTGTACTCGGAAAACATCATCGGGACAGTTTTGAAAAACGTGCCTCTTGGCACGCCTCAGCCCCTTTACAGCTTGTGCACAGTGATTTATGTGGTCCACTTCCTGTTGCTTCATTCTCTGGCTGCAAGTATTTCTTAACTTTCATTGATGATTTCTCCAGACGCACTTGGGTATACTTCTTAAAACTCAAGAGCGAAGTATTTAACACATTTCTGGCCTTCAAAGCCTTTGTTGAAAAACAATCTGGACATCAAATTCTTAAGCTAAGAACTGATAATGGTGGAGAATATGTTAAAAACACATTCATCAACTTTTGCACCGAAAATGGAATTCAAATGCAACATACTGTTCCATACGCTCCACAACAAAATGGTGTAGGTGAAAGGAAAAATCGCACCTTAAAGGAAATGGCTAATTGTATGTTGCAATCTAAAGGACTCAGTCTTAGTTTTTGGGCCGAAGCAATTAATTGTGCAAATTATATAATCAATCACACTCCTACTAAGGTTCTAAAGAATATCACTCCAGAAGAAGCTTGGAGTTCCATTAAACCAGATGTAAGTCACTTTCGTGTTTTTGGAAGTGAAGCATGGGCCCATATTCCAGATGAAAAGCATAAAGCTTTAGAACCTAAGAGTGAGAAATGTACTTTTGTTGGATATTCTGAAGATGTAAAAGGTTATAGACTTATTCCATTTAAGTCCAAAAATGTTATCATTAGAAGAGATGTAAAATTTGATGAAAATAAATCGGCCTGCGAGCCTAGTCCGGCGGATGTGCCACCTCTTCCTATCTCTTCTACTTTTGAAAACATTTCTTCTTCAGATGATGAAAGTGAGGATGATAATCCTCCCCCACCTTCTCAGGATCCTCAACTTCCAAGATGGGTCCGTGCTACTCGGGATGCAACAGGTGATCTTGCCGGTGATCCTACAGATCAGCGATGTACACGTTCTCAGTTTGAAAGAGCCTCTTCTTTACTGGCTCAAGCTCCAGTAAATCATGATCCTGACACTTTTGCAGAAGCTTCATGCCATCCACATTGGGAAGCAGCTATGAATGAAGAATATCATTCATTGTTGGCAAATGATACATGGGATCTTGTTCCTCTACCAAAGGGACGCAAACTTGTTAGATGTAAATGGGTTTACAGAACCAAGTATGGACCAGATGGGAAAGTTGATAAACATAAAGCTCGTCTTGTTGCTAAGGGCTTTTCACAGGTTGAAGGCATTGACTACACTGAAACCTTCTCCCCTGTTGCCAAAATGAACTCTATCCGCCTTGTTCTTTCCCTTGCTGCCTCTTTAAAATGGGAAGTCCATCAGATGGATGTTAAATCTGCCTTCTTGCATGGGGACTTGCATGAAGAAATCTATATGGAACAACCCATTGGCTTCATCCAAACAGACTCCAGCCTTGTATGTCGACTTAAGAAATCTCTTTATGGTCTCAAGCAAGCTCCTCAGGCTTGGTATGCCAAAATGGATAGCTTTCTTTTAGAATCTGGCTTTTCTAGGTGTTATTCTGACAATACTGTCTACACCAAGAAAGTGGGAAACTCTCTTATCATCCTTGTTCTTTATGTTGATGATCTTATTCTTACTGGTAGTGATCCCAACCTTATAAACCATGTGAAATCCAGCCTTAAAAATAAATTTGAAATGACAGACTTAGGACACTTACACTATTTTCTCGGTCTTCAAGTCTTGCAATCCAAGGAGGGTATTTCCCTTTCCCAGTCCAAGTATGCTTGTGATATTCTTCGTCATTTTCACATGGAAGACTGTAAGCCAGCCCCTTCTCCCTTTCAGTCTGGAGTCAAACTTTCAGTCTCTTGTACTTCTCCTGAAGTTGATGCTACCTTATACCGTCAACTTGTAGGAAAACTCTTGTATTTAACCCATACTCGTCCTGACCTTTCCTTTGCTGTTGGCCTTGTTGCTCGTTTTATGAAAAACCCCCGTGAAAGTCATTGGAAAGCAGCTAAAAGAATACTTCGTTATGTTCGAGGTACAGTACAGTTTGGGATTCATTACAGTGCCAAAGCAGCTCCTCTATTAGTTGGTTTCACTGATTCTGATTGGGCTGGTGACCCTGATGATCGGAAGTCTACTGCCGGTTATGTCTTCACTCTTGGTTCAGGACCTATTACATGGGCTTGTAAGAAACAGGCTGCCATTTCTCTTTCGTCAGCAGAAGCAGAGTATCGTGGTGCCGTGGAAGCCAGTAAGGAAGCCTTGTGGCTTCGTCAGATCCTATCAGAGTTTGGCTTTGAGCAGCAGCATCCAACCACACTTTGGTGTGATAATCAAAGTGCCATTCAGCTATGCAAAGATCCAGTCCAGCATCAGCGCAACAAACACATTGAACTACTCATGCACTTCATCAGAAAGCTCATTCATGACCATGTTCTTGAAGTGCAATATTGTTCAACAGATGATCAGGTTGCAGACATCTTCACAAAGGCTCTCACAGAGGCGAAGTTCACTAAACTTCGATATATGCTTGGAGTTCAGGAAGTTGTCACTAAGGGGGGATAGGCTCTAGTGCCTCCTTCCTTCTCCTATTGTGTCATATTTGTAAATCCTTCAATCCTATCCCAAGTTGTTCTTAAGGGGGGATGTTAGGATATTTCGACACATAGGATATAGTTAAGTTCAACTTGGTCTAGTGTAGAGTTAGGTATAGAGTTAGGTAAAGTGTGTTTTTTTACCGTTGTACATTTTGTAACTTACAATCCGACAGTCACGATATGTAGTGATCCGACGGTTCACTCTCTCCTCGGTATTATCGACACTTGATCCGTGGCTTGACACCCGATTGGTCCATGAGTTCTATTTAAAGCGCATGGAGGGTCATTGTTCGGGTAATCCGTGCATGAGAGAAGCTTATGTAAATTTTCATTCTTTGATTAATAAATTGCCTGTAGTAGCCACGTTGGCACAGGCCGTGGACTGTTTCCCTCTTTGAGGATTTTAACCACGTCAAAAATACTGGTGTATTGATCTGTGATCTGGTTGTGAGCGGTGTCCTTTTGGTGTTCTTTCTGAGGAACTTACCCTGTAAATTCCTACACCCATATTATACATGGGTTGCATGGTGTAGCAGTTGCTTTGAGGTATGGTGTTGTAGAGTGGATTTCCATGAGGATTTTGCTGGAAATAATACTGAGAGGGGGGGGGGTGAATCAATATTATCAGATCAATGAAACTTTTTCAATGCTCAGAAACATATACGCTACTTCAGTTAAGTGAACCTGCGTGTACACGCTACTGTGTCTAAAGCAACCAGCGTATAACCAGAAATCTTATGATTCAGTTAGTTTATCTTCAGTAATTGCATCAGAACATTATTAACCACATTAACAGTAAACAGGTGCAGTATAACAGAACAGATCATCACACATAAGGCACACACATGAACACCATGATATAAGGTGGAAACCCAATGTGGGTGAAAACCACCTGCTGCAATTTGTTTCTATCTTCCTTTAATAAGAAACTTCTTTTACAATGTGCTGGTGCAGTCCTTTACCAGCACGCAGGCTGCAACCTGCAGAGGGCTACAACCCTCTTAGCTCTTGTACTAGCCAATCCATTTACTAGTACGTAGGTGCCTACCTACAGAATGCTTCAATATTTACTCGTTTTCCAGCTGCTCCTGGAAGGGAGCTACAACCCCCTGGCTCTTGTACTGGCTGATATGTTTACCAGTACGTAGGTGCCGGCCTACGATCTATCCGGGACCACGTTTCATACATTTTCATACTGGATCCATAAAACAATCACCATTGTAGTACAACCTGCATCATCAATCACTGAAACACCCAATACTGAATCACTGAAACCCTGTCAACAACATCATAACAACAACCAGATCCAATTCCATCTTCAAATATCATACTTCACATTGTATACGCTACTTGGATGAACCCAACCTGCGTGTATACGCTCTTTTACCAAAACCAACCCGCGTACAGATCTGCAAATTCTAACTTATAACTCCGCAGCTATATCAGACATCAAAACATACCCAGATCATAACAATAAACATGCGTCAATAGATCTAGTCTATCCACAGTCATACCATATGAAGATAATCATTCCAAGCCTTGAGATCTCGTTCCATCATTCATCATCCTCCACATGAGTGAAACCTTGGTTCAGATCACCAACCCATAACCAGCACTTGGATCTCACACTTCCTCAGATCTTCATCACTCACACACACCCTTTGGCCTAATGATCTTTCTCCTTATATAGCTTTAGGCCTTGCTCAATACCAAGGGCAAAAACCATAGAAACATAATACCATCAACTTCAAAACTAGGGATCAACATGTCCGACGAGACATCATGGTCCAAAACCATAGGCACAACTTCCAAGGAATAACCGCCGTGGACCAAAGATAAGTTTTCCACATACACGCGCTTTTACTGAAGCCAACCTGCGTGTACACGCTAATTCTCCTTGCTGAACCTGCGTATATCTCTTTCTTGTCCTGCTGTACTGAGATCTGTCCTCTATGTCCTCTGATTAAGTTGCCATCACCTGTACCAACCTCTGAGTGAGTTGCCATCAAGGACAACACTTGAAACATAATGCCAACAAATTTTGATACTGGGGTATGAAATTTCCCCCAGTATAAGCGGTGCCCCCTTGACTCATTTGAATATGTGAGTAGGGTGCCCCCATGGACTGGTTGGGAACCCCTTGAGGATTCCTGCCCGACATAGAACTAACCATTTGTCCTTGATTGACAGAGGGAACGCTCATTTCAACTAGCGACTGACCATGCATTCCTGAGAACAGAGGGGGAACTGTTATGTTCCCTATCGGCATGTGCATATTGGGAAGCCCCCCATGTATATGAATTTGGGGGTTTGAACTGTACATTGGTGGTCAACCATGTTGTTGGTAAATGGGAACCGCACCCATAGTGCCGCATTGAGTGTTATAGGAAGCACTATATGTGGCACTTGTCGAAGGTATGTAGTTTGGCACCATAGGGGTGGAACCTGGCATCTGCTGGGTTCCACTCATAGAGGGTGTCATGTGAATGGTTGTACCTGGGACAAACGGGATAACGGGATTCCACATAACCGGTGTTGTGATGACTGTCGACTGGGGGAGTGGTGAAGGACAAAAGTGTCCCTAAAGTTCCACAACCCATTAGTCGTCGACTGGATAGATGTAAATGTTCTAACTATCGAAGCAGGAAGTACAGGTACCATGGGAGCCAAGACAGGTTCCAACGGATTTGTGAGCGAAGGGTTAAAGGGGGGAAGAAATCCCTCGGTGAAGAAATCCTCTGACAAACTTGAATTGTCAGTTGTCCAAATAGATCCCGTGTGAGATCTACGAGACTGAACCCCGGAAGATGGGGAATCCTGTTCAGTGGAACTCGGCGTATCTTCCACAATGAGTGGAGGAAGTCCTAACAATAGTTTGGAGTGATGATGAGGGCCAGATGTAGCCACGGTGACCGTTAATTTTATCAATAATTTTTTATCGTGATATTCTTTAAAGTCTCAAATGATAGCACTCAGGTACCTAAATAAATATAAAAAATACACTAAATGGATCAATCAACAAACATAGGGAAATTACCTTGTCTGATAAGCACCGATCACCAGAGATGAAGCCCGGTATCTCAATGAATAACAGAGAAGGATGGCCAAATGTACGGTTATGGTTACTCTAGAGCTTCACCTGAACTTCAGATTGAGGGGCCAAGTACTCTCATGAAGACGAGCACCCTCTCAAAAACAGAAGACAGAGTAGATCCGTCCGTGTTAGGTACCAGGACAGCCCGTCCCAGTCACCTTGTGTAAGTCCCTATAAGTTTGGCCATTAGAGATACCTTATATCACAGACACCACCGGGGGGGACATAGTCGTAGACAACACGTTGTGTGGGCAAGATACCTGTGTCCCTGACTCAGTTCCAAAATCCTCGAAGGGACCCCGAATACACAGAATGCCCAAAGGATTTGTAAGAGAAGGTAGGCTACCTTCAATTATAGTCCGATGTTGTCTCATATTTCGCTTCACTTTTGCTGGAGTGGTCCTAGTAGTATGAGTGCAGAAGGAATTTTCCACTCGTTAACGACACTAGTTTGGTTTTCGACTTTGGGCAGTTCACTCACATGCTTATCCCAAGATCCTAGCCTAGCTAATGTTGGTTTGCTCAAAGGAGTAACTGACTAATTTTAATGTAAATTTTATGTGTACTTGATTATTATCTTCGGTAGGGGTGTTGACGTATGAAATATGGTGAGACTCTTGACTCAATAAATCATGCAGAAACAATGCTTTGAATTTTTTTTCAATTTGATGCATACAAGCTGTGTTCTACATATTCATATTTTCACATATTCATAGTTTCATCTGTGCATCTATAGTCTTTCAACACATGCATAACCAAAATATTCTTTTCCAATATTTCCTAACAACTACTAAAAACCAAAATGAATCAACTCACAACTATTTAAACAGAAGGATGAATACAAATTGTCAGTCTTTCTTTCGGAAAAATATTTTTAAGAGAGAAAAACCAAAACTTTTTCCTAAAAATAAATTTCTAGAACACCAATTTTGTTGACATAATACAGTTACAAATCTTATTTCAGCCCATGAGAAGATTTTCCATCCCTTTTGGTCCACAAATACTACTGGAAATCAAGGCAAAGGGAGAATAACGCTCTGTAACAATGGCTACAGAGAGTTAGTAGGCTCACTAACGCTCCCTGTACACAGGCACAATGCTTTATAAAGCTTTGTGTAGCTTGGTAACCTGCGTTAGTGTGGGAAATCTATCACAAAGAGGGTTTCCAAGATCAGTTTCTGAGATGAATGTATACTAGTAGGATGCAGCAAGATATTTGGTGGATCAGAAAAAGGATTGTTGAAGAATAGGGAGCTCTTGGAAGGAAGAGAGAACAGAGAAGAGTCTGGGTAAACCGAGAACTAGATGTATAGTCCCCAGCGGAGTCGCCAATTCTGCTATGGGGTAAAATACACGATGTATGGAGAATGAAAACTACCCTCAAAGGCCTTCCCGGGACCTTCGACAAACTGTAAGATTATTTGCAGAAGCTACCAAGTTATACACATGTTCATATATCAAATATCAGTTAACAAAGTATGGAAAGAGGATTACCTCAAGTCTCCTTCTAGATTTGTTTGGAGATCGCAATGCAACCAAGAGGAACTCCCTCAAAGCCGGCTCCAAATAAATTTCTGCACAAAGGAAAGGCAAACACAATCACAACATACAATCTTGAAAACTAATATATGAATGCACAATGAACATCTATTTGCATACAACTAAACTACTCATCTAAACAAGTATCGAATGAACAACTTAATGAACAAGGTTACTGACACCATGGAGTAGGGAACACAACTACAGTTTTGTTTTAATAACGGAAGAGTGATTACAACCATCTGTTGTATTAGTCTTCCTTTGCCCCTTTCGCTTCTCCCTCTCTCTCTTCTAGCTCACTTCTTCAAGTATGTGACAATTCACAACAACTTAGTAGGCTATCCTTTCAAATGCTCTGACCCCTTTCACAATGACCCTCTCACTGCTTATATAGCAATCAGTTTAGGGTTGCCAAGTTCCTCATAGAGTTCATTAGGGCAAAAGAAATGAACTTGCCCTGTTTTCTAGCTCTTTCCCATTTGCCTTCTTTTTCAGATTGGAGTTTCGCCAAATAGTTTGATTTTTGGGAATTTCCTTGCTTTTCTTGAGCAAATTTAGGGATAAATATCTAGATATTTGTGAGCAAATTTGTTGGTTTGACCCACTGAACTTCCCTTAGTTTCACTAACGCTACCCTTGGTCTAACAACTTGAGTTAGTAGGGTCACTAATGCACCCTTAGGCTTGGTATCAAGCTTTATAAAGCAGGTTTTCAGTGTGCAACCAACGTTAGTGTGGAATCAAGGCCTGCAATTATGGTCTTTGCTTCAGTCATGCTGTCTTTCACCTCTGAATTTGATGAGGAGTTCATTTTGTTGTATAGCAACCCTATACAAAAATTACTTGCTAATGAATTCTTAATATATATCTATATATATATATATAATGGAAAGAAACACAAAAAATACATAGAGATTTTCCTCTAGATCCCAAAATCGGGACTACAGATTGATTTTTCATTATATTCCTTTCAATGTTACAACACATATATACATGTCGAAGCATCCATAAACCCCAATCCATTAACCCTGTATTAGAACATAACTATAGTTCCCTTGACTAGATCTACAAAATACCATGGGAGGAAAACCAACATGCCCAAAACCATGTGTGGAATCCATGCACAAAACCATAGGTAGGCTTGCCCACCTAATATAGGGTCAAAAAAAAAAACTTGAGGCATTTCCCCGACTACCACCCTCCCGTAACCCCCTCATTGTGCCCGATGCAACGAAAGGGGGACAGGATGCCCCCCCTCTAACCCCCCAGATTCATGCCTGGGGCTAGTCGTGGAAATAATATAACACACACCCAACATTCTCCCACTTTTTGTTTTCTTTTCCATACAGGGGATCAAAGGAGATCTTAATCATTGGTCCAACCCTGTAATGCCCATTTTTTCTCTACACCAAGAGAACTTCTCAATGCACACAGACTTTGTCAATGCATCTGCAGTATTATTCAATGTGTCCACCTTTACCAACAACACCTTTTTGTCCTCAACCATATCCCTTACAGAGTGATATTGAACATCAATGTGCTTTGTCTTTGAATGATAAGAATGGTTCTTTGCCAATAAAATTGCACTTTGGTTGTCACAGTCTATCCTTATAGCTCGTTGTACTAACCCCATACTTGAACGAAATCTCTGCAACCAAATTGCTTCCTTGCTTTCATGAGTGGCTGCCATGTATTCTGCCTTTGTAGTTGAAAGTGCCACTACAAACTGTCTCTTACTCATCGAACTCAATGCACCTCCAAATAGGTTAAACACATACCCACTTGTAGATCTTCTCTAATCCAGATCTCCAGCCCAATATGCATCAACAAAGCCATGGATGTCCAAAACTTTGTCCAATCTTGGTCTTCCTTGGTAGCACAGACCATAATCACTAGTGCCATGTAGATACCTGAAAACCTGCTTCACTATTGTCCAATTCTCCTTCCCTGGTTTTAACATAAACCTGATCAATACTCCCACTGCATATGCAATATCTAGTCTAGTACAAAGCATTGTATACATTAGACTACTGACTACAGTTGTGTATGGAACACAGGACATGTCCTCTGCCTCTTCTTATGTCTTGGGACACTATTTAGCAGATAACTTTACATCTATAGGAATAGGAACCTTCATTAGTTTACTATCCTGCATATTAAACATCTGCGGTATTGTCTCAACATACTTCTTCTAGTTTAACCAGAGCTTCCTGTTTGCCCAATCTCATTTAATTTCCATGCCCAAAATATAGTTTGCAACACCAATATATTTCATGTTGAATTTGGAGGACAATTGGGTCTTCAAATCCTAGATAATTTCTTTGTTATTTCCAATCAGCAACATATCATCCAAATACAAGACCAAATAGATAACACGGTCACCAATTAATTTAAAATACACACAGTGATCTGCTTTTCTTCTAGTGAAGCCTAGTCCATGTATAAATGTATCAAATTTCTAATACCACATCCTTGGTGGATGTTTTAACCCATACATAGACTCTTTTAACCTGCATACCAATTCTTTCTTACCCTTCATCACAAAGCCTTCACATTGCTTGATGTAGATCTTCTTCTAGATCCCCGTGAAGAAATTTTGCCTTCACAGCCATATGTTCTACCTAAAAATCAAAGAAGTATCAACAGATAAAAGTAATATAATAGAATCTACCTTGGCAACACGAGAAAAAATATCACCAAAATCAATTCCCGACACTTGGGAATAACCTTTTGCTACTAACCAAGCTTTGTATCTCTCCACCTTTCCTTCTGCATTCATCTACTTCTTAAACACCCATTTGCTTCCAATGGGTTTCCTTCCAGTCGACAGCTCCACCAGATGCCAAGCCTCATTTTTTTCCAAAGATTCCATTTCATCAACCATGGACTCTTTCTAGAGTTTTCCATCCTATGAATCTACTGCCTCCATGACAGTTCTGGGATCATCATCAGTAATAGATAGAGAAAAAATTGAACAGAAAGAAGATGGACTATACCTTTATGGCTTCCTTCTTTCTCGCATTGATTTTATCAAAGTTGGAGTTTGTGGTTCTTCATCGTTTTATTCCTCTTCTGCTGTAGAGTCCGATTCTTCCTCCTTTAACTCAAACTCCATCTTCTCAGGTTCCTTTGGTAGGACTTCATGTTTAATAACATCTTTCACCTCTCTAAACACCACATCTCAGTTGTACACAACCTTCCTTGATTATGTGTTCCAAAGCTTATAACCTTTTAAACCATCCTTATACCCAATAAAGATGCACCTTTCAGATTTACTATCCAACTTGGTTCTTCTCTCCTTTGGAACATGTACATATGCATCACAGCCAAATACCCTCAGATGTGAAAGAGAGGGTTTATTACCAGTCCATATCTCTTGTCGATACTTATCCTCCAACTATGATGAAGGTGATATGTTGACCAGGTAAAATCCAGTCTCAACTGCCTCTGCCTAGAATTCTTGTCCTAACCCGACACCACTGAGCATGCTTCTTGCCTTTTCCATCATCGTCATGTTCATTATTTCTGAAAGTATGTTTTTCTGAGGTGTGTATGGATCAATATTATGTCGTGCTATACAAAACTTCTTAAAAAATCTTCAAATTCCTTCTTGCAAAACTCTCCACTGTTATTTGTCCTCAATGCCTTTAACTTCTTCTTTGTCTAGTTTTCTACAAGAGCCTTAAATTCTTTAAACCTGTCAAAGACTTCAGATTTCTTCTTGAGGAAATATATCCATGTATTCCTTGAGAAGTCATCTATAAATTATCATAGTACACATACTTACCCAGTGATGGAACTAACACAGGTCCAAACACATTACTGTGCACAAGCTTTAATATCCCTTTCGCCCTCTTAGCAGCAGAGGGGAAACTGACCCGTTTTTTCTTCCCATATGCACAATGTTCACAAAAATCGAAATCCAAAGAGAAATTAGACATACCTTCTACCATACTGTTGTTGGGAAAAGTATCTATTCAGAACGCCCCTATCCCACTCTAAGGTGTGATAGTGCCTTAGCAACAAACAAGGAAAACTACTTGAGTATTCTTCTTTATGAAATGTAAATGAGGAGAAAGGATGTAACTAACCTGTGTCTTTCGCTAGTTTGTTGATCCAATCGCTCCTCTCTTCAATGGCTCCCAGCTCCCTGCTCCCTTACCGGCCCAGCTTCACCGAATTCCTGCAAGATCACAAGAGAGGGAAACTACACGAAGATATAGATATACATTCATAAAAAGCTCAGGATCAGATTAAGCTAAACATGCAAATATATAAAAACATCACTGATATACAAGCATGTAGAAGAAACTCAAATAGTTTATTGATAGAATAAGAAAGTCCAAGAGGAGATACAACCAAGTGAGTCCCGATCCAGCATCTACCTCCCAGCAAAGGAATCCCTTCCTCTCCTCCAACAAAGCATAAATCACCCAATGTACTAATCTCAATCTCAAACCAACAACAATTCTCTGCAAAGTACAAAATTCCAGCCTCTGGATCTCTGGGATGAGGGATCCATATATAGATGTAAGCAGAGAGGATGAGTCAGCTTATGTTTTGACTTGTGGCTTCTCTCTATCAGTTCTTGCTTCCACTTGGAGACTGAGAGCCTCTTACTCATCACTTGGTCGAATTCAATGAGGCAAGTGTCATTGGAGAAGATTCTAGAAGCTTCCATGGTCTTTCCACCTCGTTGAATGACTCTGCCACTTGTCATTTCCCGCTCAACGCACCTGGGTAGTGCATTCAAGTGTGTTGCAACACACCTAGACAGTGTATTTGGGTGCTTTGCAACGCAGGCAGCTAGTGGAGCTTCTGAATTGATCCTGATTTGACTAGTTCTGAGTGGTTTTTGGTGGAGAACTTCTGGGAGAAGCTGTCATTGGTTGACCTTGTTCCTTTAGGAGCTGTAACAACATCTTTAGGGACTTTGGATCCCTTGGATTATGGACATTTCATGCTTAAAGCTGCAAGGCACAAAAATGTCTATAACAGTTGCCCCCTAAAGTATGAGGCCGTTTATCGGGTGAAATGCTTTATTAGGAGGATCCGAATTTCATTCAATGCTGGGAGGAGACCTGTAATAAGATACAATACAATACATTATTTTTCATACTGTTTTCATGATCTAGATGAGGCGGGCATTCCCATGCTCAGCTTTATAAATTCATTTTTATGTACATAGGACAGACAACCGTCTGATGGTAGACTGATGATTCTGATGAAATCATCATCCTTTTGGTAGGATGATTATCCGTTCTGCAATGCTGTACATGTCAATGTCTTTATTTTTCCTGAATATATATCGCAGCCTGGATGGATGAAACTAGATCCGGGTTCTTCAATATCGTCCGATCTTCACTCTAAGTACAAGTCGATCCATGTGAGAAATGTTTTGAAGTCGAACATGGAAAGACATCGCTTGATTACCAGTCAATGATGTAAACTGTTAACAAGCGCGAGAGGAATCACCGATAATGATGATGACCCTCAAGGTACTGCAGTACAATTCATGTGGTGTGAATAAAGGACTTGGCGTCGAACACCACGCAAAATCTTTCGGTCGAAGGTCATTGATGTATACCTGTCACCGGAAGTGAGAAACTTGCCATTGAGGCATGCAAGCTTCAAAGTACTGAAGGGGGTGTTCCTAGATCAACTTCTTGGATAATGAGCTGATGTCGACAAGAAGCGATCCGTCAAAGGAGGGCCTTGATGAATCCCACATCAGTGACACGGAATGGAGCAAATGATTTTGATGGAGGTGAAAACGATCTGATGATATATGGTTCAGGGTGGCGGTCATGAAGGAATGAAGTATAATGTATGGTAGTGGATGGGACACGGTTGAATTCTCTGGATGACTTCTCTTGAACATATCGGCGACACTTACATGATGGATTGGTAGCATTTACCCCAAAGGTGGATGGTATGGCGAGACCATGGTGATGTGACCGGTGAATGAAACAACCCAACCCGACTTAGGCACAGAGTGGAAGTGTCATGTTCAAGAGCGACTTGCTACCAATAAAGGTTCTTTGAGTTTGTTCCCAATTTTTCCCCAGTCATTGTTGACCAGTACCTCTTTATTTTTGTCAAGCTTGAGGAGGATAACATATGCTTGTTCTATAATTTGCCCTTCGGGCAAACCCATCGCTATGTTTTAACGAGCCTAGCGATAGTGAAACTCGTTCTCGTCTAAAGACAAGTTTGTCGCTATTAATGTTTTTAACGAGTCTAACGACAAAGATGACTCGGTCCTTTTCATTTTTAGAGAGTCTGAAAAGGTACGTAAAGTTAACTCCGAAAGTCCTTTTTCGTCATCTAATCCCTTAGGTCCGAAAAAGTATAAAACAATACAAAAGGGATGAATTTTCGATAGTTTTAACGAGCCGAACAAAACAAGCGCTCGATCTTTTTGTGCAATAATCCCTCAGGTCCAAAAAGATTAAAATCTAGAGGAGGGATAGCTCTTCCGGTCGCTTTAACGAGCTGGAAGGCCAAAACTCGGCAATCTTTTCATATTTTACGAGTCAAATGAAAAGAGCTTAAAGAAGACTCGTCTTTTGAGGAACGAGTGATAAAATGGGTAGCAGCTGATTCCAGGTAAGGGTTGGAATTTTCCAAGCACGGCAGTGTCACAAGGATGGCTAGTGAAATCACTCTTCGCAGCTGTTCCTCAAAATGGGTAAACAATTAAATGGAGGTGAATGATTGGCCAATGGAAAAGTGGAGGTGACAGTGCAAACACGACCAAGGCTTTAATGGCTGATAATGTTACATTCACGGTGGTTATTTACCAGAGGATAGTTCATTTTTTAACGAGCTTAAACGTGGGTTGAAACACTTGCTCGATCTTATGTTTATTTTTTAACGAGCATGAACTATGTGCTAAAACTGCTCGATCTTATGTTTATTTTTTAACGAGCATGAACTATGTGCTAAAACTGCTCGATGCGGGTTTATTTTTTTAACGAGCTTGAACCATGCGGTAACATTGCTCATGGCGGGTTTATTTTTTAACGAGCTTGAACCCTACAGTAACACTGCTCGTGATAAGTTTGCATTCCCCCAACATAATAACGCAAATCAAGGTGCATGCCCCCCAAGCTTCATTGCATTCAACTTGGTGGTTGGAATGAAGGTTTACCTTTGAGATTTGGAAAGGGGATTGTTTCATTTTTTAATGAGGTTGACACAGTAAAAGAACTATCCTCATGACTCCTTGTTTCATTTTTTAACAAGGTTGACACGAGATAAGAACCGTCCTCGGAGTCCAAATCCATTAGATATAGAAGGTTTCATATTCCACTGTGGCCACTTCCGCCAGATTACTCGGAGGCGGTAGGGCAAAAGTACCCATTAAGGCAGGGTCTTTTAGGAGACCTACTCCGATATTTTGGAGCGAATGATTGCTTCCATGGATCATTGGAATGCTTCCAGTAACTTGAGAACCATTGGGGAGGAAGTTTTGCTGATCGACGATTGTAATCCCTCCTTGAAAGGGAAATGCAATCTTTCTGAAATAGGTCGACACAACAACTGCCATGGCATATATCCACGGTCTTCCTAGTAGGATGTTGTAATCAAGATTTCCATCGATGACTTCAACATCTATTTCTACTGTTTTTCCCCCTAGTTCAACCTTCAAGTTATTTAGGATACCATATGGGGTATATGTCCTTCCGTCGAATGCTTTTAATGTCGTCGAAGATCGCGACAAGGTTGGAGATCCTAAAGTTTTCCAGCAACTCATCGACATAATACATGTAGATGCCCCCTCATCAATAATTGTTCGATGAACAGTTTTGTTGAGGGCTTTCACTTGAATAAGGAAAGCTAGTTGGGCTGGTAACTGAGGATTGTATCCTTTGTGGTCGAAGGATACAAGATTGGAATCCTTAGGATCAACCCCACCAATGGCTGATAACAAAGCCTGCCTTTGGGATGGGCAATTTTGTAGCACCTCAAGAGTCGACATAGCGGATGGCGATTGGGCCAAATCTTCCACTATGTTATAATGCTGCGCCGCTCTAGCGCGGGGATTAAACGTCGACTTGTGTACTACTCCCTTTGGCGGTTTTATTGTTAATTCAGGAATGATGGGTGGTACAACTTCTTTCGAAGTTGTTGTCGAACTACTTGGTTGATCTTTATCCTTGTCGTTCAACAGCTGCGGATTCCCGTAATCTTTGTTCCTTGTCGAAATCAAAGCATCATTTTGCTGCTTCGAAATCGACAACATTAGCACTTGAGACGGGGAAGCATTTCCACTATCAACCAGATTTGTACCTGGATTTGGAAACGGATCAGTTAACACAACTGAGGTTTGCGAACTTTTAAAGAATCTTTTAAGCTCAGCTTTGTATGGACATTCTCTCGTCCAGTGATTCTCATCACATATCTGACACCCAAAGGGGGGTTTCCTATTTCCAGGAGGGTCTGAAGAAGTTTTTTCAGGAGATGACTCACCCTGTTTCTTCTTCTTCCCTTTGCCTTGTTTCTTCTTGCTTCCTGGTTGTTTGGTTTCTTTGCCTTTATCTGCTGATACGACATTTACTTCCGAAGCAAGAATTTTGTCTTTTGCATTTTGATTTGAAATCTTATGGGGCTTTCTTGGACGTAGCCTTTGTCGATTTCGCGTTCGTCGTGCCAATGACGCCATCGCCGGCATGAGAGTCATTGTTTGATTTAGGAGGAGGAGGAATTGAGAATTCCGGTCTAGGGGCGTCAGGTATTTTGGCGTAGAGCGTGCCAGACTGAGTATAGACTAAGTCCAGATATTGCACACGAGCGATAACTTGCTCTTCCGTTACGACCCCCCCCTTCGCCACATCTTCAGTGATGGCAGGAAGTAATGACTTGATAAACCATTCAGCTAATAGCTGATCAGGAACGTACGTTTTTACCATCCTACGACGACGTCGCCACTCATGTATATGATCAGATATGTGAGTGGCCGTTGTCTGTTTGAAGTTGGTTAGGATTTCTGTTCCCGTTTCATACCTTATCGGTAATTGAAAATGGGTTAAGAAAGTCGTGGCTAAGGTACTGAAGTTGTCGAACGAAGCTCTAGGAAATTCAATATACCATTTTGCCGCTGGACCCGTTAACGTCCTCTGAAAAAGGCGAAGCCTTATCGAATCATCGTTTAGGGTGTTTGATGAACACCATAGATGAAATGTCATCACGTGATTCGATGGGTCTTCACCTGGATTTCCATTAAATTTAGGAATATCTGATGGAAGTTTATGAGGAATCGCTGGCCACCAAGGGGCGTAAGCAATTGGATCGTTTGTTAACCGGTGTAAATCGGGTAACTCTAAAGTTGCCACGAATGGTAACTGTTGATTCAGGTTAGGTGAAGCATACCCAGGATACGATGGAATTTCCTGAGCAGTTGGCCTTTGCATACCAGCATAATGTAGTTGATGCTGGTACGACTGATACGGTTGGTGGACATGACCATTGTAAAGTGGTTGATTTTGACCGTTTTGAATGTACGGCTGTCCACTGTTCGCAAAGATCTGCTGCTCAGAACCTTGGTATACTTGTTGGAATTGTGGTTGCTGGTATTGCACCAGCCACGGTTGTGAAGCCATGTTCTGTTGCGCTATACTAACCGTTGGACCAAGGTGTGGGGTAATTGTACCCGTTTGGACCTGTGTCGCCCCACCAGTCGGCGATTGTGGTTGAGTCACAGGGTCAAGGGGTTGTTGCATTACAACCTAAGAAATCTGAGGTTGACATACAACAGGCAGCGTTTGAACTTGTGACACTGTCACAATAGCTGGTGTAGTCGGGATGTTCGACATAGGTACACATTGTTGCATAGAATACACAACTCTTGGTTGTTGGGGTAGTATAGGTACCCAACCACTTGATGTAACTCCAGTATAACCTGAATACTGTTGTGAACTCCCGTATGGATATCCTCCCGGAGGGGGTAATGAAAGGGCATACTGCCCCCCATACGGTGGCAATCCGGAACTCAAGGTGATTGTCTGCCCTTGGGGACTGGATTGCCCAAATTGACCTCCAAATGGATCAATTTGGCGAGTCTCAACATAAGAGTTGCCGGATATTATTCTGGAGGAACAAACAGGAACAGACCATATTGTCGAAATAGCCCCTGGATGGACTCCTTCTAGCGGTTGTGAGCTAGTCGGGACAGATGGTACGCCGGCAAACATTGTCGGAGTGACGGCAGGGAGTTCTTCTGTCGCTGTGTCAGCCGACACAGTCTTAGATGTTGACGGTTGTTCAGACATTTTGAGTCTATCCAAAAGATTACCTAGCAATTCTACAGGAACTTCCACTGGTGGTAGACTAACTTCTGATGTCGAAGGAAATAGAGTGACCCCGACCCCAAAATGTGTTGGAGTACTTGCTTGCGGATCTTCTACAATTTCCTCTATTGCAATCAAACCAGGTGGAAGGGGAAGACGGTCAGGTTCGTAAAATATTTCTGGTGCCGAAGAAGGGGTTGAATCGACAGAGGCAGATGTTTGAGGAGCAAGACTCTTCGAACCGGTTGCAGATGGAACTGGTTCAGTAACACAAGTGTTTGCTCTCAGACTAGGATCAGTATCACTGTCCCTCTGTGGCTGTTGAACTTCTTCTGTAGAGGCAGGGTTTCCAGAAATATTTGGAGTAACCGGAATCTCGGATGTTGTTGGAACACTTGTTCTAACTTTAATAGGATATTTCGAACCGGTTAAACGAGTTCGCTTTGTCCGTACTATTTTCGATTCCGGAGACAAAGACGGTTGACTCGTAAGCCTCTGCGAACGACGGGGTTTCAATTGACTTTCTTCCACGATTGCGGATTACTCGATCAACTAAAATACAAAAGGGGAAATATGTTTCCGAATTAAATGAATTTTAGACGCTTTAGACATAACTTGCTTTTTCAATTTTAAAGAGTCGAGAAAAAGCAAAAGATGACTCTAGTCTCCTTCGATTTTTAATGAGCCTGAAGTGACAAGTGCTCAGATGGACCTTTTCTGTTAAGGAGTCTGAAAAGGAACGAAAGGGACTGCTCTGGAGTTCTAGGTAGAGGGTGTGCCAAACCAATCGCAAAACTGCAGAATACTTTTTAAGGTACGGGCGGTCAATCTTCCCGAATGCTGCGTTCAGTGCATTGCGATCAGTAGGGCGGCCGACACGGCTTCCTATGGATAAAGGTTTTATGCCTATAGGGGTCTCCCAATATATACTCGACAGTACGTGGGAGCACAATCCGTACTGGCACTTATCGTCTCTCAGGAGGAATCACCCAACCATCAGTGAGGCCGACAGTAACCAGGTTTTACGATGCCGAAACACGTCTCTAGCCTAGACCTCTATGTTGTGCGTTAAGTTCCAATGCGTTGTTAAGTTCATTCAATTTATTTTAGGTTGATCTTTCTTAGAAGTTTGCCTTTTTGGATCACCACGAGATGTAGATATAATTCCTAAATGCAGTCTAAAGATGATAAGCAAGCATTTATCTCTTTTCAACAATGAAAATCCTAGCTACAAGGGGAAAAGAAAGACACAATCTTTTCTCAAAGAGCACAAAGCACACTGTAAATGCACTTTTCCTAAATCAAACCATACAAACTATCAATATGCAAATGCACATGTGAATGTATTTGTTTTCAATTTCTTAATATTGATGCCTAAAAAGAAAGCTGTTGTACAAATTTGAATTCGATTTCAATTGAAAACACAAACAAGTTTCTTTTTGAAATCAAAAAGACGATTACGACACTTTATGATTTTGAAGTAAACACTTGTTTCAACACTAGAAATTCACAAATTCAAACCAAAAGACAAAAGTAAAAGCGCAATCAACTGTCAACAACAAACAAATTTACTCCTAAGATCAAAATGACACTTACGACAGGTCTAGATCTAAGGGCGACAATATGACTAGTTTACTTTTGTAATGGGAAACTGCAAATTATGTAACAAATACACAAAAAACAAATACAGTTTCTTTTATACAACTGAGGCGGAATTAAGGCAGAGAAAAGGGGTTTTCAGATAGGTACACACACTGATAACAGGCTGCAAAAAACAGAGATAAAACTGAACACAAGGATGCAAAGAACCACAGCTGCACAGGGCAAAGGCTGATCAGCGCACCTGTTGCACAGAGAAACTGAATTGCAGCGCAGGTAGCCCTCTCGAGACCTGCGTTGAAATGCAGAGTCTCTTCACAGAGCCTGCGCTGAAGCAGAAACGAGAATTGTCTCCGGGTTCTGGGTCACGGTTTGCAGTTTGATCTAAGGTTTTTGGCCGGATAAAAGCTATCAATAAGGTACAATTAGAAGGATGATTTAAAGGAGGACTAAGAGCTATCACAAAGGGAAGTTAGATCATTTGTGGATCAGCTTGTTCAGATCATAAACAGGTCCAGTGAGTGGACTAGAGTAGCAGATCTCTACTTTGCATTTGTAAATGGCAAATGCAGTTCGATTCGCCACTCCTAAGTTTATGAGAAGAACAACAATAGAAACACAAATAAACTAACTAGATACGATCCCCAGTGGAGTCACCAATTTGTTGTTGGGAAAAGTATCTATTCAGAATGCCCCTATCCCACTCTAAGGTGTGATAGTGCCTTAGCAACAAACAAGGAAAACTACTTGAGTATTCTTCTTTATGAAATGTAAATGAGGAGAAAGGATGTAACTAACCTGTGTCTTTTGCTAGTTTGTTGATCCAATCGCTCCTCTCTTCAATGGCTCCCAGCTCCCTGCTCCCTTACTGGCCCAGCTTCACCGAATTCCTGCAAGATCACAAGAGAGGGAAACTACACGAAGATATAGATATACATTCATAAAAAGCTCAGGATCAGATTAAGCTAAACATGCAAATATAACAAAACATCACTGATATACAAGCATGTAGAAGAAACTCAAATAGTTTATTGATAGAATAAGAAAGTCCAAGAGGAGATACAACCAAGTGAGTCCCGATCCAGCATCTACCTCCCAGCAAAGGAATCCCTTCCTCTCCTCCAACAAAGCATAAATCACCCAATGTACTAATCTCAATCTCAAACCAACAACAATTCTTTGCAAAGTACAAAATTCCAGCCTCTGGATCTCTGGGATGAGGGATCCATATATAGATGTAAGTAGAGAGGATGAGTCAGCTTATGTTTTGACTTATGGCTTCTCTCTGTCAGTTCTTGCTTCCACTTGGAGACTGAGAGCCTCTTACTCATCACTTGGTTGAATTCAGTGAGGCAAGTGTCATTGGAGAAGATTTTGGAAGCTTCCATGGTCTTTCCACCTCGTTGAATGACTCTGCCACTTGTCATTTCCTGCTCAACGCACCTGGGTAGTGCATTCAAGTGCGTTGCAACACACCTAGACAGTGTATTTGGGTGCTTTGCAACGCAGGCAGCTAGTGGAGCTTCTGAATTGATCCTGATTTGACTAGTTCTGAGTGGTTTTTGGTGGAGAACTTCTGGGAGAAGCTGTCATTGGTTGACCTTGTTCCTTTAGGAGCTGTAACAACATCTTTAGGGACTTTGGATCCCTTGGATTATGGACATTTCATGCTTAAAGCTGCAAGGCACAAAAATGTCTATAACACATACCATTACCATGAAGTATTCAAATGCCCTTCTCTCCAATATGTCCAAGATTTTGATGCCATAACATGGTATTTTCTCTAGAGACCACTAGATATTTTGCTCCACTTTCAAGAACCACATAACTATTGCACCCATCAATAATAATGCTACCAAGAAGCTTATATAGAGTTCCAATCTAAACTCCTTGGATCTGTACTAGTGCTCCCCGAACCATCTTGCAAGTATCTTTCTTGAACATTGTTTTTACACCTGCATCTTCCATCTTGCTTACAGAAATAATATTTTTGGCCAATGCAAGAATATGAAGAACACCAAGAAGTGTTCTAATCCTTCCACCTTGCAACTTCATCTTGAATTATGTGTCTGATGATTCTATGATTCCCTTAATAATACATCACCACCATCATATTTCTCATACTAGCAGAACCACTCCCTTTGGGGAGTGAAGTGAAAGGATGCACCTCAGTCAATCAACCATGCCTCATGATCTACATGTGTACTTGAAGAAGAAGCTAAGTACACATCCCCACCTTCATCTAAGGTGGTTTTTGCTTCTGCAGAAGGAGCATCATCAGATCCCTTTCCTTTCTCAGGAGCTTTAGATCTATAGTCCTTTTTGAAGAGCCCTTCCTTTCCACATTTCCAGCACACCTTTACAGGTTTTCCTGGAGATTTAGATCTCCCTCTAGATTTAGATCCCCCACTCGAGGACTTATTTTTGATTCTGTTCTAGGATCGTCCTCGTAGAGACAAGGCATCACCATTCTGGCCCTCCATATTTTTCAGTCTCATCTCCTCTAACAACAAAGATGAGACTATTTCATCAAACTGCAAGGTAGTTGTATTACTACCTATTGCAACAACCAGACTATCCCACGAATCTGGTAGAGAAAACAACAAACTGATGCACTCATCTTCATATGAAATCTTAATATCAACATATAACAAATGACTTACCATAGTATTAAATGTGTTTAGATGCTCTGTCACTAAGTCTCCATCCTTCATCCTCAGGTTATACAAATTTTTCCGTAGGAACAATTTATTAACCAAGACTTAGATTGGTACAAAGTCCCTAACTTGTCCCACAAAGCCTTTGTAAAAGCTTCCCCTGATACATTCAACAATACTAAATCTAAGATACAAAACTGTATTGTGCTCTTTGCTTTATGATCCAACTTCTTCCAGCCTTCATCAGACATTGTCGTTGGTTTAGTACTTTGATCTACCACGATCCACTGAAATTTAACCACCAACATATCCTTCATCTCGATTTTCCATAACTCAAAACTCTGATCATTAAATTTATTGATCTCTATCTTTTCACTGCTCTCCATCTTCTTTCACCCCAAGAATCGATCCCGCAGATATCCCACTAAACAGAGTTTACCACAGGCCTGAGAAAAACCCCTCAGCAGTAAAGGCGTCCCCTTGAAGCCAAAACAAATTTGATACCAAATGTAAGTTTTAACCCTATACAAAAATTACCTATAGAAAAATTCCTAAAACTAAAAATATATCATTGCGAGAAACAAAAAGCATATACACAAATATTTTCCCCTGGATCCCAAAACCAGGACTACCAGATTGATTTTTCATTATATTCCTTTCAATGTTACAATACATATATATACATGTCAAAGCATCCATAAACCCCAATCCATTAACCCTGGATTAGAAAATAACTGAAGTTCCCTCGATTGGATCTACAAAACACCATGGGTAGAAAACCATCGTGCCCAAAACCATGTGGGAAATCCATGCAAAAAACCATAGGTAGGTCTTCCCACCTAATATAGGGTCCAAAAAAAAATTCCTCGGGCACTGCTGCCCCCCTCTAACCCCCCAACTTTCCACCTCGGGCTAGTTGTGGAAAGAATATAACACACACCCAACACTTCCGCTAACCAACATGGCCCAAGTGGCCCGTTGGAATATCCTCCCAAACCATTAATATTTAAACCCCTCGTATCATTTGAATGACAGAATTGGACGAGCGGAACCGAGCCCCTAGTGCAATAGCGTAGTCGAAACCCCATCGTCTGAACCTTGACTTGAGTGCGAGTTATGTGAAGGATCTAGGGGGATATTCCATTATAATATTTCGGGAATATTCCACAAAAAATCTACATGGAATCTTTGATATTTCCTAGGGGGCTAAATTTTCAAGGGACAAAATATAATCAACTTTATACTCAGATTTCTCAGAATTTCGTGAAGATTTCACTGGTTGATTTGAACTTATGTAGGAACACAATATAATATAGATATAAACATAAACACAAAGATGCAGTAGAAATAAAACTTCATTTCATTAATATCAAAGAACTGAAATATGCTTACATATAGAATGGAAATAAACTAGCTCAGGTGATGGTAGCTTATCTTTGAGAAGAGATGTGGTGGAGACATGCCTCTGAACTATGTTACAATGAGGATTGAAGGCCTATTTATTATTGAGAAACAATGGGAAACCATAAACATCCAAAAATCTAACCCTAGGAGATGAAGCGCCAAAACTATGGGCCTTGTTGGGGTAAATTGGTACATCAACTTCCGAGGGTCGTAACTTGACATACGATCTTCGTTTGATGTGCATGATATCTCGTTAGAGATATCTATCTGAGGACTGTAAATTTCGATTGTGAACATAAAGAGTCATATTTATCGGTTTTCCAAAAAAATGTCGTTTAGGGCCTCAAAACAACTCTGAAAGTTTAGAACCCGAAAAACTTCCAAAAATAGTAAACCATGCTACAATTACAGAAACTGAAAAAAATAATCATACAATGGTGGGGGTCCAAGTGGAATAGGCAGGTGGCCACCAATATCCACATGGATCATTGGTGTAGTATGTTTTTCCGTATGAGCATCCCATTTTCAAGTAACTCCCAGATTTTGAGGTATAAGATGTATTTTTGCCATGTACTACTTTATTTTTGCTAAGACGAATGAAGAGGCATCTCCACTATTGAAACAAGGCTTGGAGATGTATTCCACACTAGACGAACTGCGTTATCAAACTTTTGTGTGAATTGTCTTATGGCTTCCATTATGCTGCTTCTTTTTATGTGTTTGTATACATGGTTTTTATACACTCTTTCATGCAATTCTGAATACATCATAGAAGAAAAGATCTTGGTTAATGTCGAAAAATTAGAGATTCTGGATCACTTTACCATTGCCCATTTCTTGTCTCTATGTTTCTCCAAAGATGACTAGACTTAGGGCTTGGAGGTTGCCCTCTTATCCTGATTTGACCCACTGTCAATCACATAATAGGATGTCCACACAATTGTCCTAAAACCCATGGCTTTTGTGCACAAGACTCAGGTTTCAACCCTCCTTTTAGGGATTAACTATAGGTGATCCCTAACTAGGGCTTCAAATAGGCCTTAAAACCAGGTGTAACTCTCACTTTTAGCCACTAAAACTTTTGCATTTTCCCTTGAAGATACTTGGCCTCACTCTAGCTACAAAGAGTGTGCCACCAACCACATGCCAAAAAATATGCCTTTCTAACTTTGCCAACATTGCCCTAACTTGACCCTATCCAAACACAAGAAAGAGATGCAAAAAAATTGTCCTTCCTTCACTTAGATTTGCTCTTATAGGTTTGTAGACAAATCATATTGCCTTTCACTTAGATGATATGCACCTGGATGTGTGTGATTGAATGAGCTCACTTGTCTTCTATATATAGAGGTCTTGGTGGGTTTCCCTTAGCCATTAAGGGTCATTACTTAACTCCAACTTGGCATAAATAATTCTTTAAACCTCCATAAAACAAAAGACATAAAATTAATTTCTTCCAATCAACACCACATCATTGATGCCTTAGGTGCCATTTAGTTCCTAAAGATGCATGCCCTCAATGACCAAACCATCAAAATTTGCACTTGGTTTTGAGCCCACAACTTTGGGTGCAAAACCCATTGCTTGGGTACTTCCCCATAAAGCCCATGCGGGTCAAATTCTCCCAAACCTTGTACCCTAGGGTGTGGGAGTACCTCCCAAGCTAAACAAATCAATGTAATTCCACCTCAAAACCATATTTACCTAGAGATCCACTCATCCATTCTCCAAATTACTTTTCAAAATTTCTCCAATGTTATTTCCCTTATAATTTTTTTTTTAGAGTAGTGACCATTACAAGTATAACATTAAACACTTTTTTCTTTAATGTGCTTTCAATTTCTCTCGAGACCAATTATTCTTATTATTCATTTTTGACTTTCTATTTTCTCAATATATTCAAAGTAAAACTTTTAGAAATTAAGTGTAGCTAATAACTTAGAGATACTAGTAGTTTTGCTTTCATACCCTTTGGAATCCATGAAAATAATTACACATCCATTAATGTCTTATCATTATTTTACCAATTTTCTAAAAAAAAAATTAGGAGCTCACCTACCATTTTTGTAGAATTCCACCTCCAAACCATACATTCTCCAAATTGCCTTTTAATTTTTCTCTAGTTATTTCTCTATCTAAATTATTTTTTCTGGAATAATGACATCACAAGAATGACATGGAACAATTTTATTTTTATTTTTTATTTTTTCTATCTTGGTTAATTATTCATTTTGAAGTTTCTATTTTTTAGTTATATGCAAAATAAAAAATAAAATCACTAGTCAATTTGATTAGGGGTAATTTCATGTGTATTTTATCTTGTACTCTTTGAAACATGTTAACTTGTACTAAAAAATAATAATCAATTTATTTCTTTAAATGCATAGCTTTATCTTTATCTTCACTCTCCCTATCACCATCCCAATTTCTAAAAAAATCTTATTTATGATAATTTTTCTTTCTAAATTTTATGTTTTATTGATAACTTTATGTGTAAAGTATTTTAATTTATAAAAAAAATGTAAATATTTAACTCAAAAATCTATTTAAAATAATTAAAATTCATTATTTTCATTATTATTTCAAGTTTCATAAATTGACATATTTATACTATAGAATAGAGTAACTATGTCCACTCTTAAATGAGTCTATATTAAAAATTAGCCTAATACCAACAATCTCTTGCTTCTAGACTTCTATAAAAATCAATTTTCTTCTCTGTACCATTCCCAATACTTAAAAATTATATATCTATAAAAATCAATTTTCTTCTCTGTACCATTCCCAATACTTAAAAATTATATATCTATATATAAAATACCATTTTAATTTAATTTAAGTTACCTATGTACATTAAATTAATTTTCTTCATCGAATCAACATGGAATCGTTCTAATTTATTGATTTATTGTTTCGATTTCATGCGTAGTTTTTTACATTCTCATATTCAAACTTCAATATATCAATAGGAAAAAGGAAACACAAGTGGTTGTACTGATGTTTATGTCCTACATGTCTACGAATTGATTCTGAGTAAACAAAGGGAAACAATCTCACATGGGATAAAAATCTCACATTGTGGATGTGGGGATATGTGAAGAGTAATGATACGGTGTAGATTGCATATATTTATTTCGGGTAATGAATTGTGTGTTAGAAAATTGATTTATATTATTGTGTAATTTTGGATTTTTGTGATAGTAATAATATGTAAATTTTAATAATTTTATATAAAATATGAATTTATTATTTTTAATGTAAAATAAATTTAAAACATTTTCACTAGAGTTATTTTTTTTTTTTAATAATAAGTTTAATAAACAAATATATTTTTAAATGAAAAATAATAGATAATATATATAAAAATTAAAATTTTATATAAAAAGGCTTAATATGTATTATATGGTAAATATAAGAGATTTGTTTGTCTCTTATAAAGTCTCTTGTGATGGAAATTATAAAATAAAAAGTTTTGAATATGTAGTTGGCGAAGACATTACATTGGACATTAAAGGTTGTATCGCTATAATTACTTGAATGCAAAGAAACCAATTTTAATTACCGCTCTCCAATGTGAGATCCATAACTTCTAATATTTTCTTTTCATTATAGAGTCTCCATCTCTTGCCATTGACCAATATTAAATTAACCATGAGTTAGCAAGAACCATAATTTTATGAGCGTTTTAGAAAATTTCACTTTAAAACATATGGGTTAGGGAGACTCATAATTCTATTAAGGTTTTAGAAAATTTCACTTTTAACATTAAAGATGAGATCCACATATATAAACAAGGACTCTAAAACTGAATACATAATATGCTTTTTCTGTTTCCTCTCAGCGCAAGCGTAAGGTATACTGTGTAACCTTTGCACAATGTGAATTGTAACTCACTGTTAATTACAATGGACATTGTCTAATCATTATATGTTTTGAAGTTTTTGGTAGGAGTTTGGTGCTTTTTTTTTTCTTTTCAAATCTTGATTTTTGTTCTTTAAAATTGATTTTTGATTGTATATATGAATTCAACACCCTGAAAAACTTTTGAGGCACTCGAATTGTGAAGAGTTCAAAACTCAAAATTGTATTCCAACAAATCCTTATTAAATTCTAAGTAAAATAACTTGCAAAACCCTGTCTCGGGATTCCACCGTTGAATTTGCCTTAAACTTGAAGGACCTCTTGAGCAAACTCCAGTGCAATAGTGGACCAAAATTCAAGGGTTATGGATGGCTACAAGGAATTTCGCTTGATGCCCTGTGTGACCCTCTAGGGTTAGGCCTAGAATTGGGAAAGTGAAGAAAAGAAACATAAATTTGACCATCAAGGGGATGTGAGGGTCAGTGCCTTGCTTCTTGGGTTTAATGGAGTCAAGATACACCTAGATTGAGAATTTATGTGAGCTAAGGAGCCCTAATTGACCTTTGCTAGCCTCTCCTAGGGTAACAACTAGGTTTTTAAATTTGCTTGTGGAGAAATATATAAGAGTTTTTTTCTCTTTTACAAAGGTTTTTTTGTCCCTTTGTGACTGTGATTGAAATTATAAAATAAATAGAAAAATAAATATATATTTAATTTTTTACTTATTAAAATTTATATTATTTGCCAAAAATATTAATAAAATACTATTGTTAATAATCATTGATTTATGTCATTATGTTGAAATTCACAACTTTTCATTATTTTATGACTCCTCCATTTCCCATTAACATAATTAATTTTAATAATCACTTATTTATTAGTCTCTGCCATAAAGAAGGTAATGACTATAGTAATCGCCTACGCTTTTGTATTAGTCCCCGCATAGAAATCAAAACATTAAACTTAAGGTTTTAAGCTAAATGTTTTGGTATATTTTTTTGTTCAACCAAATAAATATTGACAACACATTTGGTTAGCCAATGCAGGGTTTTGAGGTCTTATTTGGTCTCTTCCTAATGGTGAAAGGCAAATTTTGTGCCAAACGCTCAGTTGAAGAACAATCTCAACAAATATTTTCAGAATCAAGTAATACTAGCATTAGTCTAGCAATATTGGTTAACATTAAATGTTTGGTGTAAAGAGTAAAATTTTATATGGCCCTAATGTGTAGTTGTGTGTTCTCTTTGTGGTGATGTGTTGTCATGTGTGGTCATTTGCATGTGAACCTCACAGTTGGCAAGGGCTCACTCGAAAACTTGAGTCATTCATCAACCTCAACCTAATCCTATTGGTAACGAGCCTGAAACATAAATTCATTTTGAAGATAGTACTGCCAATTTTTAATAGCCTTAAACTTCTTCCTAAGAGAACATGTTTTCAGTCTCCCACCACGGAGTAGATACTTTTGGCCACAACAAAGAACATGGGATATTTTTTCCTTCCATTCTAGAGCAACAAAGAACATGGGATATTTTTTCCTTCCATTCTAGAGCAACAAAGAACATGTGAGAAACGACAAAGAACATGTGAACAACAGGTAAACAACAAACATTTTTTTTCTATAAGTTCTTTGAATGCACAATATAGACATTGATTATCTTAGACAATTTTTACTTTATTTTTGTAGAATCTCGTCTTCCCACTAGGTGTTTCTCACAAATAGAAGGGGATTGATAAGTTTCACATATACTGTGGCTGAACTTTTGAAGTGATAGACACTGAAGCATGCTCATATATTTTGTCTTTTGGTATTGAGTGTTAGGATTTGGTTGGTTTAACTAATTATGAAAATATGAAAAATAGGTTGATATCTTGTTATGTTTCTTTATAATGTTGGATTTGGCTGGATAGATTTGATTAGTAAAATATGCAAAACATGCACATCTTTCCCCTTTGTTGGGTTAATTTCTTCATTTATACTTTCTAGGGTGATTTTAAACTAGTTGTTCACATATTTATCCTTGCTATTGAGTTTGTTTATCAAATTGTTCTTTATATATCAAAGATTATTCTTTTAATAAAAGGATAAAGTATCTTATTAAGGTTCATAGAAATTGTTTGGCTCGTCTTTCATGTGTCAATACTTCCCAAATTGGAGGCTTAGAACTATAATTTTTAGGTTCATAATATCATTTCTGCCTAGTTGGCTTGTATGGCATTTGTCAAGCCTCCCCAAACATGAGGGTTAAACCATAAATTTTAAGCTCCAAATTCTGTTGAATTTTCTCACTCATGCAGGTTTATACAGTAGAGTTGGAAGCTAAAGTATATCAACTCAAAGAAGAGAACATGAAATTCAAGAAGCAACAGGTAGTTTTTTGTACATACGATGTATTATAGTATTTGGTATATATAGGTAGTTATTTGTATAGGCAACATGTTTACTAATTACGATTGAGAAACAATACTTAACATAGTAGCAAGATTTGGATAAAAATAACAAGATTATTATCTCATAGATTCAAAAACATGTAATTTTGTCCCAAATCTTTGAATAATTTTTGCCACATGTACACTTAATATATTGGAAAAAATAATCCATTGCTTAAAAATTTGGTCATTTAGTCTATAGGGTCTTTAATATGTCTCTATTGGGCCTATGTGTCCAAACCCCACATGTATTGAAAACTTGAGGTATATTATCAAAGACTGGGAAAAGTAAGTGGACTCAGATAAAATTTTCCCAATGCCAAAACTCTTGAATTTTGCTACTATGCTTTAAAATGATAACATGATATGTTGTAAAGATGATATGATGAATAATGCAATCTAAATTGCCTATAATATAAATGGGAAAATATATTGCGAGTTTTTCTACCCCACTACACGGGGGAGGTGGGGCTTCACTATGAGTGAAGTGTGAAGTCCAAGAAAAATTGTACGGGGTCCATTATTTTATGTTGAGTGTAGATTCTTAAAATGCAAGTTATAAATATTTGCCAATATTTTTTTTAAAAAATCCTCAAATCTAACATTTTAATCTAATTTGTAGGATTTTTCAAGTAAAGTAATTTCATTGTATACAAAATTTGGGGAATACTCATTTTTTGATAAATTATTTTAACAGATAGTTTGAAAGATATCAAGGTCAATTATGTCTTAAGTTAAATTCTATATCTCTATCTATCTTTAATTTCATATTCTGGAGGTGATGGCCCCCATGGAAAAACAGTTAAGAACCAAAACAAGAGCTCGGAGGAGAACACTAACTTGGCCATGGTGAAGGCTGACGTGCAGTGGAATACATAAAGCATAGTCCAATTTCAGGTTATCCATCTTTCTTATGGTGTACTAGTCTGGGTGCTTTGTAAGAAAATTAAAGGTAAACAACTCCAAAACTAATGCAAAAGATAGTTATTGCAGATTGGTTCATAATGATTTGAGCCCAACTTATAAAAGGTCACTGATCAACAAATGCAATCATGAGTATTTAACATATCGATTGGAGATAGTGTCATCGACCTCTAGATCCTGGAGCAAAGCCACAACAATTGAAAAATTTGAGGCAAACTTCTCCTGTACTAATGTTTTGGAGAAACTTTGTTGGTTTCCATTTAGCATTACCTTATATTTTTCCTCAACAATAAAGTTTGTTCCTTTATGCAAGGTGGGCATAATAATCTATTGAGAAAATAATTAGCTTCGATAGAAAAGCAACATCTTTATTTGGATGAAAATAATCTCATAAAAAAAAGAAGAAATATGAAAACAAAGAGAATCTTACAGGTTATTGTGCAAGTACATCCTATGCCAGATAATTACTATAAATGACCCTCTTGTGTTGTGGCCTTCCCTGATGAGAGAAGCCCAACGCAGTAGTGAGATTTCCTATGAGGAAAGGGGTAGAGATTTTGACCAAGTTGATTTGGCTTAATATCTAACTATAAGGAGGAATAGTTAAGTTCTTGCTGCTCCCCACTTCTACATTACAACAAATAGGATCAGAAGTCGCGTCCTCCACCAGAAACTGTTAATATTTGTATCCTATCACTGACACCACACCACTTGTAGTAGAGTATAAAAATAAATACGCCATAGCAAATACACCAAAAGCATAGAAGGTCCCAATAGATCATCATGCACTAGTTGAAACAAGCTACAAAAATTATTATAGCTCTCTTCTCTATGGGTTTATACTAAAGAAATCACTACCGCATATTATAGGTTTATAGATTAGAACTTGTGAGGGTTGCGTTAGCTTCCTTCAATCGTTCGGACATGTGAAATCCATGCAAGGTCTGTCTGACAAGTTTTTATTTTTCTTTTAATTTTACTTATATATATATATATATATATATATATATAACCAATTAAAGCAAGTAAGTATTTTTTCTCTGCGTGAGAATCTCGTAAGTAATGTTAGGCATGCACCTCTCTTGGTGGTCGAGCAATCTCGCCCAGACATTCCGTGATTCAACATCATTAAACCCTTAAAAACTCTTTGTTGTCACTTTAACATCGTTGGACTTTTAATTGAACAAAGAGAAGGGTTGAATTGAGTGGTCGAAGAGATGTTGTTTTAACCTCAATAAGTTAAATAATCAAAACAAATTGGTTCAAAAAATGGGCGTTGTGTAATATGTGACAAAACTCTATTATTGAAAAAGTTAACATATAAAATATTAAAATTAAACCAGTCATATCATAATATAATGTCTCATTTACAAGGATTAATCAAAACTGTGATTTATTTAATGAAATTTCACTACCACTCTCAAGCTAGTGCCCCACGAGATCAATTGAATATGAATAATCCTCACACTAAACAAAGGTGTAGCTATCCTTTGTAACTTCCTTTCCAAATCTCTTTTCTTTGCTTTCTACAAATCTCTAGAACCTTTACCCATACATCGAGTGCATTCTTTATAACTATCCCTTAACCATTTATCTACTATATTCATCACTACATTCTTTGTACTTGTCCCTTTATTATTCATCATCCTCGTATTTTGTAGAAGAAGTCTTTCAAGTTCTTAACATGAGTGATGCATTGATCCAGTGATAGGAAGACACTATTAGAAATAAATTACCCGATGCTATTAAAAACAATAAGCTTTGTAAATTTTCATTAAGAGATTTGCAAAATTCCAAATCATTGATTCCCCTAACAACACTTTTTGAAATTTCCTAACAACCTACATTTAAGCTAGATTATGGAGCAAAAAAGCATGCATTATGGTTTAATATGAGTTTCTTAGATTATATACCTTATATTATAATTGGTATTAATAATTTATTATCTAGCTTATATTCGTATCAATTTTATTTATATATTTCTCTTGTATTGATTTCCTACTAATCTAGTATTATTATATTCTAGATAGTCTTTGTATTATATTAGCAAGTATGCCATTTTATTTACGTTATTTATTAGCTAGTGTACTATTACTTTATGCAATTGCTACCTCTCTCAAATGTATTCAATAAATTTGGTTATTGCACAAACTAATGCTAGTGTTACTAGAACTTCTCATGCAGCTACTCCTAAATAAGCTGAGGAACTGTTTTGGTTATTGATGTTCAATTAGACTCAATGGAAAGGACTTGTTGCTTTGTGTCTTCCCTTCTTTAATTGTGTTGAAATCCATAAATTTTCATTATTTTATAACTCCACCATTTCCAATTAACTAATTCATGGTTAAATGAGACAAATGGCTTGCACAACGTAATATAAACATGTGAAAGGCATGATGTTAACAACATATTTCTACTATTAAATTGTAAAATACATACTAATTCCCATAATGAGTTACATGAACAATCAAATATGTTAATAAAACAATGATTTTAATAATCATTGACTTGTAATAGTTACGTTGAAGCCCACAACTTTCCACTAATTTAGAACCTCTATCACTTTCTTAATAAACAATTTCCAACATTTCCCTAGCATGCCATCCATGGTTTACTTTAAAAAAAATATGACTCAACAAAGACACCATGCATCTGTAAAGATAATACATGTGAAGGGCATAATTTTAACAACCTCTCTCTATGATTGAATTGAAGAATGTAATAAATTTAACAATGGAAGGAGGAACACATCTTAATAGTATATATTTAATGAAGATTTTATATATAATATTCTAATTCTAGTCATTACTCCAACAATTATGGATCATAAGTAATTCTTCATCATAAACAATGATGACTTTCTATTAATGTGTTTGGAATCATCTAATTATTAGAGAGATAACATTAAGATCACATGAAAAAATTCTACTATTTTTGCATTTGATCCCATGCATGTTTGAGTCAATTCATCCCTCTCTATCATTGTAACACCTTTTCCACTTAAATTTTTGTTGGTTTTACATGTATAGGAATATATTTATATTATAAAGAAACTAAGATTACATTGATAGATTTTACTTCCCAAAATCTCTATGGTATCCCATAAACAACTATTTTTTCAGTCAATTCATCCCTCTCTATCATTGTAACACCTTTTCCACTTAAATTTTTGTTGGTTTTACATGTATAGAATATATTTATATTATGAAGCAACTAAGATTACGTTGATAGCTTTTTCTGCCCAAACTCTCTATGGGATCCCATAAACAACTGTTCTGATAAAAGATAAAAAAAAATCAATCCCTATGATCCCCAAGATTGACCAACATTCAAACTACATAGCTGTAGAGTCTCATGGCTATTTTTTTTTTGACACTCTTTTCATCCATTTTTCCTCTTTTCATCATCGCTATCAATTAAAATAAGCAGTAAACTATAGATTTTGACATGCTAAGGTACTCATATGTCTTATTTTTCATATTTATTAATGTGCCTTATTATTAAGTTAAAAGATTGCAATAACCTACAGAATTAATACGATTCTGCAGTTGTTTCATGATTCCGCAGCTATCTCCATGGTTTTTCGGATTCCAGTACGCCAGCTAAGAAAAGAATCACATGGGTATATGAGGATTGATCTCCTCATGGATCGCCTCCTATTCGCCCGAGCCAAATCATCAAGGAAATCGCCAAGTGGCGCAATAAAAGAAGCGGGTCAATACGTGGATAAGAGGAGTAGTGAGAGTTCGGATAAATCATGACCCTCTGATTTTCTCTCCAAATAGCAAATCATATAGAAATGTTATTACTCCATTATAGATTAGATTTCAAACTAGGATTGTTTTAATTTTTATAAGGCATAAAAGTCTCAATCTGTTGAATGAATTCTATATATATAACTCTATAAACATAAAGCAAGGGAGGCGTGTATGTAGTTTTTGAATGACTTTTTAAAGTTTTATAACTCTAATCTCTTTAATTGAAGAAGTATTTTCGTCAACCTCATGTGCAGTTAGCTTTCGAATTAAAGTTTTAAAACCTGCTATTTTGTAGAGGGACCCTACAGAAAGTTGAGGTTCAATCTTTTACGTTTAGCTCAGTCATTTCATTTTCATTATTTCCAGAATTTCATTATTGTAGCTTCAGTTTCTTTGTAGTCATTTGTTTACAATCTCTCTTTTGCTATCCACCAATTTCAATAATTTATATGCTTTCCAAAATAGAAACATGTATATACTCTCTTATTTTCATAGAAAATACATGTGTTAAATTGTATTCCTTCTGTTTTATCTTTATTATTTCAAATTTGAATTGTTAATTGTAGTGTAGAGATCTTAACATAGGATGCCTTATAAATTCATTCTAGAATAGAAGTAATTCTCTTTTAGAGCATAAATAATTGTCTTTCTAGAACATAATTAGTTTATTCAGAGATTTTAGAATAACTTTATTTTCAGTTTCATTTCAAAAATACAATTTATCTTAAAGAAGTTTTTTGTAGAGTTTACAAAGTAGTTTTGCTTTTCTATTACCTTGCATAGTAGTTCTTTTGAAACTAACGATAGTCAGTTAAATAGGATCTTGATAACTTGTTTTAATTTTCTTTTTTGATTTAATTGTAAATCATCAATTTCATTAGGAATATAAGAATAAAGAAAATCCTTAAAACAAACACAATCATAATTTTAATAAACTTGAGAAGGCCTCTAGCATATATAGTGCACTTGCACTTCACAAGTTTACCAACTCTGGTCGATAATATATGTAAGCAATTTAAGAACATTAAATTGACTAAACATTTTGGCACCGTTACTGGGGAAGTGTAAATAGAAGTATTGATTTTTTTATTTTTATTTTAAATAATAATAATAATAATAATAATAAAAACATGATATGCATATGGAAAGAGAATCTAGGGGTAGATTTGTAGGTAGAGGAAAGAGCTTAATTCCAACAACATCACTTACCCACCAAGACCTCGTAGTGCCACACCACCCACACAAACTCGAATTCCATCCATAGAAGGAAAACATAAACTTCATGAGGTATTAAGGTCCGAAATCCAACCTAGAGATTCACCAACTTCATCAACATAAGCCATATTAGAAGAAGATCCTATATCTCCAACAACACTAATAATTTTCCTATCTTCAACTGGAGAACAACTTCTAGCTCAAGATTTGGAAGTTCCTATTGACGAAGAGGAAGAATAAACCTACTTCAAACCATTGATAGAATAACCAGAGGACCTAGAGGAAGTTGAAAACCCAATCTTAGAACCAGAACCAGAACCCTATATTAGTTCTGAAGAATCTACAACGATTGGACAAGGGGAAGGAGAGGTACATAATTTGAATGGTGAAAAACCTAGGATTGGAGGGGGAAGAGGAGGTGGAAGACAAGGTGGAAGAGGAGGTGGAAGAAGTGGAGGAAGAGGAAGGGGAGAAGATATAAATCTAGAACCTTTTTCATTTCCTATCCTCGATGAAGATACAACTATAACAATGAAAAATATCTCACCCTCTATCCTTCCAAACTTTCATGAATTAAGGAGTGAAGATCCTGAGACATTTCTCTTTGAATTTGAAGTCTTGGGTAGATCATATGATAATCTACATGATGCTCAAAAGTTGAAATTATTCCCTGGAACCCATAAAGATGTAGCATTAAAATAGTAAATGAGTTTAGGAATAAACTCCATAAGAACATTGGAACAAATGAAAAATACATTCTTAGAGAAATATAAGGATTATTGTATGCCCCATAAAATCAAATATGAAGTCTCTAAAATGATACAAAAAGAAGATGAAAATCTTGAAGATTTAGTCAAAATATTTGCTTACAATGTAAAAAGGGAAAAAATGAATAATCTAGATGAGGAAACTTTGAATGCTCTCTTATTGAAATCCATTAGAGATGAGTGGATTGATATTCTCAATCAAATGGGTAAGGGAGACATTTCTCAATTGTCATTGGGAGAAATTTGTGAGTTATGCATACACATTTCAAGAGGCAAAGCAAGAACCGGGAAAAATCCAAGAGATCCTCTTTTATCAAGGATTAATAAATCTCCAGCTCAGACAATATGTAGAGCAGAATTAGGAAATTTTCTTGATAATTTTAAAATAGATATTTTAGGGAGTCTTAATGAAAAAAGTGACACCCTTAAAATACAAAACGAGCAAAAAGCTGAAAATGCTGCATTATCCATTTTTTGCCCTAAGCGCAGAAAGAAACATGCCTTGAGAGAATGTCCTCTTGATCTAAAAGTGTAGAAACTTGTGTTATTTGTGCAGAAAATCATGATACAAAAGAATGTCCCTCAATACCAGGTCTTAAATTTGTCTATCAAGAAGAAGGAGTACCAAATTAGGTAGATCCTCTCTGTTTTATTGCTAAAATACCTTGGAAGAATCCACAGCCAAATACAGCTCAAGGTTTTAATAGTCAACCATTTGCACAATATTTACAAAATAATTGGACTACCCCAGTGCCTTGGCAATCTTGGCCAAAACTGTGGTCACAAGGATAACAAAATCCTATGGAAAATTCCCTCAATATCCTCAATTTCCACAATTTCAACAATCATATCATACTTTTCCTCCACAATATTATCCTCAGTCTGTTCAACAAAGTCAACCTCACAATTTGAATCCACAACTTTCATTACGATTTCCTCAAAGATCAAACCAATTGCTTGCCCAACCACTCCCAAATCCAAATAATAATAAAAATTCACAACCTATTTACAATATGGAAGGACAAAAATTTCAAACCTACATGATAACTCCACTAAATCTAAAAAATGTTCAACTTAGATCTGGTAGAATATTAGAAAATAAGTCCCCATCAGTTGTTATTCAAGAATGTGAAAAAGAAAATATCTTTGAAGAAGAAAAGTCTCTTAATAAAAAAGGAAAAACTCAAAAACAAGTTACTCCAGGACATTCAAATAACTCAATTCCTATTATGGAACAACCTTTAGTATCTGTTTCAAAACCATCTTTCCCTCAAAGATTAAAAATTGATGAAGGGGTAGAAAAACAAATTTTATTGCTTGATTACGACATGTTAGATGAACTGAAGAATGTTTTCATAAAGATTCCTTTTCTTCAAGCCATTAAGGAAATACAAATTTTTGCAAAAACAATTAGGGACTTGAGCATAAAAATACCTTGAAGAAAAAGAAAAGAAATCAAAAGAATTCGACTAGTTGGAAAAATTGCAGATATCATGATGGGTAAAACAACAATTAAGAAATATCTTGATCCAGGAAGTCCCAATGTGAAAACAAACATCAATGGTGTGGAGATCAAAAATACATTGATTGATATATGAGCATCCATAAATATCATGAGTAAACAAACTATGAATCAATTAAAACTTTCTAATCTTCAATATACATCTACACTATTACAATTGGTAGATAGATCTGTAATCAAACTTGATGGTGTATTAGAAGGCATATATGTATCCTTAGATTCATGGGAATACCCTGTTGATTTTATGATTTTAACACCCAAGATTAACTTAGCAGGACATCCATTGATTCTAGGAAGACCATGGCTAGCTATAGTTGATGCTTTCATAAGTTGTAGATCTAGTGATATGTTCATTTCTGATGGGAGTACAACAAATAAATTCACACTATATCCACCAGTAGAAACAACAGTAGAGGTTGAAAATGAAGAATGGATAGATGATGACTTTGGTATAAGACCAATCTTTTCTACTTCAAAAATATACGAAGAAGATCAAATTTTAAATTTAATGGAAAATAATGAATCTTCATCATATTGTGTATCTTGTCAAAATTTTCGAGAACAATGCAATATTGAATATTTATCATCCCGTCAACTATCCTTGCATTCTATGTGTTGGCTTGAGGGGGCCTGACCTAGGTTTAGCATTATTTAGCCAAACAAATCCCTACACTACTGGCCCTTTCGGCATCAGCCCGTGGAGTGCGGACCGAAGTCTCACTCGAAGCAGTATGGGGGGATGCTGGAACCAAGTTTCCGCACCCTGAGATGGTTGTGATGTCGTTTGATCTCTTTTATCCCTGCCTTCACGTAGGTGTTCTCGCTCTAGGGATTGTAAGAAAACCCCCCTATTCTGGCTTCCAATACCTTCGCGAAAGTATATGATCAACCTTCACGCGGCCCTAACCTGGGGCTCAGGTACTTTCGCGCTGCTATGGAAACTTACCGTGCAGATTCCTCAATTACCCTAAGTGATTTTCTTATTTTGTTGAATACTTAAGTTTATCACTGTGTAATCAGATATTCGTAATTACGTTTAATTATTCAATGTAACCATATTAATTCGCGCAACATAGAAGCACAACAAAGGAAATTCATGCACAAAATATCCAAACCCATCAACAAAACAAATACATAGAAATTGTAGGATAACTCCTTTTATTAATATCTTCCAAGTGTTACAGACTCTGTTCACCCTGTGCACACAGTTGCAGGGGTTTGCGCACTCAGTTGCGGACTTCTACCCTATGCCTCTGTGCACTCAATTGCAGAGCCTCTACCTCCGCTACAACCCAAGACTTGGACTTCTTGCTCTAAAGGTTTGACTTTCTTACTTCTTCTATGCCTCTAACTCCTTGGAGCTGAACTTTTTTTATACAATCCCATGGTCTGCGGACCATGGTTAGATCTCTTACAACCGACTTTACTTTACAACACTAAGGTGGAATACCCTCTGTGACACATAATACCTTCGTGCTCCGCGACCACAAAATGTGGAGTATTTACAATAATATTACAAAACATGGGCTTTTAGCCCTAAAACTGCCCTTGGGGGATCTCGCTCCCAACACTATGGAAAAATCTGGCAATTCTACAATTGAAATATTTCAAGGAAAAATATTGAATATCAACAATAATTTGGATGGATTTCAAAAGAAAGAATTAATCAAGATGTTACAAGAACATTCACCTGCTTATGCATGGGAATATACTGACACGAAGGGAATTGATCGTAATACTTGTAAACATCATATCTACATTGAAGAAAATTCCAAACCAATTCAACAACCTCAAAGAAGAATGAATCCAAATCTAAGGGAGATTGTTAAGGAAGAACTACAAAAACGGTTGAATGCCAATTTCATTTATCCAATATCAGACAGCGAGTGGGTTTCACCCTCAGTAATTGTTCCTAAAATGAATGGAAAATGGAGAGTGTGTATTGACTATAGGGAATTGAATAAATCCACTTTAAAATATCACTTTCCACTCCCTTTCATAGATCAAGTTTTAGATAAATTAGCAAGAATGAAATATTTTTCATTTTTAGATGGTTTTAGTGGGTATAATCAAATCCAAGTAGCCCTAGAAGACCAAGATAAAACTACCTTTACCTTCCCATGGGGAACTTATGTTTACCAAGTACTTCCTTTTGGATTATGTAATGCTCTTGCAATTTTCCAAAGAGTAGTATTAGGAATTTTTTCTGATCTAATTCATGATTGTGTGGAAGTGTATATGGACGTTTTTATATAGTTTATGAAAGTTATTTTGAAGAATCTCTTAAAAATTTGTAAAAAGTTCTCGTTAGATCTAAAGAGGTAAATCTCTCATTAAGCCATGAAAAATGTTTTATGATGTTCACTGAGGGAATTGTTTTAGGACACCATATTTCAGGGAATGGAATTAGAGTGGACACATCTAAAGTAGAAGTTATTTATAAATTATCAATTCCAACATGTCAATGAGATGTTAGAAGTTTTCTCGGTTTCACTAGTTATTATAGAAGATTCATAGAAAACTTTACAAAAATTGCATCTTCACTTTTCAAACTGCTCACAAAATACTGTCAATTAAATTGGAATTCTGATTTCCAAAAGGCCTTTGAGTTATTAAAAGATAAAATCTCTGAAGCACCCATTTTTAGAGGAAAAATTTGGAAATTACCTTTTGACATTTCGACTGATGCTTCAGACACAACTTTAGGAGTTGTACTAGGACAAAAAGACTTAACTCCATATGCCATTTATTACACTAGTAAAAATTTGACTCCTGCAGAGTTAAATTATACTATCACAGAGAAGGAGTTTTTAGTTGTTGTTCATGCCATCAATAAATTCAGACAATATATTATTGGCTATGAAATTTTTGTACTTACTGATCATTCTGCAATTAGATACTTAATGAATAAACCAATCACTAATGGAAGAATCACTAGATGGTTGTTGTTGCTGTAAGAGTTTAATATTACTATTTTGGATCGACTTGGAAAAAAAATATAGTTGTTGACTTTTTATCAAGGATTCAAAATGATAACAATGACATGCCTGTAGAAGATAGTTTTCCAAATGAATATGTTTTTGTAGTATCTATTAAATCTTTTTGCTGTATCTACTAAATCTCCATGGTTTGCAGATATTTCTAACTATTTGGCTACAATAAAATTACCATCATACTTGACTCCTCAAGAAAAAGGGAAGGTAATTCAAATTAGTGCATCTTATTCATGAATAAATGAAGAACTGTATAAAACAGGGCAAGAGTTGATCATCCGAAGGTGTGTTAAAGAAGATGAAGTACCATAGATACTGAAAGCTTGAATAATGAGCCTTGTGGAGGACACTTCGATGACAAAAAAACTTCATACAAAGTCATTCTCTTAGGATACTATTGGCCTTCCCTTTTTAGGGATGCTAGGGAGTATGTTAAGATTGTGATAGTTGTCAAAGGATGGGGAAACCTATTCCTTCTGATGAGATGCCTCTACAATCTGAGGTACTTATTGAGCCTTTTGAAAAATGGGCTTTGGATTTTGTTGGTCCAACAAATCCACCTTTGAGACAAAAAAGGTACATTCTTGTCTGTAATGGTTATGTTACAAAATGGATAGAAGCTAAAGCACTTCTTTTTGCTACTGAAAAGGCTATAGTTTCATTTATTTTCGAGGATATCTTTACTCATTTTGGTGTCCCAAGAGAAATTGTAATAGAAAAAGGTACTCAATTCACATTCAAGTTGGTACATAAGATAATGGACGAATACAATATAAAACATCAGAAGTCTACTACATATCATCCTCAAGCAAATGGACAGGTGGAGTCAACCAATAAAGTCATTGAAGGAAATCTCACCAAAACTATGCATTTGCATAGAAGAGATTGGGTAGAAAAGCTTCCAGAAGCTTTATGGGTATACCGAATGACATGGAGAAATACTACAGGGCATATTCCTTATGAGATTTTCTATGGAAAACAAGTCTTGTTTCCTATTGAGTTTCAAGTCAAAACTTTCAAGACAATAGCCAAATTGGGTCTTGATCTTTCAGAGGCACAAAAAAAAAGAATGGAGCAACTGAATGAACTTGATGAGATAAGAAAGATGCAATGCAAAGAACCAATCTAGTTCAACAGCAGAGATCCAGATGGCATGAAAAATATATCAAAGAGAGAAAGTGGTGAGCACCAGTATTGCAGCAATAATGTTGCAACTCCTGGGCTGCCTACTTTACTCTTATCAACCTAGTAGTTCGTAACAAAATTGGAAGCAACGGTGTTATATGCACAAGTACTAGTTCTTACTATAGATTGTCACTTGGTCAGCTGGCGCAAGATCACTAGGAGCTCAAGCCAACTTCTATGGATTCCAGAAGAAGCTCTATATGTGATGAAAGGAAAAAGAGAGATTACTCTACAGATGCTATTCTACTTGCAGAAAGGAAGACTGAAATGTAAAGCAAACCAAGGAGATCCTAATTAACCAACTAATCGTACTTTTGCAGAAAGCACTATGAAAACCATGGAAAGAATTCCATTACCTATTCAAGGAAGTAAACAACATCTAACTGAACTATTTATGGAAGAAAATGAGCAAAAAACATCTTTTTGGATTTTTATGTGAATTTGTCATGCATGTAATTTATTGTTTGTGAATGTGGTAGTGAATAGGTGGCATTGGAGGGTGGTTTTGGGACTTGAGAGGATGTAGGATGGTGTGGATGGATCCTATGAGGTCTAAGGTAGCCTCCTGGAGGCTTTCCCCAAACTCGGCCTTCAAAGGAAAGCCTACAGGAAATTCTACAGGAGGACACAAGAAATCTACAGGAGGAAAAACAACGTTCTACAGGAGGCCTACAGGAGGAGGCCGAGAGCAGTTTTGGCTACTTTGAGGGTGTGAGAGTGGGTGGAAAAGGTAGATGAGGGTTGGAATGAAGTGTTAAGGCACCTAGGGTCTACCAAGAATCATTAGGAGAGAGAAAGATGATTGGATTTTCTCAAGGATAGAGGAGGAAAGTCTATGGAAAATGCAGGAAACTAAGGAAGAATTGAGGGGAGACTTGGGCAACCTGTAGGGCATGGATCAGATGGAGGATGGGATGGATGATAGGCTGGCATACTACTAGAAGGTATTTGCTGCATAAACAACTGACAGTCAACCAATGAGATTAAGTAAGCAAGGAAATAAGTGTATCTAAAAAAACAAAGTTTTTGCATCAAGTAAACTATGATCTATGAAAGGAAATGCTAATAACCATTGTAGGAAAATAAAGCATGAAAGAAGACTTTTGAAAATAAGGAAATGAGCATGATGGAGAAGTTTTGAAGCAAAGCTAAACTAGACTATGAACCAACTAGAAAGCTGCAAACACTAGAAGTCCTATGAATGAGGAAAAATTGTATTTTTGGGGCAGCAAGAGGGTATTTGCCTCAAATCATTGTCCAAGGGAGGAAGAGAGGCCAAGGCACTATTGCTAGCCTTTTGAATATTTTCTTTATCACTACTTAAATTTCTATAGAAAGCACAAATGGAAGCAAACTACTAAATCATCAAAAGCAACATATTCTTAACCATAAAAGAAATGCATCTAACAACACCCTAATCTACAGACTGAAATGAAATATACAAATACAAGTAAAGAGGAGCTTGGATGCTTGGATTGGGCTCTAACCCAAGAGTTTAAGCCCTCTGAGGTAACTTAGTGCTAGCTAAAATGATTCCATCTTTATTTCCAAAACAAGAGCAGAATTACATGAAACTGTCACAAAATAATAAGCTCGAAGTTGAGTAGAGTTTACATAAGCAAAAATCCAACAAAAATCTGACAAAAATCCGACAAAAATACAACCCTAGTGAGGCCCTAGGCCTCTCTACTTATACAAATGAAGCTACCAACAGCTTCCTTAAAATCAGGTAGGCTTGGCTCCCAAAGCTCGAGATAATCATCAGTCATCCTCCACTTGCTCGGCTACCTGCTAATGCATGACTTGGGTGCTTGTACTCCGAGCTGAATGTAGGGGAATTCGAAGTGGGGAGTAATAAATGAGGGGATTCCCTCCTATAAGTCCTCTCCTTTTTCCACTTCGAGTTATTGCTGCCATTTGTCCACTGGATCCTTGACTTTGACCACAAAATTCATCAATAATTTGCATTAAACACACATTAGACCTCATGGCATCATAACTAACTCAACTCACTCTATAAGCATAAATATAATTAGAAAATCATACAATAAACTAAGAGAATGGTTGATTTGACTAGGTTAGGAGGTAAAATGAGTCCATATAATTGCCCATTTATGAGGCTCATCATCACCCCCCACTGAAAGTGTTGCTCATCCTTTGAGCAACTTAGTCCATCTCCTCATCTTTTATGGCCCTGGTGGCCTCCCTAGCATCGCATGCTTCTGATGTGGTCTCCTCTTCCTTGTCATAGAATCCTGCCTTCCTGTCTATCTCTTCCCACTGTTGTTGCTCTTCTTCTTCTTTTCTGCCTTCTAGCATTCCTAGCAGTAGTGGGGGACTCAATTTGAGGCCAATCCAATTGACCTTCAACCTCTGCATGGAGCGCTTGTAAATTGGCACTCTCCTTAATTCCTCTTTCATCCTCATTGGGGAATGATATTCCTTGATCTGCAGACTGTGTGGTAAGGTGTTCCATCTCCTCATACATGCATGCACACAGTCATCCCCAAGTAACCTTTCCATATCCTCAAAATGTGCAATGGCTTGTGCCTGATCACTGATATATCTAGGGGCAATATGAGGATTATGTGCAAGCAGGTTATGTGTGCTGATAAGTGCCATGGGGTCTGATGGCTCAGCTATGATCATTAAGGGCTCATTTTGTTCCTTATTATCAACCTTCTTATTTCTACTGCCCTTAACTCTTCATGGTTCATCCATGAGGCCATGGAAATTAGTTGCAAGTCCCCTAGCCTAGCATTGGGATCCCACACATTCATGTCTGTGAGGGCCATGTTATGCAGATAGAATTCTGCCATCTTTACCTTATCTTCTAATGTGCTTTGGTCACATAGGTCCATAAACTGCCTGTAATCTTGGAAAGGCATTGTGCCTCTTTGTGCCAAAGTCTTTATCTGAAATTGCATCCATTGGTCCTTGAGATACATGCCATAGGATTTTGTTGGTGTCCTACATTGCAATTCCTCCATGGACCAGCTAGCCATGCATGCCAGTTAGGTCTCTTTCTCTTGCACTTGTCTTCTTAGCAATTCATTTTCAGTTTCAAGGTGACTTCTTGTGATTTCTTCCCTGTGTCCGACAACACTTATCTCTCTGCCCATTTCTCTGAGTTTGTTCTCTATATGGCCAATATCCTCAACTCCCTTGGATTTGGCTATTTGCATCCACCTATGGGTCCTTATTCTTTCTTTCTCTAATTCAAGGAATAGTGGAATTGCAAATTTTTGTGGAATGATTCTTCCCCCCTCAAGAAGATTGTAGTAAGAGCCAAGACTAGGCTGGGGATTAGGTTCTTGTGCCTCTGTTGCTTCCTCCTTTCCCCGTGGCTGTCCTTCTACCCTTTTTTCAAGTTTTTGGGTCTCCTGTAGTTTTGACAGGGTGTCCTATAGAACAGTCTATGCCTCATGTAGGACTGTTTTTGAGTCCTGTAGTTCTACTTTTTCTTTCCATGTGGGAGATCTAGGAGCCCCGCTTTTCATAAGTGATAGGTGCCTTAGAAGGGGATTCCTTTCCTTGGGCAGAGGGTGAATCTTCAATAATAATTGGCACTTTTGAAGAAGGCTGGGGTTTCCCTGTTTTGATTCTTGTGCTCTTCCTAGCTCTGAAATACATTGAGGTCTGCCTCTTCCTCTTATGTTTTGGCTTAATTGGTGTGATGAGGGCAGTGAGAGTAGCTGCTGCTTCTCTTTCTAGGGTCTTAGGGGACACTTCTGTCTTTTCTGCCCCTTTTTATCCTCCTTCTGTCTCTTTCTCTGTCTATGTTTGCTTTGTTTCTTCAACTTTCTCCTCCTCTCTTTTGGTTTCTCCCTTCTTCCCTTCTTGTTCCTCTAAATCACCAGTTTCTTCACCTTCTCCCCATTGCTACTCTTCCTCCTCACTACCAGTAGGGCTAATATCATAGGTCAGGGTCTTTATGTCATCTTCAACAGTCATGTTTCGGAAGATTTCCCATGCTATAGGGAGTGTAAATGTATGAAGGGATTCTTCCACTAAAATTTTCATTAACCCATGGTGAGCTAGCTGCTCTGGATTTCCTACTTTTACTTTAGTACTGGAGTCAATGAGGGACTATAGGAGGAAGTAGGAGATGCTAAGCTTTTGAGGGGCTGGAGTGTCCATGCCATACCTTAATTCATGCATGATTCTAAAGTGGTAACCATAGACAATGTTGTACTCCCCTCACAGGAAATATACTTGATTATTTGATAGCTGACCTCATCCTAAGGATATGGTATGCTAGCCCTTCTTATGCCATTTTTTATCTTCTGCAGGGGTTTCATTGTTTTGGAAGAAGTTTTTCTTGCTAGCCTGGACAATTGGTTTTTCATCCTTACTCCAAGGCAACCTAAGAGGAAGGGTAGTGACCCTACTGACAAATTCAGGGGTTATCTCCATGGAAAGGCCTCTAAAGGTGACAGTGGCATGTGTTCTGGTGTGAGGGACGAAAGAGTGGGCAAATTCTTGAGCAATTTCCTCATCAAACCCTCAGAATTTCTCAAAAAAGTTCATCCAATTGGCTCTTATGAATATGTCCACTACTTGGGGATGTGCATGGATCCTGGAGGAGTTGGTGGGCCCCTTTCTCATAAAAAATCCTATCATTTTGTTTATGCTTCCCTAGAAAACCAAATATGGAAATTGAGAGAACAATTTTTGAAGAAAAATAGAGAGACAGAGAGACTGTGCTTTTTTAAGAAATAAGCAGCAATTCTTCTATGAATTTCCTCCACCTAAAAATTTTATTTCCTCCCCAAAATTAAACCACTACTTGCATATTTTGATATTCAATGGAGGTATGCCAAGAACCTACCTCTTCAGCCTAAGAATTGTGCTAAAACCCGTGTTTTCCCTCTCCAAAACAACTCACTGGCCCTCTTGTAGGAGACTATTGGCCCTCCTGTAGAATTCCTGTAGGTTCTCCTGTAGAAATGTTGTAGGTTCTCTTGTAGAACCTGTAAATGCTCCTATAGAAAATGCCGAGAGCAGGGATATGGGAGATATTAATGGAGAATAATGGTTTCAAGGATGTGGGGGCACGAGAAGGTTGCAAGAGCAGAGTTTCGAGGAGAGAATGAAGGAAAAGGTGGTGAGAGTGCTCAGGGAGGAGTACTTATTACTTTTTATGGATATTTTCGGTGATGGAGGGTGAGCTGGCCAAGTGTACATTGGCCATATTAGGACCGTTGGTCCCCACCTACCTTTTCATCATGGCCCTTCCCTCATAATCATCCCACATGATTTCATCGGAGTTCACACTGCCTCCACTACCTGTCCTTGACATTCCTCTTGAGTTGACTGTGCGCACGTGTGGGTGACATCTTCAGATGAGTGGAGTCAACTAGATGAAGTTGGCCCAGTTAACTAGCTATCTTTCCCTCGTTCAACCTCAACCATCTCGTTGCTGTTGCATGCCTTCTAATTACACAAATGCAAATAGAGGAGCCGGTTAGTTACTTACTTGAGATCCGAATGCATTTGCTGTGAGGTGTTGTGGTTCTCTCTCTCTACTGTATGCCTTTGGTTCGTTTGATGCATGCTGTATTCTTGTTGATGTGTGGCTATGCTTTGTGTAGGTTCCTCTCTGGCTGGATCTCATCTTCAGTTGTCTTCTTCAATCTTCATATTTGCACCTTCTTGTTGTTGATGCTGGATTTTAATGGATCAGTTGCTACATGAATTCCTACATGAGCTCCTGTAGCTACTTCTCCCTTTGAAACTTCAGCTTCTTTTCATGCTTGGAGCTGTGAGGATGATGCTAGAGATGTAGAGAGAGATGGAAAGGTAATGGGTGGCTTCAGGTGAGGTGGATGGTGCTGTTTCTTTTCTCATTTTTTTCTTTTTCTAAAAACTATTTTTTCTGTGTTTTTTTTCTTGGGCAGGAAGAAGAATGATGCTTGGGATGTGATTCAGGCTTCGAAATGATGGAAAGGAGGTTTGAAGACTGTAGGAGGATTTATAGACCTTTTATGAAGCTTCCCTATTCCTCAAACTGCCTTTTATGTCCATTTCTGGCTCTCTGTAATTCCTACATGAGCCTCTTGTAGAAAACACAGTTTTTGGAAAAGAAGCACAGTGAGGTGGAATGATGTAGAAAGGTGTGGGAAGGTAGGATAGGTTCTTGTATTGGTTTCAGGGCTCCCTTGGAACCTTCTATTGCTTCCTATAGTCCTCCTGCAAACTTGCAATGCAATTGGAAATTCATTTTCTTTCTCTCTCTTTTTTTTTTTTTGAAAACAACCAGGGTGCCTCAGGGAGGTTTTCACCCTAGTTGCCTACCTTGGGTGCCTCCAAGGGAGGTTTTCACCCAGGGATCTTATTTTTTATCTTCTCTTTTTTGACATCACTGGGCCACCTCAGAAGAGGTTTTCAACCCAATGATGGGACCCAAGTGCCTCATGGAGGTTTTCGCTTGAGTCCTTACTATTATTATTTTTTTAATTTTTAATTTTACTTCAGTGAGTGGGTGAAGTGGAGGCTAAGACATGCTCCACTACCATCACTGTTTTATTCATATCTTCAATGAACTCTTGCTTGGAGAGGGGTTTGTTGTAGACTTTCAACCGGTGTCCATTGACAAGCATGGGGATGGCTTCATCATCAATGGTTTCGAACAGAACTGAACCATTGTCATTACATTTCTCCACAGTGTAAGGTCCCAGCCATCTTGTCCTCAGCTTGCCCTTGAAATCTTTGTATCTTGAATCATAGAGTAGTGCCACATCTCCCTCTTGAAATTGCTTCTCCTTGATGTTTTTGTCATGCCATATATTTCTTTGAAGCTGAACTACCTCTGTATGAAGAAGGGCTTGCATTTGGTGCTCATCCAATCCATTGAGCTGGAGTAATCTTTATTTCTGTGTATGGTTGAGGTCTAGGTCTAGTTGAGTTGCCATCCTCAGGGTATTGGATTCAAATTCTATTGACAACAAAACCTTCTTCCCACAGACTAGATCATAGGGTGTGAACCCTGTAGTGGTCTTCCAGGTTGTATTGTAGGCCTAAGTGGCCTCAACTAATCTGCTCGCCCAGTCTTTCCTGTTGCTGCTCACTACCTTTGTCAGGATTCCTTCTAGTGCTCTGTTAGTGACCTCCACCTGCCGATTGGCTTGTGGATGGTAAGGGGTGGAAGTCCTGTGCTTTATTCTATGATATGTGAGCAGGTCTTCAATCAAATTGGAAGTGAATTGACTTCCTTGATCTATGGCCAGCTCTCTTGGATACCCGAACTTGTAGAATATGTTCTCTCTCAAAAATTCAACTACTTTTTCCTCTATCGCTGCTTTGATTGCTTTTGTCTCTACCCACTTTGTTAGATAATCGGTGCACACAATGATGTATTGCTTCTGCTTTGAAGGAGGGCTGATAGGCCCCACAAAGTCCATGCCCCACTTCACAAATGGCTCAAAGTTCACTTGAGGTTGCAAGGGCATTTCATCCTTTGGAGTAGGTTCCCCATCCTTTGACACCGGCCACACTGGCTAGTGTATCTCCTCACATCCTGATGAAGAGTTGGCCAACAGTAGTCTGTTTGCAATATCTTGAAGGCAGTTCTTTTTGCTGCAAAATGATCTCCACAAGGCCCATCATGACAGGTCAGGAGGATGTCAAAAAATTCCTCCTCCCTGACACATCTTCTCAAGATCTGATCTGGGTCAAGTTTGAAGAGATTGCCCCCAACCCAGGTGAAAGGGGTGCTTTTCCTTACTATCTTGCTCTTCTCTTTTGAGGATAAGTGTGGTGGGAACTGTGCTGAAACCAAGTAGTTTGCTATATCAACAAACCATGGAGAGAGTACTGAGATAGCAAACAGGTGTTCATCTGGCATTTGATCATCCACCATTCCTTCTTCACCTGCAGGCAAATTCACTCCAGACAAAAAGTCAGCAACAACATTTTCTTTACCAGGCTTATCAACAATGGTCAAATCAAACTATTGCGGTAAAAGCAACCATCTAATAATGTGGGCATTTACATCCGGTTTTTTCATTAAATATCTAATTGTAGCATGATCAGTGTGCACAAAGGTTTGATAGCCTATGATATAATGTCTGAATTTATTTAAGGATTGCGCTACAACTAGGAGTTCCTTTTCGGTGACTGTATAGTTTAGCTCCACCTTTGATAAGTTTTTTCTTATAAAGTATATGGCATAAGGTAAATTTTCATCAATTTGTCCCAAGGCTGCTCTTATTTCTTTTTTCGAGGCATCTGTGTGAATTTGGAAAGGTAGGGCCTAGTTTTGGCCTCTCAAGATTGGGGCAGTCACGAGTTTTCTTTTCAAGGTATCTGGGGTTTCTTGACAGTTTTCCGACCATATAAACTCGACATCTTTACCTAAAATTCCAAACAAAGGAGATACTAGCTTGCTGAAATATTTAATGAATCTCTGGTAATACCGAGCTAAGCCTAGGAAACTTCTGACATCTCTCACCTTTTGAGGAGGTGGGAACCTTTGGATGATGGCAATTTTGTTGGGGTCCACCTACAGTCCTTGTTGAGATATTGCATGACCTAGCACGGTTCCTTCAGTCATAAAAAATTCACATTTTTCCGGACTGAGGGACAGGTTCATCTCAATACACTTATCCAGAACTCTTCCTAGGTTAGACAAAGCTTCTTGAAAGTTAGATCCATAAGGAGTAAAGTCATCCATGTATATCTCTATTGCATCATGAACTAATTCAAAAAATATACTTAGTACTGCTCTTTGGAAAGTGGCTGGAGTGTTATACAAACCAAAAGGAAGGACCCGGAGTGCAAAGGTACCCCATGAACAAGTGAAAGTGGTATTATCTTGGTCTTCCGGGCTGATTTGAATCCGATTGTACCCGCTAAACCCATATAGGAAAGAGAAAATTTTTTTCCCGCCAGACCGTCTAACACTTGATCTATGAAAGGTAAAGGGAAATTGTCCTTTTTAGTGGCTTTGTTCAATTCCCGATGGTCAACAAAAATTCTCCACTTACCACTTTTCTTTGGCACTAGCACCAAAGGAGAGACCCATTCACTATCAGAGATGGGATAGATGAAACCTGCATCAAGCAATTTCTGCAGTTCTTCCTTAACAATATCTTTAAGTGTTGGAGTCATCCTCCTTTGAGGTCGCCTGACTGGCTTGCAACCCTCCTTGATGTATATATGATGAGTACAGACTGAAGGGTGCACTCCCTTAATATCCTTATAGCTCCAGGCAAAGGCATCTAAGTGCTTTCTCAGCAGGCTACACAGTTCCTTCTCCTGGGAAGTGGATAGGGATGGATTGATTTTCAAGGTTCTTTCTGGACCGAACTCTATATTCTTAATACAGAGAGAAGTCGAGTCTGCCACAAAAAGATCAGTTGAGGGGTTGTTTTGGGTTTCTCTTACTATGTCCTCTAAGGGCGATACACTGGGAAGTGGATTCTGAATCAAATTTTCAATTATATCATCCTCATCTTTGTTGTTCCCCCCCATGGTGATTCCTAATGTACAAAGCGGTGCAGAATAAACTTCATTCTCATCTTCCTCCTCCAACCAGAGAGGTAGATCATGTTCTAACAAGGTTCTAGTAGGAGGATATAGGATTAATTGTTTGGACATATGCCCATTCTTTATGGTCATGTTCCCAGCTCGATAGCTGATGTAGGCATCGACAGTAGCCAACCAGGGTCTTCCCAGAATGAGAGGATACCCAGTGAGGTTTTCCTTTTGCTGGAGAACTAAGAAATCAACAGGGTACTCCCAAGAATCAATGGAGACCATCACATCTTCCACAATCCCCTCAGGGGTCACGGTGAAGCGGTCTACTAACTGTAGCATGGTTGTTGTCTTCCTCAAGGAACCTTGGAGGTTGAGTTTGAGCAGTGTGTTCTTTGTCATCACATTAATGGCAGCTCCTAAATCAATCCAAGTGTGTGGGATCATGGTGCCATTTATGTGGACATCAACTACTGGGCTTCTAGGGTCTAGATATTTTGGACAGATTACCTGGCCCAACATTAGGTCAACAGTTGCCCTATGACATTGACGGTTGGGGCATCTCTCTTGCGCCTTCCTAGATGCCTGAAGCACTTCTCCTTGATCAACCTATTGTAGATAGGGACATCTTTTATGGCTTGGAGAAGTGGCATCTTTACACATAAATGTTTTAATTCCCCCAGGAGTTCAGTTTCTTCTGGGGTAGGCTAAACTTTCATGGATAATCTCTCAGGAAAGGGTGGAATTGCTTTAGGTTCACTTTCCTCTTTATCTTCCTCAACCTCCTTGGGTGGAGGTTGGCTATCTGGGAGAACTTTCCCAGATCGCAAGTTAATTTCCTGAATCTCCACAACATAAGTTGGGCATGATGGTTCCCCACTATACACTTGCTAAGCCTGTCTGTTGTTCGGGTTCGGGTTCGGCTGGGCAGGCATTTGGGGTTGCTTTGGAGGAGAAGGAGGTAACGGTTGTGGTTGGGCAGGTGGTGGAGGAAAAAGAGTGGGAAGCGAGTTGTATTGGGGTCTCCACCCCTGATGAGGTGCATTCCACTGAGGTGGTGGTTGAGCATAGGATTTAAATGAATGGTTGGCTGATTGGGCATCATATTGAGATGTGAAGGACCAAGGAGGAGGTGTGGATCATCAAGGATGATTAGGGGGACCCTAAGAAGGTATGGAAGTGACTGGGTTGGGGTTTTAGCATGCCTGGGATGTCCCTTGCATCCCATGCTGGTATGGTATAGGTCCATACGACCTTCTTTGGTTTATGTAATAGAGTTGCTCAGTGACTCCCTTAGCCCCTTGATATACTGCTTTAAGTCCGGGCAAGGAAGGGCACTTATCTGTAGAATGATTTTCTTCACAGACTAAACAAACCTATATAGATTTCAATGGCCATTCATTCTTAGGATGCCTCCTAGTGCATCTAGGGCAAAAGATGGCCAAAGCCCTCTCTGCTTCCTCTTGTTTCCTTTTGATATGCAAGGTATCCATTTGCATGGCAAGAGTCTGCAACATCTCACTCTTGAAGTCTTCTAGCATGTTTCCAATTTCTCCCTTAATGGATGAGTTAGAGGAAGAGGTACTGGCTATGGGTTGACTCCCGCTACCTTTCTTTCTGGCTGCTTTAGAATGGTTTCTAAAAATAGTCTTTATGTCTTCATAGGATAGTTGGTAGATGTCTCCCCCAGCCAGTAGATGGAGGGTGTCTAAAAGATCTTCCTGAATTCCCCTGAGCAGGACCATCTTCAGAGACTCAGGGTCAAGTGTACACTCGACCCTTTTGTAACTGAGCTGGAACCTCTCCTCATAGTCTTCCAGGGACTCATCAGTTCCTATGGTCATTCATAAAATTTCTTCTTTAGTATCTTTTGACCTACAATAATCTCGATACTTTTTGTTAAAGGCTTGCTGCATCTGAGCCCAAGTTGTGATACTATTGCCAGGTAATCCCATGAACCAGCACAATGCTGCATCCTTGAGAGTAGAAGGGAACAGTTTCAACTTTTTCTCATCTTCTGCATAGTCATAGGTTCGACATATAATAACAAACTCAAACAAGAAGGTGTCAGGATCTTCTGTAGTCAGACCATGGAAATGAGGTAGGGCGGAAGGGATTATATTCTTTATTTTGGTGTCCCCATTGGTCTCCCAAATGGGAAAGGTACCTTCTATTCTTTCTCCATTCCCCCTAGCATTTCTGTGTTCAACCATTAGCTCTAAAGGAATGTTTTCTTCTTCTTCTTCCCCTATAGGTTCTTCAAATATGTCTGGCTGTTCACCTAAGGGTTCTTCTTGATCACAACCACCGAAGAAGAGAGAAGGTTGGCTGTGTGAAGCAATGGGGGTGTTGGGCAAAATTTTTCCTGAATTATCTCTATTCCTACGAGGCATGAAAGGAAATCTTTTTGGTTGGTTTTTGTTTCTTTTTTCCTCACACTGATAGTACCTGCAAAATTGAAATTGGTTGAATAAAACAATTTGCAACTAACTGAAATGAACTTGCTGAAATGAAATTTGTAGAATTTAAGAGGAAATAAAAGAAATGTAGAACTCAAAAGAAGAGAAATCACTAATCTGCTTTTGCTGAAATGGAAATTGCAAAACTGAAAAGGAAAGAAAAAGAAATGCAGGACTGAAAGAAAGGAAATGACTATTCTACTTTTGCTGAAATAAACTATTAGCATAATGTTGCAAGAGGAAATAGAAGAAAGCAGTAATCACAGAATACTCTGACGCTTCGCCGAGAACGACGCCAAAAAGTGGTGAGCACCAGTATTGCAGCAATAATCCTGCAACTCTTGGGCTGCCTACTTTACTCTTATCAACCCGGTAGTTCGTAACAAATTTGGAAGCGATGGTGCTGTATGCACAAGTACTAGTTCTTACTACAGGTTGTCACTTGGTCAACCGATGCAATATCACTAGGAGCTCAAGCCAACTTCTATGGATTCCAGAAGAAGCTCTATATGTGATCAAAGGAAAAAGAGAGATTACTCTACAAATGCTATTCTACTTGCAGAAAGGAAGACTGAAATGTAATGCAAACCAAGGAGATCCTAATTAACCAACTAATCATACTTTTGTAGAAAGCACTATGAAAATCATGGAAATAATGCCATTAACTATTCAAGGAAGTAAACAACATCTAACTAAACTATTTATGGCAGAAAATGAGCAAAAAACATCTTTTTGGATTTTTATGTATTTTTATGTGAATTTGTCATGCATGTAATTTATTGTTTGTGAATGTGGCAGCGAATAGGTGACGTTGGAGGGTGGTTTTGGGACTTGAGAGGATGTAGGATGGTGTGGATGGGTCCTAGGAGGTCTCAGATGGCCTCCTGAAGGCTTTTCCCAAACTCGGCCTTCAAAAGAAAGCCTACAGGAAAATTTATAGGAGGACATAGGAAATCTACAAGAGGAAAAACAACATTCTACAGGAGGCCTACAAGAGGAGGCCGAGAGCAGTTTTGGCTACTTTGAGGGTGGGAGAGTGGGTGGAAAAGGTGGTTGAGGGTTGGAATGAAGTGTTAGGGCACCTAGGGTCTACCAAGAATCATTAGGAGTGAGAAAGATAATTGGATTTGCTCAAGGAGAGAGGAGGAAAGTCTATGGAAAATGTAGGAAACTAAGGCAGAATTGAGGGGAGACTTGGGCGACATATAGGGCATGGATCAGATGGAGGATGGGATGGCTGATAGGTTTTCCTGCTGCTAGAAGGTATCTACTACATAAATAACTGACAGTCAACCAATGAGATTAAGCAAGCAAGGAAATAAGTGTATCTAAAAAAGTAGAGTTTTTGCATCAAGTAAACTATGATCTATGAAAGGAAATGCTGATAACCATTGCAGGAAAATAAAGCATGAAAGAAGAATTTTGAAAATAAGGAAATGAGCATGACGGAGAAGTTCTGAAGCAAAGCTAAACTAGACTATGAACCAACTAGAAAGCTACAAGCACTAGAAGTCCTATGAATGAGGAAAATCTATGTTTTTGGGGCAGCGAGAGGGTCTTTGCCTCAAATCATTGTCCCAAAAGGGGGAAGAGAGGCCAAGGCACTATTGCTAGCCTTTTGAATATTTTCTTTATCACTACTTAATCTGCTACAAAAAGGACAAATGGAAGCAAACTACTAAATCATCAAAAGGAACCTATTCTTAACCATAAAAGAAATGCATCTAAGAACAACTAATCTATAGACTGAAATGAAACATACAAATACAAGAAAATAGGAGCTTGGTCACTTGGATTGGGCCCTAACCCAAGAGCTTCAGCCCAATGAGGTAACTAAATGCTAGCTCAAAAAGGATTCCATCTTTATTTCCAAAACAAGAGTAGAATTACATGAAACTATCAGAAAATAATAAGCTTGAATTTGAGCTGAGTTTACATAAGAAAACATCTAACAAAAATCCAACAAAAATCCAACCCTAGTGAGGCCCTAGGCCTCTCTACTTATACAAATGAAGCTACCAACATCTTCCTTAAAATCAGGTAGGCTTGGCTCCCAAAACTCGAGATTATCATCAGTCATCCTCCACTTGCTCGTCTGCCTGCTAATGCATGACTTGGCTGCTTGTACTCTGAGCTAAAAGAAGGGGAATTCGAAGTGGGGGGGTAATAAATGAGGGGGATTCCATCCTATAAGTCCTTTCCTTTTTCCACTTCGAGTTATTGCTGCCATTTGTCCACTGGATCCTTGACTTTGACCACAAAATTCATCAATAATCTGCATTAAACACACATTAGACCACATGGCATCATAACTAACTCAACTCACTCTATAAGCATAAATATAATTAGAAAATCATATAATAAGCTAAGAGAATGGTTGATTTGACTAGGTTAGGAGGTAAAATGAGCCCATATAATTACCCATTTATGAGGCTCATCAGAAAGTTTCATCTAGTATATTGGGCATTACTGTTTGATTCAAAGTTCAAATATTTCCGAAAATTCAAACTCATTGGCTTGGGCCTTATTAGATTGAAACAATCTTTGATAATGGTGCAATTAGGATCAGAATTATTGATGAAGAAAGGACCACTTTTCTTGTGAATGGTCATCGACTGAGAATCTACATAAGCCATTGACCAAGGAAGAATTTATCAAATATTTGTAAGATAATACTGATTTAAAGTTGGTGACTAAGGATTTTCCTTCTTCTCCAACTTGATCTCCAAAAGTATTTTTCTTTCTAAAAAAATTTAAATATATATATATATATATATATATATATATATATATATATATATATATATATCTAATAATAATAATAATAATAAAGTGTATAAACTTGAAAACCAACAATGGTTGGCATGTTTATACATAAAATATAAGGTGAAATCCAATTTTTGGCACCTTAAATTTTCCTCATATCCGTTCTAAACCCATTTTCTTTATATCCCACTCTTTTCTTTTCAGGATTAAAATAGCTACATAATTACTAAGTTTCTGCATCTCTAGCAAATTTATGTAGCCAATTTGACAGGAATTTCTGATGAAACAATTGAAAGAGAGATTGACTCCCTCCACTGCAAAGCACTTGAAGACAATATAAAGGATAGAAAGGAAAGGTTAGAAAGAAATAATTCAAAGGTATGCAACTCTTTAACTTGATAAGAGGGATCAAAAACATTAAATGTATGAATAATATAGACATTGTACTACCAAAATTCAAAATCATGATTACTAAGAGTTGATAGTATCATGTCAAATCAGATCTAATCTGCCATTCACTCCTCATCATTATACTTACGTTCCAACACACATCTTGATTTTATTGATTTGATCGCCCAAATCATGCTCATTCATGCTCTCAAAGGTTAGATTATGTCGCACTTCTTTATACCCTTACCACTTACGCTCCCATCATTCACACTCTCATCCTCATCGCTCTGAAACCCTCACACCCTGTTAAACAAAACAATCTTGAGACAAAGATTCTCAGCCATGGGGGTTATAGTTAGAACAAAACCAAGAGGAAAAAAATAATTTAGAAGGATATCCACAGACAAGAGAATTATTACAGAAAGCGAGTGGCTGGAGTTGGTGGAGAAATTCAATGGTTTCCACAAATAAGTAAATAAATATTTCTCCAGAGATTTTGATTGGGTGGAAGTCAAGACAGGGGACATAAAATTTATAGTAACAGAGGCCTTTGTTTCCAAAGCTACTGGATTGCCTAAAACTGGAGAAAAATGGTGTAAAAACAGAGGTATTGAGAGGGAGGACAAGAAGGTTTTTCGGAAGAATCCTAGCATGGATACCACCATTTTCAAGGAGGGCATTCCGAGCACAAGATTGAAAAGTAAGTGGACAAATTTACTTTCGATAATTAAAAAATTTGTTACTTGCGAAGGGAGGTTTGGATGCATGTTTTTCTATCATATTTGACTACTGATGAATTTTATTGAGGATACTGAGATAAATATTCCATATTTATTTCTTAATAGGCTAAGGAATATGTTAGGGAATGTTCAAAGGAAAATTTAGTTTATAGAGAATACTATGTATTACCATGGTCTTGTCAAAATCCTTGTTGAATTTCATCTTAAAAATATGGGGATGATTGGGAAAGCTTTTTAGTGAGGAATCATTTTAAGGAAGATACTCAAGAACAACCGAGTAGCAGCAAAGCCAAGAGAGGGAATTTTTTTTTTTGAAGAAATAGTGGAACAAGAACAACAATAGCCACAAGAGCCATGAGATGATGATGTTCCTCTTACAGAAATTTTAGAGAATATAAACAAGAAAAATGTTAGAAGAGAGAAAGCTAGCAAGGGAACAGAGGGCACACCCAAAACAGAAAAGCCTAAGATAAAAAGGAAGAAAGAAAAAATTCAAATGCCTCCTCTGACAAATTTAAGAAGAAGTACTAGACTTAATCTAGCAACAAAAGAACTTCCTTAAAAAAGTATGGAGCATATCGACTTAGAAGCAGAGGAAGATTCAAGGGTTTCTCCGCCAACTTTCATCTCACCTCCTCAAAGCCCAAGCCAAAAAACATATGAAATTGATCATGTACAACAGGAAATTTATGATTATATTGAGTCCCTGGAGAAAATATATCCGACAAGAACATCAACATTAAATCAAGGAGAAGTCCAGTTTAGCAAACCACAAGAACCTCCAATGATAAATTTTTTAAAACAAGAAATTTTTGAGCTAGAGACACTAAATAGGTACATTCAGAAGGAGAATCAATCCGTAAAGGTGCAGAGTGAAATCCAAATAGCTAAGGGTGACAAAATTCTACTAAGTCCGTGGTATAAGAAAAATAAGAAGTTGAAGCAGAAAAACAGAGCTCTACAAAGGCAAGTCATAACCCTGAAGTACAAGATTCTCATGAGAAAGCCAAGGATGGCAGTGGTTTAAAAGAAAGGAAAAAATATGAAGTTGGATGTACTTGCAGAGGTCTCAAAAGAAATGTAGTAATTAAACAAGAGACATCAATTTTATGTTTTGCATGAGAACATACAAAAAACCTCAGCATGGGGGAACATAGAGTCTCATGACTATTTTGTTTTTGTACTCTTTTCATCCATTTTTCCTCTTTTCATCATCGCTATCAACTCAAATAAGCAGTCAACTATAGATTTTGACATGGTAAGGTACTCAAATGTCTTATTTTTCATATTTATTAATGTGCCTTATTATTAAGTTAAAATATTGCAATAAGCTACAGAATTAATATGATTCTGTAGCTGTTTCATGATTCTGCAACTATCTCCATGGTTTGTCGGATTCTGGTACACCAGCCAAGCAAAGAAGCACATGGGCAGATGGGATTAATCTCTTCCTATTCCCCCGAGCCAAATCATCAAGGAAATAGCCTAGTGGCACCGCCAAAGAAGCAAGTCAATATGTGGATAAGAAAAATAGTGAGAGTTAAAATAAATCGCGACTCTCTGATTTTATTTCCAAATAGAAATTTGTAGAGAAATGTTATTACTCTGTTATAGATTAGAATTCAAACTAGGATTGCTTTAAGTTTTGTAAGGCATAAAAGTCTCAATCTGTTGAGCACAAATTCTATTTATATAACTCTGTAAACAGAAAGCAGGGAGGCGCGTATGTAATCTTTGAATGACTGTTTGAAGTTTTATAACTCTGTTCTCTTTAATTGAAGAAGTATTTTCATCAACTTCATGCACAGTTAGATGTCGAATTCAAGTTTTAAAACCTGTTTTTTCATGAAGGGCCCCTGCATACAATTGAGGTTCAATATTTTACGTTTAGCTCAGTTATTTCATTTTGTTTATTTCCAGAATTTCATTATTCTAGCTTCAGTTTATTTGTAGTCATTTGTTTACAGTCTTTCTTTTGATGTCTACCAATTTCAATCATTTATATGCTTTCTAAAATAGAACCATGTATATACTCTTCTTCTTTTCATAGAAAATACATCTGTTAGATTGCATTCCTTCTGTTTTTTGCTTTATTATTTCAAAGTTGAATTGTTAATTGCAGTGTAGATATCTTAACATAGGATGCTTTATAAATTCATTCTAGAATAGAAGTAATTCTCTTTTAGAGCATAAATAATTGTCTTTCTAGAACATAAGTAGTTTATTCACAGATTTTAGAATAACTTTCTTTTTGGTTTCTTTAAAAAAATACAATTTATCTTAAGGAAGTTTTTCGTAGAATTTACAAAGTAATTTTGCTTTTCTATTACCTCGCATAGTAATTCTTTTGAAACTAACGATAGTCAGTTAAATAGGATCATGATATCTTGTTTTGATTTTCTTTTCAGAGTTGATTGTAGGAATTTAATTGTAAATCATCAATTTCATTAGGAATATAAGAATAAAGAAAATCCTTGAATCAAACACAATCATCATTTTAATAAACTCAAGAAGGCTTCTAGCATATATATTGCACTTGCACTTTGCAAGTTTGCCAACTCTGGTCGATAATTTATGTTAGAAATTTAAGAACATTAAATTGACTAAACATAGTCCTTTGTTGCCGAAGCTACTAGATTGCCTCGAATTGGAGAAAAATGGTTTAAAAACAGAGGTATTGAGAGGGAAGAATGTAAGGTTTTCTGAAGAACCCTAGCATGGACACCACCATTTTCAAGAAGGGCATTCCGAGTACAACATTGAAAAGTAAGTGGATAAATTTACTTTTGATAATTCAAAAATTTGTTACTTGCGAAGGGAGGTTTGGATGCATGTTTTTCTATCATTTTCGACTGTTGATGAATTTTATTGAGGATAATGAAATAAATCTTCCATATTTCTTACTTAATAGTCTAAGGAATATGTTAGGGAATGTTCAAAGGAAATTTTAGTTTATAGAAAATACCATGTATCACCATGGTCTTGTTAAAATCATTCTTGAATTTCATCTTAAAAATATGGTTGATAATTGGGAAAGATTTTTAGTGAGGAATCATTTTAAGGAAGATACTCAAGAACAACAGAGTAGCATCAAAGCCAAGAGAGGAAGAAAAAGAAATATTGAAGAACCAGTGGAACAAGAACAACAACAACCACAAGAGCCATGAGAGGATGATATTCCTCTTGCAGAAATTTTAGAGAATATAAACAAGAAAAATGTTAGAAGAAACAAAGCCAACAAGGAAAGAGAGGGAACGCCCAAAACATAAAAGCCTAAGATAGAAAGGAAGAAAGAAAAAATTCAAATGCCTCCTCTGACAATTTTAAGAAGAAGTACCAGACTCAATCCAACAACAAAAGAATTGCCTTGAAAAACTATGGAGCATATTGAGTTAGAAGCAGAGGAAGATTAAGGGTTTATTCGCCAACTTTCATCTCACCTCCTCAGAGGCCAGGCCAAAGAACACCTAAAATTGATCCTGTACAACAGGAAATTTATGATATATCGAGTGCCTGGAGAAAAGAGACGCGACAAGAACATCAACATTAAACCAAGAAGAAGTCCAATTTAGTAAACCACAAGAACCTCCAGTGATAAATGTTTTAAAACAAGAAATGTTTGAGCTGGAGACACTAAACAGGTACATTCAGAAGGAGAATCAAACCCTAAAGGCGCATAGTGAAATACAAATAGCTAAGAGTAACAATATTCTTTTACACCTAAGTCTATGGTATGAGAAAAATAAGAAGTTGAAGCAGAAAAACAGAGCTCTAAAAAGATAATTCATAAACCTGAAGTACAAGATTCTCATGAAAAAGCCAAGGATGGAAGTGGTTGGAAAGAAAGGGAGAAAGATGAATTTGGATGTACTTGCAGAGGTCTTAAAATAAATGTAATAATTAAACAGGAGACATCAGTTTTGGGTTTTGCATGAGGACATGCGAAAACCTCAGCATGGGGGAATGTAGAGTCTCATGATTGTTTTCTTTTTACACTCCTTTCATCCATTTTTCCTCGTTTCATCATTGCTATCAACTCAAATATGTTGTAAACTATAGATTTTGACATGGGAAGGTACTTAGATGTCATATTCTTCATATTTATTAATGTGCCTTATTATTAAGTTAAAATATTTCAATAAGATACAAAATTAATACGATTATGTAGCTATTTCATGATTCCACAGCTATCTCCACGGTTTGTCAGATTCTAGTATGCCAGCCAAGCAAAGAAGCACATGAGCAGATTGGGATTGATCTCCTCCTATTCGTCCGAGCCAAATCATCAAGGAAATCGCCTAGTGGCGCAGTCAAAGAAGTGGGTCAATACATGGATAAGCGGAGCATCGATAGTTCAGATAAATCACAACTCTCCAATTTTCTTTCCAAATAGAAAATTGTAGAGAAATGTTATTACTCAGTTATATATTAAAATTCAAGCTAGGATTGTTTTAAGTTTTATAAGGCGTCAAATTCTCAATCTGTTGAGAACAAATTCTCTCTCTCTCTCTCTCTCTCTCTCTCTCTCTCTCTCTCTCTTTCTCTCTCTCTCTCTCTATATATATATAAATCTATAAACAAAAAGCAAGGGAGGTGCATATATAATCTTTGAATGACTATTTGATGTTTTATAACTATGTTCTCTTTAATTGAAGAAGTATTTTTGTCAACCTCATGCACAGTTAGCTGTTGAATTGAAGTTTTAAAACCTGTTGTTTTGTGGAGGCCCCTGCAGACAGTTGAGGTTCAATCTTTTACATTTAGCTTAGTCATTTCATTTTCATTATTTCTAGAATTTCATTATTGTAGCTTCAATTTATTTGTAGTCATTTGTTCACAATCTTTCTTTTGTTGTCTACCAATTTCAATAATTTATATGCTTTCTAAAATAGAACCATGTATATAATCTTCTTTGTTTTCATAGCAAATACATCTGTTAGATTGCATTCCTTCTGTTTTTGCTTTATTATTTCAAAGTTGAATTGTTAATTGTAGTGTAGAGGTCTTAACGTTGGATGATTTATAAATTCATTATAGAATAGAAGTAATCTCTTTTAGAGCATAAATAATTGTCTTTCTAGAACATAAGTAGTTTATTCACAGATTTTAGAATAACTTCCTTTTTATTTTTTTTTTCAAAAATAAAATTTATCTTAAAGAAGTTTTTCCTAGAACTTACAAAGTAGTTTTGCTTTTCTATTACGTTGCATAGTAGTTCTTTTGAAACTAACAATAGTTAGTTAAATAGGATCATGATAACTTGTTTTATTTTTCTTTTCAGAGTTAATTGTAGGAATTTATTTGTAAATCATCAATTTCATTAGGAATATAATAATAAAAATAATCTTTAAAACAAACACAATCATCATTTTAATAAACTTAAGAGGGGTTCTAGCATATATAGTGCACTTGCACTTCACAAGTTTACCAACTCTAGTTGATAATTTATGTAAGAAATTTAAGAACATCAAATTGGCTAAACAATAGCCCATTAGTAATTACATGCATGATGTGTATTGGGCATTCAAACAAAACAGTGTGCACATTCACCATATTGAAACATAGTAAAGATCATACAATGATAAGAGAAGTTGATATATGTTATGCAAAAAGGAGGAGCCCATTGCCAGAGAAGAATATTAGTCTACTATGATGATTAGAGAGAGATTATTGGAGTTTCCTTGTGGTGGAAATTTGACTGGTGCATTGATAATAGTTGGAGTATGAGGCAACAACTATGATCCAGAGTCTGAATCGGACACTACGTAACGTTCCACCGGGTTAATATGGATATAATTCATCCAGATTATAACTGATCTCTCAAAGGATCCCTTTTATCTCGTATTTTCCTGCAAATAACTGATAGTGGTCAACTTGCTTGTCACATATGACCCTGTGAAGCAAGGTTTCTAGTTGGCGATGCAGAGCCACTGAGTGGAGAAAATGAAGTCTCATTTTGCAAAATTTTCCAAGATATAGAGTCCACATGAAGGTGTTGCCACTGATTTTGGTATCAGAGAAATATACTCGATCGTCAAATTCCTTGGCTACCAAGTGAAGAATCTCATTCCTCACTTTCGGGGGCAGAGAGTCAAATTGGTAGACCACTGAGTGCCAGTCGAATAATCACCGACAACGAGAGGTAGATGTTCCTACGACACCACCATAGTTGTTATAAAATTATATATTACGGAGTAATGGAACACACAAAATATTGCAGAAATATAAACACAGAAAAATGCATAAAACAAGAGAGACACAAATATACGTGGTTCACCCAGTTTGGGCTACGTCCACCCCGAACAGCCAGTCCTTCCTTTCTATTACCCAACAAAATGAAGAGACACAACCTACAACAGATCCACTGTAATATCCTCTGTTTTCTCTCACAGTCTCACCTCTCTATTTCTCGCTCACAGAATACACATCTATATCTCAGCCTCAAATACAATGCCCTCATACATAGAGAGGGGTTGCCTTCTAGGGCAAAAAACCCTAAACTAAACATAAGTTCTACCGTTAGATCATCCGCCTAATGAATGGACTAGATTGACTAGAAATTACTATACTTTTACAAGGCGATTTTACATATGTTTTTAGCTTCGGGGGTGCTGCCCCCGAGCCCCCGCCGGGGGGGATCTCCCCCCCCCCGGACCCTCGCGGGGGGGGGGGGGGGGGGGACAAGTCCCCCCCGCACCCCCCCGCGTGGAGGGGTGTACAAACTTCTTGGGTATACATCCGGCTGAAACAAAGACCTCTGAACAATCATTCTCCACACGCAACAATCTCCCACTTGGAGAATTATTGTAGCAACTCCACCACTGCTTCATTTGCTAGACAATGACTCCTCTTTGGACCTGGCTGTTTCTCATATTCATCGTCATCCTTGAAGACCAATTGAAACTGAGCATATTCTCAGTTTCTCCCTGGTTACAACTTTTGTTAACATGTCTGCAGGATTCTGGCTAGTGTGTATTTTTCCAGCTTCAACTCTCCATCTTCCAACACTGATCGTATGAAATGGTACTTAAGCTGTATGTGTTTAGTCCTGGAATGAAATGATGAGTTCTTTGCAAGATGAATCGCGCTTTGGCTATCACTATATAACGTGCCCATATCATGCTCCTTACCCAATTCACCCATAAACCTTTGTAACTAAATCATTTATTTACTAGCCTCTGTAGCAGGAACATACTCTGCTTCTGTTGTTGAAAGCGCAACAACACTTTGGATTTTTGAAATCTAACTGACAGCTGTTCCACCAACAGTAAATACATATCCTGTAGTGCTCCTCCTATTATCTATATCACCTGCCATATTTGCATCAACATATCCCTGTAGAGAAATGTTTGAACCACCAAAGCATAATGCTTGATTTGTGGTACCTTTCAAATATCTGAGAATCCATTTCACTGCCATCCAATGTTCCTTTCCTGGATTGTTCATGTACCTACTTACAACTCCCACTGCATGTGCAATATCAGGCCTTGTGCAGACCATTGCATACATTAAGCTTCAAACTGCTGATGCATATGGAACTTTAGACATATAATCCATGTCTTCTTGGGTCTTTGGGCACATTTCCTTACTAAGATTGAAATGGCTAGAAAAAGGTGTACTAATTGGTTTTTCATTGTGCATGTTAAATCTTTTCAACACCTTTTGTATGTACTCATTCTGAGACAATGTTAATTTGCGATTTTTCCTGTCTCTAGTGATTCTCATACCAAGGATTTGTTTTGCAGCTCCCAAATCCTTCATTGCAAATGAATTTGCCAATTTTCTTTTGAGCACATTTATTTCCTACATGTTAGACCCTGCAACAAGCATGTCATCTACATATAATAACAATATAATATAGTTGCCATCATTTTTCTTTTTAAGATAAACACAATGATCAGAGTGACATCTAGTATAACCTTGTTCATACATAAACTTGTCAAATTTTAGATACCACTGCCTTGGAGCCTGTTTTAAGCCATACAATCTCTTCTTCAACTTGCACACTAGTTTCTCCTTCCCTTTCACTTCATATCCTTGTGGCTGCTGCATATATATATCTTCCTCCAAATCCCCATGGAGAAAGGTTGTCTTTACATCTAACTGCTCAAGATGCAAATCTTCAACTGCCACTAGACTTAAAATAGTTCTGATTGAAGTCATTTTAACAACAGGAAAAAATATTTCATCAAAATCAATACCTTTCTTCTGTGCAAACCCCTTCACCACAAGTCTAGCTTTGTACCTCTGTTTTCCTCCATCTTCTTCCTTCAGCCTGTAAACCCATTTATTCTGCAATGTAGTTTTTCCTGCAGGCAACCTGACTAAGTCCCAAGTCTGGTTATGCATTAAGGAGTCCATCTCTTCTTCCATGGCTACCTCCCACTTCTTCTTGCTTTCAACCTGCATTGGTTCTTCATAACATTCGGGTTCACCGGAATCAGTCAACAATAAATAATATAATGAAGGAGAGTATCGTTCAGGGGGTCTACTTATCCTGGTAGATCTTCTAACACCACTTTCAGGTGTTTGGGGTGCCTGTTGCTGTTGTGGTGGTTACTGCTGTTGTGGTTGTTGATTATTATTAATTTCAGGCACCTTTATTTTTTCAGTGATTTCATCAAGAACTGCGTATTCCTTGTTTTCTTTTTCCTGTTTCTTTTGCGCAACTGATTCTTATACAAGACCTTTTCATTGAATATTACATCTCTCCTCCTAATGATTTTGTGATTTTCATAATCATATAAGCGATAACCAAAATCATTAACAACATATCCAATAAAGGTACATTTCTTTGACTTTGCCTCAAGCTTTGTTCTATTTTCTTTATCAATATGGACAAAGGCCTCACAACTAAAAGGCTTTAAAAAAGAGTAGTTTACCTTTTTACCTATCCATTCTTCCTTCGGAACACCACCATTCAAGGAACTTGAAGGCCCTCTATTTATTAGATAAACAACAGTATCTACAACATCTGCCCAAAACTGTAAAGGCAATCCTGCATGCAATCTCATGCACCTTGCATGCTCCATGATTGTTCTGTTCATCCTTTTTGACACACTATTTTCTTGTGGTGTTCTTGGAACTATCTTCTCTCTGCGAATTCCATGTTCTGAACAGTACCTATCAAACTCTTTGCTGTAATATTCACCTCCATTGTCTGATCTAAGACACTTCAATTTCTTTCCTATCTCAATCTCAACCAAAGCTTTCCATTTCTTGAAAGTATCAAATACATCAGATTTATTCTTAATACAATAAATCCAAGTTTTTCTAGTTGCATCATCAATAAAAGTAACATAGTAACGAGAGCCACTGAGAGATGATACCTGAGCAGGTCCCCATACATTTGTGTGCACAAGCTTTAATTTTTCATTCTTATTTTCTTTCCTAACTCTGAGAAATTTGACTCTCTTCTGTTTTCCATAAATGCAATTCTCACAGAAGTCCAAATCAACATTCTTCAAACCCGGCAACAAATTCCTTGAGTGAAGAATCTTCATCCCCTTTTCACTCATGTGTCCGAGCCTATGATGCCATAATGCTGCATCTACTCCTTTGGAAGTTAAAGCATTAACAGAGTTAGAAATACCATTGCATAAATACAATGTACCAACCTTTTCACCTTTTGCTATTACCAGGGCTCCCTTGGTGACCTTCCAAGCTTTATCTGTGAAAGTTGTCACACAACCTTCACTGCCTAACTGCCCTGTTGAAATCAGATTTTTCTTTACATCTGGAACATGCCTTACCTCCCTTAGTAGCCGTTGGTTTCCATTCTGCTGTTTTACAAGAACCTTACCCATTCCAACAATTTTACAGGGTTTATCATCACCCAAACGAACTTGTCCAAAATCTCCTTGAACATAGTCATGAAAGTATTTTTTATCAGGTGTGGCATGGAATGAGGCATCTTTGCTTTTCTGCCCAATGGTAAGTATAAATCTTTCTGATACAGATAATCTTCCATCTGCATCTTCCACAGTGAGAAGTTTTGGCCGTTAAATTTCTTGACCCTAAACTTACCATCTTCTGCCATTGCTCCCACTCGAACGAGGAACCCTTCTTTCCTGTGAGTTTATCAGCCAAATAGACCTTCGACTCTGATACCAGTTGTTATAAAATTATATATTACGGAGCAATGGAACACACAAAATATTGCAGAAATATAAAAACAGAAAAACGCATAAAACAAGAGAGACACAGATATATGTGGTTCACCCAGTTTGGGCTACGTCCACCCCGAACAGCCAGTCCTTCCTTTCTATTATCCAGCAAAATGAAGAGACACAACCTACAGCAGATCCGCTGTAATATCCTCTGTTTTCTCTCACAGTCTCACCTCTCTGTTTCTCGCTCACAGAATACACATCTATATCTCAGTCTCAAATACAATGCCCTCATACATAGAGAGGGGTTTCCTTTTAGGGAAAAAACCCCTAAACTAAACATAAGTTCTATCATCAGATCATCCGCCTAATGAACGACCCAGATTAACTAGAAATTACTATACTTTTACAAGGCAATTTTACATCTATTTTTAGCTTCGGGGGCGTTGCCCCCGGACACCCCAGCCGGGGGGGATCGGCCCCCCTGGACCCCCGCGGGGGGGATAAGTCCCCCCTGCACCCCTATCGCGTGGAGGGGTGTACAAACTTCCTGGGCATACATCTGGCTGAAACAAAGACCTCTGAACAATCATGCTCCACACACAACAACAGTGATTTATTTGGTGCATTCGAGGAGCCATGAAAACTATAATTTGGAGAGGAAAAACTTAATTGAAGTGACCAAAGTATAATGAAATTGATTATGTAATTATGAATTTTGGACAAGTGGCATTTTCTCCTTGATTTTAGGCATGTGCGTCAGAAACCTTAATCCGCCTAGATCTATATAATAAATTCCCCTAGATCTCATTTGCACACTTGATATTAGAGATCTATCTTTCCCAAGGAGATAAAGGAACTTTTGTTTTAGTTTGCAGTTCTTTTTCGGGTAAGTTTTGCATGTGTTGTTTTTTATTTTTATTTTTTTTCTGTCGCTTTTTATTATTTCACTAATGTGAGTGTTGTTTTTCTTGTTTCTTTTCATATTTGTTGGCGTTTTATCTTATATTAGATTTTACAAGTGTTGGTTTCGTCTACCATTCGCATTTTACAAGTGTCACATCAACTTCTTATTCTTACCCATTGGTGGTCGTCGTTTCAGTGACTCCCTATGCTTATTGTTTTTACTTTTGGATGTTGATATTATGCACTTAATTTTCACCGATCTATCTTTCCCTTAGTCATATATACACTCTTACTTGCACCATCATTCATATCTTCCACTTTCCCATCCCCTTCCCGGGAATATCTTCCCTTTACCTGGTCAGCGGTTGCCACGATCAACTGTGCGTTGCTCAACTCCAGGGTTGAAGCTTCGTGCTTGGCCTTTGAGACTGTGAAATGCGCAGTCCTTGGCTTTCCCAATTGCACATTGCGTAGTTCTAGGGCTCAAGCCTCATCCTTGGCAACTGATACTGTGCAATGCATAGTATCTTCCTTAATCTACCCAGGCTGAGATTGTGCATTACATAGTCTCAAGCCTCAAGCCTCTCCCTTGAATGCTTAGGTTGTGTAATGCGCAGTTCATGAGGCTAGTCTCTTCCCTCGGTCCAAGAATTATGTTGTTTTCCCTCTCAGTCTTTTGGTTGCTTCCTTAATCTTGCTTTGTGAGTCATTTTTCTTAAGTTAATGTATGTTTACCATGAGTACATTTTTCTCCTACAGGTACTGCAATTTTTGGGCACTTCTCTTGATCAATTACTATCACTATGGCTCCCAAGAGATTTTTCTCAAAGGACACTAGAGAGAGCAACATCAGGGAGGCAATTGAGATTACTCTAGTGAATTTTCCAATTCTCTTAAACACTCAGTTGTTTATATCGAAAGACTCAGACATTACATGGCAGAAGGTGAATGAGGTATTCTCAGCAAGAAATTTCAAATAAGATATTGAAGATCAAAAATTTTACATCAATGTCCAAAGGTCAAGATTACACAAGATGCATGCAGGTATCTAGTTTTTCCATGTGTATACATTGTTAGTTGGATACTGTCCCATATGGATAACAAGACCATGACTCTCAACAGTGCCAATGTACAAAGACTTGCATATTTTATGGCACATGATTTTCAAAGTATGTATCATTTTTTTCTGCAAGAATATTGCATGGATTCCCACTTCTATGCAATCATCAACTACCTAAGCATAAATGATATCATCAAAAGTTGGGCGAAAGAGCCTTCCAAATTCCGCCAAACACCCAGCAGTACTGACAAGACCAAATATATCAAGAAATCTTACCAGTACTTGATAGTATTATGTTTTCATATCTATAGCCAAAGCAGTATTGAGACCCTTCTAGAAGGTTTGGGACTCTTGCTTAGTCAAGTTATGAATGAAGGAAAACCATTTAACTGGTCATATTTGTCGACTCAACAATTAAGGACCCATGTAAATAATGCTAAAAACCCTCCCAAGGGTAAGAAATCTAAGTTATACATGTCTTCTTACTTTCTAGATGCAATATGTGCTTAGAACTCTTTTCTTGGCATGAGTGGGACATAGTCACCAAGAGAACCTGTCATGCAAATTTACTGCAAGTTTTTGTTCGGAGTGTAGTTACAAAGGAGTAACTGAAAAGTTGACTGAACACTTCCTTATTCCATTGTACATGTTATTATTTGAGGAAGAGTCACCTTTCATGTCCCATGGGGTAATGGAAGCAGTGTCAGAATTAGAGGATTGATTTGCCTCACCAGATGGCACTTTCCTCAGAGTGTTTAGTGGTTAAAAGTCTCCACATATTTTGTCAAGGCATGCCACTGACAAGTTGGTCATGCAAGAAGTTTCTTATCATATTTTCACAAAGTTATTAGGAGTTTTTCACAGGAAGAAGAAGGCACCTTGGCCTATTCTTCCTTTGCAAATTGTATTGTACAAGATCAAGAATTTGAAGGTTGCAGACACCAAAGGCAAGGAGATAGACAAATTCGCATATGGTCATTTGGTCTTCAATCTGTATGATCCTATGAATGCTTACAAAGAACATTGTCTGAGGATTCATTTCCAATGGATGAGTGAGACATTTTACAAGCCCGAGAAGGAAGAGATGAATAATTGTTACAATGCCTCCAAGTCTTATGAACCAGTTAGCTTCACAGAAAAATCGAGGGTTACTCCTAAAAAATAAGTCATTCTAGAGGAAGAAACAATAGAAAAGCACAAGCTAGTGCACAGAAAAGGAAAATGGAAAGTTGCACATAGTCTAGTGGAAGCTCAAAGCTGTAAGATGAAAGCATATCCATCATCTTGAAAGCGACCATAGCAGCAAAAAAGAGGAGGAAACAGAGGAATCGGGAAGAAGAGATGAAGCATAGGGAAGAACAAGAGTAGAAGAGATTAGAATAAGAAAGCAATAAACAAGAAGAAGAATAAATGCGGATAATATAAGAATAAGAAGAAGCACGAAAATAGGCTGAAGAACAAGGACAAAATCAAATACTAGAAGAGTAGAGAAAAAAGTTACAGGAGAAGGAACTTGCTCAAGAAATAGAAGAACTGATTGTGATTTAAGACATGGAGGTGGAACCGGGGCTGCTAAACGAAGATGTTGATCTTATGTCGAGTACTTAGCAGGTGACCATTTAGTATCCCCCTCCTTCGACATCATAGCAAGCTCCAAGTGAAGAAGAGGAAATGGTTCCTCTTGATGATGGTCCGGCCATTGATACATACAATATAACTTACGATGAGATTCAAAAGAATATTATACAAGTGAAAAATAAAACTTTCCTGAGCGATCTTACATCTCCTGTATTCATTAGAGAAAGGGTGATTGTAAGGGATACTAGGATAAATCCAAAGGCCATTGCCGCAACCAACTTGGCCTTGTCAGGTGATACCAAGTCAAATACAGAGTATCTCATGGATGAGAATAGGTAGTTGGAAAATAACTTGTAGGCTACAAGGAAACAAATTGATCAGCACTAAGCAGAGGACCAGAAAGTAGCTCCCGCATAAGTATATATGGAATGACTTAAGGCAGCCATACTTTGTGAAGTATCGACATTGGAAGAAACCATGTGGAGCCTTTATGAGGAGCTTGTCACCATGCATAAAGCAATTTTCCACTTGCACGACATGAAACAGAAGTGCAATTATATTACTAAAGGCCTCAAGGTTGTCCATACAACCATCGCTATCGTGCATGAGTGGCCAATGCAACACAAAGGGTCACTGTCCCAATTGGCAAAGAAAACAAGGAAATAGGCGGAGTTGGAGAAAGAATAAGTTTAGATGATCATCTTGAGTACCAAACAACTCACCTCATTCATCACCAAAATTCAGGCCTCATATGCACAATTATATAATATGCAGATTTGATCATGAAATGACATGAGGTCGCTTCAGTTGGCTCACTCATCAAAGCCAAGAGCAAGAATCAAGTCGGGTAGGAGGTTGAAGAATATTTTGACCAACTCACCCAGATTGCCACCAAGGAATATCTGGAGGTGTTATAGCACCATTTACCACTCCTTGTAGATCTGATGCTCTGGTTATGGCCTAGGGAAACTCTTCATTTCCAGACTTGGTCCAAATTCTAAAAACCAGTGCTTTATTTCTCATACGCTACTTTTCCCTATGTTAAAAGCATGTACACATAGGTCAGTATATACCCAACCCGCATATATGTGTTAAAACACTTAAAAATAATAAATCTCCTTAAATTCGGGCGGAGTTTATGGGTTTTACCTATTACTCACCTACTACAGCCCGTGGCCCAACTGTTTCCCAACTGAAAAAACTAATTTGGAGAAGTACAAATATAGCTCCATGGGAAGGCCTAAAGGGGGAGAAGAGAGGAGATATTGATGTTATAGTTGATTGATCCCTGATCAAGTCTAAAGAAATCCCTGTGCCTCCTACACTCCCCAAGATTTAGGAAACTCTTGTTTCCTCTTTTTAGATATACTTCATCCCTCTTATGATATCCTTGTGTATATTGATGGAGGAAGATTGTTGAGGCCGGGACAAGACAGATCCGAAGGACGGTTCGACTTGGAGCTGGAGGAAGACTCTAGTTGTAGTTTTAGAAGAGAGGAGATATTGATGTTATAGTTGATTGATCTCTGATCGAGTTTGAAGAAATCCCTATGCCTCCTGCACTCCCCAAGCTTTAGGAAACTCTTGTTTCTTCTTTTGAGATATCCTTCATCCCTCTTATGATATCCTTGTGTATATTGATGGAGGAAGATTGCTGAGGCCGGGACAAGATGGATCCAGAGGACGGCTCCACTTGGAGCTGGAGGAAGCCTCAGGTTGTAGTTTTCCACCTTTTATTTAGCTTACATCAATAAATAAATGAGGTTCTGTTCCCGATGTTTATCGTGTTTATGCATTGATCCATGTTGTGACGTTTTTATAAATCTTATATAAATGCATAATTGTTCATTTGCTTATATGATCTAACTTATATAGCATGGAAATTATTTTCATTACTCCTGTTGTATACGATTTCCTTGGATAATTTACAGGTTTCAAGGCATCCGAAGAAGCAGAGGGTTTGAACCCTGCGGGATCTACCCAAACATAGGACCTCCAGGTAAGGACACTTCTTCCCAGTTTAGTAGTTAAAGCATTTAAATTGTTTGTCTGCACATTTCTTGCTATTGTATGCCTCCGCTCTATTAGGGTTTTCAAACCAAGGCCCTAAGGTGTTCTCACCCGCAATATAATTGATGAATTCGCTGGGGAAAACATTCTTGTCTTTCCTAGTTTGGGTTGTTCGTTCTTGATTAGGGTTTGTTTTCTTGATTGCCTATTTTTACAGTGTCTTTGACTTATTAGCTTCCCAAGCATCAAGTATGATCTTCTAGACCAGGCCTTGATTTGTTTTTTATCTTGATTGAGTCTTTTATATGCATTTTTCTTGGAGTACAGTCACATATACATGCTAGTTTCCTCAAGCAGACTCGTGTATACATGATTTTCCTGTGTTTGAAATGCGTGTGAACGCCTCTATGTCTTTACATAATCGCTTATACATAATTTTGGTTTTTTTTTTCAAAATATTTTTCTCTTTTACATCTGTTTCCTGGTGACTTATGTTATTTTCTGGTCATCAACTATCTGTAGAACTCAGTTCTCGATTTCGAATATCCTTCTTAGTGAAAAGCTTAGTTGGCCTAGGATTGCTTTTTAAGTAGGGTTTTGTTTTGGGTCTTGGGTTCAAGGCTTGTATCTAAAGTTCTTGGATGTTCTGGTTTTCCAGAACAAGAAATTGGTTTTGATTTTGTTTATAACCCTGTTGGGCGGATAAATCGTTCTTGCGGACAAGACTGATCTCCCTAGTATCTATGGATATCTAGCGACAAGCAAACCAAACAAATTCTACCTTTCTCTAAATATTGCGATTTATAAATAAAAGCCAATAGATGTTTTAGACTCTACCTCAAGTCTAGTGCTAGTTTGTGGAAGCTATGTTCCGTTCGTCCAAATGAGCTCCCTTTTAAAGAACCTGCAAACACAAATAGGCACACATCAAATAACACCTGCATAGCCAATATAATAAACCATATTTATCATGATGATCAAGGAATTCATGAAATAAACCATAGAAGACAATTTATTGAGGAAAATGAATCTAATTTTATTAACTTTAAATAAAGAAGAACTTTACAACCTTGGTGCCTTGATGCTGTACAACCTCCTCCCAGGGTCCAGCAAGAATCTCCTCTACTTTGACAAGTTTCACTCTCTTCCCAATGAAGCAAAAAGGTATGTAATCTCTCCTCTCAAGCTCAATTAGGAAGTCTAAATTCCAATAGCATTTACCCTAAAAAATATTCAGCTTTCAACCTCCCTAGCAACCAACCCAATGCCTCATTTTATAGAGCAGAGGAGGGAAGTTACCAGGTCCACCTTCAAAGGGATAGAGTCCTCCTTCAAAGGGATAATCTCCTCTCATCAAGGGGTTAGCTCCTTTAGTTATGGGATGCATGGACCACCTAGGAGCAAACTTGCCACCTCAAGATTCCTTCTAGAAGCGTCCAGAATTAATCCAAAGTGAGTTTTTAATAATAAACTTACACCTTTTTGACTTTTACAGGGGTCTGCACCCACTCCTTTAGAGACAGAGCGGGCAGTTCCACAGGCAACAAGACCAAGGGGTGCGGGACCGCAGGTAATGCTAAGAGAAAGTGCGGAACCAGAGTTTTAGAGATTTTTAAGGACTTTCTCTCATTTTTAAGACTTGACATGAAGAGCCGAGGTTTGAGACTTGCATAGGAGGATAGTATGAGTGGTGATAGACTCACACTCACTGCAAAAAGTCATGGTGACAATATTTTGTGTAACAGATTGCCCCCTAAAGTCCGAAGTCTGTAATAGATAGTATTTTTCATCTAAGAAGAGTGAAGTACTTTATCATTTTGAGGATCATCTTGTGGAGAGCCTGGTTGGAACCTGAAAAAACATTCAATACAAAATATATATATGATATCATATCATTGCTGAGGTAGGCATTCCCATACTCAGATCAAAATTGACTAGAAAACTAACTAAACTGCTCTGATATAAGAATGATCTTGTAATACATCACAAGTATAGACATATATAGACACAGTATGGGCGCAACCATCTGTTTATGAATAGTCCACTTTATAATGAATAAAAAATTCCTCGTAGCCTGGATGGTGGAAACTAGATCCAGGGTCTTGATTTCTACTTCCTGAAATAGTATGATTCTATCCATGTGAATGAATGTGTCGAAGTCAAACATGGTAGAAACCACTTGATTACTAGTCAATGATGTAAACTGTTCACAAGTGTGAGAGAAACCACCAGTAATGTCAATGGCTCTTAAAGTACTCAGTACAATCCATGAAATTTGAATAGATGAGTTGATGTCGAACATGTCACGGAATCCTTTGATCGAAGGTCAGTGATGCAACCTATCGTCAAAGGCAAGAAACCTACCATTGAGGCATGCAGATCCCAAGGTGCTGACGATTCCCAGATCATCTTTCTAGATAATGAGCTGAAGTCGATAGAAAGTGATCTGTCATAGGCAAGCCCACAACACGAAATCATAGATCAATTTTGAAGAAATATAGTTGTAAGGACTGACTCAGGGATGGTCAAGATGGATGACAAATATTTTGTAGATGAATGGTTTATTTGCACTGACCTCTTGAACACATAATGACACTGCAGATGGTTTGGTGATAATTGACCCAAAGCTAATACCCAGAAACTTGCTGAAGACTTTCAATATGGTTTGATTAACTATTAGGCAAAGGACTTCCCAACCCAGGTGAAAAAAAATTGTCATGTTCAAGAGTGGTTAAACGTTTTTCTAAGACACAAAGTATGACAAATAGGTTCATTTTTCCCTCTTTTCCCCCACCATTTCTGGCAAGTACCTCTTTATTTTTGACAAGATTGAGGAGGATAACATTTGCTTGATTCTAAGCTCATCCTTTTGATGAGTCCAAATTAGTTTAAATTCGAACCCTAAGAAGGAGTGGTTTGTTCCTGTTTGTAATTGAACAGGTCCTTTACTGTTAAATTTTAACGAGTCCAGTATAGGAGAAACTCGGCGTTTTTCAATTTTAGGGAGTTAGAAGAAAAACTTAAGAAAACTCCATGGTTGTCCTTTTTCGTAAATTTGTGTCTCCCAAGCCCGAAAAAGTATAAAATAATACTTAAGAGAACCGCTTGACCATTACGATCAAGGATTACTTTTCATAATTAGTGTCTCTGACCTGAAAAAGTAAAAAAGCGATCTTTTCTGACACGTCGTTTTATAACCAATATCGAATTTGAAACGTCAAAAATCCGGCAATCTTTTCATGTTTATACGGTCAGAAAAGAGCTGTAAGTGGACCGTCCTTTTAATTCCATTTTAATGAGCTTAAAAAGAAAAACTCGGCAATATTTTCATATTTTAGGAGTCATAAAAGAGCTTAAAGATGACTCTAATGTTTTTGTTGAAAATGATCAATTTTGCCTGAAAAATCCGATATCCTGCACAAAAACTCAAACATTACTCATACCTGTTTAAAAATAAATAAAAATGCTTCAAAAGATACCTTTTTAAAGAGAAAAATAAACAAATTAAAAATTTATTTATTCAAAAAAGCTTATAAAAAGGGCTTTTGTAAATTCATTTTTACTGTTTGACTTCAGAGTGAGAAAGAGAGGTTTTGGGTAAGAAACTTCCCGTGAAGATTGCGGAAAATCTATCTGTTGGAATCGAACACCGTCACCTCCAGGTAATCCAAATCTTTACTCTTGCATTTCAACCGTTTGAAATTTGTTTTTAGGTTTATATTTTGATTTTTAGGAAGAAATGTGTTTAAAAGTTTGCTTGCGGGGGTCCGCAAGCGCAGCACGCGAAACCTGCGGACCCCGAATTTTTCATATGCAGGAAAAAGCCAGGGGCCCGCACCTACTGTTTAGGTAGAGTGTGGACCTACGCACTGTCTCTAACTAGAGAGTGCGGTCCCCGCGGCATAGGTTTTTCAATTTCAAAAACTTCAATTTTCGCCCAAAAACTTCGATTTAAAATGTTCTAATCCACCTTTTCTTTCAATGTAGGGTATACATCATGCTTGGCTGGCATGAACGGGAGCACGAAGATGTGGACCTCGCCACAATCAATCATCAACCTTCAATCGATGCATTAAATGCATGTGGGTTATTTAAATTCTGGGTCATACCTGGCATGAGGGCCTAAGTAGACTTTTTGCAGTGGCTGGTGGACAGGTGGAATGTGCATGACCAGTGTTTCGTTATTGGTGGCCACCAGCTCGAAATGGAGCCAGAGGACATTTACTTTTTGACTGGTTTTCCCAAGAGAGGTGAACAATTGACTCTATTCGGGACTAGGCCAGGTGGCCAGTCTGTCGATAGTCTCCGGCTAGAGTTTTGTAACGACCAAACTAAGGACAAAGGGATTGATATCAAAACCATCTCCCGCCCTGAACTTAAAGTGATTGCATTTACTGTCACCAGAATCTACGGAAGCGTAGCACTACATATGGACACTAGATCGTAAATGCGGATGGCAGTAGACTATTTTCGAGGCACCATCTTCAACTGGTGCGAAGCTGTGTTGACTAATGTAAAAGGCCAACTGACTAGAGCAAAAAACAGACAACTGAAAAATTTGGATATGGTTTCTTAGTTGTGAGCTTTGGTCTAGAGAGGTTTCCAATGTTGGTCCCACAACATCTTTCCGTTGAAGCTAGACTTCCCCGAGAGCCCAAGCTGATGCGTTGGGTTGCAGTTATGGCCCGTCGTCCTGACGAGGGTTCAGAGGTTGTTCGATTTCCTCCTGAGTATTTTCATTGGTTGGAGATCCAAGTTTTTGCGATTCAGGATTTTCCTTATGCTGGGATGGATTATCGTGGTGACCTAGACATGGCTCTTCCACCAGGAGAGCAATGGGATGACTCAGGTAAAATCATTTTCAACATTTTCTAATTTTTTTTTTTGATTTTAAATCGTCCCAAAACTGATAGTAAAAAGTTTCAAATGTTGATATAGGTCCACGACGACTAGCCACTCTCTGGCCTTATGAGAGGAAACATCCAGCTGCAGTAGTACCAGCCCCACAGGACGAATCTACAGAGACCCTAGCCGAATTCGAAAACCATCTAGAGTGTTTGACAACAGACATTACAAAGACTAGCATAGATGACATTCCTCTTAGGCTACAACGTTACGTGATTGGGGTCCCAGGACCTTTCAGGAGGTTCCTTTGTAGGGTGGCCCGAGCAGTGGTTTCTTATCGTGATCATCACCCGTGATAGGATGATTGCCTATTGTAGACTCATATGACATTTTTGCTTTTTGTACTATCATTTTGCTGATCATAAGGTGTTTTCCAACCTATGATCGAAGACGATGTATATTTGACACACTTCTATGCTATGCTATATCGCTTTTACTAGCTATCTTGTAAAACATGTTATGGAATGTTTTTAAATTTACTGTTTGATTATTGCAAATGTCTACTTAAAATTCAAGAAGCAATTGCATCTGCTAATGTATTTAAATATCTTGGAATATGCTGATATTCAATATAGTCAAATTCACGTTCCAAGAGACGAACTGTCAAAAATAATCTCAATAACACTGGATTTCTAATGGCATAAACTCTATTAAGCTGTAACACAACGAGTTCAGAATCTAACCTCACAATCAAACTCTGAATCCCAAATGAGATGGATTCAGATAATAACTCAATCATTGCACTATACTCTGCAATGTTGTTCGTTGTTTGACCGAGGCTTACCCCATGCATAGATACCAACTCATCAGAGGGTGAATAGATAACCCAAGCTGCGGAAGAAATGTTCCATGTATTACGACAAGCACCATCAGCGAAACCAATGTATGTTTGGAGAGATGTCGACATCTGCAATATCAAGAGTAAAATCAAGATAAGTAGGAATAATGACCAGAAAACACTCTTTAAACTAAGCACACTTTTCTAATCTAAAACACACCAGCTAGAAAGAAAACTAATCTAACTAAAATCTCCACACCTAGATTTAAGCATAATACCTCTTTAGGTAAAGACCATTTCTGGGCTTACCTAAAGAGACACCGTCAAAGTCTACCAATTCATAGGCCACTTTTTCCAGCTTTCGCTTAACAACATAAGGACCATGCCACATGGGTACGAATTTTCCAGCACCTAACTTATCATTTGCTTGATCGTATAGTAAGATTAGGTCTCCTTCTGAAAAATTACGAGGCGTAACATTTCGATCGTACCGAGATTTAATACGTTTGGCATGAGTTTCGATTGCTAGTGCATCATCACGTCGATTCTCATCTAGCTGAGCCAAGTACAACAAACGTTTCTCCTCTTCGGAAGTGGCTGGAAGTAATTCTATGGCCATTTTGAATGACGGGATTTCGCATTCAATGGGTAACACAGCTTCCAAATCGTAAATTAGTTGGAAAGGAGTGAAACTAGTTGACGTTTTTACTGAGGTTCGATATGCCCAAAGCACTGAAAATAACATGTTATGCCAATTCGACCTATGAATCCTAATGATTCGTCGGATCATAATGACTAGAACTTTGTTGATGGATTCAACCAGACCATTAGCCTGTGGGTAATATGGAGTAGAACTATCGTGACGCAGGCCAAGTTGATCTGTTAGTTTAGTCATCATAATGTTTTGAAAATGATGCCCATGATCAGTGATAATCGCTTGTGAAACACTGAACCTAGCAATTATATGATTGAAAATGAAAATCGCAGCAGTTTTTCCGTTTGCCGAAAATGTAGGCATTGCCTCGGACCACTTGGTAAAATAATCTACCGTATATGCATGCCCCCCGACCGAGTGAGGGTTACATGTAATAGAATCGATACCCCATTTCGCAAAAGGACCGACGACAATTATAGGGTGGAGAGGAGCAGGTGGAGCATGCATCGTTCGATCAAAAATTTGGCAGTTGTGCCATTTTCAGATCGCGTCAATACAATCTTTAAACAAAGATGGCCAGAAATAGCCAGCGCATAATATCTTTTAGGCTGTGGCAAACCCAGACATATGACCGCCACATGCTCCAGAGTGACAGTCATTTAGAGCCCTTTCAGCTTCCTCATGAGTTAAAGAACGTCGGAAAACAAATTCCACCCCACGACGATAAAGTGTATCTCCAATAATTTTGTATTGTTGGGATTGGAATCATATTTTCCGACGCTGAGATCTTGAAATTTCAGGCCAAAAGGATTGGGTTTGGAGATAAACTATGATATCTCCATACCATGGATTAAGAGTTCTGATACGAAACAAGGATTCATCCGCAATGGGCTCTTCCGCCACAGTTTCGGTATCAGCACGCGAGAAGTCACACATCAACTCCGCAAAAGCTAAAGATTTCTTTGACTTAGATTTTTCAAACTCCAAGTCAAATTCCTGCAGGATACAATCCATTTGGAATACTTTCCCCCTAGCAATTTTTTGGTCAAAATATAGATCATAGGGTTGCAGTCGGAAATTACGGTAGTCTTGCATAGTAAAATGTAATGACGAAAACGTTGGACAGCTTGAACAACTGCCAAGGCAAATTTCTCCACATGTGAATATTTTAGCTCAGTTGGATTCAAAGTTCGACTAAGGTAATAAATCACATGTTCACCACCGAATTCATCTTCCTGAACTAACACCATCCCGATGGTGGAATGAGAGGCGGCGAGATATAAGAAGTAGTCCTAGTTGTAGTTGGGAGGATGCAATAACGGTGCATGGGTCAATGCGTGTTTTAGTGCATCAAAATATTTTTCAGCTATCTCATCCCAATATAATGGAGTATTTTATTTCAACAACCTGGTAAAACCCTTTGTTATCTCAGCATAGTCAGGAATGAATCGACGTAAAAAGTTTGCTTTCCCTTGCAAACTTTGGAGTTGGCAAAGAGTCGAAGGAGGAGGCAATTTGACAATAGCTTCAACCTTCGAGGGATCGACACGAATGCCGTCTTTCGAAACAACAAATCCCAGTAACCGACCCGTTTCTATAGAATAAACACATTTGTGTGGATTCAACCTAATTCGATAATGCCTACATCTCATAAAGATTGCTTGTAAATGAATGAGATGATCGGCTCTACGTAATGAATGAGCAAGTAAATCATCGAAATAGGGTTGCACAATGTGCTTGATGTCATGAAAAGCGTAAGGCATAGCTCTTTGAAAAGTTGCTCCGGCGTTCTTGAGCCCAAAAGGTAATTTGCAATAAGCAAATGTCCCCCATGGACAAATGAAAGCCGTTTTTGGTTGATCAGCAGGTAGAATGTTGATTTGATTGTAACTGGAAAAACCATCCATAAAGGAGAATATTTCACCGCCGGCACAATCATCAATGATTTAATCGATATAGGGAGTTGGATAATTGTCTTTTGGACAGGCTCAATTAATATCCCTATAATCAATACATATTCTTATTGTTCCTTGCTTTTTGTTAATAGGAACAATATTCGATACCCAATCCATTAAGGGAATTGGATAAATGAAACCCGCTTTGAGTAATTTTTCAACTTCTGCTTTAATAGCAGCAGCTTTTCGCGGGTGGATTTGACGCAAACGTTTCTGGATGGGTTTAGCATCTGGGTAAGTTTTGATTTCATGAACAACAATTGCTGGATCAATTCTTGGCATTTTCTCATATGACCAGGCAAACATGTCGCAGAATTCTTGAAATGGGGCCTTATATATTTGAAGTTCGTTTTCTGTACAGGAGGCACCTATATGAATGTTTTCAACAATTCCAGGTTTAACTAAAATGTCAATAGGAACTGTTCGAGAAATATTTCCCAAATTTAACTCAGAATCAGGATTTTGCAATGGATTCTGTGGTTCCTTGACATAATCAGTCGTAAAAATAGATGAAAAATATTTTCAAAATGATCAATCTCAGGTAAAAATGAAGATCTATGATGAAGATATTCCCATGGTAAATCATCAACAAACAAAATTTCATGAATCTGCTCGTCAGTGTGAACAAGTTCAGAAAAAGTTGTTGAATCTGAGTTTGATGTTGAAAGAGATTCTTCATGGACCACATTCATTAAGTCAATTTCGGTTGAATACGGGTCAAAAAATGACTGTATGGCCTGATATGCAACTTCATAGGGACTCAAAGGCATAGCATCACCAAATGAATCCATCTTAGATTCGGAATGTACAATCTAAGGATAATGATAAACAATAGTGTCTGATGAAATCATATGAATGGTTGTAGTAGAAGGTGATATGTTAGGAGGAGGAAAGGAAAAAGTTCCTAGTAAACCAGAATCTTTAACTAATCCTACTCCAACATCCTTATAAGGGATAGTTGTTTTGCCGACATGCTAGATACTTTTAGAAGAGGCTGGGTCGGATGAAAAGTAAGTTAGCTGGTCTATAGTTACGATCTTTCCATTATGAGGAAACTTTATAAGCCGAAAGACTGATGAAACAACAACAGTCATAGCATAAGACCAAATACGACCCAAGAGAAGGTTGTAATCTAGAGGGGCATCAACCACTTCCACATCTAGATTAACAGTTTTGCCTTCAACCCCTATAGGTAAATCTTGTCGAATGCCAAAAGGATGGAACCCACGACCATCAAAAGCCTTTAGAATCATTAGGGATTGATTAAGTGTAGGAGAACCAAGTGATCTCCAACACTGGATCGACATAATACACGTTGAAGCTCCCTCATCAATTACACTCCTATAGCAAGGTCTGTTTTTGACTAACACTGGAATCTGGAAAGCCATTTGATGAGGTAAACGAGGTGTACTATTTTCTAAATCGAAGATTATAAGGTTCGAGTCCTGAATATCAACAGCTCCTATAGCCGACAATAGCAATTTATGTTGGAAATAATACTGAGAGGGGGGGGTGAATCAGTATTATCAGATCAATCAAACTTTTAATTTCATACTCAGAAACATATACGCTACTTCAATTAAGTGAACCCACGTGTACACGCTACTGTGTCTAATGAAACTCGCGTATATCCAGAGATCTTATAATTCAGTTAGCTTAATCTTCAGTAAATGCATCAGATCATTATTAAGCATATTAACAGTAAACAGGTGCAGAATAACAGAACAGAACATCACATAAGAGCCACACACATGAACACAAAGATATAAGGTGGAAACCCAATGTGGGTGAAAACCACCTGCTGCAAGTCATCTCAATCTTCTTCTTAATAAGAAAATCCTTTTACAATATTTGTACTGGTGCAGTCTTATACCAGTACGGGAGCTACAACCCCCTTTGCTCTTGTACTAGCCGATCCATTTACTAGTACGCAGGCTACTACCTGCTACAATGCTCCAAAGATCTCCTTTAGCTTTTGTACTAGCTTAGATACTAGTACGTAGGTGCTTGCCTACAATCTTCTCACCTCCAGGTACCACGTTTCATCAATTTTCAGACTGGATACACTGAAGCACAACACATAATCTGCAAGGCCACTTTTCATCCAATTTTCATACTGGACCCATAACTATCATTGAAGCTCAAAACAATCATCAAACTCTGAATCACTGAAACCCTGTTAACAACAGTCACCAGAACACAGAGCAGACACAGAACTCTGTAATAACCATCAGATCCATCTGCAACTTCAAATATCAAGCTTTACAATGTATACGCTACTTCGATGAATCAAACCCGCGTGTATACGCGCTTTTGCCAAAGACAACCCGCGTACAGATCTAAAAATAATTTCTCATAACTTGCAGCTGTACCAGACATCAGTCATACTCATAACATTTATAGAACAATACATGCGTCAGTATGTAGATCTAGAATAAGCATCATAAAGATAGTTCATTTCAAACCATTTGATCCCGATCTCTCCTTAGATCTAGTTCTCCATCAACCGGTGAGATCTCTCCTTAGCTCAGATCAAGCAATGCATCATCAACCCATAACCCTGCATACTGGATCTAATGCTTTATCAGATATTCAAGACATTTCAGATGCACTTGCCTAATGATTTCCTTCTCCTTATATAGCCTTAGGCCTTGTTCAATACCAAGAGCCAAAACCATAGTAACACAATACCATCAACTTCAATACTAGGGATCGACACGCCCGTCGAGACACAATGGTCCGAAACCATAGGCACAACTTCCAAGGACTAACCGCCATGGATCAAAGGTACGTTTCCACATACACGCGCTTTTGCTGAAGCCAACCTGCGTGTACACGCGACTTGGGCTTAATGAACCTGCGTGTATGAACTTTTCTCTTCTTCTTATAGTCTGATCATCAATTCCTTGCTGCTGACCTTCTGTACTATGATTTGTCATCAGTGAGGTTTGCCATCAAGGACAACACTTATCTCATAATGCCAACAATCTCCCCCTTTGGACTTGATGGCAAAGCTAACTTTGTCATACTTAGAACTATCATCTGATTCCTTTGAGCTATCCTCCATCAGTCACATCTGATATCTCTTCTGAAGATTCATCCAGTTATACTTAAGTGAGATATTCTTCTATGAGAGGGTTGCCATCAAGTACAATACATGCATCATAATGCCAACAATCTCCCCCTTTGGACTTGATGGCAACAACACCAAATCACTCTCCCCCTTTGACATCAAGGGCAAAGGGTGGACCAAGATATTCTCTTCCTTTGCTGAATCATTCCTCTGTCCATACTCCCCCTGAGTACCTGCTGAAATCTCTGAATAATCTCCCCCCTTTGTATATGCCAAGGTGTACCAATCTGTCAATGCTCCCCCTGAGTACATGCCAAGTCTCTGTACTGCTAAAGTGTGCTGTTCATGCTCTTCCTGACTGTAGGCAAGATCTGCAAAAGATGTTCTTCAAGAAGAACATGACTCTATACATCATAAAAGACCTTCCTATCACCAAAGACTCATACATACATCCATCTCTCAACTAAGTGAGGATATACAAAAATTGGCTCATCCACCCAACCAAGTGGGGATACATCAAAAGTTTACATATGACAACCAATCATATTGCATCAATCATCCCAGGCATAGTGGGGAAACCAAAATAGGCCGTTACATGACCTTGACACCATGAAAGAGATACCACAAAAGAGATATATGACATAGAGACGAAATAACTAGACCAAGACTTATGAAAGTCACCAGCAGCATCTGATAATCACCATTCAGATCAGCAACCAAGAGATCCTTCTGTTCTCCTTTCGCCTTTGTTCCTCCTGAAATCAACACCAAATGTGAACTAGAACCAAAAGCTTTTAAGATAATGCCAACAATGCATCATTGGAAGATTATCTGCTCCCCCTGAACCTGTGCCAGATGATCTCTGTCAGACCCATATCAGACTTTCTGCAACCAACATTTGTCCCTGCTGATTTTCTTCAAAACTCCATATACGCGTCTGTATACACATAAACAAGCGTATATACGCGGATATCCCTTAAGCAACACGCGTACACCATATACGCGACTATCCTCTTGTAAAACTGCGTATGCACGCGGATATCCTTTAAACAACACGCGTACACAAATTTCCATATCAGCAACCTGTAAATGTCCTGTAGAGAATAGGTCATCAACCTATAACACGGTATGTCTGCATCAATTCATCCCTTTGAACAGAATTCAGAGTCATTCACATTGTATCATGTGTGAAACCACCATAGCCATTTCATCAAGCTCTACATGATCCAAGTATCATTACTTGGGAACATCTGCATCAATTAACATATGTAAGGATCAACCTATCATCATATAGATAAGAACTCATCACCATGTCTCCAATAAAGCAACTTTGAGTAGTCATCCATGTATCAGCAACAATCCTTATCCACAAGAGTGCCTGCATCATAACTGTATGATCTTTATGCATATGACAACAGCAGTATATAAGTGACTCATCATCAAGTGAGGAAGATATGTATTCAAGCTTTGTACTTCTCCTTGTTCTTATGAAGATCACCATGTAAGCACCATACATGCATCATCAAAGAATCAACCATAAATCTGATCTGAACATCTTCTATGTAACTTCAAGAATCATATGAGAGTTTATCATAGACAACTCACAACATCTTATCATAGCAAGATATATCATTTATCCATATAAGAATCATCACCAAGGATTATTAACCATAATGCCAACAATGAATTACTAAAGGCATATGCTCCCCCTCAACCATTGCCATCTGTTAGATCTGATCATGCATATATCAGCAATAAGCATCAAAACATCATCATCCTCAAGTTAGGATAAAAAACACTTCTAGACATCATACAAGTAACAAAACATTTCCACACATCCTCAGCAGACTGTAACCAATAGAGCAAATAATAGACTGAATCATATCAGATCCTTTTTCTGATCCTGTCCCCACTGCTTTTCCTCAGACTGACATATACGCGACTTTGCAGTGTGTAACTCGCGTATACACGCGACTTCCATTTAAGGAACTTGCGTATGAGATTCAGAACACTGAAGTTTTACACCTTCAGCTCCCCCTGAGTCTGATATGTCTGTGCTGTGCTGTGTCTCAGTACATTGTGCTGACTGTACTTCCTTCTTCCTCCATATCTTCAAGTGTGATGAGGTTTTCTTCTTTTGGTGTGATGTCCATCCTTTGTTCCTGCAATCCTTTGCTATATGTCCAGGCTTGTTACATGTATAACATCTTACATGTTTCATATTCCTCCTGTAGCAATCAGCAGCTTTGTGACCATACATATTGCACGCAAAGCAATATCCATTAAAGTACCTTGATTGAGATGACCTTTCCGCATAATGGTCTTGAACTCTTCTTCTTCTACATCTAGCTGCAACATGTCCAAGATTATGACATACATAACATTCAACATTATTCATAGGAGGAGTAAAAGATTTTCTTTGAGGAGTTTCTTTCCTTGATTGTTGATGGGGTTGACCTTTCATCTCCTTGTTGATCATCTTAGATTTCTCTTTAGAGTTCCTTGCCTCACCTTGTGAACTAGATTCACCTTCAATAGATTCTTGAAAACCAAGACCAGTCTTGATAGCAGGAGACCTTTGACTACTAAGAATATCATCCAAGGCTTTAGTACTATCTTGAAATCTCAAAAGTTTATCCTTTTCTTCTAATTTACCTTTCAAGATATTTACCTCAACTTGAAGTTGTTCCTCCTTTTCTAGACATTGCTTCTTCATGTCTTCTCCATCTTTTCTTCCTTCTTCCATTTGTTGCCTTAGATTGAGTATCTCCTTTTCTTGCTTTTCATACAGATCCTGCTGAATTTGACGAACTCTGAAGGCACATTCCAACTGTGATTTTAAGCTGATGACTTCGTTGTCTTGTTTTTCAATTGCTTGGTGTAGATCTGTATTCTGCTTCTTTGATTCTTCAAGATCTCCTTTTAGTGAGAGGATTGTAGCTTCAAGATTTTCATAGTAGCTGGATCTATCTTTGAGTTTCTTGATGGTTGTGCTTCTTTCGTTGACTTCTTTTCTTAATGATGTCACTTCATGCTGCAATTTTTGACATTGGTCTTCCTTGTCCTTGAGTAGCTTTCTTACCTTGTTTCCTTCTTCTAGTTGGGCCTTTAGTTTGGTAACTTCTTCTTTGAAAGCACATTCTCTTTTGTTCAATAGATCTTGTTGATCTTTAACTTTGTCTTCAAGCCTTCTAAATACTGCCTCTATTTGATACTTTTCTTGCTCACCCATAAAAGCATGTTCAGTAGTTTCACTATCACTTCCATCACTTTCACAAGGAAATATAGCAGGAACATCAGATGATAACACATTCATACCTGATAATGATTCTGAATCTGATTCTGAATCTGAAGAACTTCTTATACCTAATCCCCAATCGATTCTCCCACTGTCATAGTCCTTCTGAGATGTCTTCTTCTTCTTATGAGCTTTCCTCTTAAGCTTCTTTCCCATGTTCCACGGATCTCCTTCAAGCGATCAAGCTTCTACCAAAGGACCGGCTCTGATACCAATTGTTGGAAATAATACTGAGAGGGGGGGGTGAATCAGTATTATCAGATCAATCAAACTTTTAATTTCATACTCAGAAACATATACGCTACTTCAATTAAGTGAACCCGCGTGTACACGCTACTGTGTCTAATGAAACTCGCGTATATCCAGAGATCTTATAATTCAGTTAGCTTAATCTTCAGTAAATGCATCAGATCATTATTAAGCATATTAACAGTAAACAGGTGCAGAATAACAGAACAGAACATCACATAAGAGCCACACACATGAACACAAAGATATAAGGTGGAAACCCAATGTGGGTGAAAACCACCTGCTGCAAGTCATCTCAATCTTCTTCTTAATAAGAAAATCCTTTTACAATATTTGTACTGGTGCAGTCTTATACCAGTACGGGAGCTACAACCCCCTTTGCTCTTGTACTAGCCGATCCATTTACTAGTACGCAGGCTACTACCTGCTACAATGCTCCAAAGATCTCCTTTAGCTTTTGTACTAGCTTAGATACTAGTACGTAGGTGCTTGCCTACAATCTTCTCACCTCCAGGTACCACGTTTCATCAATTTTCAGACTGGATACACTGAAGCACAACACATAATCTGCAAGGCCACTTTTCATCCAATTTTCATACTGGACCCATAACTATCATTGAAGCTCAAAACAATCATCAAACTCTGAATCACTGAAACCCTGTTAACAACAGTCACCAGAACACAGAGCAGACACAGAACTCTGTAATAACCATCAGATCCATCTGCAACTTCAAATATCAAGCTTTACAATGTATACGCTACTTCGATGAATCAAACCCGCGTGTATACGCGCTTTTGCCAAAGACAACCCGCGTACAGATCTAAAAATAATTTCTCATAACTTGCAGCTGTACCAGACATCAGTCATACTCATAACATTTATAGAACAATACATGCGTCAGTATGTAGATCTAGAATAAGCATCATAAAGATAGTTCATTTCAAACCATTTGATCCCGATCTCTCCTTAGATCTAGTTCTCCATCAACCGGTGAGATCTCTCCTTAGCTCAGATCAAGCAATGCATCATCAACCCATAACCCTGCATACTGGATCTAATGCTTTATCAGATATTCAAGACATTTCAGATGCACTTGCCTAATGATTTCCTTCTCCTTATATAGCCTTAGGCCTTGTTCAATACCAAGAGCCAAAACCATAGTAACACAATACCATCAACTTCAATACTAGGGATCGACACGCCCGTCGAGACACAATGGTCCGAAACCATAGGCACAACTTCCAAGGACTAACCGCCATGGATCAAAGGTACGTTTCCACATACACGCGCTTTTGCTGAAGCCAACCTGCGTGTACACGCGACTTGGGCTTAATGAACCTGCGTGTATGAACTTTTCTCTTCTTCTTATAGTCTGATCATCAATTCCTTGCTGCTGACCTTCTGTACTATGATTTGTCATCAGTGAGGTTTGCCATCAAGGACAACACTTATCTCATAATGCCAACAATCTCCCCCTTTGGACTTGATGGCAAAGCTAACTTTGTCATACTTAGAACTATCATCTGATTCCTTTGAGCTATCCTCCATCAGTCACATCTGATATCTCTTCTGAAGATTCATCCAGTTATACTTAAGTGAGATATTCTTCTATGAGAGGGTTGCCATCAAGTACAATACATGCATCATAATGCCAACAATCTCCCCCTTTGGACTTGATGGCAACAACACCAAATCACTCTCCCCCTTTGACATCAAGGGCAAAGGGTGGACCAAGATATTCTCTTCCTTTGCTGAATCATTCCTCTGTCCATACTCCCCCTGAGTACCTGCTGAAATCTCTGAATAATCTCCCCCCTTTGTATATGCCAAGGTGTACCAATCTGTCAATGCTCCCCCTGAGTACATGCCAAGTCTCTGTACTGCTAAAGTGTGCTGTTCATGCTCTTCCTGACTGTAGGCAAGATCTGCAAAAGATGTTCTTCAAGAAGAACATGACTCTATACATCATAAAAGACCTTCCTATCACCAAAGACTCATACATACATCCATCTCTCAACTAAGTGAGGATATACAAAAATTGGCTCATCCACCCAACCAAGTGGGGATACATCAAAAGTTTACATATGACAACCAATCATATTGCATCAATCATCCCAGGCATAGTGGGGAAACCAAAATAGGCCGTTACATGACCTTGACACCATGAAAGAGATACCACAAAAAGAGATATATGACATAGAGACGAAATAACTAGACCAAGACTTATGAAAGTCACCAGCAGCATCTGATAATCACCATTCAGATCAGCAACCAAGAGATCCTTCTGTTCTCCTTTCGCCTTTGTTCCTCCTGAAATCAACACCAAATGTGAACTAGAACCAAAAGCTTTTAAGATAATGCCAACAATGCATCATTGGAAGATTATCTGCTCCCCCTGAACCTGTGCCAGATGATCTCTGTCAGACCCATATCAGATTTTCTGCAACCAACATTTGTCCCTGCTGATTTTCTTCAAAACTCCATATACGCGTCTGTATACACATAAACAAGCGTATATACGCGGATATCCCTTAAGCAACACGCGTACACCATATACGCGACTATCCTCTTGTAAAACTGCGTATGCACGCGGATATCCTTTAAACAACACGCGCACACAAATTTCCATATCAGCAACCTGTAAATGTCCTGTAGAGAATAGGTCATCAACCTATAACACGGTATGTCTGCATCAATTCATCCCTTTGAACAGAATTCAGAGTCATTCACATTGTATCATGTGTGAAACCATCATAGCCATTTCATCAAGCTCTACATGATCCAAGTATCATTACTTGGGAACATCTGCATCAATTAACATATGTAAGGATCAACCTATCATCATATAGATAAGAACTCATCACCATGTCTCCAATAAAGCAACTTTGAGTAGTCATCCATGTATCAGCAACAATCCTTATCCACAAGAGTGCCTGCATCATAACTGTATGATCTTTATGCATATGACAACAGCAGTATATAAGTGACTCATCATCAAGTGAGGAAGATATGTATTCAAGCTTTGTACTTTTCCTTGTTCTTATGAAGATCACCATGTAAGCACCATACATGCATCATCAAAGAATCAACCATAAATCTGATCTGAACATCTTCTATGTAACTTCAAGAATCATATGAGAGTTTATCATAGACAACTCACAACATCTTATCATAGCAAGATATATCATTTATCCATATAAGAATCATCACCAAGGATTATTAACCATAATGCCAACAATGAATTACTAAAGGCATATGCTCCCCCTCAACCATTGCCATCTGTTAGATCTGATCATGCATATATCAGCAATAAGCATCAAAACATCATCATCCTCAAGTTAGGATAAAAAACACTTCTAGACATCATACAAGTAACAAAACATTTCCACACATCCTCAGCAGACTGTAACCAATAGAGCAAATAATAGACTGAATCATATCAGATCCTTTTTCTGATCCTGTCCCCACTGCTTTTCCTCAGACAGACATATACGCGACTTTGCAGTGTGTAACTCGCGTATACACGCGACTTCCATTTAAGGAACTTGCGTATGAGATTCAGAACACTGAAGTTTTACACCTTCAGCTCCCCCTGAGTCTGATATGTCTGTGCTGTGCTGTGTCTCAGTACATTGTGCTGACTGTACTTCCTTCTTCCTCCATATCTTCAAGTGTGATGAGGTTTTCTTCTTTTGGTGTGATGTCCATCCTTTGTTCCTGCAATCCTTTGCTATATGTCCAGGCTTGTTACATGTATAACATCTTACATGTTTCATATTCCTCCTGTAGCAATCAGCAGCTTTGTGACCATACATATTGCACGCAAAGCAATATCCATTAAAGTACCTTGATTGAGATGACCTTTCCGCATAATGGTCTTGAACTCTTCTTCTTCTACATCTAGCTGCAACATGTCCAAGATTATGACATACATAACATTCAACATTATTCATAGGAGGAGTAAAAGATTTTCTTTGAGGAGTTTCTTTCCTTGATTGTTGATGGGGTTGACCTTTCATCTCCTTGTTGATCATCTTAGATTTCTCTTTAGAGTTCCTTGCCTCACCTTGTGAACTAGATTCACCTTCAATAGATTCTTGAAAACCAAGACCAGTCTTGATAGCAGGAGACCTTTGACTACTAAGAATATCATCCAAGGCTTTAGTACTATCTTGAAATCTCAAAAGTTTATCCTTTTCTTCTAATTTACCTTTCAAGATATTTACCTCAACTTGAAGTTGTTCCTCCTTTTCTAGACATTGCTTCTTCATGTCTTCTCCATCTTTTCTTCCTTCTTCCATTTGTTGCCTTAGATTGAGTATCTCCTTTTCTTGCTTTTCATACAGATCCTGCTGAATTTGACGAACTCTGAAGGCACATTCCAACTGTGATTTTAAGCTGATGACTTCGTTGTCTTGTTTTTCAATTGCTTGGTGTAGATCTGTATTCTGCTTCTTTGATTCTTCAAGATCTCCTTTTAGTGAGAGGATTGTAGCTTCAAGATTTTCATAGTAGCTGGATCTATCTTTGAGTTTCTTGATGGTTGTGCTTCTTTCGTTGACTTCTTTTCTTAATGATGTCACTTCATGCTGCAATTTTTGACATTGGTCTTCCTTGTCCTTGAGTAGCTTTCTTACCTTGTTTCCTTCTTCTAGTTGGGCCTTTAGTTTGGTAACTTCTTCTTTGAAAGCACATTCTCTTTTGTTCAATAGATCTTGTTGATCTTTAACTTTGTCTTCAAGCCTTCTAAATACTGCCTCTATTTGATACTTTTCTTGCTCACCCATAAAAGCATGTTCAGTAGTTTCACTATCACTTCCATCACTTTCACAAGGAAATATAGCAGGAACATCAGATGATAACACATTCATACCTGATAATGATTCTGAATCTGATTCTGAATCTGAAGAACTTCTTATACCTAATCCCCAATCGATTCTCCCACTGTCATAGTCCTTCTGAGATGTCTTCTTCTTCTTATGAGCTTTCCTCTTAAGCTTCTTTCCCATGTTCCACGGATCTCCTTCAAGCGATCAAGCTTCTACCAAAGGACCGGCTCTGATACCAATTGTTGGAAATAATACTGAGAGGGGGGGGGTGAATCAGTATTATCAGATCAATCAAACTTTTAATTTCATACTCAGAAACATATACGCTACTTCAATTAAGTGAACCCGCGTGTACACGCTACTGTGTCTAATGAAACTCGCGTATATCCAGAGATCTTATAATTCAGTTAGCTTAATCTTCAGTAAATGCATCAGATCATTATTAAGCATATTAACAGTAAACAGGTGCAGAATAACAGAACAGAACATCACACAAGAGCCACACACATGAACACAAAGATATAAGGTGGAAACCCAATGTGGGTGAAAACCACCTGCTGCAAGTCATCTCAATCTTCTTCTTAATAAGAAAATCCTTTTACAATATTTATACTGGTGCAGTCTTATACCAGTACGGGAGCTACAACCCCCTTTGCTCTTGTACTAGCCGATCCATTTACTAGTACGCAGGCTACTACCTGCTACAATGCTCCAAAGATCTCCTTTAGCTTTTGTACTAGCTTAGATACTAGTACGTAGGTGCTTGCCTACAATCTTCTCACCTCCAGGTACCACGTTTCATCAATTTTCAGACTGGATACACTGAAGCACAACACATAATCTGCAAGGCCACTTTTCATCCAATTTTCATACTGGACCCATAACTATCATTGAAGCTCAAAACAATCATCAAACTTTGAATCACTGAAACCCTGTTAACAACAGTCACCAGAACACAGAGCAGACACAGAACTCTGTAATAACCATCAGATCCATCTGCAACTTCAAATATCAAGCTTTACAATGTATACGCTACTTCGATGAATCAAACCCGCGTGTATACGCGCTTTTGCCAAAGACAACCCGCGTACAGATCTAAAAATAATTTCTCATAACTTGCAGCTGTACCAGACATCAGTCATACTCATAACATTTATAGAACAATACATGCGTCAGTATGTAGATCTAGAATAAGCATCATAAAGATAGTTCATTTCAAACCATTTGATCCCGATCTCTCCTTAGATCTAGTTCTCCATCAACCGGTGAGATCTCTCCTTAGCTCAGATCAAGCAATGCATCATCAACCCATAACCCTGCATACTGGATCTAATGCTTCATCAGATATTCAAGACATTTCAGATGCACTTGCCTAATGATTTCCTTCTCCTTATATAGCCTTAGGCCTTGTTCAATACCAAGAGCCAAAACCATAGTAACACAATACCATCAACTTCAAAACTAGGGATCGACACGCCCGTCGAGACACAATGGTCCGAAACCATAGGCACAACTTCCAAGGACTAACCGCCATGGACCAAAGGTACGTTTCCACATACACGCGCTTTTGCTGAAGCCAACCTGCGTGTACACGCGACTTGGGCTTAATGAACCTGCGTGTATGAACTTTTCTCTTCTTCTTATAGTCTGATCATCAATTCCTTGCTGCTGACCTTCTGTACTATGATTTGTCATCAGTGAGGTTTGCCATCAAGGACAACACTTATCTCATAATGCCAACAATCTCCCCCTTTGGACTTGATGGCAAAGCTAACTTTGTCATACTTAGAACTATCATCTGATTCCTTTGAGCTATCCTCCATCAGTCACATCTGATATCTCTTCTGAAGATTCATCCAGTTATACTTAAGTGAGATATTCTTCTATGAGAGGGTTGCCATCAAGTACAATACATGCATCATAATGCCAACAATCTCCCCCTTTGGACTTGATGGCAACAACACCAAATCACTCTCCCCCTTTGACATCAAGGGCAAAGGGTGGACCAAGATATTCTCTTCCTTTGCTGAATCATTCCTCTGTCCATACTCCCCCTGAGTACCTGCTGAAATCTCTGAATAATCTCCCCCCTTTGTATATGCCAAGGTGTACCAATCTGTCAATGCTCCCCCTGAGTACATGCCAAGTCTCTGTACTGCTAAAGTGTGCTGTTCATGCTCTTCCTGACTGTAGGCAAGATCTGCAAAAGATGTTCTTCAAGAAGAACATGACTCTATACATCATAAAAGACCTTCCTATCACCAAAGACTCATACATACATCCATCTCTCAACTAAGTGAGGATATACAAAAATTGGCTCATCCACCCAACCAAGTGGGGATACATCAAAAGTTTACATATGACAACCAATCATATTGCATCAATCATCCCAGGCATAGTGGGGAAACCAAAATAGGCCGTTACATGACCTTGACACCATGAAAGAGATACCACAAAAAGAGATATATGACATAGAGACGAAATAACTAGACCAAGACTTATGAAAGTCACCAGCAGCATCTGATAATCACCATTCAGATCAGCAACCAAGAGATCCTTCTGTTCTCCTTTCGCCTTTGTTCCTCCTGAAATCAACACCAAATGTGAACTAGAACCAAAAGCTTTTAAGATAATGCCAACAATGCATCATTGGAAGATTATCTGCTCCCCCTGAACCTGTGCCAGATGATCTCTGTCAGACCCATATCAGATTTTCTGCAACCAACATTTGTCCCTGCTGATTTTCTTCAAAACTCCATATACGCGTCTGTATACACATAAACAAGCGTATATACGCGGATATCCCTTAAGCAACACGCGTACACCATATACGCGACTATCCTCTTGTAAAACTGCGTATGCACGCGGATATCCTTTAAACAACACGCATACACAAATTTCCATATCAGCAACCTGTAAATGTCCTGTAGAGAATAGGTCATCAACCTATAACACGGTATGTCTGCATCAATTCATCCCTTTGAACAGAATTCAGAGTCATTCACATTGTATCATGTGTGAAACCATCATAGCCATTTCATCAAGCTCTACATGATCCAAGTATCATTACTTGGGAACATCTGCATCAATTAACATATGTAAGGATCAACCTATCATCATATAGATAAGAACTCATCACCATGTCTCCAATAAAGCAACTTTGAGTAGTCATCCATGTATCAGCAACAATCCTTATCCACAAGAGTGCCTGCATCATAACTGTATGATCTTTATGCATATGACAACAGCAGTATATAAGTGACTCATCATCAAGTGAGGAAGATATGTATTCAAGCTTTGTACTTTTCCTTGTTCTTATGAAGATCACCATGTAAGCACCATACATGCATCATCAAAGAATCAACCATAAATCTGATCTGAACATCTTCTATGTAACTTCAAGAATCATATGAGAGTTTATCATAGACAACTCACAACATCTTATCATAGCAAGATATATCATTTATCCATATAAGAATCATCACCAAGGATTATTAACCATAATGCCAACAATGAATTACTAAAGGCATATGCTCCCCCTCAACCATTGCCATCTGTTAGATCTGATCATGCATATATCAGCAATAAGCATCAAAACATCATCATCCTCAAGTTAGGATAAAAAACACTTCTAGACATCATACAAGTAACAAAACATTTCCACACATCCTCAGCAGACTGTAACCAATAGAGCAAATAATAGACTGAATCATATCAGATCCTTTTTCTGATCCTGTCCCCACTGCTTTTCCTCAGATTGACATATACGCGACTTTGCAGTGTGTAACTCGCGTATACACGCGACTTCCATTTAAGGAACTTGCGTATGAGATTCAGAACACTGAAGTTTTACACCTTCAGCTCCCCCTGAGTCTGATATGTCTGTGCTGTGCTGTGTCTCAGTACATTGTGCTGACTGTACTTCCTTCTTCCTCCATATCTTCAAGTGTGATGAGGTTTTCTTCTTTTGGTGTGATGTCCATCCTTTGTTCCTGCAATCCTTTGCTATATGTCCAGGCTTGTTACATGTATAACATCTTACATGTTTCATATTCCTCCTGTAGCAATCAGCAGCTTTGTGACCATACATATTGCACGCAAAGCAATATCCATTAAAGTACCTTGATTGAGATGACCTTTCCGCATAATGGTCTTGAACTCTTCTTCTTCTACATCTAGCTGCAACATGTCCAAGATTATGACATACATAACATTCAACATTATTCATAGGAGGAGTAAAAGATTTTCTTTGAGGAGTTTCTTTCCTTGATTGTTGATGGGGTTGACCTTTCATCTCCTTGTTGATCATCTTAGATTTCTCTTTAGAGTTCCTTGCCTCACCTTGTGAACTAGATTCACCTTCAATAGATTCTTGAAAACCAAGACCAGTCTTGATAGCAGGAGACCTTTGACTACTAAGAATATCATCCAAGGCTTTAGTACTATCTTGAAATCTCAAAAGTTTATCCTTTTCTTCTAATTTACCTTTCAAGATATTTACCTCAACTTGAAGTTGTTCCTCCTTTTCTAGACATTGCTTCTTCATGTCTTCTCCATCTTTTCTTCCTTCTTCCATTTGTTGCCTTAGATTGAGTATCTCCTTTTCTTGCTTTTCATACAGATCCTGCTGAATTTGACGAACTCTGAAGGCACATTCCAACTGTGATTTTAAGCTGATGACTTCGTTGTCTTGTTTTTCAATTGCTTGGTGTAGATCTGTATTCTGCTTCTTTGATTCTTCAAGATCTCCTTTTAGTGAGAGGATTGTAGCTTCAAGATTTTCATAGTAGCTGGATCTATCTTTGAGTTTCTTGATGGTTGTGCTTCTTTCGTTGACTTCTTTTCTTAATGATGTCACTTCATGCTGCAATTTTTGACATTGGTCTTCCTTGTCCTTGAGTAGCTTTCTTACCTTGTTTCCTTCTTCTAGTTGGGCCTTTAGTTTGGTAACTTCTTCTTTGAAAGCACATTCTCTTTTGTTCAATAGATCTTGTTGATCTTTAACTTTGTCTTCAAGCCTTCTAAATACTGCCTCTATTTGATACTTTTCTTGCTCACCCATAAAAGCATGTTCAGTAGTTTCACTATCACTTCCATCACTTTCACAAGGAAATATAGCAGGAACATCAGATGATAACACATTCATACCTGATAATGATTCTGAATCTGATTCTGAATCTGAAGAACTTCTTATACCTAATCCCCAATCGATTCTCCCACTGTCATAGTCCTTCTGAGATGTCTTCTTCTTCTTATGAGCTTTCTCTTAAGCTTCTTTCCCATGTTCCACGGATCTCCTTCAAGCGATCAAGCTTCTACCAAAGGACCGGCTCTGATACCAATTGTTGGAAATAATACTGAGAGGGGGGGGTGAATCAGTATTATCAGATCAATCAAACTTTTAATTTCATACTCAGAAACATATACGCTACTTCAATTAAGTGAACCCGCGTGTACACGCTACTGTGTCTAATGAAACTCGCGTATATCCAGAGATCTTATAATTCAGTTAGCTTAATCTTCAGTAAATGCATCAGATCATTATTAAGCATATTAACAGTAAACAGGTGCAGAATAACAGAACAGAACATCACATAAGAGCCACACACATGAACACAAAGATATAAGGTGGAAACCCAATGTGGGTGAAAACCACCTGCTGCAAGTCATCTCAATCTTCTTCTTAATAAGAAAATCCTTTTACAATATTTGTACTGGTGCAGTCTTATACCAGTACGGGAGCTACAACCCCCTTTGCTCTTGTACTAGCCGATCCATTTACTAGTACGCAGGCTACTACCTGCTACAATGCTCCAAAGATCTCCTTTAGCTTTTGTACTAGCTTAGATACTAGTACGTAGGTGCTTGCCTACAATCTTCTCACCTCCAGGTACCACGTTTCATCAATTTTCAGACTGGATACACTGAAGCACAACACATAATCTGCAAGGCCACTTTTCATCCAATTTTCATACTGGACCCATAACTATCATTGAAGCTCAAAACAATCATCAAACTCTGAATCACTGAAACCCTGTTAACAACAGTCACCAGAACACAGAGCAGACACAGAACTCTGTAATAACCATCAGATCCATCTGCAACTTCAAATATCAAGCTTTACAATGTATACGCTACTTCGATGAATCAAACCCGCGTGTATACGCGCTTTTTCCAAAGACAACCCGCGTACAGATCTAAAAATAATTTCTCATAACTTGCAGCTGTACCAGACATCAGTCATACTCATAACATTTATAGAACAATACATGCGTCAGTATGTAGATCTAGAATAAGCATCATAAAGATAGTTCATTTCAAACCATTTGATCCCGATCTCTCCTTAGATCTAGTTCTCCATCAACCGGTGAGATCTCTCCTTAGCTCAGATCAAGCAATGCATCATCAACCCATAACCCTGCATACTGGATCTAATGCTTTATCAGATATTCAAGACATTTCAGATGCACTTGCCTAATGATTTCCTTCTCCTTATATAGCCTTAGGCCTTGTTCAATACCAAGAGCCAAAACCATAGTAACACAATACCATCAACTTCAATACTAGGGATCGACACGCCCGTCGAGACACAATGGTCCGAAACCATAGGCACAACTTCCAAGGACTAACCGCCATGGATCAAAGGTACGTTTCCACATACACGCGCTTTTGCTGAAGCCAACCTGCGTGTACACGCGACTTTGGCTTAATGAACCTGCGTGTATGAACTTTTCTCTTCTTCTTATAGTCTGATCATCAATTCCTTGCTGCTGACCTTCTGTACTATGATTTGTCATCAGTGAGGTTTGCCATCAAGGACAACACTTATCTCATAATGCCAACAATCTCCCCCTTTGGACTTGATGGCAAAGCTAACTTTGTCATACTTAGAACTATCATCTGATTCCTTTGAGCTATCCTCCATCAGTCACATCTGATATCTCTTCTGAAGATTCATCCAGTTATACTTAAGTGAGATATTCTTCTATGAGAGGGTTGCCATCAAGTACAATACATGCATCATAATGCCAACAATTTACGCTGTGCTAGACATGATTGCAGCATCTCCAAAGCCGACATTGCTGAAGGTGAAATAGCTAAATCTTCAACAATGTTATAGCTTTGAGTAGCTCTCGCATGTGGATTGAAAGCTGAATTTCGAAGAATACCCTTGGCAAGTGATTTGATTACTAAGTCTGGGTTAGGTTTCTCGATCTATAGCGGATCGGAACCGGGAGTTGAAGTTGATGGGTTTGAATTAGAAGATTCTGCTTCCTTACCACCAACAGGACTTTTACTTCCATAATCTTGCGATCATGTCGCAATCCTAACATGGGACATCATCATTATGGGTTCTTCTGAGGCATTTGAGGAAGAACCTATCATCTTACTATCTTGACTAGGAAACAGATCCTTCAAGACATCAGGCGTTTGAGAATCTTTGACGATTTTCGCAACCTCAGCACGATGAGGGCATCTTGTAGAATGCTCTTCGTCACAAATGAGACAAGGATAACGAGGTTTACGTTTCTCATCAGTAGATTCCATTTTATCTATTTTCTCTTTTGAATTTTTAACTGATTTATTTTTCTTCTTCCCCTTCTTCTTACTGCCGGATTTTGATTTGGCCGTAGATGACTCTACGACATGAATATCGGAAGAAATTCCAGTGGAAGAGTCTCCTGTCGGGGAATCTGGTAAAGTTATGATAGGAGAAGAATTCTTGGAAGATTTCTTCTTACTTTTGGTGTTAAATGTACCAATCATACCATCAGCGGCATGAGACCCTGAAGGAGCTGCAACTATTTGATTTTGTTTAGGAATGTTGGGGATTTTCTCGTGTAAAGTACTTCACTGCGTATAAATGAGGTCAAGGTACTGAGCTTGAGCAATTACTTGCTCTTCAGTAACAACTCCTGGCTTAGCTACATCCTCAGTGATTTTAGGTAATAATGATTTAACAAACCATTCTGCTAAGACCTGATCCGGAATAAAACTTTCACTAAACGCCGTCGACGTCTCCATTCATGAATTTGATCTGAAATATAAGTGGACGTTGACTGTTTTAATGAAGTTAATAATTCCGTGCCATTGTCATATCTGACAGGAAACTGTAAATGAGTTAAGAACGAAGTGGCTAGATGACTAAAGTTATAAAAAGTGGGTTGCGGTAACTCAATGTACCACTTGGCTGCAAGACCAATTAGAGTGCATTGAAAAAGACGTAAACGAATTGAATCATCTGAAATGGAGTTAGATGCACACCAAAGGTGATAAGTCATCACATGGTTTGACGGATCCTCTCCTAATTTACCTTCAAACTTTGCGATGTCACTTGGCAACTTATTCGGCATTGGCAGCCAAAACCGAAGATAATTAATTGGATCGTTCGTAAGGTGCAACAAATCAGGCAATTCCAAAGTTGCAATGAACAGTAACTGACGATTAGGGTCTCGAAAACCCTGGGTCATGAGACCAACCGCAGGAGGAGAATATGCAGGATAACTTGGAATTGGAATTGCATTTGGGATATTATATCCTCCTGAAAAACTAGGATTAACCGGTCCATACTGGGGTTGTTGGGGTTGCTGATAAGTATATCCAGGGTACGGTTGATACTGATAGACTGGGTTTTGCACATCAGGACCAAATTGGTACTGTCCCTGGTACGGTTGATAAGTAAATTGAGGTTGACTTGTGACAACCGTACTTGGACCAGGTTGTCCTACAGGCATTTGAACCGAAGTCTGAATTGTTGGTCCAGACTGAGGTAAAGACGCTTGAGGAATTGATGCAGGAACAGTAGAAACCGGAGCTGTCGATACTCCAGAAGTAGGTGGGGTAGATGGAACAGATGTTGCAGCAGTTGCAGTAGTCGTTTGAGGCGGAGTTCGAGGTGAACTAGGCCCAGGTTGAGAAACTACAGAAGGTGCAAAAGTTTGAATAGTAGGCTGGACAGGTTGCTGGTTTGAACCATAAACCAAGGGTTGTCTAGATTGAGATGACAACTGCACATTCGGTTGCAAGATTTGTTGAGATTGAGATGGATCCCACACTACGTTCATTCTGGGGTATGGACCCATAGAAGGTTGAGCATATTGAGGACCATAACTGGGTTGAGGGTAGGGTTGATAATTCAAAGGTACATTTCCAGCTCCTTGGACAAATGATTGACCTGAAGGTGGTTGGAAACCTTGGGTTGGGTACTAACCTTGAGGCACGTACTGAAACTGGGGTTGACCTTGAGGTACATATTGATACTGGGGTTGACCTTGAGGTATGTACTGAGTCTGGAGTTGACCTTGAGGAATGTACTGTCCCGAAGGTATGTACTGTCCTTGAGGTTGCCCCCCATGCGGTAACTGGGTACCTTGAGGTTGCCCCCCAGGCGATATTTGAGGACCTTGAGGTTGCCCCCCAGGCGGTAACTGACTACCTTGAGGTTGCAGATTTGGAATCGTACCTGACCTCATAAGAATGTCTTCTACACTCAATGGCTTAGTTCCGTTATTACTAGTTAATAACCCTTGTTCAACAGGTTGAGGAGATGCTCCTGAAAAGTACCAGTAAGTGGCTGATACCCAGAAGGAACAGAAGGACCGCGATATAAAAATGTTTCTGGAGATTGAGAAAACATGGATGACTGTCTCGACATATTCAAAGGAGGATAATAACCTCTAGGTGTTGGATGAAAAGGAATGCGAGGTGGTGAAAAAATTAGTCCTAGGTTTTCTAGAAAATTGGTCAATGAAAGATACCAAGCGTCCCTCCTAGGTGGACTTTAAAAGATTGATTCACACTCCCTAAGTACTATAGCTAGTTGATATTCAAGGATAGATATACCTTCTTCCGAAGTGACAAGTTCTTCAATAGCAATAAGTCCAGAAGGAATATTTTGGGTAATGACTCTTTTTACCCTGGGTGAACCAGGACCACTCGAAGTTGGAGAAGCAAATCCTGATGATGGAGTAGCAGCAGGTTTAGTTTCAAGTTCAGAAATTTCAGGTTCCTCGGCTAACTCACTATTAGAAGAAAAACTACTAGTAACTTCGGAAAATGAAATAGGTTCAATAATATACTCTGGTGCTTGAACTTGATAATCAGGATGCACAACTAAAGAAGATTCTCCTTCTTCGGGTGACCCAAATCTACTGTCACTAGGAGTTACAAGAGCTCGTAGCCCTTCAAGCTGGCTTGGTAAAAACTCAGGAGGTTGGCCCTGAAGTCTACGGGACTACCTCAGTAATTCAACCATGATTAAATATTTTAATTACTTCACACGGAAACAAAGAAAAATCTCAATGAAAACCACCTAAAGTCTCTAAAGAACCAAACAATTTTGAATCACATGCCTAAAGAATCTAGGAGGTCAAACCACACATAAACAGTAACTTTCCGTACCGGAAACACTAGTTGGTGATGAAATCCAACATCGCAAAATTCAATACAGAAATGGCAGTTGGAACAGTTACCTCGACAACCTGCTTAATGAAACAGACTGGCACAAGTTTCTCCACTAAACCATCTCGAGTGAAGAGAACCCCCCAGAGAGTCCAAGTGAGTCTAGTCGACGTCTGCTCCAGGTACAGTGGGATCTTCCCTCCACTGTCATCTTAGGAAAGAATCCTATAGATTATGGTCACTATGGTTACCAACAGAAACAAATATACCTGGGGGAACAGTCTGTGATACGATACACATGCAAGGGCAGAGTAGCAAAGCTCAATCCCCTTGAAGGCTCCTTGACATAATCCAAGGTTTACCAAAAAGTGACCCCAGGCTCCTCGAAAATGGTTAATCCGAGGTTTACCATTTTTAATATGTGTATATCTGCTATCGTTCCCAATGAGGAAGGATTGATTACCCCACTGGTTCGGATATGACCTCGTGCTTGAATCCTTTAAGAGGAGCTTCCCAGAGCATAGATGTAACAATTGGAATTTATCTCCTACCGCAAGATACAACTACTTGTTTGTTTTTACTATCTTGGAGAGTTAATTACTCCCTACTCCAAGATACTAGCCCAAGCTATGTTGGTGATAAAGAGCCCTAGAAATAAAAATATTGCTAGATTGATTTTACTTTAAGCGTTATTTTTATGGTTGTTTCTTAAGTCAAAAGGTGTGGAAATGAAAATTTATGGTGTGAAGACTCGACTCCAAAACACTAAAAATGCACCTAAGATGATAAACAATCCTTTTTTTAATGAATTTCTAGCTAAAGAAAGTTTTAGAATGCAATTTCTTGAAAAAACAAATATTTTCTTAACAAACAAATGAAAAGAAAACTTTTTTGTCTTTTTTTAATAAACTCAAAAACGAGACTACTAATTATGCTCACGAAAAATATCCCTTTCTTTTCAACACTCAAATACTACAAAAACAAACTTTTCAAAAGAGATTTTTTTTAATTTCTAGAACACACTCAAAACTATTAAAAAATCTAATCTTGAGATCTATAAATTCTAAAAATCTAATTGAAGTAAAAGCTTACAAAATTTCTTTTCAAGGATGTTTTACTTAGTTATCAGCAAACTAAGGACTAACTTGTTCAGAATAACAAATTAATAAAAAAACAACCAGCTTTTGTTTTCTTTTTAAAAATGAAATCCAAAACTTTCAAAACAAGTTCTTTCGAAGCTTCGCAAAGAGAAAAACGAAATGTATTCCTCACCAAAGGCAGATTTTGCAAATTGGTCAGACTCATAAAGAAGACCAGAAAAAACCAGGGTGATCTGAGGTTTCAAAGGCTTTTAAGCTCCGAGTTACTACAAAGACCAAACGAAAATCAAGCCAGGAACACAAAACTCCTAGAAATTCAACTAAAACCTAAATGCCAATGGAATTCACCTACAAAAAATTTCTGACAAGACACGTGCAGATCTGGGAAGAGGCTAAAACACATAAACAAATCCTAAGCTTAACTGAATGGAAAGATTTTAAGTTTTTCAAAAATTTGACAGGGTCGGAAGGCCCCCAGTATAACCAGGTGTAGTACCGCTTTGTGTAGTAAAGCAACAGTGCAGGGATGTCCGCACTGTGTTACAACCAGAACATGTGGTCCTCTTCCAAAAGCATGAAAAACAAAAAACAATTCAAGATTTAAAGAAGCTACCCAATCCCACACACATCAAGCAAAAACCAGAAATAAAGAAAAAGTTTCTCAATTCAAAGTAAAAGCAAAGGAAAAAACCAAAAATTCAAGTCCCCAGCAGAGTCGCCATTTTGTCGGCTGGATAAATCGTTCTTGCAAACAAGACCGATCTCCCTAGTATCTATGGATATCTAGCGACAAGCAAACCAAAAAAATTCTATCTTTCTCTAAATATTGCGATTTATAAATAAAAGCCAATAGATGTTTTAGACCCTACCTCAAGTCCAGTGCTAGTTTGTGGAAGCCACGTTCTGTTCGTCCAAATGAGCTCCCTTTTAAAGAACCTGCAAACACAAACAGACGCACATCAAATAACACCTGCATAGCCAATATAATAAACCATATTTATCATGATGATCAAGGAATTCATGAAATAACCCATAGAAGACAATTTATTGAGAAAAATGAATCTGATTGTATGAACTTTAAACAAAGAAGAACTTTACAACCTTAGTGCCTTGATGCTGTACAAGCTTCTCCCAGGGTCCAGCAAGAATCTCCTCTACTTTGACAAGTTTCACTCTCTTCCCAATGAAGCCAAAAGGTATGTAATCTCTCCTCTCAAGCTCAATTAGGAAGTCTAAATTCCAATAGCATTTACCCTAAAAAATATTCTGCTTTCAACCTCCCTAGCAACTAGTCCAATGCCTCATTTTATAGTGCAGAGGAGGGAAGTTACCAGGTCCACCTTCAAAGGGATAAGCTCCTCTCATCAAGGGGTTAGCTCCTTTAGTTATGGGATGCATGAACCACCTAGGAGCGAACTTTCCACCTCAAGATTCCTTCTAGAAGCGTCCAGAATTAATCCAAAGTGAGTTTTTAATAATAAACTTGTGCCTTTTTTACTTTTACAGGGGTCCGCACCCACTCCTTTAGAGACAGAGCAGGCAAGTCTGTAGGTAACATGACCAAGGGGTGCGGGACCGCAGGTAATGCTAAGAGAAAGTGCGGAACTAGAGTTTTAGAGATTTTTAAGGACTTTCTCTCATTTTTAAGACTTGACATGAAGAGCTGAGGTTTGAGACTTGCATAGGAGGACAGTATGAGTAGTGATAGACTCACACTAACTACAAAAAGTCATGGTGACAATATTTTGTGTAACAAACCCATATTTAAAATTTCTTTTCTTGGCTTTTCCTTTTGGTTGACCTTGTCGTTTTTCATGCCTTTTTGGGTGGTTCTTTGAAAATCTTGAGAGTTTTATTTTTGACATTTTGTCGGTTTGCTGAAGTATTTTGCTACTGTTCAAATTAGTTTGTACAAGTTTGTAGTCCTTCTTGTTTCAAGTTTCATTTTTTAATGATTTTTATAACTTGCCAAGTTTAAGGATGCTTTCTGCTTGTCTCTTGATCATTGAAATTTAGTAGTCATTTTGTGACCTCGAAAATTTATTTAGTTTCTTTAAAACAAAAAGACAAAAACATAGCTTTTTCCTTTCTTTTTCTTTCCAAGCTTTTGCTTTTTTGGTTTCATTTCTTTTGAGCAATTGTGATCTTTTTCAATTTGTTTTGCTTGGTTTAGAGGGAAACTTGTTTTTCAATTTGTGCCCTCTTCATTTTCAAGTTGGCTTATTGATTTTATAGAGAAGCACATTTGCTTTTAGTATGAGTATTCATAGGATCTTGCATCGTCATTTGCATTAGGTTAGTTTGCATCATAAGCATTCTTAGTCCGTTTAGATTTTGAGTGTGTGTGGAGTGTTTAAGAAAAGAAAAAAGAGAATATTTTGCTTATATAAGTTTTTCGTAGAACCAAGTAGAAATACATCTTCATCAAAAGAAAATAATTGCATGCACATAGTTAAGTTTCTATTGGTTTCTTTTGCGTCAAAAACATCATCAGTTTCAATCTCATTATACCCTTGACCTAAAGAAAAACCCTCTAAAATCAAGCGATTTAATAAAAAGAACTGGAACTTTTTAATTTGTCATTAACAAACACAAAAAAGTTGAAGTTCTTTAGGGCCTCGGAATATGTGAGTGGAGAGTTAACTCTCCAAGGACGCTCAAATTATCAAACATAGAAGTTGAATAACGAGTGAAATCTGGTGTCGTTAGAAAGACCGGAAAAGCTTCGTGACTGGGAGTTAAGCATGAGTGAGAGTGAAGACAAGGAAGAGAGATACCCCCTCTCCTACTTGTTGGATCTCACCTCATGACTATTCCGCTTGACTTTTGATATGAACTGGTGCCCATAGTTTCCTTTCATAGGGATCACATAGGTGGATGTGGAGGGGAATCCCGTGGCACCTAAAGCAGACATTGCATCACATTCATCAATACTTCTCGAGGGTACCCTTGTGAAGCTTGGGTGCTTGCATCGAAAAATGTTGTTGTTTGGAGGTCAGCGTAATTGTTTTTGTTACCTTCAGTAGTAGGCCTGAGTCGTCATTACTCTAGACTATTTTTGGAAGGTCCTTGTTTTTTGCTTTTTTGTATTTTGGTGTCCAGTCCTCATCACCCGAAGCAGAAATACTTGGAAGTAGCTTGATTGACTATATCTTTATGAATTTTAAAGAGAGTGCTCTTTGGTCCTAGTAGGCCTAGCTTTAAATTTTTTTTGAGTCTTTAATTAGATTTATTAAAAATAATTAAAAATGGCTGATCGACCAATTCGTCGGTCTCAGAGGCTTCGTGGGATTTCACCTATTAGTGTTGAGCTTTCTCCTCGAAGGCGTAGGAGTAATTTTTCCAGTGATTTTCAATCAGTGGTAGCAGACACATTAAAGATTGATCCTCTGGTTGGAGTTATTGATTCACAAGATAGACCTGGTACAAGTAGAGAGTTGGAGAGGAACACTCTAGTTCTTTCGAGAGTCCTCTTCCAGTTGGAAGACATTATTGAGGTCGAAGAGCTTCATGAATCTCTTTTAACTCCTAATTCTCCTCTTCCTCTTGATCACCTAGACATTTTACTATACGTATGGACTTCGACCAACAGGCTTTCGTGCCCAGGTTTATTTCGATCTTTTCCTTCAATGACCACTGCTGGGAGCATGGCTTCCAGCATGATTACTACTAGTATGAAAACTCTTGTACCCGTACAAGGAGGAGGAACGATTTATATACCTTCTGTTACTCCTAGCATTGCTATATTTGGCTCTACCTCCATTCCATCTACGAGTGGGGACATCGAAGCTTTTGCCTCTAGCATTGGTTTTTTCCCTTTTGGAATGCCGACCAGTTCAATTCTTTCAGTTCCGTTAAGTATTCCATTAGCTACCTCCACGTCTATGAATTCCATGGAAAGTGGGTCAACTTCTTTCTAGGGTTTCCATTTTGGGAGTGGTCATATACCACATTCCAACCGATCTTTAGGATCAATACATTTTTCCTCTATGGATCAAAATTATAATCCTTTTCAAGATTGGACAAACCCTACGGTTAGTGGGCTTGGAGCAGTGAATCATTCCTATTTTTGCCAACAAGGGAATATGCTGTATTCTTCTATTAGTTCATTCCAGAACTTTTCTCCCTATGCTCATGCATGGAACCCTTACAAAGGGCTCTCTTCTCCTTTTAACACCTCTCCAGGGGGAAATTTCACTAGATACAGAAATTATTCGGCAGGAGTTGGTCAAGCTCCAATTTTTTCTGGACCACAAGGAGCTCCTTATGGTTTAGGTGGGTCTAAAAATTAATTTAGGTAACCTGGTGCCTTCAAAAATCTAGGGCATTCTTTTCAGAACGTTGGGAATTCTGCCTAGATCGGGTAGAATCCTCAGGGTCCTCCACGACTACCTTTTTTGGCAACGTTAAACTTGCCAAATCTTTCTAAATTGACTAATTATCCAATTAGATATAACCCTACCTGGCCTCCGGTCCCAAACAAACTTCCCTCAGATATAAATAAATTTGAAGGGAAGACTGGTGAAGATCCAGGTGACCATGTAACCACTTTCCACTTATGGTGTTCATCAAACTCCATGATAGATCATTCAATCAGGTTGAGATTATTCCAACATACCCTAACTGGAAATGCAGCTAAGTGGTACATTGAACTCCTTGGGGGAAGCTTTGCTTCTTTTGACGATTTTGCTACGATATTTTTGAACCATTTTCAGTTGCCAGTCCGTTATGATGTTGGAACTGAGCTATTAGCTAATTTTCACTAGGACCATCCAACCCATATTTCGGATCACATCCATGAATGGAGGAGAAGGAAGAGGCTCATTAAAGCCTATATTCCACAAGAATTACTTCTTGAATGGTTTCTTAAATCTTTACAACCCGAGATATTTAAGGATGTATCACTCTCCAGTGTGTGCACCGAAGAACAGGCTATTTTTAGAGCCCAGCAGTTAGAACTTATATATTATCAATCTGGGGTTCTTTAAAATTCTTCCTGATGCTCCTAGGTCCAACGTTGATATAGCAAATTTGAAGCCAGGTCCCCATGCCGATGGGATATTTGGATCAATCGATGCTAACACGACTATCTAAATTAATTGCAACAGTTGTCTTTACAAACTACTTCTATGCAGGCATCGCCATAAATGCTTATTCCTTCTCAACCTACGACTATAAATGTCGTCCAAACTTCTAACCCCAAGGGAAACCAATAATTCGATGGGAAGAAGAAAGGATGAGGTAGGAAAAAGAACCAGGATGGGAAGGGTAATGTAAACAAAGCCAACAATGATGTTGGAGGGGGTAGAAAAGAGTCTAAGAAAAAATTAAAATTTCCATGCAAGTTATGAAATGGAGATCATTTGACTCATATTTTCCCTAAGATCCAAGATTCTCAGTGCTTACTATTTTAGCAAGGGTCTTCTAGCTCCTAGGCTGTCCTAACTAACCCTTTTACCCAAGGGTAGAAGTTACTTGCTAGCGCAAACTCTAGCATTGGTACCCCACAAGGGGCAACCAGGAAGGGGATAATACATCAAATGTTTAGCATGATAAGTTCACATATTGACATTGATACACGATCACATGATTATGGTGAATTAGAATCATCTAAGGCTAAGTCTTCTCACGATGCTTCAGAGCCAGTCCATATAGAGAGGCCCTTTGTTGAGTATATATCTCAGATGCCGAAAGGCTCTGCAAAACACTTAACCATTAACCCTAATGCTAAGGCAGCCCAGAACTACTCGATTGTAGAAGATATGGCTCAGAGTCATTGTGCTATGTCGGCATTAGAGGTACTCCAATTGTGCCCTGCACAAAGGAGTGCATTACTCACTCCAATCGGCCAAGTTGATCCAAAAAATTCTCTTGTGCTTACATTCGATATGTCAAACATAAAGAAGAGACTCCCACATCATATGGCTTTCCAGATAAAGTCTACATATCGAAAGACCAATATCTTTCGAACTGTTGTCGATGAGGGAGCTTCCACATGTGTAATGTCCATATCATGTTGGAAGGCTATTAGATCGCCTCAAGTTGTTCCTTCACCTACTCTATTGACAACATTTGATGGTCATTCTTATAGGCTGCACGAGATTATTCCAACCTTTCCCATCTGTGTTGGGGGAAAGGTGGTAAATATTGAGGTAGAAATAGTCGATGCGAATTTGGATTACAACCTCCTTTTAGGCAGGAATTGGATTTATGAGATGGATGCTATTGTATCGTCGTTATTTCACATCCTTTGGTTTCGTCATGAAGGGAGAATTGTAAAGGTTGATCAAATGGATTATTCTCCGGGTGACTCCCACACATCTTTTGAATTTACTGTTCCATTGGTAGATAATCCCAAGCAGCCTATAGAGAATTTAGGAGTTGGAATGTACTCTTCTTTAATGGGTACCTTTGATCTTCCTACTCCTTCAGCTAGAATTAATGCTATTTCGTCCTCCAAGGCACCTTCTCGAACAGATTTCTTTAGAACTCATTATTTTTTATATCCTTGGCCCTTACCCTCATCTACCACCACATTAGATGAGGGGCAGGTAGGTGGAATGGCATGTCCTATGTATGCATAAAAAATTTCTTATCAGTCTATTGTTAACTATGCAGACTTCGATCCTACTCCTTTTTAAATAGAGGAGCTGGATGGGGATGTGGCTCCGGCTTGGACTCTAGATTCAACTTCTACTCATGATTTCTTAGATATTGTCTTGCCATCTCAAGAATCAATTCTAGAAGCAATGATTGGTGTTGAAAGACCATGGAATGATTTATATCATCGTTCATATTTCCTCCCTCATTTGCGGGAAGTAGAATCAAGTTTGTCCAGTCATTCTACTAGTGATTTTCATGTATTTTTAAACCCTTTGGCCCCAACACAGTTTTCTGCCGAAGGTAACATGTCTGTTATCTCAAAAAATATTCTAGTGAACATCTCTAGGAATCATAACAATATTGAAAATGTCTTCATTAGAGCTGACTATTCCCCTGAAGAAATTCAAATTTATACTGATCTCTTCAGAGAGTTTCGTGATGTGTTCGCTTGGTCTTATGAGGAAATGCCTAGAATAGATCCATTTATAGTCCAACATGAGATCAAGACGTACAAAAATACAAAACCTATTCATCAAAAAATTCGACTGTTAAACCCTAGAAAAGCAATAGCTATCAAAGTTGAAGTCGAGAAGTTTCTTAAGGTGGGTTTCATATACCCCGTTCCTTTAATTGAGTGGGTCTCTAATCCAGTCCCCGTAGACAAAAAGAAACGAATGATTTGTGTATGCATGGAATTGATGAGATTATTGATGAATGTGCGGGTAATGATATTTTTTTGTTTATGGATGTATTTTTTGGTTACAATCAAATTACTATCTGTCTTGAATTTCAGCACAAGACAACTTTTAGTGTACAAAAAGATGCCCTTTAGCCTAAAAAATGCTGGAGCTACTTTTCAGCGGGCCATGTCATATGCTTTTCATGATATCAAGCACATTATCGAAGCTTATCTGGATGATTTAATTGCTTGTTCTCGAAAGAGAATTGATCATCCTGAACATATTCGATTGATTTTTGAATGATGTTGCTTTTATAAAATCCGATTGAATCCAAATAAATGTGTTTTCACAGTTACATCTGGTCGGTTGTTGGGATTCATCATGTCGACAGAGGGGATTCATGTAGATCCCTTCAAGGTTGAGGTATTACTTCAGTTGCCTCCCCCGTCTTCTATACATCAACTTCAGAGTCTCCAAGGAAAAGAAATTTTCTTGAGGAGATTTGTAGCCAATTATGCCAAGATCACAAAAGGATTTATGAAATTGCTTAAGAAAGGGTTTCCATTTTTATGGGATGATTGCGTGCAATGATTTTTGATGATTTGAAAAAATCATTAACCTCTACTCCTTTGTTGAGTCTGCCTGATTATAGCAGAGATTTCCTCTTGTATCTCACTGCAGCAGAATCAACAATTGGTATGGTTCTGGTTCAGGAAGATGATGCCTTATGTGAGCATGTAATCTACTATCTGAAACAAGGCTTGGTAGCTCTTGAAACATGTTATTCTCCCATTGAGAAATTAGCTTTGGCAGCTGTCCATGCTGTCCAACGGCTTAGACATTATATTTTGATTTGGAAAAATTTCGTCTTAGTAGTCGTCAATCCATTTTAGTTTGTTCTTAGTAGGCGAGTGATTGGGGGAAAATATAATAAATGGATTGCCATTATACAAGAATTTGACCTCGAATAAATGTCGGCTAAGTGTAAGAAATCTTTAGTATTTGAAGAATCTCAGAGTTGCCTTGTGAGGAAGAAATCGTTTACAAGGAAAATTTTCCTGATGAACATATATTTCTTATTTCCTCACAAGATCCTTGGTATGGAGATATCATTATATATCTCCAAACTTTGAAGTTTCCGCCCTCTTTTTCCAAGGATGAGCATAGAAAATTGCGTCACCTTGCTAAAAGTTATATCATTATAGGTGACACTTTATATCATCGCAGGATTGATTCAATCCTTAGACGTTGTTTAACCTTGGAAGAAGCTGAGTCCGTGCTTAATGATTTCCACAGTGGAGCTTGTGGTGGTCATCTATCTGGGCTTGCTACAACCCAATTTTTTTTGTGAGTAGGCTACTTTTGGCCTTTGATCTTCAAAGATTTTATTGAAGCAGTCAAGATATGCCATCCCTGTTAGGTTTATACTAAGAAAATTCACATACATCAAGATCCAATTTTCCCTGTGATCACCATCAGTCCATTCATGAAATGGGGCATCGATTTTACTACTTGTAATCCGCCTTTGGCAAGAAATCACAAGCATATAATCATGGCCGTAGAGTACTTTACTAAGTGGGCTGAGGCTATGCCTACTTTCACGAATTATGGTGAAACAATGGCCTTGTTTCTCTTCAATCAAGTTATTTCCTGGTTCGGTATTCCTAAAGAGATTGTCACTGACCATGGCAGTCATTTCCAAAATAAAATGATGTCTGAATTGGCTCTCAAGTTGGGTTTCCGGCAGGAGCATTCATCTTCGTATTATCCTCAGGCCAATGGGCTAGTCGAAGCCGTGAACAAATCCATTAAAATCATCTTGCAAAGGACTATTAACAAAGCTAGATCCAATTGGTACATCATGTTATATCCAACACTTTGGGCATACCGAATGTTAGTTAAGACTACCACTGGTTTTACTCCCTTTCAACTGGTTTATGGGTTGGAATCTATTTTTCCTGTAGAATGTGAAATTCCTTTCCTTAAACTGGTTGTTGAACTTCTTCACGATACTTCTAGTACCGAAGAACACCTCATTCATTTGGAACATATTGATGAGTAAAGTCGAGATGTTTCCATAATAAACAAAGCTCATAAAAAGAGGGTAAAAACTCAATACGATAAAGCTGTCTGTCCTAGAATTTTTTCTGAAGGCAACCTTGTCTTGGTCTATGATCAAGACACAGACGCCTTAAGGGCAGGCAAGTTTAAATCTATGTGGTACAGTCTCTTCATTGTCAAAAGAGTCTTGAAAAGGGGAGCCTATGAATTGATTGATTTTCAAGGAAACAAGTTGGTGGAGCCCAGAAATGGGCTCTACCTTAAGAAGTACTTTGCTTAGGCTTCAGCTGAGAATTTACTTGTTTGTATATATTGTATGATTGTACATATCTATCTATCGATTTTAGTGATGTCGATATTTTTGATCTTCTTTGGCAGGTATTGATGGAAGATTTGATATATATAGGGTTCTAGATATCATTTTGGGATTCAATTGCGTTAAGTAAGTCATTCACATATGACCATTTCCATGAGAGGTAGCCGTAACTGACTAATTTCTCATGATTTTTGAATAGTTCACTTAGCACTCATTGCATCGGGTGATGCTCACAGGGGTGAAGAAGTGGGATTGAAACTAGTGAAATGAATCACATAGCATCAGTCATCACTTCCGGGGCTTGCACCCGGTAACCAGGACTTCCCAGGAGGTCACCCATCCCAGATCTCCTCTGGCTCAAGCGCGCTTAACTGTGGAGTTTTCCTCACAATCAAGCCCACTTAGCTTGCTACCCCATTTGCAAAACCTTAGCAAGTATTGTGCCTCATGAACCATTCAAGTAGAGATCCCTTGACTCTTTTTTGAATTTAAGTATGGGGGTTTACGCAGTGCATTATATTAGATATCATTTTGGGATTCAACTGCGTTAAGTAAGTCATTCACGTATGACCATTTCCATGAGAGGTAGCCGTAACTGACTAATTTCTCATGATTTTTGAATAGTTCACTTAGCACTCATTGCATCGGGTGATGCTCACAGGGGTGAAGAAGTGGGATTGAAACTAGTGAAATGAATCACATAGCATCAATCATCACTTCCGGGGCTTGCACCCGGTAACCAGGACTTCCCAGGAGGTCACCCATCCCAGATCTCCTCTGGCTCAAGCGCGCTTAACTGTGGAGTTTTCCCCACAATCAAGCCCACTTAGCTTGCTACCCCATTTGCAAAACCTTAGCAAGTATTGTGCCTCATGAACCATTCAAGTAGAGATCCCTTGACTCTTTTTTGAATTTAAGTATGGGAGTTTACGCAGTGCATTATATTAGATATCATTTTGGGATTCAACTGCGTTAAGTAAGTCATTCACGTATGACCATTTCCATGAGAGGTAGCCGTAACTGACTAATTTCTCATGATTTTTGAATAGTTCACTTAGCACTCATTGCATCGGGTGATGCTCACAGGGGTGAAGAAGTGGGATTGAAACTAGTGAAATGAATCACATAGCTTGGGTTTTTCTCCATAGCTCCTTGCTCAAAACACAAATGAGAAAATTGTGAGTCTAAAAGTCCTTATATAGGTTGAAAAATGAAAATTATTTTCTCTAAAGTTGATTTTTCTTTTGTGGGTTTTTTGACCTTTTGGTTTGAGGTGTTGGGATCAGATGTTTTTTCAGGATATTTTGGAGATTTTTGAGAAATTTCTTCAGTCCCATGACTGCAGACCCGTCATGGTAGGTATCACTTTCTTACTGACATATAGGTTAGGGAATATCACTTTCCACTGCATTTTGTATACTAGCCTCTATACTGCGATATTTTTTGCCATAGGGTCGACCCCATCATGTCTTCATTCATAAAACATTTTCACTCGCCGACTCATAAAATCATGATATGATGGTAGAGCCAACCTTTTCATGGGCATCTTAGTTAGATTCTCACTAACCTCTGTTGCCCATGCTACTATATTGAGTAGGCTTGGGAGTCCTCTGTAGTCCCACAATGACTTGTGCGTTGGAGACTCATTCTGTTTCTTCTTCGCTATTTTTGGCTTTATACCCTAGAGGCTCCTTTGTGTTGAGTTGTATTGTTGCATTGCATGTTGACTATTTGCACCTTTTTGCCTTGAGATGGCTTCACTTGGACTCGTGTTTAAGCCATATTTTGACCATGTCCTCTGCAAAATCAACCTTGCAATCACTTAGGCTCAACTTGGCACACTCTTTTACCCATGGAAAGAACATTCCTTTGAGTGTCATTGACCAATTTTGTCACCTTGCATTGAGCATAGGAATGTTCCCTTCCCAAGAACTAGAGCATCTGATTTTTGGACAGTCGTTCTTTCCACTATACTATAACATTCTTTTATTCTTTTTCAGGCTTCATAAACATGAAAAAGACAAAAAAATTATATATTTCAAAAAGAGTGGGAATGGGACATTATTTCCATAATTGATGGTAGTAAGAGTCAGTTTTGTCACCCTTGAATAAAGCACTCAAAAAATAAGTCTTTCCTCCACTGGGATGGGATTTAGTTTGACTTAGGAGAGCCTTAACCTTGTTATCGAGTCAATACTCCTCCAATTGGTTATCTCTTCCAATCATATGGGGAGTTTTCTTATGCCTCCTGCATGACAAACTTATACAAAGTTATCATATGCTCCCATGTAGTCATAGTTGAGTCATGATTTTGTTCAAGGGAAGTAAACCTGAGTCGACTTCTCTGCGGTGTCTCTTGACCTATTTTTCAGTTGGCCATTCCTAGTTGTCAGAGCCATGCTTGTTATCACATTAGCTATTTGGTCCTTTGCTCATGTTGGTTTGAGAAGGTCTCCATTGACTTGTTGCTGGTGGGTCTTTCTCTTATTTACTATGACAATTGCTTTGAGAGCGGATCTAGAGCCGCAACCTGGCCCTATTTTCATTATTGATAGGTTAGCTTGTGCTCAACATTGATCAATATTATGGGTCTTTGACTGAGTGGTTTCCCTTTTGTTCGACATCATCTTTCATTACCACACATTGGGATTCATGCAATACCTTGGTTTCCATTTGAGCCTATTGGTGGATTCCTCACCTCTGTGCCAGCTTTCATTATTGGTTGGTTCAAAGGGTTTCTATCGTGCGCGCTAGCTATATCTTGTGTATACTAGAAACGTGCCTCGGTTGGGTTACTACATATTTATTTGTCCAATTCCTTCCACATTATTGGCCTACAGGTTACACTAGTGCTAGATTAATGAAGGATGCCTTAATGCCTGCCTTCTAGCTAATATTTTCCCATCAACTTCAACTCATTGCTCCGAGAACAAGATCTAGAGTACATTTGGCAGTACCTTAGGGTTTTCAATCATCAGTGATAGAATCCTTCGCTATCGACATTGGGAAAACATCATTGTCTCCTGATTGATAGATTCTTCCAAGTGTTTGACTACAAATCATTTATTCGCACTTGTTAGTTTGTACTGGGTACCTTGGCTCTCATCATCATTATCGTTGAGTAGTCTCGCGTTTGTTAATGGTATACATCAATGACAGGTAATCAAGCAATTTCTCACATGGTTGACTTCAGATCATCTATTCCCATTGTGTATAAATGTACCTCGGCAGTCGGTGAAGACCTCGGGTTTGCATCAACATTTCTTGGTTCACTTGTCATTTGCTCATGTTTCTACTAGTTGACACCATCCACCTTATATGTTGCAATTCCTTACAAAGACATTCTATATGTTGGCACTTGAGTTGCAATGTAGTACCACTTATTCCACCATTTGACTTGGTACTTTTGGATAAACTTTATGACTTCAGTGATCAACTTCCTACATCAGCATCATTGATTAGTTATTTATATGTGATATTTAGACATGTACTTATTTGGATATGATCGGATGATCCATTATGTCTTTTCAGTTCCTTTATACTTATATGCATATTGGATCTACTTTTGTACTTGACATGCATACATTCTTTACTACCTGTGAGCATGGGTATGCCTGCCTCAGGCAACAGTTTCTTTATGATCTCTTTAATTGGCTTGGTAGGTTGAATTCTAGTGAACGCCTCCAGGGTATCGGTATGATTCCTTCTATACACTTAATACATTTCGGCCATCATGTACCTTTTTTGACCTCATATGTTATGGGGCATCTATTATAGCACCATTTACCACTCTTGGTAGATCTGATGCTCTGGTTATGGCCTAGGGAAACCCTTCCTTTCCAGATTTGGTTCAAATTCTAAAAAACAATTTTTTATTTCCCATACGCTACATTTCCTTGTGTTAAAAGCGTGTAAACGCGGGTCAGTATATACCCAACCCACGTATATGTGTTAAAACACTTAAAAATAATAAATATCCTTAAATTCAGGTGGAGTTTATGGGTTTTACCTGTTACTCACCTACTGTAGCCCGTGGCCCAATTGTTTCCCAATTGAAAAAACTAATTTGGAGAAGTATAAATAAACCTCCATGGGAAGGCCTAAAGGAGGAGAAGAGATGAGATATTGATATTATAGTTGATTGATCCTTGATCGAGTCTGAAGAAATCCCTGTGCCTCCTGCACTCCCCAAGCTTTAGGAAAATCTTGTTTCCTCTTTTGAGATATCCTTCATCCCTCTTATGATATCCTTGTGTATGTTGATGGAGGAAGATTTCTGAGGCCAGGATAGGACGAATCTGGAGGATGGTTCTGCTTGGAGCTAGAGGAAGACTTAGGTTGTAGTTTTCCACCTTTTATTTAGCTTACATCAATAAAGAAATGTTGTTATGTTCCTGATATTTATCATGTTTATGCATTAATCCATGTTGTGATTTGTTTATAAATCTTATATTAATGTGTAATTGTTCATTTTCTTATACGATCTAATGTATATATATCATGGACATGCTTTCTGTTACTGCAGTTGTATATGCTTTTCTTGGATAATTTATAGGTTTCAAAGGAATCAGAAGAAGCAGAGGTTTTTAACCCTGTGGGATCTACCCAAACGTAGGACTTCCGGGTAAGGACACTTCTTCCCATTTTAGTAGTTAAAGAATTTAAATTGTTTGTCTGCAAATTTCTTGTTGTTGTATGCCTCCGCTCTGTTGGGGTTTTCAACCCAAGGCCCTAGGGTGTTCTCACCCGCAACATGAGGTGAACAGGAGAAATATGCAGAAGAATAGCCCTATCTATATCAACACCATGTTTCTCCTGCTGAAGAAGGAAACTCAAACTGGTTCCAAATCAATCTTACCTGAATGCAATGGAGGCTAGAGTCTGCTTCGAGCTTAATCCCATCGTATAGCACAAGGCTTAGCACCACTATGTGATCGAGCAACTACAAGTTGAAGTGGTTGAGCTGGAGTTTCCCCAAACTCGAGATTAACGTATTTGGTCTTATTAGATTATCTAGTTATCTCTACCCAATTTTGTCTTACATGGGTATAAGCGATATTGTAATATTTTTTGTAATAAATTTTATGTGAAATTCCAAGCGTCAATTGTGGAATGTGAAGAGTCATTTTGTAATGAAGTCCAAAGTTGGTGGCTGAAAGAAGTCAAAGTTCTAAGGGAAGTCAAAGAGTCACAAAGGGAGATGAATAGTCACTCCTTTTGTTATAAATGTACCCTCATTAGTCATGTAAAGGGATTTTGGACTGAGCTTTAATCTTAGGAGTAGAAGCTTGGGAGTTTTGTTGAGAGCCCTGGCTTCTTCGTAGCATAGAGGGAGTATCTTTCTTTTGAGGAGAAGATGGTGGCTTTATGTTCCACTATTGGGACTAGTGGTTCATCAATTGTATATGTATGATTGGGGATTGCACTTTAATAAAATCTCAAAGCCGACATGCTTTCATTCATATGTTGTGAATATAGTAGGACTATTCTTGTTATGTTTACAATATATGTTATTTCATTTACGCTAACACTTATGAACTATTTCGTTTGCATTAGTATGAATATTGTTGAATGCGTGTTGTTGTATATTTCCATCAAGGTTAACTTGTGAACTATTTTTCAGGCATACTTGTGATGCCTTTTATGCTCATGTGTTCCTTTTAAGTTACATACTATTACAAGCTTCTAATGATCTCACTCACTTTCCCTTCGTTGTGTTATAACCTTTCATGCATTCACTTGACCCTTCATAAAGTTATACACTTGTTTCACCAAATTCATGAATACGTCATTCTATGCGTTATCACAACCAAGGCATAACACTAAAACCCATTATTTTGGGAATTTGGCCATATTCTTGATGGGTCTCCTATTCAAAATGGTGTGAGGTCTAATTGGGACTTCATATTGGGGATACCCCTTGAATGTTGGCAGGTCCAACACCATCAATAGAATCGATTCTATCCACTGAGTAAAATAATTTATCGTTGTTAGAATGTATCGATGTCGCTTTGACAAATATGGGAAGATTTCTCCAATAACATCTAGTCCCCACTATTGGAATGGTCCTCAACTACTACTAGTAGCAGTGGGGCAGTTGACTTCTGATCTTGTTCGACACATCTCTAATAATTTGGGCATTTGTGAGCATAAGTGTGATCATATTTGAATAAGGTCAACCAATAATAACCAGCGCTTATTACTTTATGCATCATTGTATCGTCTGCATAGTGACCACCTGTCAGTCCTTCGTGCAGATATCTTAGTAGCTTCTTTGTATCTTGAGGCTCAAGGCATCTTAACATGAAATCACTGTGGTGCTTTCTAAAAATCACTCCATGAATGAGCTTATAGGATAGACATTTAAGGTGAATTATCGTATTTTGTGTATTCAATAAATGTGTGGGAAATGTTTTGTGCTCTAATAATTGTTGTATTTTCAAATACCATGGTGTTGTTGAGCTTTTTTGAGGAACTTGTTGAGTGTTATACATTTGTATTTCCTGCTCCCATCTTGAAAGATCTTGCTCCAAAGCATCTCTTACTTCTACTGTTAATTGACAGAGGCCATTTCCCTTAATATCATGAACTGGTTTAAAATCTAGATCATATTCTTGTAAATAGATCATCCAATTTTCACTCTTCTCACACAACTCTTATTGCACAAAAAGTGTTCTAACCGCTGGATGAGGCACATATACAATCGTGTGAGCTTTAAGGAGATAGGGCCTCAAATGTTTAATTGCCTTATATACAACATAAACGTGTTTATCGATGGCAAGGTAATTCAACTCTAGCCCCTATAAGAAAACACTCATAAAAGAAATAGGTTGCTCATTTCCTTAAGTATATTTTTGCATTAGTACAACCCCAATAGATGAATCTGAGGCGAAAATATAAATCAAGAAATCCTTTCCATAATCAGGGCTAAACAATGTAGGCACATCAACAATAGCTTGTTTAATGTTAGAAAATGCATATTTCTCTTTTTTTCCCGTTTATAAGTTGCATCTTTCTTATTCAACTCTTGTAATGGTTTAATTTTTTGAACATAGTCGAATATGAACTTGTGCAGAAAATTAATCTTCCCCAAGAAATACTGCATAGCCTTCTTATTTACTAGGAACTGGATATGCGTTATAGCTTCAGCCATTTCGGCCTTTCAGGATCAAATTTGATTCCACTCTTTGCAATGATGTGTCCTTAGAGAGTGCCTTTTGACACACCAAACATGCTTTTCTTGGGATTGAGAGAAATCCTATATTTGTGGCACCTCTCAAATATTTGTTTCAAATAATGCATATGGTATTATCTTCTATTAGAGAATGTGATTACATCATCCATATATACTACTACAATTTATCCAACGATACCATAGAAAGCAATGTCCATGGCTCTTTGAAATGTAACACCAACATTGATAAGCCCGAATGGCATGAACTTGACAGCAAATGTTCCCCACTTGGTCTTGAAAGTGGTTTTGAGATGGTTTGGTTCTGCCAAGCGCACTTAATTTTATTCAGAAAAACCATTTAGTAGCGAGAACATCTCAGACCCATATATTATTTGGATGATGTATTCCATGGATGACACTAGGTAATTGTCTTTGTTTGGTGCCTAGTTGAGATTGCGAAATTCGAAAGATAACCTTATCTCACCAGACCCAAGTAGAATGTCTAGCCTTAAAAATGATTCAAGCGTCCAACAACTTCCTAAATTCGTTTTGGATTAGGGGTTCCATCGTTGGATGAAATTTACCTAGATTTTGTTGAGGTTTGACCCTTCTTTAATGGGAATGACATGTTGGATAATACAAGTATCATATGTCTTCAAATTGTCGTAAGTCCATGCAAGCAAATCTCGGTACTATTTGAAAAAGCGAATAAATGCTTGTCATTCTTGTTAAGAAGTAAACGTACCAAGGTTTACATATTTCATATTGACTTTGGTTCCCAAATTGACTTGTTCAGATGACAACTTCAAGCTTTGAGTCTCAATGTTAGTTGGTACTTGGAACCAATTTTGTAGGTCATATAATTTTTCTAGGAACACTACACCCTTAGGCATAGTATTGCCTTTCATTACATCAGATGCTTCCTACAAAGCCTTTTCATGTTCATCCTTCTCAATGGAAACATCTTTAAACATGTTCACATTAACCATAAAATGTAGTATCTAATGGTCCTCATTGAAAACACAAAAATTAGTTACATTATCCAACATAGATGGTTTATATATAATCTCTATCAAAAAAACCATTTTTCAAAGGCGACCTTCTAGCGGCTGCATTAGCTAATGTATCTATTGTAGCATTTCTAAGTCTAGGAACATAAATAATATTAAAATATTTAAAATAAGTAATCAATCTCCATATTTGTTGGTTGTAGTTTTTAAGATTTGGTTAAACATAGTGGATAGTATCCCATACTTGTTGAGTGACCTCTTTTGGGTCACCACTTACCTTGAGCAACTCTACCTTCAGGTCGATGGAATTCTTTAACCCAAGAATGGGTGCTTCTTATTCAACAGTAGCATTTGTACACTTGAACTCCAAACCACATGATAAGATGTACTTCTTATTATGTGGGTCTACGAGTACGAAACTAGCTCCAAAGCCATCTTGTGTTTTTGAACCATCAATGTAGTAAGTCCAAATATGATCATCTACTAAACTTGTTCCTATATTATTATTACGATTATGTACATTTATATTATAGGATTCATTATCACCAGTTGGAGTACAAGGAAGAATCTTTGACTATGTATCTAGTGGGACAAGTGATGGTTGTGCTTGATAACACCCATGATCAGTTTCCAAGAAACAATTTCCAAATATTAAATCTATAAAGGCAACATGTTCATTATGACCCTCAAGTGGTGTCACAATATATTTCATGTATGGTTCACTCTCCACTCAAATCTGGTTGTTTCTGCCCTTATATGGAAGCCATAAGTGTGACTAATTTGTAGCAAAATACCCTTGTAATTTACTAGACCAGTCTCTACTCAGGAGTACACCATAGGCTTCAGGGATGTCCACAATTACAATGTTTATACATTGGTGTACCTAGTGATCAGATGATAATCGGATAATAACATTCTTGAGTTCACCAATAGCTTGGATAATGGATCTATCCAATTGAATGATTTGTGCATTAGTTTTATCCCATTTAGCGTTAATTTTCTTCGCAACAGATAATGGCATTACATTCACATATGCACCTGAATCTACCAAACAATTATGGACATTGTAATTAAAGATTTCAAAATTTAACAAAAATGGGGGGCATAGATTGTTAGCATCTAAAGTTACAACATTAACCACAGATTCAAGAGTTCCAGAAGACTTACTAGACACCTTTTGAGAAGTAGAAGCTTTGTCACTTGATGAAGGCTGTGAGAAGGCTTGGACAAGTAGTTCATGTTGGCCTACTATCTTTGTGAGCTCAAAGATGGAAATTTTCACATGAGATCTCTTAAATATTCGACTATGTTATAATCAATAGTTTCATTTTTAGCAGGCAATGTTGAAGTGTCTGGAGGTGTAGCTTTATTTGAAGCTTTCAAAGTTATAGAATTTTTTTTTACTACTAGTGGAAGTACTCTTAGAGGCAACAAAATTTCCAAACTTATTTTGCGTATTCTGAGTAGGATTAGTTGGTGGTGTGAGTCTTCTTAACAATTTCTTCTTTAACTCTTGTCTCGTCACTTCTTGATTAAAAATGGGCCCTTTTCTCCTCAAATTATAATGACCAGTTTGTTTTTGAGGAGGAGCTTCACTTTGAGGTGGTGCTTCAACACTCTTCTTGTCAGTATTGAGAATGAAATCAAAATTATTAATTGCATGTCCAATACCTATGCTTTCCTTAGCCATTGTAATTTTGTTTGTTTCTTTCGCCTGCTCAGACTACTCATCTTCTAGTAAAGTATCAACAATATGTGCTGCCAGATCATTCATGTTGTGGTTCCACTGTGGGCATGTTTTTTCTGAATGTCATTCCTGATGGAAGGAGAAATAGTTATCCATGCCTATACTTTCAATATTCAACACAACATTTGAAATTTGGGCAGATTTAGTTGGCTGGTTGTTGTTGTTGTTATTAATCCTTCTAAATGGGAAAGACTTGGGGGCTTGCTATTGGAAGAGGTATCGCTTGAATTTCTCTTTAATTTTGAAGCTTTGTTGACGAGTGCCTTTAAGGATCTAGTTAAGCTTTGAATATCAATAGAAACCTTTTCTTTAGATTTACTTGGAGAAGGTTGAGACTTCTTACAAGTATCCTTGGAGTATTTAGATTTATAATCATCAGTAATAGCTCCAATGGCGCTCAAGTATTTCTCTACAGTGATCACTTCTACAAACTTTAAAGTCATTGTCTCCTTTGCAACTCTTTTAACAAAAGCATAAATGTTTTTCGGTAAGGCAGATGTATAACAATCTATAATTATATAATTGTGAGGTTGTGTGTCTAGGGGGAACTTGTTCAATATGCAGTTGAATATTTTATTTAAATATCTGACTTTCTCCTTCTCCCCCATCTTAACATTTTTGAGCTATTTTAACAACATGGTGGGATTCTTGTCATCAATAAATTTCTCCAAAAATAATTTCTTAAACTCCCTCCTGTTAGCGCTGCTATATAATTCGAATTTTGAGGGTCAAAGACAGCTTGGCCGAGTTGCAGAATTCAGAAAAGAGCTCGCAACAGCCTATTTTCTTCTTCTCCTTATTTTCCTCTTACTCTCATAACCCCCTGATTATCCCTGTTTTCCTCCCAAAACCATCTACAAACCTATATTCCTCAACCCCCGACACTAAGTTCTTAACCTTTATAATTGCACACAAATGAAAAAGTCCTCGGCCCACGGCTTTCCACGGTCACATCACTCCTATTAACTCTTTATCTTGTCCACCGTCTGATCATACCTCTCGCACGATCCAACAATATACGTTGCTCCCGCCGCCTAAAGCCGCGCACGCGATAACCCGCGGGGAGAACGGTTTCACGCCCATCACATCTGCCACATGTCGTTGTTGTATTCGATCGTGTGGTCGCATACGAATACTGCCTACCCTCCCGAAGCGGTGCGGGTTAACCGCTTACTGCTTACTTGTATGTTCCCCGCTCACTAACACTCTCACATCTCTGCTTCCCGATAGCCGTCGGATCTGCCCGACCGCGATCCAACAACCCACAATCCTCCATTCGTGTTCCCTCCCGATAGCCTCCGTAAACTATTCTCCACCGTTCGATTACAAAATCCGATGGGTCATAGTCGCTTTGTCTCGTGTCTTCCCATCACTTCCTACCATTAGATCTCAGCCATCCGTCAGTTGCATCCAACGGTCAATATTCATTCCCTGCCCTCCATTCATCCCCCATGCAGTTATCGTGTTTTTAGTCTGTCCCGTGCATCTGAGGGAAGAAGGCAATTACCCACCAGCGCTCTTCACAGTTAAGTATTCAACTACCTTATTCAAGAGACATCATGGCCAGGGAAGGAGAGTACTACCTCGAGCAGTTGAATTCATTTACTAGTTATGGAGTTTTTTCCCATATGGTACTCCACCTACTCAAGAAGGACATCAGAGTACCAGAAAGGCCGATTTTGTTCATTAAAACACATAGTTTGCAGCAAAGACCCATATCTGATTGTAAATGTGGTTAGCGGTCCATTATGACCCCTCCATGCATAGAACAGCAGAGAAATTTTGTAAACAAACCCTATATATACCCAAAAAGAAGATGTGATCAGGTTGATGAATGTTATTTTGATGTAAGGTTCAACTTCTGGAGACTGTAACTACTGTGATACCTGTAGTGTTTGGTCATCATTTTCAGCTAATGCAAACTTCTTTTGCTGTTAATTGCTCACTTTCCACTTCTTCTTCTTTGTTCCAGGTTGTGCTTGTTATGCATTTTTCATGTGCTCTTGATGTTTAGCATTAGAGGGGCTATCATCCCACCTCTGTGTTAGAATCTAATAAGTATTATTGAATGTGTATGCAGGTTTCTATTGTTTTAGCGCCAGAGAGCTATCATCTTGTCTGTGCATTAGGAAATAGATTTGTAGACCTCTTTACTGGTTGTAGCTAGCCATCACAAGGTCCTGTGCATCTGCTAGTGTGATCAGTATTCTCCATTTCCACTTAATTCTCAAATTGTGAGTAATTGGTGGTCTAAAGCCTTGTAGTCTGGGGGTGTTCACCCATGTCTGGGGTTAAGCATAGTAGAAGTGGTTATCTAGCTTGAGTATGCATCATTCCTTCCATTCATCCACCATTTTCCAACATTTTTGTTGAGTTTGTAATGTTCCCAAGCATCTCTGATATACAACCTAGGAGATTTTCTTGGGGTGATAACATTAATTGGCGCCGTTGCCGGGGAGAGAGAGGATTGAGGCTCAGCTTCCCTGAGAGAATGACACAGTTCTAGGTTTTTATGATAGACAAGGTCTGGACACATTTCTGGTTGTAATCATCTATCTGGCGACTCCATTGGAGAAAGACCAGCCTTCGGCGACTCCACATTGAATTTCAAGCTCAGTTTGTGAGACATACTCGAAGAAATCCTCAGAAATCACCAGCTGAACTAGTGCCTGACCCTGAGAGGACTGTCAAATCGAAGAAAGCATCACAGAAAGGGGCACCGGGATCAGGTAAGCCTAAGAAATCTTATTCATCTCTGAAAGATAAACTCATAGTTGAAGATATATAGTTTGAAGATTTAAAGTTCAACAATGTTAATAAGGAAATTCCTTCAAAGATTAGTTCAGCCCCTTGTGCAGTTAGTTACCCTTTGAATCTCAGTCCAAAGAGAACTTCCCATACAGTCCAAAACATCCCTTTGTCCCTGCCATCCATCACATTACTTCCTACCATTCAGTTTGCAAGTATCCTTGCACATATCCCAATCATGGCAGGCCAGCAAGCACCCATGAAGATAGAAAGAATTGTTTCTGCTAGATATGGACCCTTGGTCTTTCTTGTTCCTTTAAATCCCATGCCTCTGGGAGAATATCAGAAGTATATGCCCAAGTTCACTGGCACAGAGGGAGTAACAGCAGAAGAAAGAACACCTAGAATCTTTTTACAGTTATGCTGATAACTTAGATATAAGTGAAAATGATGTGTGGATGAGAGTTTTTGTCCAGAGCCTTGATGGAGAGGCTAGGAAGTGGTTTAGATAATTACCCCAGAGATCTATAACAGATATTGAAGCCTTAGATTATGCATTTTTGAAGCACTGTGGAGATAAAAAAGACTTGTTGTATTATCATATAGAGTTTGGTAACCTAAAGAGGGAAAATGGGGAATCACTACTTGAGTTCAATAAAATATTTAATCATATGTATAGTAAGATACCAGCTAAAGTAAAGCCTACCCCCACCTCTACCAAACTCACTTATGCCAATTTGTTTGACTCTGATTTATGCCTACCGTTGAGAGAAAGGAGATGTGCTACTCTGGCAAACATGCAGGATGCAGCCCTAGAAGTAGAGTCTGATATCATGGCTACAGAAAAGCTCAAAAGTCAAGCTGATAGAAGGAGGCAGAGAGGTCAGGCTTCTACTTCCTCTGCATCATCTTCAGAGCCTAAACTACACAAAATAACTAAGATGATAGAGTCATTGGTTGCTGAAATTTCTAAGCTAAAGGTTGAGCAAAATTCAGGAAAAACAAGGCAGCATAACACATTTGCTCCAAGAAATCCCATTCCATTCAGAAGAGCAAATGAACAGTTACAAATTATTCAGAGGGGTGAAGAACCAAAGGAAGATCAGAAAGTTAAAGCTCCTTTCCAAAATGTAGTCATGGAGGAGGAAAAATTTGAAGATGAGGATGAAATTCACTGCATGGAAGATAAAGGCAGCGCTGCATTCTTGACCTTGGCTGCTTATGAAGAATCATTGTTGCAGGAACAAGACAGCCAAAAATGGGATAGGGAAGCTATCCTACAAGCTGAGGAGTAGCAAAGATATAAACTGAGGTCCAATGCAAAAAATGTCAAGGATAATCCTACCCAAAGAGCTGTTGTCCAAACAGAATCACAGAATATCAGGCAGAGAAGACCAAAAACGGATCCAGTCATCCTTAAAGCACCAGTTCAATAGGTAAAAGGGTCTGATAATTTATCTTCTTCTTTCAGCTTTGAGTCAAAAGTTCAGAAATTGAAAATATCTGTCTGGTAGAGTTGGTAAAGAGTGAAGTGTTTAGAAAGCCTATCCTTGAAGCCCTTGAGCTAGAAATCACACAAACCTCCATTGACTTTGTCAATTTGCAAGATGACAAGCCTGCCATTGTGCTTAGCCCCATGATTGAACCTGCTGATAATAATTCTCCATCTTTTTATGTCTCCTTGACCATTCATGACAAAATCCTCCACAATTTCCTGCTAGACACAAGGGCCAGCCACAATTTGATGCCTAAAGCTGTCATGGAAGAGTTAGGCCTTGATATCACCAGACCTTATCATGATTTATTCTCTTTTGATTCAAGGAAAGTGAAATGCCTAGGATTAATCAAAGACCTGGCCATTACCTTAACTCAGCTGCCCATGAAGAGTATGATGATGGATATTGTGGTAGCAGATGTCCCTCCTAAGTTTGGCATGCTGCTGTCTAGAGGGTGGATTAAGAGACTAGGTGGGACATTACAGAATGATTTATCTTATGCCACTGTCCCAGTTTTTGGAGGGGAGAGCAGGAGATTGTACAGAGAAGCATAGTTGGCATACATCATTAGTGATGAGAAGAATCCTACCAATCATCTTATATATGTTGTGGACACTGATTTTGGAGCATGTATTCTCCAAATAGAGGAATCTCAGAAGGCCTCAATGCAGATCAGGAAACCAACAAATCAGGCCGAGAAAGAGCAAGGAAGTTAGGTTTGGGAGATGTTCTTTGATGGAGCATGTTCCAAGGAGACTACAGGAGTAGGAGTGGTGCTAGTTGCTAGCTATCTATACCAATAGGTTTCATATTTTATGATTGACAAAGAAAGGTCCAAATATGCTCTGCTTTGGTGATGCAAAGATCCCATATTTCCAAGAGAAGACAAGGTGTGTATATAGCTTCATGTTGATTAAGTTTTGATGGATGGTCCAAAAGCCTAATCTGGATCATGCCATGTTTCAATTTTTCTGTTGTAGAATAGAGAAAGAAGTCTGTCCAAACTGTTTAATCTTGGCAGACCAGTAGCTTAGGTAGAGAAGTAAGGTTCCCAACTGCTTAATCTGGGACCTTGGAAGCAATAAGGGTAGTTCTAGATAGAAAATCAAAAGGAAAAAGCCAAAGAAAAGAAAAGGCACATAAGGGTCTGCAAGTCTAAGTGCACCCTCCATGAAGAAACAAAAAATGCTAGGCAAGTAGATGGGTAGGCAGATGGGGTTGCAGAAATGTCATTCCTTACAATTCAATGTGTGCTAACCTATTCACAAAGGAATATCAATGGATTGAGAAGGTCTTCTTCTCCATCATGTTGCAGCAAAACAAAGAAGCATGACTAACTTCCTTTTCCCCCTTTTCACCTTCATTACTAACATCCCTTCATCAGTTGTGTTCATGAAAGAATTTGAGGTTTTATGCTGGTTCTTATTCCTTTGAAAGCCACATCTCTTGTCTAAAAATCTTTTTATTTTGATCTACTCCCTAAGCTAAGTTATCTTCACATAAACTTAGTGATTTCACTCCTCATTCACCTTTTCCATCCATATTAACCCCTAACTTCTATTATCTAAATCCCCTATGTTTCCCTTCCCCCTACTATTATAACACCATGGTGTATAAATCCCAAGCATTGTATAAATATCCTCCCTTTTTAGCACTATAGCTAAATAAGTTTGTCTAAGGGAGACATTAGTCCACCAGGGACTATGGTCAACCCTGTCATGGGATTGCTCTAACCTCTGGTTGGAGTGATAACCTCCCCCTAAGCCCTCACCTTCCCTCTGTTCAAAAAAAAATTCCATAAAAAACCCCTTTCCCTCTGCTAAAACCCACTTTTAACCTCTTTTTCCTAAAGAAAAACCCAAAAAATCCCAAAAAACCCACAAAAATCCTTAAACCTATGGTCCCGCGCATAATTATTAAATGAAATATTTTAATGGCCGGGCGGGACCCAGCCCAGAGCTGCGCGACCGACGGCAGTACCCGCCAGCCGTCCGATCTCTGCCGCCCCCGATCCAACGGTGGGCGGTCAATCTCGCTCCCCGACCTGCCTCCCTTTAACGTCCGGGGAAGGGCGGTATTGGGCGCCGTACCCTGGACGCGTGGCAGGCGCTGGGGTTGTTCGGAGCCCCCCTCCCCGATACCGCCTATCACCAAAAGCGGTGCGGGGAGACCGCTTACCGCCTTCCCGAAACCGCGCCTCCCACACGTCATCGCTCACGTCACTATGACGTCATGCCACTCTGCCCGCCCCCGCGCCCCGTGGCCCTCCACGTAGGCCCGCCACCGCATATGTCTGCCACTGCATCCAGCCACGCTGACCTCCACGTCACCCTCCGTACGGGCCCGCCGTGACGTCATTGGCGGAAAAAGCGCCAATGACCCTTTTTGCCCAAATTTGCCGTTATTAACGCCCAAACTAGCCGTTTGCGGTCATTTTCATGCAAAAATACGCTGCTACTGTCGACCTGTTGCCGCGAAATTACCTCCAGCCATCCAATTTGAAGATTGTGGCCGCTATAAGTGGGAAATTCAGCCGCAGTGAGCTCCCCCGTTCGGCCCGAAGGCGTTCCATGCATGTTCTCCAGGTATTCACCACAAATTCCCTGTTTTGCCCCTGTGCATACCATTTCTATGTGAATTCCCCATAAGAATCATTTAATTCCTAAACTGCACATTGTTTGTCACTGAATTTGCCATCAAATCTACCTCCATTACCCTTCGCCCCGACAATTCTGTATTAAAACGATAATTCACGGTCGAAGGTTATAATTTCGGCCCCGAACTTGCCCGGCATTGTTCCCTTTTGCCGGCCGGAGGCCCAAGTCTATATGTCACCAAATTGAAGCCCGCTCACCCTCTGCAATCATCCTCATAAATTCACAATCCCTGTGAATTTACCAGCAAACAGAAAAAACAAGTCTGCCAAGCCTGCCTTTTCAACTTTGAGGAACCTTGCAAATCATTGTAATCACCTCAGTTAAATTCAAACTGCATAATGGCTACTCCTGCACCCTCAGCCCTCAGTGTTGCTCCATTAAATCCACCAAATAAAGACCTGGAGTCCTTGCCTCTTGCTGACAAGGACTACCTCATTGAAGACTTTGTGGGTAACAGGGACTTTCTGCAGACCTTCAGGCAATTGAGAGAGGACTACCTGAATGGTCATGATACATATGGGATATGGGAGTCAAACCTGCCATACTACTGTCTCCCCTCTGTAAATGTTTTTCCTGAGATCATTCGCCTATGTGCTGAAAACTATGATGTGCAGCAAAGAGCCATTAAGTCTCCATCTGGGAGCATCCTCTTTCACATCAATCCTGAAACTATCAATAAGATGCTCCACTTTGATCAAACTGAGCTGTTGTTCCCCTTTTCCATGAATTATCTGCTGGACACTGGTGCCAAGATGACCAGTGAGGATATTCAGAAGGTCACCAGGACATTTGTGAAACCTGAATGTCAGCCTGCAGGGCCTCCTCCCTACTTGGATGTCTATTTTACTGAGGTAGGCAGAATGTTGCTAGACATGATTGCTTATGTGTTGGGATACAGAACCAGTGAGCATGTGGATGAAACAATGCTGGTATTGCTAGCTGCTTACAGCCCAGGCCACCCCCTTCCCGCAAATATAACTTTGCCAAGTTCATAGCTAACAAGATTCATGATCAGCTGTGCAAAGTAGACAGACAGGGTGTCTTCAAGTACTCATCCTATATCTACCACCTTTTTATGTACTATCAGTCTGAGGCTTTTCCATGCTACATCAAAAAGCTGGACTATAAAGGGGAAAGAAGATCTGTTATCTTCTGGACATCTGTCTATCACCAAGTCCAAACTTCACCCTATTCCTATTGTGAGTTTGTTGACCAATTTGTATACCCTGTCTCTTGCCTATTGATGAGGTCCCCTCCTCCCAGAATATCAACTGAGATACAGAAAGCTCTGCAGCTTTCCAAAAATTACAAAATAGGTGATTGGTACCTATATGAGAATCATACAGTCATCAGAGTCTATGGCTGTGAGCTCTGTCCATACAGGCTCCCAAAATATGTGCCTATGAGGATATTTGCCTTGGAGTATTACAGGCAGTTGATTCAGTCTGACCTCACTCACTTCCACAGCTCCAAAAAGAAATCCCACCTCAAGTTCAAACACCAGGTGGGCCCCTTCATCATGAATAAGAAAGAAGGATGGGAAGATGCCGACCTAATCCTCAAAGACAAATACAAGCTGTCATATAGTTTTCGGTGGGTCCCTTATGACCCTGAAGGCTTCATTACTGCTAGAAGAATCAAGTACAGGCTTCTAGGTTATAGGCATTGTAAATACCCACATATTGAAAGATATGCCAACCAGCAAGAATGGCAGCAGGGTACTCTAATTGAAAAACTAACTGAAGAAGAGACAATGTTAAAGAATGTCAAGGAACTAGAAAAAACTCTTGACCTAGACTCTGTGCAGCAGGTACCCTTCAAACGACCTTATTCAGCAGGAGAAGGGACCTCGACCTCAAGGACTACACCAGCCACACAGGCACCTTCCACAGCAGCACCAGCTACACACAAAGGGAAAGGCATAATGGGTGTTGAAGAAGAAACCGTGAAAGAAAAGTCTGCCCCTTCAAGTGGGTAGCAACAAGAGCAGCCACAAGGGCAGAAACCGGAGCAGCAGCAAGAGCAGACTCCCCCTCCACAAACTGAGCCACCAACAGCTCCAATTTTGCAGACCCCAGCACAAGAGGACAGGGGTACGAAAAGAGCCAGAGAAGAGTCCACTCCTGCTAGTGGATCCTCCCAGCAACCCCAGACCAAGAGGCCAAGAGCTGATTCCCCGGAGGTAGAAGACATCACTGAAGAATTCCTTGACAGTTCAAGGAAAAACAGGGAGGGCAGCCAACACACAGGGACAAGCTTCTTTCAGCAGGAGCAAGGATTACAACTTGGTTTGGAGGTGTCCTCCCCTCCCAGCAGAGCAAGAAGCCCAAAGGCACTAAGGACTTCTTCAAGCAAATAAAGGCACAGAATGACCTGCTGAGGGTGGAGGTTTATAAACAATTTCTCAATGCCACACCAGCCCAAAAGGAAAGGCTAATGTCTGTATATGACATTCAAGAGGAGAAAATGATCCTCAGCCATTTCAAGCCTACAGTGCCCCATCCAAAATCAGCAGCAGATTATGTGAAGACAAGGATGGAGGTCCTAGCCAAAGACATCCATCCCATGGACCAGATTGAACTCCACAAACAGACTGGAGAAATGGTCTATGCAACCTTGGTGGAGAGGGCAACCATGGCCCATGAACTAAAAGAGTCACTCAAAAATACCAACACTCAGTTGGATTTTGAGAGAATGTCCTCCCTAGCCAAAGATAACAGAATAAAGTCACTCGAGGACATTATTGTTGACCTAGGGCATGATCCTAAGGATCCAAAGGGTGTAAGGGCCCTTATGAAGAAAAAGGAGGATGACCTCAATGCATTAAAGAAGAGGTTAAAGCTGCTGCCTACAGAGCATCCTCAAACAGCAGAGCTACAGAAGGAAAAGCAGGTCGATGAACAGCTAGACCTCATAATGCAGCTAAACCAGAAAATCCTTGAGTTGGAGAAAGAGCTTGAAGGGGCATTACAAGACAAACAGGGAGAATCCACATCCCAAGCCCCTCCAACTACTTCAACCACTGCAACAACTACAGAGCCAGCAGTGGCTCCCACAACAGAAGCAGCAGCAACAACAACAGCTCCAAGTTCCAGCGCAAGTGTGGAAGAATTAACCAAGGCCATTAAGGAAATGGAGCTCCAGGCAAATGAAATAAAGAAGGCCAAGGAAAAATTGGCAGAATTAGATGCCAAGTATGATAAATCGAAGATGACTGTGGCAGAACAAGGCAGAGAAATAAAGGCCCTAAAAGAAAAGATAAAGGCCTTGGAAAAAGAGCTGAATCTGGAAAGTGCCATGGCTGAAATAAGGAGAATTCTGTGGGCCAAAATTGGCCAATCCATCGATAAACAATGGAGGTCAATTAAAACTATACATGAGCAGATGGATTTAATTGGCCAAGCACAAACAGAGATTCAGAGGGCCAAAACAACACTGGGAGACAAGCCTGAACAGGCCAACAGAATGATAGATTTTTTGAATAGGCAAGAAAAGGAGGAACTGGCAGCCATTGGCATAGTCAACAGAACAGAGGCCGTCCTCACAGCCAAGAAAGTACTCACTCTCAGGAATTATGTACAGACTGTGGAGAGAAAGTGCTTTGAAATACAGGCTGAGGTGCATGAGTACCAACACAAGATGGCAGCACTGCAAGCAAAAGGACTGCCCAACCTACTAAGCGGTACAGGAAAGCTGATCTCCCGAGATCAATTTGCAAACAGGATGGCAGCTTATATTGAAAACCAAATCACTGCATCTGGCAGTACCTCTCAGGAAACAGGGCCTCCAACAGGACAGAGCTTATATAATAAACTTGAAGGCCTGTTTTTTATTGAGAGTGAGGTGAAGCACCTTTTTGAAATTCCTCCTAATTTTTACAGGTATACAGAGGCCAATGAAACTTTAATTAAGATTTGAAGACATCAGCTGCCAAAGGAGGATTGGTGGCAGGCAATGCTTCAAATTTTGCCACGGTAGCCTAAATGGCTCGGTCACTGCCAGCTCCAACTCACTAGAAGACAAACAGCAGAATAAAGTCAGTATTAAAGGCAGCCGAAAGATGACTAAGCGCATGGAGAACGACAGCTAGCCCAAAGGATAAGAAGATACGTGGATTTTTGGACAGCATACCCTCAACCGACTCCAGCAGCCACCAAGTCAACAGTTTCTGACTATTTTGGACAGCTAAAGCACAGAAGAGTTATTACAGCATTAAATTTCTCAGCTACAAGGCTCCAGGAGTTGGCATAACATTAATGAGCCATTAACTCATTTCTTAGATATTTTCTTATGTAAATTTGTATATATACCCCCCTTAGCAACTCATAAGGGGTTGGTGATTTTCACTCTGAGGCAAATCTATTGTACACTTTCAGATTGTCTAATACAAAGGGCTGGACCAGCTCAGTGATTTCCTGGAACTTTGATGTCTTGCTGATGACTTAAGTGCTGTTGCAGAATTCTTGTGTTGTCTGATGAAATAATAAGTTTTCCTTAATCTCTGTTTGTTTTCCTATGTTTATTAAATCATACTCATGTTTCACTGACTAGCAGTAAAGAAAAAGAATAGTGCATGAATTGTCTGGTTACACCTTGTGCTCAATTTTTACTGCTGTAAATATTTTTCTTCAGAATTAACTATGCACATGAATTCTTAAATGCTCATGTTTTTTATTAATTCTATAATGTGAATGTTGTCTAGAAATTCTTCACTGCTTCTAAATAACACTCTCACTTCTTTAGCATATCAGTTTATTGGAAGATCCTTAACTGCCTTTCATGAACTGGACACATCACACTTAATCACAGTTTCAAAGCATTGTTTCTCAGACAGTTATCCAGCTCTGCAGCATCACTACTATTTTAACACAGCCCACCCAACAGACACCAACTACCGAAGGATGCCCAATGGCCTAGAACATATTAGTGAACACATATATATCTTGATTGAAACCATCACCAACCAAGTCCAAAACAAACCTCGAGCATCATAGCTAGCCTAAAATTCTTCTCAAAACAGAGACAAATCATAAAGAGAGAGCCCTCTCTGATTACAGTTGGGCTAGAAGCTGTAATCCAAAGATTGGTTAGTGGTTACCCCGGCCGTATTCCTTGGGAGTCAAGGGAACAACCTGGGTGTTAACACTAGTATCTCCAGAGAAAGAAAGCACACAACTGTCTTTTAAGCTGGTTTTCCAGGTCACTAACAATATAACATAGTATGAGGCTCTACTATTGGGTCTTAATGCAGCAAAAGACAGAGGAATTAGAAGCATAAAAGTGTTTGGAGATGCTGATCTGATCATTCAGCAAGTAAATAAAACATTTCAAGCAAAGCACCCAAGGCTGAAAGCATACAGAGATGAGGTATGGAGACTCAAAGATTCTTTTGATTATTTATGTATTTCTTATATTCCTCGAGCCCGAAATCAGCTTGCTGATTCCCTTGCTGTGTCTGCTAGTTTGTTTATTCCTCCATGCCTCCCAGACAAGTTTATGACGTCCAAATGAAGTACAGACCATCCTTGCCAGATAACTCCGGCATTGGAAAGTTTTTGATGATGATGATGAGACAAATAGGTTTCTTCAAGTCACTGACGAGTTTTCTGAAATGCAAATTGATCAAGAAAATGAAGCCTTGGATGAAAGACCCAATCCCAAATTAGAAATAAAATTGGCAAAAAACAACATTGTCCAGCTTCCTAGTAATCATATTCCAAAGGGTCTAATTCCTCTTGACCAAAATGATGTGCCTTACAAGGCAGCCAAAAAGAATACCAATATGCAGTTTGTAAGCATGATATAGGGAGTCCAGGTCAGCCAAGATATGTAAATTTTCCACTCATCTGTCAGCTGATCAAAGTTCTGATTGCTGCAAATTAATGAAGCAATTTTTGATGTGTTTGCCTGAGAATATAGTGATCTGAAAAAGTATGATAAGAACATAATCCAACATAAAAACCCTCTGGAGAAAGACACTATTCCTTTCAACAGAAGCTGAGACCAATAAATCCTATTGTTATAGACATTTTTGGGCACTGCAACCCCAATCAAATATATCCATAAACCAAGGGCTCCTACATCCCTAAAAGTGTTGTTCCATCCCTAAAAGAACAAGGTCAGTTGATTAAATCATCTCCCAGAGTTCTCCATGAAAAACTACTCAAAACTGGTCAAAACTGGACCATCTCACCTGCTCCATGGTCAAAGTGCATTGCATCCCACTTAAATGCACAGGGAGGTGCAATGCATACTAAAAAGCCCTTCTATGGGGTGCGATGGGTGAGAGTGGACAAATGGCAGAGTCAATTTGCGAGGTGGATGATCATGAAATCTTCCAGAAACTTCTCCTGTGACACTTGCCTCTCTGCATTCGCCCAGGGATGAGTAAGAGATCATCAATCTCCAAGTGTAATCAAGAACTATCAGAGTGAGGACTAATCAAATCTCAGAAGCTAATCACCTCCCTACATCATCTATATATGGATCCCTCATCCCAGAGATCTAGAAGCAGG